>JASVER010000019.1:5821602-6186087 GCA_030449065.1 Oceanodroma leucorhoa
AGGTGGGCAAACTACAATTCAGTATTCAAGTGCTATGAGCTTTAGGAAGATTGAAGTCCAGAAGAGCCACTCTGGCTTGGTGTATGCTGAGAGTATCTTCTGGCTTTACCTTTTATCAAGGACAGAGAACAGACGTGAGTTTAAAGTGGGCTGCTTAAAAGCTGACGTTATTAACATGATAGTCACAGCTGAAATGCACGTTCACTTAGAAATGATCAGCCTGCAAAACACATCAACCCACAATCTTTTACCTTCCAATTCCCCTAATACCCAAGCATCTTAAAAATACAATCAAATTAATCTGAGTTCATCTCCTGGCCTCTCACTCCCTGTTTGCTCATTGCTGTATTTACTCTGCTTGGCAGGCCCCATTTGCCTAGGTCTCCAGTCTAAAATCATAGCTAAATGAACGGGTGCAGTGGTAGTTTTACTAGTCAGCCTCCCATCAAATTTCTTAATGCACAGAGGTTACCGTACATCCTTTTATTAAGCTGATCTCTCTGGTACGATCTTCTGCTCTCTGAATGACACCAGATAGAATTAAAATAAATTAATAAATTAGTTTTACCCATCCTTACACTCCCTTCATTGACCAGTCATTTGTAAAAACTGGACTTTCAAAAACAGAAACACAGCAAACATCTTCCCATCCAGGCACTAGACTTGCAGACAGAACAAGGCTTCAGTATCTAACTCTAGATTCTCTCAAAATGGGCGATGAAGATGAGGTGGGAACAAAGGCAAGAAAAAAAAGAAAAGTACCTGCATGATGTGTATTCTTTGTATGACTATCAAGGTCAAGAGCACTTTCTTTAATTCTGGACTCAGGGAATCACTCTACACACTAGACAAGGAACAACAGGTAATTCGTATCTTCTCGCAGTATTTGGAATATAAGCCAGGTCTGAGACACCAACATTTAGGACAGCAAAAGCCCCAACAATAGTGAAATTTCACTAAATTAGGCATAGCTATCACAAACAACAAAAAACCAAACACCCACCTCCAAACCCCAAAACCAGGAATCTACCCAATTTATAAAGTTTTGCACCAGACATCAAATATTCAAATAGTACAGATGCACACAAAGTTTTCAATACAGAAACAGGAAGAGGTCTGAAAAGTTACTGGTAAAAAAAAAAAAAAAAAAGAATTATCAACAGTGCATGAAGACTAACGTAAACCTTTCCCTGCCTCCTGCTTCAGTTTTTAAAAACACAGTATCTTGAGTGAATAAATGCAGCTTGTAAGATCTTCCTAGCGGGGACTGTGTTACAAACCTACGCAACACCAAGCAGACTGACGGTGTGTCAGCTCATGATGGACGGAACTACAACTGGCTGGTAACAAATAAATCACTAGCTAATTTAAGTGGAGAGAGGCTGCCAATTTGCATTACGATCCCAGTTTATATAGTTCCAGTCAACCAGTAGGAATCATGTGGGAGAATACCATAAATAATACAGATAGAAGGGGATATGCCTATGAACACCTTGCTAGCGCACAGCATTTATCACTTCCCACCGGGTCTCCCACACATCTGTGAAATACCGCACCACGTCCACCACACAGCTGCTCTCACACAGCGCATCCTCCCAGCGCCGCTGCTGTTGCACCCCCATGTAGTACACCCACTGTCGCGTGCTCCTCAAAAGCTGGATTGGCTTCCTCTCTCAGCAAGGTTCAAAGAACACAGACATTTCTGAAAACTCTTTCATCCATCAGAGTGATGTGGTCATGGAGAACACAGGCTGCAGTGCTACAGTCTTGACTAGTGTTTGAAAAAAAAAAAAACAACCAACCAGTCTTGACTGAAAGTTAAAAGACCGAACTGGATTTTCCTTTGCACAGGCTTAAGTTAAAACCCTTGAGGCGCGCTCTGAAGTTTTAAGGACAAGGAGGAACTCCTCCCGCAGATACTGAGCAGTAAGTTATCTGCAGCCATCTAAAAAACCAACCAACCAACAAACAAACATCAACCTGACAATGTTTTGCCTGTCATTCCTTTCTGCCCATAATTTTAAACACAAGTATCTTGTTTGGTCTGTCAAATTTACAGAATTATGGTTGACAGGGACAGCAATCAACAAATAACAGTTCTCTGAACTATAAAGTTTATGTTAGGAATTTACTCCAATACAATTCATAAAGTAAAACTTCGTGTATCATTTGATGAAGAAATACTACTCAAAAATGGTTAAAAGAAAGAATATCATCATTATTTTACATATATTAGCCAAAAAGTAGCACTGCTCCTCTCCCTCTGTTACCCTACACTATTGTAAGGGCCAAAAATAGCTGGCTGAAAAAGGGGACATTCTGCAGAAGTTTAATAGCACCTCTAACAGGAGAAGGCATTATTTTCAATAAATAAATCAGTTCCTGTTTATGAAACTGGAACTATATTAACATTGGATTGTGAAGTAGATTCAAATTTTGAAGGGGGTCTGCTTTTTCAGTCATTCCACTTTTGAAAAGTTCTTGACACTTTTTTTTTTTTTTTTTAGAATTAGATCTTTTCTCATACCCCATACCACCGACAAGAGAGCAAATTAATAAGGTCCATGATGTGACTTCACAACGTGGTGGCTATAACCCTCTGAGCAGAGCCACAGTGCCATATCCCTTCTAAGGATCTAGATTTAAGCTTCAACTCACCTACACAGAGAGAAAGGCTTCTGGACACTGGCAAATCTTTCTCAAATTGCATTGTTTTCTCTTTTTTGACAGGCTGGATCTTGGATAGACCAAAACTTTTCTAACTCAAAAAGATAGCTCTCAAGCTGAATAATAAGCAGGCATTTTACTCTACGAATCACCTTCAATTAGCAAAGTCATTCGTATTCTGTCTTAAGAGGAGACCAATATTATTCTAATAGATTTGCTTGCTCTGGTATAAAGGTAATAAAGATTGAAACATTATCTGAAAATTAGCCTCCATTATCCTGCTGTTTTGATACACTAACACGTGACCCAAAATTAAAACTTGCACTACTGCATGCTCAAGATGTTAAATATGCAACATTTCCAGCAGCTAAAAATCAGAAAGACTTAAAGATAATCCCATGGTAAATAATGTATAAATGTATAAGATTGTCTTCTTGCTAAAAGTGAAAAATCTGTTTCTGAATTAAACCACCATCTGTAAATTTGTACAATATGACTGTCTTCAAAGAACTGTGAAGAAGTTTAGGATAATCACTAAGGCACAATACAGTATCTGAGCAGTTAACCATGCATGGTTAGGATAAGTAATAAACTCCTGACTCCTCAGTACTCCATCTCTCAAACTTGGCTAGGCTTGTAAAGATGCTGATGTGGTCATCAGTCTCACAACACACCAGGTCACCAACATTTTAGGCTCATCAGTTTATTGGGGGGAGCCATCATGCAGCCTGACTCCATTCTGACCACCAGTGAGAGAACACCTCCTCAATGGCAGCACTCACACGGCTTACAAGAAGAGTCAGGAGCATCACTACGTTAGTATGTGAACACTCGGGAGGGTACGTTTTGGTATCTTAGTATGCCTTCTGCAACGAGGTGAAAAGAAGCTATCCCACCATTAGGAAGAAGGTCTTATAGCAACAAATCCCAGGTTCCTCCTCCTTTGCTGCAAATATTAAGATACAGAAGAATTATCTGGTACAGAAAACAGTCCGTGCAAGAGATCGGTCTACTTGGGATGAGTCCTGGTCCCTGAGGTGAGTACACACTTCCCACTCTGCACAATGAGGCAGAGCACAGCTTGCTAAACACTTCATAAACAATATTTAATCATTCTGTCTCAACAAGCTTGCTTCTCAAGTCACTCATGGAGGTCTCTGTAACATTTTGCTGGAGTATTAAGACCTAAATGTAGGATCTCCTGCAGATATCACCCTTCTTCCTCTTGATCTGGTGGAAATGAACCAGCCAAGAAGGGGAAGGATCTTGGGGGAGGTTCAGCATTCCCTGACTGCAGGTTCCCTGCTGCCACTGGAGTCAATCAACAACAGAGCAAGGGGAAGAAATTTATTTTCATCCAAATTTTGCCAAGGCATGCATATTCATTCTCTCTTTTTTTTTTTTTAATATCAGCTTAAGTTAGTACCATTAATCCTTCTCATAGAAGGCAAGAACAGTTTTCAACTACCCAAATATTTATCAAGTGTTTCACTTCATTTTGCTGGGGTATAATTTTGATTTAAATATGCAAGCCTATCTGAAACAGTCATTTCTAATTCTTTCCTACTTTGTGGGAATTCTAAGTAGGTCAAACTTTTTGTTTTGCTTTTCAAAAACACCACTGGCAGCCAAACACAAGTTTAGCCCCCCAGAACTGAAGCAGTATTAACATACTTCTGCCTGCTAGTTTCCACAACTCCCGCTCTTTTTCCTTTTTTTTTTTTTTAAGGGATGCAAAAAAAACTTAAAGAAAGAAAAGACTCAGAAGTAAAGATGCTGCAAAGAGATGGGTATTAACAAGGGTGTCACACATGAGCTACATAATAGGCACTATTAATAAAACAATATATTTTTATGTGTATTACATTATAAATATGTGCACACACATATATATAATAATTCCTGTTTATTCCTTAACTAGAAAGAATATTTTGAAAGATTGATTCGACCTAAAAATGGACCTGTATACATTACAAATTTTGTAACAAGTACATGCTTGTAAACAAGCAGATTTGATGCAATTAAGGGAAATGTTTCACATTTCTTGTAAGCGCACCAACCATATTCCACTGGCTCACTGCTCCCTCTTGAGGCAGAAGTACAGAAGTTCGTTTCTCCTCTTCCACCTAAACTCAGAGACTTTCCTAAGGGCATTGAAATAACCCCATCTCTCTCTACAAGACTAACTCTACACAGAAAAGGCCCTGCCTGCAGACATAATAAGCACTGTTTTTGCAATAAAATCATGTGGAACAAAGTTGGATGTCTTGTCTACCAATAAGGCAATGAACACTGAGTCCTCAGTCACAGCTAGGTCAAGGTCAGCTACCACCTGCTTTCACACCAGCAGCAGGATCCTTATTCTATGTTAGTTATCTAACTGTTAAAAGCAGCACGTATTTTCCACTAAATTTGCACCACCTTAACTAAAGGTTAAAGGGTATTTTTATTGTAAGATTGCTTTTAACTGTTGGACATTTATTTCCTTTTTTGCTTGAGATCCACTGTCAGACAAGCAAACTTGCACTGATATATTGACTGTAAGTGTAAACATCTTCATGGAGGTTTGCAATGGCAATTAAGTCAGCTTCTAAATCAATTTTAATTGACAAAGCACTCAGAACACACCTCGCTTGTAGATTCAAGCCAGTCAATGAGAAACAAGAGGCAGAGTACTTAAGTTTTAACAATTGCCACCTTACATGTTAAGCATGTTAGACCACCTATTCTAGGAGCTAAGCGATTTCCCACGTATGTCTATGAGCACACAGAGTTAATTTTTGAGGACATGGAAGAGACAAATCTTACATGCCTGAGCAATGTCATCACAAATCAAACTTAGGTTTTTAAGTTCCCATTCAAATCTAAGGCATCAGATAATCTGTTCAGCAAATATTGCCTTATCCAAGTTATTCAGTTTTCAAATATTAATCTCCTGCAAAAAATGTTTAAGATTTACTTCATCAAGCTTTTATAGGCCCCTAGAGTTTATGGACTACATTCACAAGCCAAGCTACATCACTACACCCTAGCAGTGGTGTCCACAGACCCCGGCCAAGGCAGCTGTTGCAGCAGAAGCCATCCTATCTGGTCCATGAGAAAAGTAAGATGGATCAGAACTGTGGGCAAAACCACGAGCTAACCGTTAAGGAACTTCGATAATGAATCTTTTTTTCTGGAGATTCACAGCCCTGGAAGTGTAGTGGCAGTAAATTCAGAAACTTCATTCTTAAATACAGCCAGAGATGATGGCAGCCAAACCCATAACCAGTCTCCTATGGACCAGAGTATCCACTAAGGTCACATTTGGGACGGTCATGTTTTGACACACCTCTGTCCACAAAGGATTAAGACTACATTTCCCTAAAGAGTGGGCTAGATTCACGTTCTCCTTCCCTGCTGTCACATCATCAACCTTTTGGGTTTTTTTCTTATACTGGCACAATCTCTAGAGAAAGGCATGAGGAGCTGATTTCTCTTCCTGAGAGTAGCCCATAGCCTGGACGACTGATCTGAACCCAGGTCTCCAGCCACATGCTTTTAACAATTAAGCCATGACCACGAAGCCTTGTTTTTGAGCAACAGCAGTTACTCCTCAGTTATTTGTGTAAAGGCAAACCCGTGGATGTACATCAAGGAACACTTAGAGCACACCAACAACATTCAGAGCCACCTGGACCAAGATGTAGAGTTGGCAAGACAGTAGAGGTGCTGAGCTTTTCTGTAGGAATAGGTGCACGCCTGTGGATAGTACTCTCAGATGCTTTTGTAGGAATGTAAGTGAAATGTAGATGCCTTTGCTGATTTATAAATCCAATAGAAAGTGCTCATGAGCAGAGCAGAAACCTGGTTAAGGTCATTCTTCATCGTGGGAATGAAACATTTGATAAAATGTAGTGATTAGAAGTTGAAACTAGAGAAACTCTGCCTAAAATTAAGGTCCCTGTTCAAAGATTCATAAGCCACTTTGACATTTCGCCAGCCTGAAATGCAGAATGCAACTGAATCATCACCTGCCGTACAAATGGTGCCGTGCGTAGCGCAGGCTCATAGTGTGCTAATACTCAGGCCGTGTGAATTTCAGCCTGTTCCTCAGGCCAGCTGTTTGCCACCAACGATTCTGCAAGCCACCATGTGGCTTGAGACCTTGCCTGCTCTAAGTCAGACACAGCTTTTGGAAAAGCAGGCAATAATCATGTGAGGTGAACATCTCACTGCTCCCTTCTTTGCAAAAAGCTACAAGACATAATTAACATAGAAAATACACAGAGGAAACTAAACCAGACACTCAGGGGAATTGTTACAGTCATCTAATTACTTAAAAAAAATAAAATTCTAACAAAAATCTCCAATACAAAAAAACCTACACCAGTGAAACAAATTGTGTGCTTACCAAGTCAGTGATGCATCTAACTATCTAATCACTGCAACGCAACCAGCCCATACGGAACCACACACTTGTGTGGACAGCATCAGTACCGCCTCTGGTGGCATGACACTTGTCTCTGATCTATTAATCGGTGATAGTAGCGATCGCAGGCTGTACAGTGATTTCCTGCAACTCCTTCATAAACGGAAAGCCATGAAAGTTTAGGACTCAGTAATTGATCAGATAGTAAGAGCTGGTTAAAATTTATTTTATTTTTTTTTTTTCTTTTAGAATGATGTATCTGCCTGGCACTCAAGAAATCTACTGGCTTTGGATCTTCTATAAGAACCTCCAATCTGTCGCTTTATGAAGGAACAGTATCAAAATCATGGAAATAATCTACTACTCCCATTTCTAAATATCTCAAAAGTACTGCAAACACAGCAATCACTTAACATAAGGTTCAAACTTAAAACACCCCCCACCCACACACATTCAACTGAACAGACTTAGAAGTCCTACATTTGTGCTTGTAATACCTATCTTTTAAGCCAGCTGAGCTTTTTGTAATTACCAAGGCCTTATCCAGTAACACACCTGGTCAATGTCAGCATTCCGAGGTAGAAAATACACAATATTGTTGGTGATCTTCTTGGAGAGCCTGAAAATTTCAAATGTAGAAGCCAGTAAAGGAAAAAAACAAGAATGGGGAAGGACGTATATTTTGAAAGTATGTCCCAAATTCAGTTATTACTCAAATGAATTATAGTCAGTCTTCTGGGTGTGTGAGTTAGATACTCTTCTGAAATGCAGGAATTAGTATTGTCTAAAAGCAGAAACTCTATTTCACCATTATTGCCCTAGAAAGGAGAAAAAAACCTCAACACCTTATTTTTAAAGAAAATTTAACTGAACTACAGAGAAGTATTTGAGAAATTTGAATGTAGTTTATAGCTAGTACACTGGTTTGGTATTTGTTTTCTAATCCATTTCATGGAATCTCTCTCACACATGCATACWAAGATTTCCTTACTCTTACAAATATGGCTACATTTTAGCCAAAAAGGAAACAACTGAGATTTTTTTTTTGGGAAAAAAAAACCACACCACATTTCATATTTGATGAAACTATTATGCTAATACCTTCCCAGATGCATGAATGCTCAATACAACTGTTAGTACGTTAGTATGGAATTTTATACATTTATTCTGTGATTTCCCAAGTCATAGGCAGGTGCTACGATTGAGAATAGTTTGAGTAAGTTATTTAAAGTAAGATATACCTTTTATAAATCAATTAAGAAGTGGAATTAATGGAAAAGTCATAGCTCACGTTAACTAATTATTACCTATATATACACACCACATGGCTATTTGATTACCTCAGGGTATTTTAATAAAATAATACAAAGGAGTTAGAACTGCTGAATTAATGCTTTAAGTTAAGAAGCTACTACAATTCTCTAAAGGATTTTTTACTTTTAAGAATAACTCTTCATTACCTTTTTTTTTTTTTAAATAAACAATTATAATAAAAATATTTCATTTTAGGTGGTCAAAGTCACATAGCTGAGATTTGGGGAGGATGACTGAACAAGTGTGGCACATCTGGGACTTCAGCTGCTGGTCATATCATCCCCAGTCAGCCAACTGGACACGCAGAGCCCATGTCAAGAGAGGGAGGAGAAGAAAGAGAGAAAACCGCTTGTAAACGACTGAAAAAATCACAACACCACATAACTTTGAAAGGATATCCGTCTGGGCAAATCATGGTTTGGATATCGAAGATTTCAGCAGTGGCATAGTCAGGCCCCCCCCAGGGCGGGCTGAGGAACACAACATCTGCTCGCAGGTCGGCAGCCAGCACCATGAAGTCTCCGCACACGAATTCTATCTGATCTGCCACGCCGTACACCTCAGCGTTGTTGCGCGCAAGACTGAGCTTCTCAGGATCAATATCAATAGCGATCACTGCAAACAAAAGAGAGAGCAAGCCCACAGGTTAAGGTCAACTGCGAATACCACCCGACCACCAAAAGGATGTTTCAGAAGGAAGTTGTTCTTCTGCAGTCACCAGATACAACTGTATAATCTATAATCTACTGTTGTGCGGTGAGTGACTACTGCAGTTTTGTAGGTCATGGTAGACATGAAGCTACAAATCCTCAGAGGGGAAGGACCTCCCCTTGCGTGGCAGGAGCAGACGTTCCACCAAGAGCAGAACCACTGCATTTACAAACCAGCAAGGGAAGCCATGCAGCCAAGACTGGGAAGGCTCAGCTGCTGTTGCAAAGCTGGGAAGCTTTAGCTTTTGGCAGTCTCACATCTACTACCATGACAATCCTCCACCTCAGCTCAAGTAGTGGACAGGTAAGGCTGTCCACCTAAGAGAGGAAGTCCTCCTCGCTTCAATCTTGGCAGGAGCCTGACAGCTTAAAGGGTGTTAATTAGAAACTTACTCTTCTCCTTTGTTAAAGATAAACATTTATCTGTGGCTGATCACACTGTACTGAAAATTGAGTTTAAAAAAAACACGCAACACTGCACAAGAGAGATGATACACAGGCAGTACACAAGCATAGAAATAAAAATTTAGCCAGAAAATACAAAACACTAAGTGAAATTTAGAAAATATTTATAGAATGCATCATAGCCTACCAAATGTAATGCAGTAGAAACCACCATTTGTCTTGCTCAGAAATTACTCAGAAGTGTTAGATGAACCGGTATTTTACCAGACTGTTTGATGAGTAGAGGAATATCAAGCAGTCAGTGTTTTCACAGAAAGCGCTCTCAGCGTTTCACTGCAATTTCATCAGATGGCAACAGGAACTTAAACTAATATCGAGTTATCATCACTTTTCTGTATTTGGTTCTGCTGCACCTGCAGGTGATCCCATTCAAGTGTTTAAGTACTATTTGCACGTAACCCGCTTTTGAATATACAGACTTGGCGTAACAATTGGGAAAAGCAGCAGCTTTGTGGCGTCTCTGCAGATTGGCACTGCAAACAGAACTCAACCTTTACCAGCAATCTTCAAAGCATTCAACAGACTAGTTACTATGCCACGTAAAAATAACTTCGACTAGTACAACACAAATCCAACTCTGACTTAAAATAGAAAAGCAGTTTTATAGGTCCTTTTTAAAAACAGAAAGCTCATATTGTGAGTCTGATGAAGCAAAAAAGTTTCTGTTGCTTCAGAAGCATTGAAAAAAAATAATAAAAATTAGCACACAAAGTGTATACCCAAATTTTTATGGAAAAAGATTGAAGAAGCAAAATAATGCGCTATATACAACACCTGCTTACCTCTTTTTGAGGTCAATGCAAACTGAATAGCATTTCCTCCAACGCCACAGAATGCATCCACTATGATATCGCAGTTGAATGACTGACTAACGCGGACAGCAATATGCTCAGCTATTTTCTCAGGAGTAACAGAAAACCAACCCTCTGCAAAGAAAAGGGAAGAACTGTATTTTCGCCTCTTATTTCAAGGTCACCTAAATTAAAAACAAACAACCAACCCCCTCGCACAACTGAAGGTTTAGCGTTAATCCCAACAATTTTGGCTTAGCGCATTCAACCAGGAAATACAGGCTTTGAAGATGATAAACTCTGGTCAGTCTGGTGATTTACTAAGCAAACAAAGTCTCACTGAAGCAAACAGATATGCCTGAATCTCGGTAAATGCTTTGTTGAACTTGGTGCTGAGGATTCTGGCTTATCAAGGACAAGTCCACTGAGACAGCTATCAAAAACTTTATACATCACGATTACGCTCTGTAACAAATAAAACCAGAAATATATTCTCTCTTATCTGACATGTTATTTTCTTTACAGCAATGTCTGGTCTGCCAAATAATCTATACGTTTATGTGGGAGAGCATTAGAAGTGAAAGGCTTACAAAACCAACAAACCCAAGATACAAAAAAGCAGTAATCCTAATTCCTTCTTTAAATATTAATTTATGATTTGGAAGTGGTTTCCATGTAAACATGGGAAAAAAGTAACTTTGAAAGTGACTGCTGAAAGTCAGAACAAAACAGAACAAAACTAGATCCATCAGCATATTTGGAAATTTCAAAAAATTATTTTATAAAATATAGAAACAGAAAAATGTCATCGAGTTTCTGAACAAGTCCTGACCAAGCATAATTTGGGTACAGTATGATCTTCGGCAAACATCAGGACTAATGCAAACAGGGGTGTTCCATGCTAGAAGCTCTACTGAAGTCCAAGACCTTTGTTTGCCCGCCTGCTGGGGGATGGAATTTATCCAGAGGTGCAAACGCACACTCTTGTAAGTGTAATGTCCCTCTTATAAGAAAATCAGAAGGGCCACAGGTTTGGATACCTCTTATACCACTAAGTCAGCGCACTTTGTACTAAACGCACCTCTGTCTAGTTTAATTCCC
This sequence comes from Oceanodroma leucorhoa, assembly GCA_030449065.1. Taxonomy (NCBI): domain Eukaryota; kingdom Metazoa; phylum Chordata; class Aves; order Procellariiformes; genus Oceanodroma; species Oceanodroma leucorhoa. The sequence goes on from JASVER010000019.1 coordinate 5,833,062, forward strand.
TCGTCAAACCGAGAGAACAGCCGGTAGCGTTGTGCCCAGTACTTGGCCAGCTCTGGATCAGCAGCAATCTCGGCAGGCATAGCTCCCAGCGCAATTTTATGCCGCCTTCTCCTTTTTTTCTCCTTCCTCTTTGCGGTAGTTTTTTCATCTACAGCTGGAAGACATGGCGAAAGTTAACAATCACTGTTCCTGTAGGCTAGGAATATAATCGGTAGGTAGGTGAGAGTTAAGATATAAAATGCTCATGTTTAACAACACTGCTAAATGTTCTTTATTACTGTTTGCCAGATTATGCAGATTAGCGGTTTAAGTTAAAAAAGAGCATCCTATATTTCAAGGGAATGATGTTACCTGACAGGTATCAGTCACAGTCCTAAAAATCGTAACACTTCACCCATTATTTAAGAGCCTTAACAGGCTAACCATCATCTTCAACTGATGGCAATGAACTCTACATAGTGAGCAAACAAGTGGATCAGAGACCAATTTAATGCCCTTATATAAATAAGGAATAAGACCCAATCTAGACATGAGTTTTACAGTAGAAATCTAACATAACTAAATTACTGTAGGAAGAATTAAGCTGTATGTAGAAACCTGAATCATCCTGTTTTCCTTTGTTTACAATGTTAAATAGAAGAGTTCATAATACAGGTTTTTTTTTCCCCTAGAAAATAATTTTAACAACACATGCTTCCCAAAGCTCAGCAATGTGCATCTGAGAACCCAAAACCTGACGGTCTGTGCATCTACCTGAAGTTAAACACCCTCATCCTTACAGGGGAAAAGGGATGTGAACTGGAGACCTGTTAGATCACGTCTAGGATCAACAATGACTGTTTATCTACAAAGAAATACTGCCAATATTAAAGACAAGACCTGGGATTCTGGCACTCCAGGAATAAGCTACTTCCACTAGCACAGCTCTCAATCAGTCTCATTACCCCTTGGACCTAATGAGTCTCTTTGAATAAACAGAATAAATAAATACCACACAACGCTGTAATTTGGGAAGGCAGTATTAAGTCCACTGCCAATTCATTTCCAGTTTGTAGGAAACTTGACGTACCCTGGCTGACATCCTCTGTCTCTGCCCGGAGATAATCGGGAATATCCAGAGAGACTAGCTGCCGCCCGCAGCCATGCTCCTGCCTCCCCGCACCCCGGCTGTCGGAGCCGCTCGCTGCTGCGTTCTGCGCCTCCTCCTCAAGGTTACTCCCTCCAGGTTCTATGAAAGCCACACTGGAAGATGGTGGCTTTTGTTTTTCAGCATTCAGTGTCACAGTCTGTGCGGCAGTAACACTCTCCTGATCCTCCGAGTCGCAGCTCGCGGACAGTGGCTCCGCTTTACCCCGAGGGGTGGCTGTCTGGGATGTGGCTTCCTCCCCAGGTTTATTAACCCGCTTTAGGAACTCTTCCACCTGCAATTGTCAAGTATCACAGACGATTAGACGGTGCTGTTAACCAGCTACCGAGAGCACAGTTTAAAAGCCTTACAGTTCAAAAGCACCTGCCATGCATGCACTCTCTACCACACGTATTTTGAAAAAAGTAAAATATCCAGAGTCAAAACATCCAGGAAGCCCTTAACTGTGCTCCCTTTTTACAACATTTGGGAACTAGTTGTCTTTGGGAACTAGATACCAGCTACTTGCAAAACAGAAACCCCACAAAATCGACTGATACTTGCCACAGCACAGGTGACCAAGACTACTACTTTTTAATTAATTATCTTTTCTCCAATCTGCATTCAGAGAAGCTGTACTCTGCCTTTCAGGTTAGCATAAACAGGTAAAATTATCTTCATACATTAGTTGCCTCATCTCCAAGATGTACCAAACGGTGCATGTGCTAAAGGGTTCTGCTGCACAGTAGAGAGCTCAACATTACATCCTAACTAACTTTAGACTGTGCAGAGGCCAGTCTAAATTCTTCAAAAGCATACGCAGATGCTCACTTTTACGTTACGGTTGCTCTAAGTGGCACTAGGCCCAAGGCAGTTCCTCACCAGAAAGTCTGAGGAAATTTATAACTTTTTCTTTTTCTTCACATAATTAAAGTTGCCTTCGAACTATACTGGCCTTGGGTACAAGATGGCAATGGTCAAGCCTTTGATCAAAAATTACAGCAATGGGACTGGAGTTCAATACAGTATGTACTGCCACCACCCGAAAACAGTGATTTGCACTTGGGTGTTAGGGAATGCCAAGCATCCCAGAAGAAGGCAAAGTAACACTGAAAATCTGAGGTAATAGAATTTAAAGAGACTCAACTAAGAAAAATCTACAGTGAACAAGTTTTTCTACTCATTACTAATTTCTGAGTTAAAAAAAAAAAATTAATCATAAAGTTATAGCATAAAGCAGGTAGAGGTGTAAGCAAAAATGTTGATACAAATTACTAAGAACATGGAATTACATGAAATACACTAACCTATACAAACATTTTTCTCTCACTGCTGAAATGCCAGCACTAACAAATGCCCTCGCATGCATTTCAAAATCAGAGATACTTTTAGTAATTATAGAAACCTACACACACCTCTAAAGGAATGATGCATCCAGATGTTAGGAATGACTTTCACATAACTTTGCAATTAAGCTCACATTCCTCGACAGATTGCCAAGAGTCCACCAATGCTTTCCATATCCACCCTAACCTAACTACTCTTCACCTAAGCCAGGGGGGAGCGGGGAGAAGAATAAAGAGCAGTGGACTGCCGCTTAATTGCCACCTACTCTGGGCAATTATTTTTTATTTCCATAATTCAACAACAGCTAAGGGAGCAGATAAATCTATGAATTACAGCAACACTAAAAATGAAACCTACCTTCTTCAAAGTTTTATTTTTTTTGTAAGACATTTCAGATTCCTCTGTAAAGAAGATGTGTGTGTTTTTGCTCTTCCTTGGTTTACGCATATCTAAGAATTTGGACTTGAGTTTTGCTTTTTTCTCCAAGTACTGCACACTTCGGTGGGTAAAATCTGGAATTCCACCGTACCTGAAATTTAAAAAAAAAAAAAAAAAAAAAAAAAGGACTTAATTGGCTAATTTCCAATCTGGAAGCTTTAACATGAATATTGATGTCTACAGAAAATGATTTAGACTAAATTATTTCTTTATGAGACATTTGCTCCACTCTTAAAATACACATCACTGGATGTAGCTGCAAAACAATGTACCTTCATGAAAACTTTTAAATATTTTTATTTGAAAATGTTTACCCGAATTGGTTTTAGATTTTTTTAAATTTTTTTTCTAATAGGTGTATAACTTCAGGCGGAAACAATTTCCCAGACCAGCCTGAAGAATAGGAAATGAAAAAATATCTTGATTAGTAGAATGAAACATCTTTTTGGTGGTTGTAAAGAACCTCCAAAACAGCTACTTTTGTCTGCTGTCAAATGCAATTAAAAAAAAACGGGAAATACGGGCAATTCACTTAAATAATTTTTATAAAGTAGAACAGAGATTGTCAACTACAAAACATGCTCCTCTTTGAAACATATATATATATACACATATGTACTAAACAACTTGTGTCTTGCAGAAGTGCTAGACCTAAGCTACAGTCCACCTGTGCCCTAGGCTGTTACTTCTACAGCACGGACCACCATATCTTTAGGTCATACCACCAAAAATGAAACTTCACTGGTCAACACCCTGGCACCACTTTATTAGTATAGCAACATTTTACTAGTATAAAGCAACCTCATTCCAATACGAAACAGCTATAAATTATGATCTAAGCTCGCAGGACTCCAAACTGAGAGGACTGCTCATTGTCAGAGCCTTTAAGCTCTAATTTAAGTAGCTGACCAGCCATTTAACATTTACACAACTGCAAGTACCTTACAAGTTACACTTCTGTTTCAAAGCACTTTTCTTGTTCTTTAATTAGTCTCTGTAACTTTGCATCTCTCTCTCTAGCCAAAGAATGACAGTTTTATTAAGAGCAGAGATTAACTTTAGCAATCATCTTCAAAAGTTTAACAAAATGGGAATGGAGATGAATGGTCTATTTGAATAATAACAAGAGAGCTGACTTGCTATGAAGGAACCCTGAGCTCCTCATAAGCAATTACTTTTGTCCTGTGCCACACTTGAAACCCAAAACAGAGCAGGTTTCCTCAGGATCTTCAGCTGGGTTCTCATCCACATCCAGTTCATGGCTAGGAAAAAACGCAGATGACCAAGTTACTTACTGTAAAAAACATTCTCAATTTTACAGATATACCACTAAGAAACTCACATATTGAAAACATTTAAATGTGGGCTTCGGTAAGTTCTTCCACACACTGCTGAAACCAATCAAGGCAGATAACATCAGCCTATTCATATGCATGAGCATGTACTTTTTTTTTTTTTTTTACCCAATTCTAGGGATGTATGTCCTTCTATTGGGTAATATTCCAACTACTCCGAATGACCTCTTAAAATATTTAATATCAAGCCCTACATGGAACTGATGAAGATAGTGTTTGTTCACACTATTTCCAAATTACCTTCATCATCTATTATGTTCTCTATGTTATTATCTATTATTAATGCTATGGCAACAGCAAAATATTAGAACAAAACCAAAGCTACATGATTAGGAGGTAGTAATTCCATCCATCCCTTCACCTTTGAATCTGTAAATTTATTAGAGAGGAAGGGCCATCTCATCATCTTTGAGGCTATACATTTTTAGAGAAGAAAGAAAAAGACTGTGACAAGGCAGAGATTAGCTATTTTATGATTGCCATAGCACTGAGCACTTTAGTGGCAGCATACATTTCAGTTAAACAATACAAATTATTTACTATCATTCTTGTACCGTCTACACTAATTAGATCTAGATAAGCAAGTTGTCCCATCCAATTTAACAATCTTGTACGCTTCAGTGGCACAAGAATAGTACCGTCACCTTGCACAGTCATCGAGGCCATACACTGTTTTCATAAAGCAACGGAAGAGAAGGAATATCCACTGCTTGTTGCCAGGTAAAGTGATAAGCAGTGATGGAAGACTATGTGGTTTTGTACTGAAGTTTTAACTCACAATCTCAATCAAACATATAGTTACTATAAATCAGGAGGCTTCTGGACCTGGGCTTCTTGAGAAAAAAGCTCGTCTAAATTTCATGACTTGCCTTCTCTTGACTTTGGCATGTCTGTACTCAGGAGGCTCTTCATCCTCATCTTCACCTTGGTCACGAAGCAGCAACTGTTCTTTGTCATTTGAATTTGAGCTACATGACCCCTGTGAACCTAAAAGAGATAGATGAGACCATATTTTCCTTCTTAATAAATTAATTTCTTATCTTCCTGTTCCCAAAGTCAGTCTGCAGCTACAGTTAGGTTGCCGTATATACCTGCATCTGACAAATAAGGCACAAGTGCCAAACACACATATCTTTACCTGTCTTTGTTTGAGGGACAACATATCAATACAAGCTTCCAGTATTAGTTACACTGTAGAGTTAATAATCTTAAGCAGGACCAACTTTAAATTATCTCAGCTCTCCAAGAAAAATAAAATGCCTACAAGGTACAAATTCAAAACAGTTGCTTCCTTGTGCGTAAATTTTGTTGACATTTCATTAGCTATGCAAAGATATTCACATACCTTTAATAAGAGAGGATTCCAACACTCCTCTCACTTCTTGTTGGAAAGGAGATTTTCCTTTCACCTCTCCCATTCCAACCCAGCTGCAGGATCAAGATGGGACCACACCTGCATCTTCCTTCCTTAGAAAGTCACTAGCAGTGGGCTCAGAGGTTTCCCACCAAACTGAAGTCTCGAGCTGCTGACACTTAACTCACATGCTTCATCCCTCCTCTTCAGCAGGAGAAACCATACATCCGTCAGGAAAGACATTACACTGCTGCTTACAGCAAATGCTGGCAGGAAGAACTGGCAGGCAAACGAGATGGCGCTCTCCTTTCCCTGCATGCTGAACTTGCTGGTAAAAAGGTCTCCAGCCCAGTCCTGTACCTCCCTCACGGAAGCTCTTCCAGTAGTGTAAGGCACAGCCACTGGCTTTCACCACACTACTACGTTACCCGACGTTTTCCCTTGCTAGCACTAGCTGTGAATGTATGAATTTGGGGTTGTAAAGATGACTGCAGCTCACTGCCTAATTGATAACTTAACGCTGGAAAGGACCTCTGGAAGACATCTGGTCCACAGTAACACAGTACAACAAAACAAGAGTTTATTTTCAAGTATGGCATTTTTAGACAGAAGGCAAAAAAAACCCCGAACCCCAGAACTGCTGAACTACTTTTTTTCTCAAAAAGCTGTTCTTAAAATTTGTCAGATTCATGAGAACATCAACCTGAGTTTTCATTCATTTTAGACTGTCAGTGAGAAAAGACACATCAGCTGAATGACACTGCTGCAATACCAATACTAAGATAAATAAATAAATACGCACTAACAGTGCGCTCTCACCACTTTCTGTAGTACATTTGGAGATTTATGAAGTACATGTTCTGTTAAAATCACTTCTAGCTGAAGAACGCATTCAATATACAGGTTAGAGAGGAGACAGATCGTCCAAAGAAGCAGAGGGAAGAAAAAGGAATCAAGTATGCAATCATTCCACAAAATACTTGATTGACTTTTTTTAAAATGGCATAATACAGACATGCCTTTGTTTCTTACATATAACCACCTAGAGAGATTCTGGTAGAATAAGTTTTAGCTGATTTTGTATTACCTGGCTGGTTAATATTTTTATTTTCACAAGATGCACTCCTTTTCCTGGTTCCTCCATCACAGGGCTCCTCCCGACTTTCACTGTCAGATGAACTATGCTCTTGAGTACTTTGGTGGGCTACTGTTAGAGCTGCACTGCTCTGCTCCACTTCCTCCAAATTCAGATTTAAATTACAAATCCCAGAGATTATTTCAGTGTGGGGCTCAGCACTTGAAGGGAGTGTTTCCTCACTTCTCGTGTTAGATGGAGACAGCTCCAAGCTCAGCACTTCACTGCATTCAGTCCCTGGGCTAACCAAGTCCATTCTTCCCAAAAGACCCATCTCCTGGGTAACCCCATTAGCTTCCAAGTCACCATGTGAGCTCTCAGTAGTCCATCCCTGACTTGTCCAGTACTGAAACTGTTCCCAGTAATACCAGTACAGTTCGCTATAGTGCTGTTCCCACTCTTCCCTGGTGTCCGGACTATTCCAAGGCTCAGAGGCTGTGGTGGCCTCAGATGATGAGACCTCTTGATGCTTCTCCAGCCAACTTTGCCAAAGAAGACCCTCTCCGTACTCGCTCCAGTACTTCTCCCATTTTTCTTTAAGTTCACTGGGTAAAGCCTCATTTGCAAGACTTTCTGAACTTTCACAGTTCCCTTCACTTACAACCTGAGGTTTGCTGCTCTTCTCACATTGCTCTGTAGCTAGGGCCAGCTCACCAGAAATGGACTGGATATGACCACCACAAGCTCGATCCTGGCATTCCTGCCCCATTTTATCCTCATGTTTTTGCTGTAACTCTTTTTTCTTCTTCTTCTTCTTTTTCATCATCTTCACGTTACTTCTCTTTCTATAATTTTCTGTTGCCTAAAATATAATGGAAAAAACATACTTAGAAGTCCACAACGTATATGCAGTCTTTTCCTCTCCCCAAGCACATTTCTGTTTCTGTAGTAACCCTCTCTCTCACTGGAACGCTGCTGTTAGCTTTCTCTCCGCAAAAGCTTGTAGAGTTTACGGGTCTGATAGGGCCCTGCTGCATAACCTTGGTTGACATTTCTGAGGAAGTTGTGAGAAAGTCTATAGAAAGACACACACACAGAAAAGCAGAATGACAGACAGAATGGGGCTGCTGAGAGGGAAGTCATCAGTAGCTCAAGGATTCAGAAGGAAAGACATCAACACGAAACACTATAAAATCTTAAAGGGAGGTTGGTCAGGAATTGAGGGGTCACTGGGTTGAGCTCAACAGTATAACAGTACCTCAATAACATCAAGGACCTGTTTTAGGGGGCCATGGAGGCTGACCCTTACTGTTGCCTGGTATCTGCCTGGCCAAACACTGTTCAGGTGTCTTATTAGAGTAGTGAACATATAATGCTCAGCCTAACAGAATGTAAAATCCTTGCTATCTTTGGGTGCTTTAAACAAAAAAGCATTGCTTTATACTTGTAAGCTCTGTAAATCCTGCAGCTGAATCTCTGTATATCTGAAGACTCTGACCCAAAAGAGGGGTGTAATATTCTTTCCATCCCACACTGATCTCCATGTTGGCTAACAGAAACACAGGGAAACACCCTCCTCTCCAAAGAGGTGGCCCTTTCATTTGTGTGACACAACCATTTCACTTGTTACAACAAACTCAGACTACTACAGTTGTCTAGTGGAACAGAAGACAGAAACCTGTTACTGAAAGGAAACACTAAGGCACTAAGGTAACTTGCTGGTTTCATCAAGTACAACTCCACTTGTTTCAGTGGGGCTTCCTGTGCCTACAGATATAAAAAAGATAAAAACATCCAAGAAAAGTCTATCAGATAAATCTGCCATTTTTTTTCATAAACTGTCAAATTAAGTTTGGCAGGTAAAAAGGCGGCAGTGATGAGAGACTACAACTCACATGGGCAAAAGACTGCAAACGTACAGGTATTACTCCAAATATCCCATCAGCTGCAATCCCTAGTTTTGTTGCATTGACAAATGCATAAGGTGGACTATAAAGAAGTTAGGTTCAGAGAACTGGCATTAATTTTTCATTCACATCCCTCAATGTCAGGTTAATACACACAGTGCAAATCACAATGCTTACTAGTAATCTAGTAAAAACATACATTATTTTCTCATTCAATTTATTTGCAGTATTACTACATAGCAACAAAAATTGCACGTATACTTTGGGCTTGAAGTTGGATGCCTATAAGGTCTCTTTACATGCCATCATTTAAAATCATGTACAAGTTTCTCCTATTTATTTACAAATTAATCAGGTCAGAACCATGGAGTGCTCTGCACAAAAGTACTCTCTCACTGCCAGGGAGGTCTGTATTCCAAAAAGCGGACAATGTGGATATCCCACTATCTTTTTCTCATCTGTGAAGAACTTTAGTCTTCCTCTAAAGCCCAAATGCTCCCTATGGGAAGCAGAGCACCCAAGCCTCACTCCTGCCCTTTGGAACAGCCTGCCTTTATCAACTGCAAGGGGGATCTCAGAAACTAGCTTTTTATATTAGTATCTAAAACTAAATGGTTAAAGCAGACAGTGTGAACACATGTGCTCAGATTGGAGCATGCTAGTTGTCCTGATGCAGAGCATCAGCGTTACGATGGCTGTTTTAAACCAGCTCTCTCTAGCAGAAAGAGGAATATAGATACGGAAGCAAAAAGCACAGCCTGACCCTGTTTAGTCAAATTGGCAGGTGGACTTTACAAACTGCACAGACCACGGTGCTGTATGTTCTTACAAGTATGTGAGGCAGGCAGCTTAAAGCCAGCTCGGATACATTTCCGTGAACTGCAGTCTCAAAAATAACTGAAGAGCAGACATGCCCCTATGTCTGGAAACACAAAGTAAACAGAACAAATAAAGCAAGTAAAGATTTACCACAAAATCCCTGTGGGCTGACTGCCCACCAAACTGAAGAGGCAATCCCATACTCTTCATAAGCTCGGCCTCCGAGTCTAGGTCAACTTCTTCCAGGTCGAGAGCATGATTAGTATCCACCTTTAATGTCACATTGGGACAGCGGTTCTCCTCCTCAGACACTTGTTCCTCCCCTATTAACAAATTATATTAAGTGAATATAATCTGGTTCTGATATCTCAATGCAACAGCATGGCCTACAAAAATTAGCAGAACTGCCTCTTAAGCTTCCTTTCCCATTTAAAATTTTTGTCATAAGCATCTTATTTTCCACATCACTATCAGTAGGAACCAAAATCTAACTTCGACAGCCAAAACACTGCACTGGGTATGGCTGGGATGGAGTTAACTTTCCTCATACCAGCCCATATGGTGCTCTGTTTTGGCTTTGTGGCTAAAACAGTGTGGATAACACACCGATGTTTTGGCTATTGCTGAGCAATGCTTGCACAGCGTAACTTTCTCTTTTCCCCACTCTGCCCTTCCCAGAGAGTAGGCTGGGGTGGGCAAGAGATGGAGAGGGGACACAGCTGGGACTGCTGACCCAAACTAGGTGAAGGGATAGTCAATACCATATTAATGTGATGTTCAGCAATAAAAACTGGGGTAGAGGGTGTGGGTGCTGGGGGTCAACCCACCACAAACATTCACTTCAGTAACTTGCAGAGCAAACTACAATAACACCCAGCAAACAACAGAAAAATTAGTATTAGGAAAAGAAAATTCTTTACAGGAGTTCTTTTGGCATGTATCAGAGCAAGCTTAAAATACAACAAACTGCTAGTTTTGTTACAAATCTTTCAAAAACACACTAACAAAGATAATATTTTACAAAAATGTAACGTGTGAACTACAGAACATAATTATCTCAGAAATAACAAATCAACTATCGAAACACTGCTTGCACATCTATCAAATTTTTAAGCAAAATCATATGTATATAAAATGACAAATACCACTGAGGAAGTAGGAGCTGTATATTGATGAAACTTATGAAATACAAAAGCTCTTGACACAGTTGATAAAACAGAAAAATTTAAGATTTTTTTTTTTGGTCAGGATATATTTACTGCCAAATTATCACACAGCACAAGACTCTTCCATTTTTAACTGATTACTCGCACCACAATTCAGTCATGTATGCACAAAAACATGGTTTACATTCTCCTCCTTCGCTCCATTCACACTGCCTCCGTCTAACCTGTGCTATTCATTCTCAGCTTCTATGGACATCCCTTTCTGTTTAGACTCCTTCCTTTCAAATCAAGCTATTACATGACGCTGGAGCTAGCAAGACAGCAATGGAAAAATCAGATACCAAAGGAATTATGTTCAGATAGGCATGTGTGAGGAATTCGGGAGGATGGAGCAAGGGACTGGTGTTGAATTTGCCAGAGCTTGCACCATGATTATTCCTAAAACACAAGCAAGTAGGAAGAGACTTACTCCTCTGGTCTGCCTCATATGATTCCTCATGTACCTGCAAATCATAATTTCCCCCATCAGGACTATTGCTTCTTCTCTACTTCTGGCCCAGCAGATTAATCAGCAACAGCTAATGTCCTATGCTGGGGTAGAGGCAGCAGGACAGTATTGCTCCCGGGCAAACATCTAGGATTTGCAGACCCTCCGTTATATAGTTAATTTTGAACTAGGGAAGTTGAAATTATCATTTGAGGGCAGGTCAGGCACTTGTGAGCTAATCTGCTCTGTGCACCAGGTGGAGATCATCTGAGCTGGTAAGTCTGTGCACACAGGAGTAAGCATGGCACCTGATTTGACACAATATTCCACATCAAGATTATAGTAACTTGAATGTTATGCAAGTGCTAAGTTATTACTCACAGCCATCCCCATAACAAAAGCAAGCCAGAAATAAGAACAAAACTATGGGTTAGCAGTTATACAGTCCTACTATACCTTAAATAAAGTACATATAACACATAACTCACTTTAAGTGTAACTGCACATCATATTGCACAGTACAATTTATTGCCTTACCTGTACTGTCATTGTCATCTTTGACATAAAATCCTTTTAATCCCAGTTTATACAATTTTCGATCTCTGTAAAAATGGAGACATTGACGCAGAAGGTCATCACTAAAACTAATTTTTTTGCAGTAAAAACTATCATTCAGTGGAACAACCTCCCCAGGAACGTGGTAGAGTCCCCGCTGCTGAAGGTTTCAAGATGCGATTGGACAGGGTACTAGATAACCTCATCTGGGCTCCCTTTCCCACGAAATGCTGGCCCAGATGATCTTTTGAGGTCCCTTCCCACCTGGGCTGCTCTGTGATTCTAAACACATGAAGCAAAGAAAAATATGAAAAAGGCAGCACTTTAAAGCTTGACGTGAAAAGCCTACATGAGAGATGTTCAGAAAATGTTGCTGCTACACAGAATACCCGTGAATTAAATTTTTGGCCTGCAAAACATTCTGCTTAAGTGGGTGGAATTTAGTGTCTTCAGTCCAAAACTGCAAACGCTTCAGCCACCACCCAGCGCTGAAGGCGCCTCATCTCTGCAAGTGCCTCAGCTCTACACTGAGCGCGTTTAACACCGAAAGCTCGGGTAAGGGTCACGACCTCTTCTCCCAAATCACGCACCTGCGACAGACAGCCCGTGAGCAGCATCTTTCCCCCCCCCCGGTCCTCCTCTCTGGCTCGGGGAGGCTCCAGGTCCCTCCGCGCCCGCTGGGAGAAGGGAGAAGGGGACGGGGGAGCCCGCCGGAGCCCCGGGGCGGGCGGGCGGGCGGGCGGSAGGCAGCKMTACGGGCCGAGCCCCGCGCAGCCGCCGCCCCAGACGGCGACAAGGCAGCGCGGCGGGGCCGCCCCTGCGCCCGCTCCGGCAAGGGCCGCCGCCGGAACCGGCGTTTGGGTGGGCTCCCTCCCCCTTCCTTCCCCTTCTATAGCTGGTATCGTTTAGTAAACACAACCTATAGGCACCCTTCTGTGCACCTCTCCCTGCCTGCGCCCGCAGCAGCACGGCCCTGCTCCGCGGCCCCCCCCCCCCAGCGGCAACCCCCCCCGGCCACGGGGGACGCGGACACGCACGGCCGGCCCGCCCGGTGCCGGCGGCGAGGCCGCTACTCACTCGACGAAGGCGCGGGAGCAGAGGCAGAGGATGCCGCGGGCCGCCCCCGCCCGCAGCAGCAGCTCCGCCACCAGCCGCCCCCGCGGGTCCTGCACCATCCCTGCGGGAAACAACCACKCCGCGGCCCGGCCCGGCCCGGCCCAGCCCCGCCGCCGCCTTCCGCCGGAACTGCCGTGAGCGCCGAGCCCGCCCCGGGCCCGCCCCGCCTGCGGCCGAGGGGGCGGCCCGAGCCGAGCCGAGCCGAGCCGAGCTGAGCTGAGCCGAGCGGCGCCGCCTGGTGGGGGCGCCCGCCGCGGCGGTGGCGGGGTGTCCGCTCACGGAGCAGCCGCTGCACCCGAATTGGGGGTTCAGATTTTAGCACCCTGCTTTGCCTGTCGGCGTCCCAGGCTACCCAGCTGCAGAGTAGCTGGGCTTTTGAGAGCTGTAGTTGGGGGTGCCTGTGTAAGGGCAGCCGCAGTTATATGACCTCTTGTGCTTTCAGTGACTCCCTACGAGGAATATTTGCATCTTGATGGTGTTGAGAGTGGGGAGAAAGGAGGGGAGGAAAGGGCAAAAAAAATCTGCAACAAAAGATATTGCAGCAAAAATCTGGCAAAACCGGGAGTGGGAAACAGAAGCAGAAAGCCTGAGCAAAGCGCCTTGGAGTAGTGACTGGAGCAAGAAGTAACAGGAGAGCTTAAAATGAGGAGAGAATGGGGACAGGGCGGGCGGAGGGGGTCGAAATGAAACAAAGGCTGGTGAGCAAAGGGGCCTGGGAGAAGGCAGGGCGAGGCGGCAAGGTCGGAGTGAGGCGCTGGAGGCAGGTGTTGGGTGGGGAGGGAGGAAAGCACTGGGAAGCAGCCATGTGTAATACGGTACAGTGGTACAGGTAACTGTGTTTTGCTCAGAGTTCTTTCCTGGGGAGTCCTGCTTCAGGCACCGGATCGGATATAACCTGGGAAAACATCGCTGTGGTTTTAGAGCGATGAGAAAGAGACTGTTTTATTTGGGAGACCTGCTGACCTGTTGTGAGAGCTGGAAGGTGTTTAGAAAAGGAGGTCGGTAGGAGAGAAGGGAAAGTGCAGTGTTGAGCAGACCACGGGATGCTGCCCTGCAGAGTCAGATTTTATCCTTGCCTCTCCTGCAGAGACTTTATATGATGATGCACAAGGTTTGAGAGATTTTCCACATAAAACACTGAGCGATGGACTGTTCAGCTCTACTTAGATTATCTGTAAAATGCATGAAATTCAGGTCTCTCTGAAGACCATTACAAAGCCTTCCTAGACATAACTGGGACAGAATTTCTCAGATAATAATTATGGGCTTTGTGATCTCTTCTTACCTGCTAGCCTGCCTACTGGACACTGGGAGAGTATTAGAAAGAAGTGTATCATACATGCCTGCCCTGCTTTTGGGTCCTCTGCTAGGTGTTTGCTTTTGACAGCCTGGGATACTGAGCTTTATGTTAGCTACATTCAACACATGATGTGCTGTGAGGTTTGTCTGCTGTGTTGTCTCATTCCATTTGCATCAGTACATTTTTGTAAGAAGGCTGTACAGCCTCATGAGGATGCAAGATGTCCTCAGGATTTTTAAGATGCTTCATGTAGGAAATATGCAAAGGGGAGTTTGGAGGCAGAAGGACTGACTGTTCAGGTCACAGTAGCACAACTACCATCCAAAACCAAATTCCATCCACTTACAGAAAAAGCCTTAAAATTAATTGTATCCTGAATCACGCACCATCTTACATCTGATATAACCAAAAATATTAAATGCTGTCAGTAGTCGGGACTTGTATATATCTATCGCTACAGTAATTAAATACTTCAGAAATACAGGAAAATATTACACCAGTTCTAGCACTCGTATGGGTATAACTGCGTCTGCAATTAGGATGCTACATCACCTTCATATTGCGTCTGCAATTAGGATGCTACATCACCTTCATATTTCAAAACTGAAAATGCAGTAAAATAAAAATCTTTCAACACAAATTGTTTAGCAACAGCCAAATGCTGAGTGTATAAAATTTGAATTGTGGATTGCAAAATATTTTGAGAATTATTATACTCCTTAAGGACACAATACTACATTTCAAGTGAAATGCAGAGAATACTTTTGTATAAGAACAAGATGGCTTTTCTTTTATAATATCCAAGCCTGGTATCCTGCAGCCCCCAGGAGCAGCCACCAGCGGGTAAGGCTAGACATATGTGGGAATGCCTCCTAATACCCTCCCATTCCCCAGCCATCTGCAGCTGATGGCATATGATTTCTGCCTGTTTAGGAAGACAGTGGATTTCTCTTCATGATACTTGTCCAGTTTTCCTCTGGACCCGTCATCTAGCAGTGAATTGCACAGGTCTATCAGCTGTTGCATGAGAAGTCACCTTTTTCATTTTGAACGTTGCTTCTCCCAGCTTC
The DNA here is from genome assembly GCA_030449065.1 of Oceanodroma leucorhoa. NCBI lineage: Eukaryota > Metazoa > Chordata > Aves > Procellariiformes > Oceanodroma > Oceanodroma leucorhoa. The sequence continues at coordinate 5,848,177 of JASVER010000019.1, forward strand.
GAATGATGCTTCCCTTATTGGAGGAGTAAGTGAGCGATTGATCCATACTGTGCTGCTGGATTTTATAGATGTCAGTCATATTCCTTACAATCTCTCTCTTTTCCAAGCTGACAAGTCCTGGCATATTCAATGTTCCTTCTCTGGGAGCCAGTCTATACCTCTGGTTTTCCTCGTTACTCTTTTCTGACTTTTTCATAGTTGTACTGTATCATAGTAGCGATATCCACTTTGGACCAGGACTGCCCTGGTCTCACCTAGGCAGGGCAGTGCACCTGGAGTGTGATTTTTAGCAGACGTGATTTTAGAATGTTACACTTTAACTAGCAAAAAGATGCTTGTAACAGCGCTTGTTTCAGTTTAGCTTTCACTGGCAAATAACATGCTTAAGCTAAAGTAAAATATGCCATCCTTAAAAAATATCCACTGATGAGGTGCTACTGATTTAAAAAGTCATGTGTAATGAAGCTGGTTCAAGTTTGTGCTTGACAAGGAGTCTGTCTTGTAGGAAAACAATGGACTGTTTCACATTGAGTTGGTACAGGGTTGATATGTCCTTCCACTGGAACATGAAATGATTTACCTGATCCACACGAATGAAGCCAAAGCAACCAGCGGCTCCGTAGCCTGCTCCCCAGGCTGCCTGCCCTCCTCTGCCCGCCCTTGCTTTCCTCTGGCAGGTCCTGTTCTGAAACGCTTCCTTCTCCGCTTCCCTCACCTGTTTTCTGCTCCTTGCTCTCACACACTGTCTTGGGCCTCAGCTTCAAAGCCCTTCTTGGACCTATCTGTTGCTATTTTTTTTTTCGTATCTTAGGTGATAGTGAAGATGTCCACTTCCTGGCAATCCTGGCTTTGCTGCTTTTATCTGTGCTTCTCAGAACGTGACCTTGCCTCCCCACTGACTTCAAAGCTCTTCATTATTTCCTTCTGTTTAAATCCCTTTTCAAGGCTAACTTCCCTGACATATACTGACCAAATAACGATAAGTTAAGGGATGTTGAGAATAGCATCCTTAGCTATGAAAAATAAAACAAAACCAAATATATGCAATGTGTATAAAATAGAAGATACTCTCACAGTGACTCTTACCTGCTCATGTAATTCTGAGCTCCAGCCTTACATACACAGCTCCCTTACCATGTATGAGAAGTGCTGGAGAAATAAGGCAAATATTTCTGAGTCAAGCTGGGGTTTATTATATGTTTATGTAAGAACTTAGACTAGAGAACCTTCACTGTTTTCCTGGAGGAAATTATTGGATTATATATGTATCTGAATATAATAAAAAAAACCAAGTAATTTATCAGCGTCTCAGTTTATAAGCAAATTATAAGATTAAGAACAGTATTTAAAGATAGTAAATTTTTCTAAGTTATGTGTTACAAAAGACAAGTAATTCCATCATCTTTCTGTAGTGGATAAGCTGAGAGAAATATTTGAGAGTGTTTAACTCAATGTACTGTATTCTCTCTTAGCAGGAAGGATACGTAGACCTGAATGCCATACATGAGAATCTCTAATCTCTGCAATTTATATATTGCAAGAATTGAATCAACTGAAGTATCTGGATGACTTTCTGCAATGTGTGCACTGGTTCTGGCTGACCCAAATGCCAGTTATAATGCTCTTTGTACCCGAGGTCTTTCTGCCTGGTGTTCTGTACCCTTTCAGTCTTTTGCTTCACATTTACAAGAGAAAGGATGTCTTAAAGGGACGTTATTCCAATGAACTGTGAGACAGAAGGCAGAAAATGGTGACATATCTGTGGAACTTGTATGGAAAATTATGTCATGATAAGTGAGGGTTTTTTCTTTTAGCTTGAAAATAGCCTCTGATAAAGAGGAAGAACTGGAGGAAATGTCAGTTCTCCAGTTGCAGATGTACACAGAAGGATGTACAATTGCCTTAAGCTTCAGAGACACTCCAGTCCTCTAAAAAGGTATTTGCCAATGTATAAATGACCAGATACTCAAATATTATTCATGACTTGCAGAACTAGATGTCTGTCAGTATTATCTCCTTTTCACTTTTTTTGCAGAGTAGAGTCCACTGAACAAATGCAAATCATAAGGTCAAGGTAGTTTGACATATGATTTTGTGACCATCTGTGAGAGATTTTTTTTTTCTGTGTCAAAGTCGTCTTTGACTGGCACATGAGAAAGTAATTTTATGTGGCAACATTGTCTCAGTGAGAATTAAACTCTTACAGTCCCCAAAACCTTGCACTTCTAATTCTTGTTCAGCACATAACATTTTTTTTTTGCTTTTATTTTGAAATACAGGAAGCTGTCCCAACTAGATTAGATATTTTCTTTAAATGGTTGATGAGCCAAACAATTGTTTAAAAGGACATAAAGGGAACATGATATCCAGGCACGTTATTTAGGTCTGCTACTTATTACATGGTGCATTTTTGATCCCCTAATTGCCTTCTTAAGGACACCTTAAGTCTCAGACTTCTAGTAACGGGCAGAATCCTCTAATTATGCTGTAGCTATACTCAGATTGTGTCATTAGACAAATCTGTGGGAGATGCAGGTTCTTGTAATCATTGTGGTTGCCTTAGCTGTCACGGTTTGTTCGGCATTTGCAATTACAGTGAAACAATAACACTGTTAAACAATAATTACTTTGCTTTCACAGAAGCAAAGCAAAAGCATTTAAGAGAAAGTCTATTGGAAAACAAGAAATAAAGGGATGCTTTGGTCACAGCTCCACGTCCTTTGATTCCAGAACAGAATATGAATTTTAATTGCTCTTATTTTTATATAGTGAAGGGATCTGGGGTTTGTTGTTGTTGTTGTTGTGTTTTCTTTTAGTTTGGTTTTGTGTGTGTGTCTTTTTGTGGGTCTTTTTTTGGTGGTGGTGGTGGTGTCTTTTCTGTTTCTCTTTCTGTATAAACCAGGCCAAATAAGCATATGTGACATTTCACTAGAGTAGAGAAATTGCCACAGAGTAGATAACTGGTTTGTTGCAGCACTGGGGAGTCCCACTGGTTATTGCTGGTACCTTTAATTCCTGCATAAAGAATCTTCTAGCTCACGCTTGGAGGCAAAAGCCAGAAAGACTAGAAAGATAACAGGTATCTTTTATAATGCTTGTACCATGGATTTGATTGTCCCTGGTTCCATATGTCTTCACAGCCCAAATGAATATTGTCAGTGCCTGCTGTCTTCAAAGCACCTCTGAATCCTGTGAGAACCATAATTAATTGGAACAGTACCTGTTTGGTCTTGCCAGTTATCAGACACTGTTAACCTAATACTTCTGTTTCTGACCATTGTAGTCTTTGGTTTAACTTTTTATATTCCTTTTTTTGTACGGTAGTACAGGCAGTTAAATTGTATCCAGTTACATAGTCCTAGATAACGGACCAGAGCATTTATTTTACAAGCTGCCACTGTTCACTTGCACTTTTGGAAGTGCCGCTGATGTAGTTTAAGTCGGAGGACATCACATCCTGAGACTCTGAACACATTGGGGACATCATAAAAAATTAATKTAAAGATGTATAGCTTTAATTCTTCTTTACCTTAAAGTATATTTCTCTTTGAATTGGGCTAGTTTTTATAGGTGCAGACTTCAGTGACTGTTCCTATAAGGAAGTTTTATAGTGCTTTATAACAGCTCTGTTTTCCAGTATAGCTCTGAAAATAGTGACTTTGTGCTTCTCTGTTGCTTATTAATTTTTGCTTGCAAGTTCATAGAGTTTCGAGCATAGCATAAGAGCCCTAGTCATAGACCCATTATACTAAATAGTATGTACCTACTGAGTAAAAAGATTGTTTCTAATCTAAAGAGTGGGGAGCAACTTTGCGTAAAGAATGCAAGACACTTGTGGAGATTTGTTACGCTTTCAGGCCAAAAAGTGATGTCAAAGAAAGACAAATCAAAGTACATGGCCATAGGCAAGAGCTTATAGAAGCAATTCATTTTTCACCTCAACAGCCACCACTGACCACAGAACAAGGTCCTACTGGTTGAAGTAACTGCAGGGTAACAAAACTAATCTAACGGATCTAGCCTCCCAGAATCAGGGTGGCAAATTAGGGACATGCCCTTGCCTATCTGCAGTGAAATAGTTTAATGTTCATGCTTCCGTAATAAAAAMGAGGTCTTCCATACAGGAGTTTTCCTCTGACACTGGACTTGTTCCTGTTGAGATCCTGACCTGCAGATGGAAGGATGCCCTCGCTTGCAACTTAACGTCTGAAGCTGGGGAAAGCTGTAGCAGTAATAAGCTGGCGACTTGCTAGATCTTCTTTTTATGTTAAAACTTTAAATGACTGGTAACTTTATTATTTTCTTTCTGTTAAGTTCATAACAATTACGTATGTATTTCTTTCATAGTACCTTTGGATTATATAGTTTTAAATTTATTTGCTGTGCTTCGTGATTAGTATTTTCAGTAAAATTCTACAGGATATGTTGTTTCTCTGGAACTAGTCATTGAACCATCTTGCTTCACAGTTCATATTTGAGGATCCAAAAGCTTTAGCTGCGTTTTTATTTTCAATTTTTTTTGCTGAATGGTAAACTTTTATTTCATTCTGCTCTTTCTGCACTCTCTAGGCCCATCAAGGATTTTTAATTCCCTTAGTTGTACCATGTGACTATGAGAAACTACAGACAGCTTGTTCATCTGGGAAGTATTTCCCCAAATTCAATGGTTTGGTTGCAAACAACACTGACCAATGTGAGGAGAGACTACCTACTGAAATATAACTTACAAATAAGAAATTTCCTTTATCTGTTATGAGCTCATATTAAAGGGTGACCACATATAGAGAGGAATGGCACAGAAATGCACCAAACCAACAACTTTCTTTGAGATGAAGAGCAATATAATTAGAGGATCAAGAAGAAGCTTGTTAGTTTCTAACTACATTCACACTAGGAGATGGAATAGTCAATCATCTGAGTTAAAGAGCTATTGTAACTTCAGTGTGATTCAGGGGTACTTAAGCTAATTGCTTACTGTTTTTTCAATAGCATACGACTCTTTTAACGTAAGGGAGTGTGACAGGGAAGACTTGCTTGACTCACGGGCTTTAACTCAAATCAGGATCAAAGTGATTTACTGATTTATTAATGGCACTTAATTAGCTGGCAGTCAGTGAACTTCACATTCTGGATCAGTATCAGCAGGTCAACAGATAAAGCAGAGTACGAGACACTTGCAAAATGTTAAAAAGCACCTACAAGTTTCTAAATACCCTTTTAGAACTAATGCCTCAAATTTCTAATCCCACAGGAGCATGTTTATGCATGTACACCCTTCTCTCGCAGGACGGGGGGTGACAAGCGCACCCCCTCTTTTGGCCGTTCACGTTCTCCTGCTGGAGATGGGGCTGCTCCCGCTTCGTGTGCCACAGTGCAGCTCCCTGCCGCCTGCCTAGTCCGTGCGCTGGTGAGAGGGCATCCCACAAGCTCCCACACGCACCCCGAGCTGTGGGTCCTTCTGCGGCTGCACCCCGTCCCACCAGCCCTGCTCTCCCCGAGGGACGGGGAGGGTGCCGCGTCCGGCCGAGAGCGGGGCGCGATGGCAGCAGGGTGACTCCTGGCAGCATCCCAGGCGGGGGTCTGGCTGCTGCGCTGGGCGCCTTCCCACTCCCGCGTCTCACCCCGCCGCCACAAGTTTCCTTCCATCTTTTATACTTCTCCTCAAGCTCACTCTTTTCTCAAAAGCCTCTTGGTAATGCCCTGGTTGCTGCTTAATCCAGAGGATGCCTATTGTAAACAAACATTGTCATTATTAGTTTCCTCATTTGATTCTGTTTTGGGGTAACCTCCTCTCAGACCAGGCAGTTTTTGGGTGTCCTGTCTGCACGGGCTGTTTACATTCACACTCCTGCCATACCACCAGTTACTATCCAGGCTGCGCTACCAGGACAGGTCCATTGGGAGGTTTTGTTACCTCAAAACTCGACTGGTATAAAATTACTATTATAACGTTTCATATTCTCGACAGGTTTTGTGGGGTGGAAGAAACRCCGGATGGTCCATCACTCACCCTGGAGCTATCCCTGCTGACACCTTGTACTTCATTGCTGGCTTATCAAGCCAGAGCACAGGCTGGTCATTTCACATTTAAAATACCAGGGAAATATTCTCATTGTATGAGAGAATGCTAAGTAAGAAATATTTTAAAGTAAAATATTTTGATGAAACTCACAGATAAATATGTATCTACAGTAATTCCGGTAAAAAAAGAGTAATATAAAGACACAAACCAAAGGGGCAGTTATCCCAGTCATCCCTCTTCAGCCATGGCCAACCATAGCTAACCAAGGCTAAGGAAAAAAAATAAGCCATGTATGCTATGGTAGTTCCCCAGATACATTTGAATGATATATAGTGGTATAATGATATTTTCTGGTTTGTTTTCTATTTATTTTCTTGTAATTGCCAGCATTTGATTTGCTGTTTACCATAACTGAGCATGTGACTCAGTAATAACATTTGCACAGAAATATCTATTAAAAGTTTTGCATCTCTCTCCCAACTGACTCTCACAGCCTATTCCAAACTGAGCTTATTTATCACTACAGAAATCACATGACTTCTAAGACGTTAGTCTTAGGAAATCTGTGGTGTGCTATTGCTCACGATTGCTAACGGGGCATAGCTTTCCAGAAGCCATTAATATAGCATTATTAACATAAAGCATAGCAGTGCCCTTTCTCCTGCTCTGTGTCTCTTTTATTAACATTACATTTTATCTGAGGTATATCCAAGAAATTTCTTTTCCATTTTCTTTCCACATGCCTTGATTTTTCAGTGCTTTTATAATACCGGTTCCCTGATCCAGTTCTGAGCACAGTTTCTCCTGACGACTGCCAAAAGCARAGAGGCACATCACAGGGACATGGGAGCAAGGGCTGGGGACTTACTGAACCCGGTTTGCCACCAGAGAAAACATGATCTTGGATGACATCCTAGAAATAATGCAAGTTAAATAATGTATTGTTAAATTGTTTTTATTCTGGACTCTCCAAGCTCTAAAATAAAGCTCTTCTAGCTGTGGCCAGGTGATGACTTAGCAAGGAGACGAGGCAGTGAAAGATGTTACTGTCCTGGCTGGTTTAGCGATGCTCCCCTGCTGGTAATTACCATCCCTGCAGCTCTGCTCAGGAGGGAGAGCGTTGACCATTAGGTTCACCAGAGACAAAATAAGCTGGGTTAGTCTCATATGTGAATAAGCAGGGTGAACCAAACAGGCTGATTTAGTTTGAAACAGGCCAGGAGCATCCACGCGAGCTGTTTGATCGGCTGGTGAGTGAGAGCAGCGGCTTCTGGCAGAAGCCAGGGCAAAAGGTTTTCCTTCGGGCCCTTGGGATGCAGGAAAGCCTTCAAAAGAAATCATTTGTGTTCAGCATGATAAAATACTTGCCGTGTATGCGTAAAAGTATAAACTATGAAGAATCTAGTTTCCCATTCTGCAAGAACTCTTGCCTTCAGTACAAAGCCAGCGAAGAGGTAGAGGTGAAATATTTGATGAAAATCACATTTTTTTCATTCATACATTCAAAGGAAAAAATTTCATTATCAATATACAGATATTCTGTTATAGTCTGATGTGCATCAGACTGCTCCTGCTGTGAAACAGCCTCTAACTGCTTTTTTCCTGCAACTACAAAAGTGCAGAGTATTCCTTATATATAGCTGAACATTTGAGAGAGGTATTCCTCCCACTTTAGGTTTTCTTTCCTTGTCTCCTGGTACTACATTTGCTGCATTTCTAATATCTCCTAATTATTTATTCCGTATCTCTTGCTGCTTTTATGATACAGGGAAGATTTCATGTACATAACCAGCGTTGAGAATGAACTGGATATAAACACCAGCCCTACTGGAGCTCCATATGGGCAAACTACTTTGGAGGAATTAAGCTATTGTCAAATATACAGTAACATGTCGGTAGCTAGAAGTAAAATTCTTCAAAATTAGTTTCTTAGGGGGGGGTTCCCTCCAAACGTTGCCTGCATAACTGCATTTCCAGATTAGAAAATAAATTCTAAAGTCTTTTAGATGATGTATTTTATCTGTGTATGTCATGAATATAAAGACTGAAGTGCCTGCAACTACCAGATGTGTTTGTTTTTCTTTTTTCATTCCTGAACAGGCAAAAATTGCAGTTCAGACTCTAAGAGACAGACATGAAAAAACACCAGGAAACCTCTGAGAGAGGCCTGGGGGAATGCATTTTTGGATCATGGTGCTGGCCAAAAAAGGTTTTCAATTGTGAGTAGGGAAGATTTCCCTAGTTGCTTGAGTCTTCCGGTGTTTGGAAAAGCAAAACTCTGTAGTGTGTGATAAAATTATTCACAGTTGTGTGATTTTACCAGCAGTTTCTTTTAACCTACAAGTCTCTAAACATTTGGTCTAAACCAAGTCTATGCAAAGAAAAAGCTTTAGAAGTCCAAGGCAGTGATTTTAGATCTGAAGAAAATTCCTATTTTTGGTCTTTCATCAGCTCCACGCCAGGGTAACAACCTGTCGTGGTTATGCTAGAGCAAATATACTGTAGCTGTAGAAAGAGGGATAGGATTTCATATTAAAACAYGATTAGAATATGAAATGTATGGTGKTTTTTTGTTTTTGTTTTTGGTTTTTTTTCCTAGGCTTGTATCTGGAAAGTCCACAGAAACCAGAAAAACAGATCAAAAAGAAAAGACTGTCTGTCCAGGCAGCTGCCATCTGTGTTGCTGCTGGTCACTGGGGTTGTCTCAGTGCTGGCCCTGCTGTGGCTCTGTTGTTTTTTTCCAGTGTTACTGATGTATAAGGTTGGGGTCTCGAACATTTTGCAAAACCACAAGGAAGAGCCTTCAGCATTCAGACTTGTTTTTAGGGCTAAGTTCAGTGGCTAAGTTCTGCCAGGTTTACTACAAACCATAATAGCCAAAACACATTTGGCCTAATGATAAGCAGATCAGGAGTTAAGACATACTTTCTTGTAGCAAGGAGGTCTGAAGGTGTCGCCTATGGCTATCAATCATCTCTCAGTCTTTATCCTCTTTTACAGTGATCAGAAACAGCACAGCTTGCAAATTTATCCTATCCTTATCCATTAGCAAACCTGTGTGTAAACAGTGTACATTACCCAACGATCCAGGGAGCTCGGCAGTATCTCCTGAGACCTTTTCTTGCTCTCAGGAAGAGGAACAGTATAGGGGAGGTTGACATAGGTAGTTTCACAAATGTATATTGTGGCTCTTACATATCATCATTAAAGCATTACCCATGGACTTATGAAAGGGTCGAGATCCAGGGACCAGTATCAAAGGCAAACTGAAAGACAGTAGCTAAAATGGGATCAGAAGAGAGACAGCATGATTCAGAGCATTAGCAAGTGGAATACAGAATATGGCACATCTTGTTTTTGATTTCATCCTTGACTAATGGTTGAAAGCTATTGCCATCTTCATATAAGCTATTTGCCTGATGTGAAATAAGTGGGATTAGCTTGGTTAGCCGTAAGCACAACAAACATCAACACAGTTGGTGGTGTTTATCCTCACTGACAGCCTCAGGTGCTAGCTATGCCAGGAAATCAAGCAGGATGGGGAAGGGTCAGATGCTGAGATGCAATCACTGTTTCCATTTAAACGTCAGCATAGTCCCTGGCAGAGTTTTGGCCCAAGCCATCTAGCAGCCTCCCAGTTTCTGGGCACAGTCTGGGGGACAGAATTAGCCCCTGAGCGTTCCCATCAGGCAGAATGGGTGAACCTACCCTGCTTTGGGGGAGGGAGGAGAAAGGAGTTCAGTCCCATGGACATAAGGACCTCTTGTCCTCAAGGCCAAGGAACAGCCTTGTCCTGTTTGATTTGCTAATGTAGGTACAAGCAAGGAGACTGAATTATGTGTCAATTCAGGTGGATCCTACAGAACAGTGTTAAAGTACCAGCATAGGGAAGCTTGTGCTGCCAATCTATTTGCTGAACATGTTGTGTAGCTTGAAAAGAAAAAAAAAAAAGCTGCAATGTCCAGTGTGCCAGTCTGTATCCTAATCCCACACATATCCTAATCCCCCTCTTAGTTATCTTACTGAAATCAATATGACAATTCCATATGCGTGTGTGTATGTTTTATATATATTCATATATATGTATGTGTAAAGTTCATAGGTATTTGCCATGGCCTCACTAAAACCTATGAAAAAACTCCCACTGATTTCAAAAGGAAARAGTACAAGTTGTAAGTATGAATTACTTTTTTTACCTACAAGGTGAAGTCCGTATTTGTTAAAGCAATTAATTGTGTTGTCGGAGTCCCTAAGAAAGAGGAATAAATAAGACCAATAAATAACAACAAAAGGTCGCACAGTTAGCACAAAGAAAAGAATTTGCAGTCAAACAAGAAGACTATTCCTGATGATAAGACATAAATATAGAAAAATAAAGTGGTTTAATGCATGAAATAAAATCCTTATTTTATTAGATGATGTCTGTATTAAATGTCTCAGTTACAGCTTGAAGTCCAGGGTTCCAAGATGAAATGCATTATTTGATAGGGGCTCCCAGAAATATCACCCTGCAGTCGTGCACGGTGGGCCCTGAGCAGCTCCGCTCCTTTGGAAGATCCTGGTGTCACCTCTGTGGTGGGACACCCAGCCTCCAGGGTGGTGTAGGATGCAGGAGCCCATTCTCCTTTCCCCTGGGATGCCTGTTCCACAGACAGGCACATATCTCAGGATGTTTAGAAAATGTAATACATAATGAATTAAGTTAAAGCAGAAAAACTCCAAACCCTGCGGTAAAGCAAAATACAAAATAAAACCAAACCTGACAAGCACACAGAAACTTGGAAGAGAGGTCAGAGCACATTTACAAGACAGAGAAAATATAAGTATAAAACAGAGTGATATACCAGCCAGGAGGAATAAGACAACGCTGGATATAGATATCAAATATGGATGGAGATACAGATATATAAAAGGGAGAAACAAACATTACAGGTTTTGACAGACTACAGAAAAGGTAAGTACTAGAAATAATAGAATGGTGACTTTTTAGGAAAGAGGAGAAGGGGTACTCCGTTTAAGCTGTGGTATTTAATTATTCTAGAATCTCAAAAGTAGAACAAAGAATGATAAATTATGTTTAAATAATAGAAGAAGTTATTCCTGTAGAGATATATGATGTATAAACAGCTTTTAAAGGAACTGGGAAAGCATGACAGTGATTCTCAGAGTCATTTCAAGTCATTCTTTGGGGGATCAGCAGAGTTTATGAGTAGGCGATACTGAATACAGAATTATGAAACTAAGCAAGAAACTACAGACCTCTTAATTTTAAATTAATTTGTCAACAACATCTTAAAGAAATCAGTTAAAAAATGCACGTCCCTTTCTTTTGCTTATTCTTTCCATATTTAGACAAGGTGATTCTGGAAAATAAAAGGATGTGTGGATGGTGCACTTTAGGATGATCAGAAGCACTCCCTACCAGGGCTGGCTGCACTGTGGTTTCAGTTCGTGGCTGTGATGGAAACAAAATAGTGGTTGAAGAGTCGAATTAAGAACAGGAAACAGTATTTGTCCTAACATGAGAGGCTCTTTAACTGAATGAAGTAATGGTTCATTTAGTAATGAACATACCAAGTCAGTACTGACCCCCTGGCAGGCTGCTTTTATAGCTCAGAACTCCAGAGTTGATGCAAACAAAAAATGTGTTTTGCTGAGCAGCATCTGTAYGCCCAGTGAAAGTAGGAGGAAGCGCAACGTGAGCGTTGCACGTCATTGCTTCACAATGAATTACATTAAGATTGGCTATTGGTTTCACTTTATCCAATGCTAGGCACAGCGTAAAATTGATAATGTAACTATAAATCTATATGAGACATCAGAAATCAGTCCTGTCACGCTCAGTCCAGCCACCAGTGTTCTGGAAAGGTAGGTCTTGCAGGAGGTCTGGTGTGCTACCAGAGCCAGGCATTTCAGCCCAGCCTGCCCTGTGGAAGATGCCATGGCAATGGTTCAACCACGTGCTGTCTGACACCCTCGTGTCTGTTACAACAGTCAGAGCTTTCCACCCACCTGACATTTCCCCTGGGAACAGTGAGCAGTAAGGTAGCAACTACTGCCACGTGAAGTGTTTGGAGTCTTCAGAGCAGGCATCGTGTTTGGGGAAGGAAGGCTGTCTGGGGCTCAGAAGGCCCCCCACACCAGTGGACATTCAATTCACATTTTGAATGTGAATCCAGTAGCATTAAGTGTTGAGGACTTTTGATGGTTCTGCAGAAGAACTGTGCAGGAATATATGCTGATGAGCTGTACAGTGGCTTTTAGTCCAGTCTAATCTTCATTTCAAAAAAGGATGAGTTTCTGCAGGACCATTAAAAGGACAGTCTAGGTAGCTCAGTACCTCCCCTTACCACTTCTTCAGCGCCCTGGCTGAGGAGCAGGAGCCTAAGGGAGTGGATAGAAGTGCAATAGGGTAGTATTGACAAGGAAGAACAGGTAGTACAGAGGCAAGGAAGATGATGAACCAGAGCTGAATGTGAAGATGGGCACGGCCAGCTGCCCAGACCTTGCTGCCTCCTGCTTCTCCTTTAGAGCCCCTTCTGACCACACTAAGCTGCTGATGGCACCCACTCAGCATGTCGCTCAGGTGGCATTAGATGTTAGTTTGCAGGTCTACTCCTGGGACAGGAAGGAAAGTAGTGTGAAACCTGGGGCCAGGAGAGAGGTGGCTGTGTTGGAGCTGAAACCAGGCCACCACCAGGGAGACAGGCTGGGCAGGGAAGTCCCAGCAGGCTCCCCAGTGATGCTTCACGTGATGCTGCTCCCCTGAGCTTCGGGGCAGATGGTGGAAGAGGCCGGAGTGGAGGCTGGAAGGATCCAAGCAGAAATACCTTCAATGCAGGGTAATACCAGCCTTGAAGGGGAGCAGCTTCTCCCGCCCGAGAGCTGGCCTCTTGGCCTCTCCCTCCATTCTGAGGCTTGGTTGGAAGGTACAAGAGGGCTCTGATATGGTGATGAGCACGGCGGGATTTTCTGTTGGTTGAGTAGAAAGGAAGTGGTTGGAGCAGTGGGTGGAAAAAAGAGGGGCCATGGCACTTGGGCACACAACAGACGGCTTCAAAGGCATAAATAAGGGTCTTTAAAGGAGAGGAAAGACCTTAGACAAAAGCAGGATCTTTCACACACTCTGGGCAAGGCATCATTTGAATCTATGATATAGGATAAAACAAGTGACATCTTTATGAACCTGGGAAATGATAAAAAAGCCTGCAAGTGACATCCTGCTAATAATCTTCAGGGATTCGTATGTAAGTGATAAGAGATTAGACTACCAAACTGATTTTTAAAATGAAAATAAATCAGACATGAGCAGACTATTCTGGAAACACCATCCTTATGGCATTTCAACAGATTTTGTAAGAAGTCCTGTATTGTTCAGGCCAGAATAAGAGGACATATAAAGCCAGACATCAGATGCACAGCGTAGCCGTTAGCGAATTTATTTTTCCTTTCAAAGCAGTTCTGTGCATACAGGTGCTTCACTTTCAGCACTTAAAGAAAAATCCTAGTAAATGATTTTTCGCTGTGGAGTTCACTCAACTCCCTGGCTGGGATTAGGGCTGTCCGTACCACAGCACGGGTAGCTCGTGAGTCCCTGCAAGCAGGAGGTGTTTTGCCAATGGCTTTCAAAGATCTTTGCTGATAGTGGCATAATATTGGGTGCTACTACAGTGTCTGCAGGGAAGTGATTGTAGTTTCTGCTGCTTATCTGTTCCCAGTAGGATTCATTTACCCCAGYTCCTTTTACCTGTCAAAGACTTAGCCATGTTCTTTTATTACCTCTTGCTTTCTTTTTTCCTCTAATATGTCTTCATCCCCCTCCTTAGCACAGTAAATCCTACTATTTATTAATGACATTCTTAGTTGTAATCTCTGTTAGCAGTCCTGGGCTCCTTCCCAGGCTATTTTCAGCCTCACTCATTTTGGAAAAGCATTTGCAGGAGAACTGTGCAGCTTTGAACTTGGTGTTCAGAAGTYAAAATCAAAGAGCTTACAGTACCCTGGGCTGTAACCTGCTTCCATGAGAAACTGCTTCAGAACATCCCTTTGGTTTTGTTAGTAGAGTGCTTTTAAAGTAATTTTGACTTGAAATTTCCAAATGAATATTATTGCAGGTTTATAGTGACATATGTGTTCTGCTACTTATTTTAAACCACAGCTGGTCAGAAAATAGGCTTTCATTTCTACTATTTATTTTTAATTTTATTTTCATTTTATAGATTTTTTTTTTTCTCCTGATTTGGGAACAAACATTTAAAAAGTACAGTCTTTTATTGAAAGGGAAGTACATGGTATGTCATTTCAAAAACTCAAATAGACCAAAATGTTTTCAAAGCCAAATATACTTCTGAACTCTCTAGCAGCCCAGATTAATGAAAAGCTTGTCTAACAGCGTGTCCAAAACAAAAAAAAAAGAAAAAAAAAAAAAAGATTTGCTGGAATCTAGGAGACAAAGAAGATTTCTTCTAAAATTCTCTCAAATTTCCAAGAGAATACTCTTGTCTTCTAGAACCTGCATCTTCTGAAGAACAACACTGGAAATGTTCTTTCAAATCACCTCTATTTAAAATGTGAAGCAATATGTAATGAGTGACTACAACTTGTTTTAAAATAGCTTTGTTTATTTAAAAATAAAAATATTTCCTGATCTTTACGGTTGTTTTTTATTAGGAATTAGATATGAAGAGATGTTCTCTGGCAACAGATTTTTTTTGTACAAAAGGGACTGTCCAGTATCATCTAGTTATTGTATCTCCTTCCAAGGGAAACATATTTTATGTATTCTTCTGGAAAAGTTACTTCTTTGAGCTGGCAGAAGCCTCTGCATCTGCTGAATATTGCTAAAACGTCACCAAATCCAAGAGAATGTAAAGCCTGTAACTGTTCAGACTTCTTTGTACACTTCAGAAAATGCTGCAGGAAGCCTGTGAGAATTCTTGATTTTTGAGCTGAAAATGGAAGTGCAATCTCACATGAGGCTTTCAGACTGCAGGAAACGAAAGTCCTGGTGCTACCTAGAAAACAACAAAAGGACTGTCCATAGACAGCCTGCCTTTCATTACCAATTTTGCTTATTTTAAAAAGAATTCTGAAATTGTGTGTGGGGAGGTGTTTTGCTTTTAGAATTGCCCTTTTTATTAGGAGTCTTCTTTTGTTTCCACATTTCTGAATTAAGTGTAAATTTCTTTGGTCACCTTCCTCTTTGGACATCCATGTGCAATGCTTGCTTCTCTTTAACCACGATGACCAGAGAAGTAAAACATGAATTTTAATATCTCTAGTAGGAAGTAGTTACCTGCTCTTGATTGTATTGTATGCACAAATACCATGTTGTGCATATGCCAAGAGACAAATAAAATCTCAGGTGCAGATTTCTTAAGCAGCTTCTTTGCAAAGTGTAATGAAAAGTTTGATCATAAAAATGGGTGACTTTTTATCATTAGGACGATCTCCTGTGCTCAGTCGTGTGATGATTTCATATTCGCCTTATCAATTTTCTAACTTCAGAGTTATTCTTACTTCCCTCATGAAGTCTTTTATTTTGGTGTTATTTTYATGTGTAAATTTAAATTCCAAATGATAACATGGCACATCTATTCATGTATTCATAAGTTATACAAACTGGTGCTAAAAAAGCTGTTATTGTATTGGCTTGTAATAACTACACAAGTGTCACAGAAGCAATATAATCAGGAAATTTTAGACCTCTGATAAAATGAACGCTACACAAGCAAACCATGCCATATGCTATGCCCTTGGTGTGTCTTTGCAGCGTTTTGACCGTACTGGCATTCTGAAATATTTGACTGCCAAGATTCAATGATAATTGCTGAAATATTTAATTCTTGACTGCCCACTGAATATTGACTAATGTGTACTTTCATTTACTGTGTCCTCAGCATGTTGTAAGGACTTGCACTGTAGGATGCCTTGCCTGAAGCTATTATTGGAAGTATAGCATTCTGAGCACCTGACCGTTTATGAACAGCGTGATGCAGAAACCACACTGGAAGGACCTTTGCTTATTGCTTATTACCACAATGCTGTTCTTACACATTACAGTTGATTTCTGCATTAACATAGGCTGGCTCTGCCACTCAGCAACTAATCACTTTATCAGCAGGATATCAGGTAAATACTTCTGTGGTAAATAAGATGTTTAGAGCCTAAATTTGTAATCTAAATTCAGACACCAGCCTCCATACCACAATATACAGAATSGATTTTCCATTTTTCTGCTCAGTATTTCACTTATGCTTGGTTCAGACACAACTACTGTCAGCTGGAAAAATTAATTACTTAATTATTTTTACAATCATTTGATGTCAGAATTGCAAGCAAAAATATGAACCATTTTAAATAACCTTTTACAACAGCAGAACAAATAGATTTCATATACAGTAATTAAATCATGCCACATTGCTGTGTACAAGTAGAAAAGGCAAATACACGTTTTAAGAACTGTGCAAAAGAAAAAGGGGAAGCAAGAAGAGTCCAGAGCCAACTTACTCAAAGAATGACCCAGACAGGAGATGTAATTCAGCCCAAGGATTCATATTCAGCTCTCTGTGACCCAGAGTCTGGTTTGGTGCATCACATCTGTGGCTTAATGCTTCAAGGAGACGATTGATTTTGAGCTGCAATACAGTACATGAACTGTAGCCATGCAAGATAAGAAAAGTAAAATCACAGGCGAAGTGTAATTATTGAGGTGGTAATTGCTAGTAACTGAAGAAGAGAAAATAGCAAGAAAAAAAATGGAGAATTGGAAGACAAGGGTAAGCATATTAATGCTTAGCTTAGTTGCATGTTAATCCCAGCTCTTTATCCTTTGTGTTAGCCAATAAATAATTGCTGAGTACTCTTGAGCTGTGTATATACTGCTCGTAAAATCTCTCTGTGAATGACGAAACATGACCAAACCTGTAGAGTGAGAGTTATTGAGGGTCTCTCTATAATCTGCTGTACGTATATGAGACAGTGTGTTGTCCATCCAAGTGGCTGGATCGGTTAGAAAGCTGCGTGGGTTCTGCCTTCTGCCTTGTGATTCCTCGAGAGAGCAAAATAGGCTTCTCTTTTACAGCATGAGCATATGTCTGTGTGACATATGTATTTGCCCTTTGCAAACGGGTGCCAGCTTAGAAGCATGCCCTGCTTATCCATGAAATAACCTGTGGGCTTAAGATCCTGTGATTCTACTTTTCTGTGAAATTACAAGGACTTTTTTATTTTTGCAGGTGAACGGAGTTCACATTGCACATGCTTGGCACCGTGCTACTAATCTGCATATATTTTGTATGTTTGATTCTTTTGTCAGTCTGCTTATCAGATATGTGATTGTATTGCTATTTCAGGATGAGGCATAGATAATCTTGTAATAATTAATTTTGTATGCATCTTCATCTCAGGTTGTTAGAACTGACACGTCCATCATTCCTACAGTTGCCCTAGGAGCTGTTTTTATTTGAGCCTTTATCCCTTCTTTATCCTTTCTTCTATGAACATATCTCAAGTAATTTCATATATTATGCTTATAGTATATAGCTATTAAGTATAGATTGTATACTTATATAACATTATATTATAGATTCACTCCAGTTTCAGTCCATATTGGTAAAAAGTAAGCCCATTAATTTATATTAACTTAAACACAAAGATGTTCTTTAATACCAGAAGAGGAATTGTATTTATTGACRTCAAGGAGGTGCATCTAGAACAGGGCACAAACAAAACGTCTTTTCTTAAGAATGTAAGACATGCCATACTACAACAGACCAGTGATTCCAGTTAGCCCAATACGCTCTGAGAGAAGCAATAGGAGATGCTATTCAGGAAGACCACATGAGCCTGGCCATTTTCTGCAGTCTTTTACCTGTGTATTTCCCCAGCAAGCAGAAGTGTACTAGGAGTGTTAGAGGGTACATTTCTGCCTGTCCTTTTTTGTGCCTCTTTAAGGAGCAGTTATTCATGACTTTGTCTAATCCCTTTTTGAACCTATTGACACCTTCTGCCTTTATGAGCTTCCTTGGTAGCAAATTCCAGAGGTCCACTGTCTACTGTGTAATCAAATATTTCCTTTTATCTTTATTTAACCAATCTCCTATTAGTTTCATTGAGCGTGCCTTAGTTCTAGCACTCTGGGAGTTGATGAACAGTTCTCAGTTCACCTTTTCTGCTGCCTTCATGACAGGATAAAGCCCAACCACAACCCTCTTAGCCTTCTCCACATCCCTCTCAGCCTTCTCCTCTGGAAACTGAGGACTGTCAGGTTTTTGTGCCTCCTCAAACGACAGCTGTTTCATTCTCTTGATCATTTTAGTTGCCTTTCTCTATATTCTTTCTAACTTGACTATGCCCTTGTGAGATATAGCTACCCAAACTACACAAATTACTCAAGGTTTGGGAGCACCGTATTTTTGTATGACACAAAATGACACCCTCTGTCTTGTTTTTTGATTGTGACTAAACATTCAGCTAATGATTTCAAACAACGGCCAGAAGGATCTCTTCTTTGAGTTGTGACTCAACGTAACTTTCTTCAAAAAGCACTTTGCAACTAATCACAAACAGCTTTCAATCATTGTAATTTATCAGTAAAATGAGCTGTGTGGTTACTCATACAGACTTATTCAAGGAACTGGCTCTAGAACTGATTTTGAACTACTTTTATTGAAAATATTGATCACTTAAAACAGGGAATAAATTAAAACAGTACAAATGTTACCAGAAAGAAAAGTATCTATCTCCCTAATAACATTTCAAAATTTATTTGACAGATAGGAATCTTAATACTGAAAATTTACACATTCTAAGTTGTTAAGAAACATATACAGGAGGCCAGTCTCTTAGGGATAAACATTGCCTAAACTTCAAGATAATAGGGTGCAAAGTGAAGGTCTCATTGCACCTCCAGGTCGGAGTACCAGGATAAACAGGCTCAGGGGTATCAGGATAAACACCAGAGAGCTGTGCCTCGAAGACAAGCCCTTCCTTTATAATCTTACTGCTAAGATGAAACTGCGTTAAAAATAGAGGAGGTAGATATACGTAACTGGTCATATCCTATCTTGTCAATCAGCTCTAAATTTAACTTAATTTTGTTACTCTATGGTTATCTAAACCAGTCTAACGTTACACCCTGTAGTCAGTTCTGCCAGAGGTGAGAAGTCCACCATTTCCACAGTTCTTGCTTACAGCCACTTCCTTTGGTTTTCTCTACATTAACATTGCCTTGTGGCCTAACTTGGATAGAAACTGAATATATAATGTGTAATTTGGCCTACTGAAAGGTCTATTACTCTTATTACTCCCCCTGCTGCTTTCTCTCAGAATGTCTTCCACTTGCTSTCTGGATCAGATGCAGACCTTTTTGTGTTTATCTGGTACTTAGCATAACTGGGTTCCCAGYCCTGTGCTTTTAGATACTATTTAGGTTTTACACCGGGGTAAAACAGACTCTGAAGAAGAGAGAAAAGAGGGAGAGGAAGCATAGAACACATCACTGGAGAACAGCATCAGATATGAGTKGAGAAGTTGCTGGGAAGGGATCAGATGAGATTTCATCTTGTTTCATGAAAAAWATTCTAATCAAATATAGACCAAGTTGCCCCAATATCTGCCCCGAGATRTATAGGCAGATTGATAACAAAAATCTACCAGCAACATACGGGTTGAAGTGAATGTTGCAGCCAGTTGCAATACATTGGTTATCACCAGAGGGGGTGAGATAAAATAGAAGGAAGGGTGAGAAATTGAATTTCATCTGCTTAAAGTATATGACCTTTTGACCTAGATAAAATAAAGGAAAAAACCCCCACATATAGAGTTAAACATGAAGGAGATTTTTTTAAGTTAACGAACAATATTGGCACAAGATAAAATGCTTATCTTGGTAATAAATACATGTAAACTGGAAACCACATGTGAAGACCAACTTCTGGAATAATGTCCTAAATAGAGTCCTGAGTGTGAAAAAACTAAAGGGTTTTAAAACTGAGTTTGAAACTGTCCTGGTTTGGTCTGGGATAGAGTTAAATTTCTTCCTAGTGCTATGTTTTGGATTTAGTATAAGAAGAATGTTGATAACCCACTAATGTATTTAGTTGTTGGTAGGTAATCTACTACTCAAGGACTTTTCAGCTTCCCATGCTCTGCCAGGCGCACAAGAAGCTGGGAGGGGACATAGCCGGGACAGCCAGCCCAGCTGGCCAATGGGGTATTCCATACYATGTGATGTCATGCCCAGTATATGAATGGGGAGGCGGACCAGGAAGYGGCGATCGTTTTGGCCATTTTCTCGGCAGGTGGTGAGCAATTGCATTGTGCATCACTCATTTTGTATATTGTATCATTATTATATTATTACCATTGTTATTATTATTATTCCTTCCTTTTCTGTTCTATTAAACTGTCTTTATCTCAATCCACAAATTTTTTTTTCCCAATTCTCTCCCCGTTCCACTTTGCGGGGGAGTGAGCAAGTGCTTGTGTGGTGTCTGGCTGCCTGCCGGGTTAAACCACTACAGAAACATTTTTGGAAAGATTAGATAGAAGATCCTCAGAGACAAAATTAAGTTCTTATATACTGCATGTGTTACTACCTCCAAAAGGGCAAGCAAAACAGACTTTTATTTACACTTGTGTAACAGAATGCAAACGTCATATGGATCTCATGTGTTGGCTTCTGCTGCTTGTCTTTGGAGCAGGGCAGGAAGCTCTTCCCCCCTCTTTCCTAATCTTTCCCCCTCTTTCCTAACCCTGGGCTTGCAGGACAAAATCTCTTTGTGTTTCTATTGACATTAAAACTGCCAAGGTGTGTTTGTGGTGTATACTGCTTATATGCTTAGCATTAATCCGTTTTGCCAGAATTGCTGTCAACAGAGAATTTTTCCCGAAGTCAGTTTTGCAGGGACAACAGGTTTTTCCCACCATCTGGGAGATTTCTTCAACAAACTCCTTCTTGTTGCAGATAACTGTCATTGACARYTCCCTTACTCTGTCCTGTTCTCATCCTGTGACACTTAATTGCTATGGCTCTTGACGTCTTATTAAAATTCTTAAGCTTGGTGATGTGGAAGCATCATGTGTCATTGCAAGTGGAGTAGATGCTCTGTGGGCTACTTCCATAGCCATCTGCCTGTACCTGAGATTTCTGGAGAATGGATTTGCCTCCATGATTCTTTTCAGTTCTGTGTTATTATATTACAACTGGTAGTTGAGTAGCTTGTTCCTATTAGGGTTTTTCTTCACACTGAAGGCTTGTTTATTTTCCTGGCAAGTACACATTTCATCTCTGCTGAACACAGCCGAAATGAAACAGAAAGACAACAATATTTACCCCACCTAATTTTACATGTTTAGATTTGTTTGATCCAGCTCTCCTTAATAAAACAGACTGAGGAAACTTAACCATTGGGAAGGTTTGAGAAAAAGATGTAACAAAGCAAGTTTGATTTGGACATACAGACTACCTTTTGAACATCTTGCTTTTCTCAAAAAGGATGTCACCTAGTGAACCAACCCTRCTCAGTTACTGACTCATCTCCTGCTTGAATTAGCTACCAGAATCTAAAAGGCTGTGAATCCCTCAAAAAAAGGCTTGGACAATCAAAAGGGAGATACCTGAAAACAGAGTGAGGAGTAGTTAATTCAGTGGGTAGTCAGAAACAGATACATTTTAAAAGGAGGTTGAATGAAATGGTGTATTTTAAGGAGTAAGAGGACAGATGAAGTTACAGCGTGTTACTGTTGTACATATTTGACCCCCGTAGTTTTTAAACTCTTCAGTACAGATAAAATTCTGGTGGCTTTTTGATTAACTTTATGCAGTTTGGCTAAAATTCCGAGTTTGAATAAAGAATGTGACAGTGCTAAGGTTTGGGGCTGTCAAAGAGATATCCATTCTGGACTAGCTGGAAAATTTTTCTGTTGTCTTAATAAAACTGGATGGGATAAACGCATTCCATCAGAGACATTACTCCTCGTGCTTGGGTAAAGAAAATCACTAGCTGTACTTCAGGGCCTTTGTTCTCCCTGGCGAGGGTGACCGTAGGTCCCCCGYGGACAGGAGACATTGGACTTTGAAGCAGTTCTGAGGAATCAGGCAGCATCATGTCTCTTGCAGTTTCTCTACAGGCCAAGAAAAAATATAAAAAGCAAGCCACCAAGGAAGCACAACTCAGCTTACATATATTCTTTGAGCAGAAAAAATTATCAACCAGATCAAACTTTTTGCCAGATGTTAAAAATCACATTTTTTTTAAAAGAAAAGGATTGCTTGTTGCTTTTTTTCTGTTTGGGTTTATTTGTTTAAAACTCTGATGCGGTTTGTTCATGTGGCAAATGAAGTGGCTCTTATCTGTACTCTTGAGGAAGTTGCCTGTGTTTGCTTTTAGTGAGCAATTAATTTTTAATGCTATTTACTTAGAAGAAAAAAGACAATAAAAATATTTACCATTACATTAGTTATCATTAAATTACAAGGAAGAGAGAATTTACAAATCAAAATAGTATTCTTCAAGCAGGAAAGCAAAAAGAAAGTGGAGCTGTGTATGAAAACCTCACGTTGCACCAATATTGAAATTATGATTACAGAACTTAAAAGATATTTTCAGTAGAAATTAATCTTATTCCTGATCATAACTGCTAAAGAAAAATAATGGTGTGAGAAGTGAGGATGTGAATTTGTAGAGGATTAAAAAAAAAAGTTCTGGAATTGCATTTCATCAAAAACAGTTAACAATGCAATCCAGATTTAGCCTGTGAAAACTGAGGGAACTGTGTTCACACTTCTGATAACAAATTATGTGTTGGAGAAGAAATGTCCATGCAAAATGTGACCATTCACTTGGTTTCTCTTCTACTGATATATCAAGAGAGGTGTAAGATCAGTCCATCAGTTGCTCTTTATCAAGAACCTTGACTGAGAAACTGACATGATCTCAGGATGACCAAAAAAAATCAAACTAAAAAATCTTTAAAGCAATCATGAATGAAATGTAATATTATAGCTTTCCACAAAATATATTTGGAGATCTATACTCTTTGAGAGTATATGTCGCAATTTTCGTAGAGGCTAATGCCATTGACCTTCTGGAGTAATTATTACTTTCTAGGAATGCAAGGACTGAGACCAGTGTCTTGTCACTTAGTTGAGCTGCATGAAGGTCCATGAAGGCAGCCATGAAGGCTGCATGAACACGTATCTCAAGAACTGAATACTACCTATCTGAAATAACTTAGGAAAAAACACACAGTTATAAAATCCAAAGAAGACTTAAAAAAAGTCCCCAAAACCAGGAATCAGTAAGACACATTTTTGGGAAGAGAAGGAAGCAAAACAACTCTGTGTGTTATGGCTATGCAATTAATCAGGAAATTACAGATATATTTAAATTCACTTGTCAGAAAAATCTGTGAACCCATCACAGAAGTGGAGATCAAAAAGCAACTTTAAAAATGCACTTTTACTAATTCAAGCCTAGATATATTTAGACAGGGAAGGTTTTGCCAACCAAGGTGCTGCAACTGTCCGAAGAGCTACAAATGCTTTCTTGCAAGCAAGAAAATACGAAGGATAGGAAATACATTAATAGGGAAACATTCCCTGTTAATGGGTTCTAGTGGCAGACCCTAAGTCTTACAGGGGGAAGTCATGGGATTGAATCCTGATCCCTCCAGACTGCAGAGCTGCCCACTTTCTCATTTAAAATGTGAAATGACTGTCAGTCAGAGGTAATCAGAGATGGCTGAACTTCCTTTAGAGCAGGGATGGACAAGATGACCCTCTCAGGGTCTCTGCATTGTATTTTTGTAACGTTACACTATATCTCAGATTTCTTTTTTCCACAGGAATTCCACTGAATTTTATGTGAAACTGCTTAGAATGTGTATATGGTGTGATGATTTGGGAGGATGATAATAGGGTAGATATTCTGAGATCAGGACGCTACGAGTCTCAGCAGCCAATGCTTTTGAACGTTTCAAACCACTGTTGTGGTACCTGGCTATTTTTCCAAAATCTTGATGATCTTTTTGTGGCCATATGGCATAAAGCGTCAGAGATGAAAAAGACATTTTACCCTCCAAACATAAGATTTTTTTCATAACCAGTTGGGAAAAGTGGCAGTTATCATCACATGCATAATTTTAGAAATGCCTGAAGGACTTCTTCAAACTTTACGCGGTAATAGTAACATGTCAATAGACCAGGAGTTTCTAACCTACCAGATGTCCAATTGTTTTACTCTAATGAACTTTGCCAGAAACTGCCTCTAACCTCCCTCAAAGTCTCTATTTATGCTGTGAGTAACCATCTTACTAGCCTTCTCCAGTTTTAAACGTAAGGCAGGCTGCCTTTTCTGAATCTGGTGCCAGGCCTTTAACTCGAAGCAATTAATGTCCTTTTTAAATGATTAGGAATAATTTTGTGTAAAATGAGGAAAAGAAAATCTTCATTAACAAATAGAAGGAGTGGAATATGAAGTGGTAATCTTGTATTAAAAGGTTCCTGTGGAATTTCGACAGATTATTTCAACAGACAGTGCAACTCCCACTATTCCATGAAGGSAAATACATCCGTAATGCATGTAAAACACTTAGGACCTTTTAATCTGGTTTTGTATCATTTACAAGTAATTTATACAAACAAGTACTAAATAGAAAGGACATTAAGATTTGCTAATGTAAAGTCACAAACTGCCAATCTTAGGCTCATTACTGCAACATTAGCTGATCTCTTTTGTAGATGAACATGGCATAAATTTCCTCTCATAGGACGCACATATTCGTTGGTGCAAGTGGGTACAGATGCATCAAGGCACTAAAGGTACTAAAACCCCTTTCGTTTTTAACATCACTGTTGTTATTCTAAAAACTTATTGAATAGGGGTTTTATTAAACTCTTTTTAGAGAAAGAACAAAAACCAAAAGCTCAGTCTGTATCTAGACATATATAAAATATATAAAGAAAAAGAAAAATATTGATGCAGAAAGGCTCTATATAATGTCAACTGTTACGCAACATTATTTACAGGCACTGTTCTACCAAGGATGATTAATAAGATTATTTCCACATCTGGGCGGTGTTAATGGAAGAGTTAATTATTGTTATAACTTTGATTAAACTGTTTACAAAGTATGGCTTTAATATCAGCTCTATGACTTATAGTGTCTAGGTAAAGGACACTCCTATTGGTTTCAAAGATGGTCTTGACCCACAGATGTGAAATCAATTAATGGTTTGTTCTCTCACTTTTACTTTAATGATCCTGGTAAGTTCTGACCAGGATACAAAAGGAGCTTGAATCTCAAAGAGATCCCTGACTTTAAACAGCTCTCATACTGGCCACATTTGTGATGGTCAGGAGATGCTTTTTCAGTGAGGCATCATCACATGGAGGCACACCATGGAGGCAAGAAGACTAAGAAAATAAAAATCTATTCAAATCTTTTTTTTTTTTTTTTTTTTTTTTCTTATCGGCTACTTTCAGCTGCACATTTAGCAGAACTGTCTTATTGGGTGAATGATTCAGTCAAAGACTCTGTTCTGGTAACCCCACAGAGTATAGGAAACAAGTGTTTTGTTAGGGGTCTTTGGACTATATTACTATAAAGCAGAAGTTCTGAAACTCCTATTAACTGAGTAGGCTATCTAGCAATCTACCTATAGCTCATGATGGTGTAGAAAACATCAGTGTAATGACAGCTGCACTTAACTGTAGACACTTCTCAGCAAATATCCTCTATTTTTAAGAGTACCTTAAGGAATGTGTTTTAAGAATATAAAGAAAATGAATAAGAATAAAAGAAAATGAAAAGAACATAAGAAAATGTATTTTTAGTGTATTTGTCCTGATTCAGGGAATTAAAAAGGACATCTTTTTTTCAGGTACTCTTTGATTCATTAATTCAACTACGTATTCTCCAATATAAATGGTAAAAACTTCAGTTGCTTCCTACCCGAGGATGACAGGAGTAAGGACATCCTACCAGGAGCAATGGTATTTTGTTTGCAATTTCAGTTGTTAGGTTTCGAGTTATGTGGACAACCAGTACCCTTGATGGCTGGAAACAAGAATGATCTCAGCTGTAGGACTGAGTCACGGAGCAGACAGGCAGTCACAAGGCTGAGGACAGCAGCTGAAAGAGGACATTGAAGATGAAATCTGTAATACCATGACCATCATACTCCCATGTAATACTCCCATCAGGGAGTGCACTCTTTAGGACTCATCCTTTACCTAACAATTACAGGTAATAACAGAGTATTTAAAAACAAATAGATATTTTTATAATCTTCCACCAGAATTATTTCACTCCTTAGGGATTAACAAACCTTTCCTGTCTGTCGAAGGTCAGTAAGCTGGGACTGTTTCTGACATGAGACAGTCCTGAGCCTGTATCCTGTGTCAAAGCTGCTACTGCATTAAAAACCAGCCAGATTATGCCAGCAGCAAAATAACTGCAGTCTTGAATCTGTGCTATCCATGCGCAGGTCTGCATGCTGGTGGGCCCGGTCTTCAGAGCTTGAAAAGTTTTCAGTCTTACAGTTAATTAYGTAGGTCATGATCCCTCCTGCTCCCTTCATGCCCATCGCATGAGTACATGGGACAGAAAATGTCTGGCATCAGTCAGACTCTCTCCTGATGCCAAAATCCCAGAATCCATATTCTTAGCACATTCTGGAGGAGAAAGGAAGAATGGCAAGAAGTAAATACCCACAAAGGCAATACATTTCAAAGGACTGCAGCTGGGGGCAGTCACTTTCTTTTTTACTTTCAAGTGGCTGTTTATGTGCATGTTAACTTCACGGGAGACCTTCAGGAGCTGTTCAGTTACTGAGCGATGAGTTTCCTAATCCTTRAGGCAAATAAGAAATGTGAAGCCTTTACCACCAGTGGAAGTCCTTCCGGAGGGCTCAGTAGTGGCAGAGTGGTTGGAAGCAGTATGGATGCAGTTACAGATGGGACATGGGCAATGTGCGAATGGCAGTACACATCCCTTTCTCACTGTGGCCACAGGTACAGCYTGAACTCTGGTGGCGTGGGCTGTGATGACAGAGGACACTTCCATCCACCTTGGCAGTGTCATAACAAGCCTTGATGCAATCTGCTCTGTAGTTATGCTTTCTCGGTGTGGAGATGACTGTACCTCTGGATTCCTTGGCTGCTAATGTGATCACCTTCCCAGGCCATCTGAAAAAAATAGTGTTGAGAAGGTAAAAAGAGATGGCCTTCCTGATATCTGCAGCGTACACCTCAGCCTCAGAGYTGCGAGGGTTAGGAAAGGGCACAGTTAAATTAATTCTCTGATTACATTTTAACACCTGTGAAAAATTTGTCTCAGAGGTACCCAACCCAAAAAGAATATTACATTTGAGGAAGCAGCCACATTAGTCTTGATCTCTTCCAACCTCACACCAGCTGTTATCATTAGGAAAAACACTTTCCTGAATACATGTAATGATGAATAAATTTCCAGGGGCTCAAAAGGTGGATCCAGGAAGGCTGTGAATACTGACATCAGGCCTTACTAAGTGACAGTCTTTTACAGATGGGAAAAATTTGGCCAATCCCTTAAAAAAGTTGTATATAATTAGATATGAAAATATTGAAACAAATACATTTGTGGAAATATTGAATATAGAAATGCCATGCAGTGGCCTAAGTTAACTACCAGACGAGCTACCAGGTGATATAGTTGTTGACTGACCTAAAATACTTATAGACTCCTTCAATTCTAACTGAGTGTTCAGGATGATTAAAAAAAAATTTGAGCAGATAGAAAGGTCTAAGAACACATTAGACTGATAAGCTGGTGTATTTTGTCAAATACGTTTCATGGATCCATTTCTATACTTAGTGAGCACTTCTTTCACAAGAAAAGAACAAGCATTCTTTGAATGGAGATGAGCAGCCGTTTGAGTCATTACGTCAGGTATCCGCRGGGTGGGATGGAAGAGCACCACAGAGTTCTGTGCTAGTAATTTGGGAAGAAAAAGACAAACTCCTGGGATTTCTCAATGAAAAAGACAGTGAAATTTCATATGAAAATGACTGACTTAATTCTTCTTTCTGTTTCATCCAGAACTAAATCTCTGGGAATATGCATGCTAAATTATCAAGTATGATTTTGATCATGACATGCAAGAATATATTGGATTGACCAAGATTCCATAATCTTCTCAAAGGMAAAACTGGCAATTGGTGAAGAGAATATCTCTGGCCAGTACTTGTTACCGCCTATCTATCTTCCTGTTACCAGGGACAAAAGAAACAGAACTACATCAAAGTGCTTTGTTCAGATCAAGGCTAGCATCCTTAACTGGAAACACCATCTTAGCTCCTGCTGGTCAACGACTTGAATAGACTGTTCTGTGGCTCAGACACCTTATCCAGAAATATCTTCCAGGAAACCACTTCATGAACTCCRGAAAAAAACTCTAGTTTTCCACACAGCAAAAGGAAATGAGTTCGATCCTCAAACAGGTGGAAGCAGTACTTATTACAGAATATTCTCAGAAGAAAATATGAGAAGAAGAATGATTTTTATGATTCAAGTTATTTGATCCCAGGTGGCTTAAACATAGGCACATTCATATGGTGGACACGGGAATGAATATGTGTGAAAATACAATACATATTTTAAAAATGAACCGCATTTTAAATGAATTGCATTTTCATTAAATGAACTGCATTTTAAATATCAACTGCATATTTTTATCAAATCCCTATTTCACACCTGTCTCTAACACTGTGAAGAAGCCCTAGAGATATATGAATAGTAAGCAGCTTTTCAGGTGTCCTCACACTGCTAGAGCAATGTAAAATGAGCTCAAATGTGGATGAGAACCAAGAATCCTGCTCTATTGAATCGACAATGTTATTAGGAAGATCTGTGGCACAATGAGTGAAGCAAAATGAATGCAGTTTAACACATGGCAGCATGWCTACTAAATTCAGATTCTATTCTGAAACATGACAATGCAAAAGATTGTACTTTTTCCTTCATGGATGGCTCTATTTTAGAAACATGCTGAGTTAATTTAAAAGAAAAAAAGTTTTTATTAGTAGCCAATGCAGCTATAAATGTAACCTTAGACACCAGTAAATCTAAGAGAGAATATTGTAAATCACTGTATTGTAAAACAGCAATTTATTTCCTTACTAGTCAGCAAGGTCTTGAAAAATCCTAGTTTGATCAGATACAAAGTGTGGCTGATCACTGAAAATCTGGAAATTGGAAATCTAGAAAAAAAGAACTAAGTTCAAGAAGCACTTTGGTACTTTTTCTGAAAGGAAAAGGGGATTGAAAGACTTGCAGGGGAGAAAAATGGTTTAAAGCAGTCTAACTAACAAAGTATGATGGTTTGGACTCACCTTCTTATTACTAAAATATAAGCTTAATTTTTTTCCCCATTTTTCAAATTCCTTTCAGTTAATAGCATTGCTTTTGTGAAATGACTTGAAATCATGATTTATTATTGTTTTATTGCAAAGATTACTTCATTTTACATACTCCTGAAGAGCTCCTAAATTTTTTTCATGCGCCAGGAATTGAACATCTATAATTGCAAGAAGGAAAATGGATGTGTATCTGTCATTGCTACTAATTTTAATGGAATATTGAAGTGCTTTAATTCATCATCTTTCAATCCCTCCCAATAGACCAATCCTCCATCTCCTGAAACATCTGTTTGCTTTACAGAAGACCCATAACAAAATAATAATAGTAATAATCTGTAGTGTTGTGGGGTAATCTCTATCACTAGATTTTTTTTTAACATATAGACAAACATCTATGAAGACACAGACATAGGAAGCACTGCCTTAAGCAAGGGGATGGACCTGATCACCTTTTGCGGTGACCAGATCCTTTCCAGTCCTCTCCTCGTGATTCTCTGCTCTGGTCACAGGGGGTGGCCCCTCCACTTCCTTGAACAGAAGGATTGGGCAACATTTTTGTCTGTGGAGTGATACCAGAGATTATTGGCACTGCCCTTCTATGGTTAAATCTATCAGATAGGGTTGAATTCAGTTCTGCCTTTTAGAGACAGAAAAGTCTGGCCTACCAGTAATAGTAAATCCTGATCTCAAATATATGAAAATAGAAAACAGTCCAAATGTTTTGCCATTATCTGTGTGAAAGGGTGGCTTACTGAACAAATGGTCTTAGTGACACTGGACCAAGCATGTTATGCAGGCATTAATCTGTTGGACTTTATATCATAAGAAAAACTGCCCGAGTAAGAAACTTGACTACAGCTTCTGACTTCTCATCAACCTACAAGTGAGGTTTATCACATTTCTGGCTGGGTTTTCTGGGTTTATTTAAGAATGAAACATTCCTGCAATCTGAAATGAAGTTACAATATTTTCTCATTTCTCTTTAAATATTCCCCTATGAAAAGAAGTGTGTTCTCTAACGTTCAGATTGTCAACAAACTCAAACAGGCTTTAACCTTTTCTTTCTGCTCTGGTTTAGTCAAGATTATAATTTGTACAGTCTTTTCTTAATGATGCAGAAGAAAACATTCATAAAATTTTCATTTTAGGCAGAATGTTTGAAGTTACAGTTTCATAAATGTCCAAATGAAAACTACTTGATAGTACACTAGAAGATGTTAGGAAAAAAACCTCCACAAAACCAAAGAATGTCTTGTTAAGCACTTTTCTCTTAAATTCTTGAAGCATAAAGTATCCTAAACAGATCCATTCAGCAAAACCCACTCCTGTAAGATTTTATGACCCTCCAGCCCTTCAGAAAGCTGCCTTGTTTGGTGTGTACATCCTGTGTGGGCAAGCTGAAAGGGTGTATAAAGGAGGCATGTCACCCACACTTGATATTACAGCTCATCTACTTCATTTTCATCTGTGCAAATTCTACCCACTTAGGCAATTGCTACATATACACCCACTCAACAGCTTGCAATAGAAAGAATGTTATTATTACAGTATTTAACTGAAGTAATAACTAGAGCAAGGCCGCCTAACCTCTTGACAGTCAGGACCTGAATTCTATTACAGTGTTTATTTTGGAATTCGATGGTGAATATGGTCTACAATGCTTGAAGTGGTACAAAATCATCCAGGAGCAATAGGACCTTCAATTAGACTGCTCTGAAGTGGAGACCTCAGTCCTGACTGTAGTCCAGCCATGGTACAAGCTGTACAACCCTAAGCAAAGGAAAGTGTCTAATGAGATAAGGCCATCTTTTACCGTGTCTATATGTACATGCGTTTAGAAAATAACCATGTATTCAGGTGCACATAATAGTTAATAGCCGTGTAATTTGCATACGTGTCTGTCGGTAACATCACCACAGGGCAAGTACATTAAATACACTTCAGTCCTGCCAAAGATGTACACTTATGGTCATCACTAGTATTTTGACTGCTCACGCCAGCACTGGGCTTGGTTCATTCTGCCCAGAATGATGCTGAGTTATCAGAGAAACTATGGATGTGTGTTTTTGCTGAGGTACCACATGAGTGTTGCAACCCAGAAAACAGTGTGTAACTACTGCAAACGTTTCTGAACCTCTGTGTGTATTTGTTTTTCCCTCTCTCTTCTCTGAACTTTCTGAGAGCAGGTTGTGACATGATTGTCACAGTCTAGAGGCAAAATTTAAGAATTTCTATCCTACGAGCTATACACAGCTCTTGGTTGACTTTACCGACTGCTTATAGAGCTTTCAGCCRTTGATACAAAGGCTAAATAGTCCACTGTGAAGCTGGAGTGAATGGAGGGAAATCACCAGATATATTTCTGAGCTGCATCTAGGCTTACCTACTATGAAATGTAAAAAATGCAGTGTGCTTATATTCAAAAAGAGTGTCACCCTTTAATATCTAAATATCTGTAAAGACACTGTCCTCTCTATATACTATAATTTCTCACAATATATGGCATTGATCAAACTACAACTAAGCAGAACAACTCATCCTATTTCCCCTACCTCTAGCCACAAAAATAGCTCAAGGCTATCAGTGCARGCAATGAAATTTTATGGCAACTGCTGAATTCCAGGAGACTAGAAGGAGAGGGAAGTGCAAGGGACTAGTGGAGGTTGTGGGGACGAAGGGTGGGGGTTGTGAAACATCAGTGGGATTTTACAGATATGAAGGTGGGTAAGAAGGCTGGGGAGCAGTCTTTTTTTAAAAGGACCAATGGTGTGTAAAAGAGCTGGGAACGGACAGTGGCATCTCCAGATAATGGGGCTGGGGAGAGTCAATAGGGTTTTGGGTCAACGAAGGGATGCTGGGAAGGGTGCCCCTAATCAGAGAGGGAAGCTTTCATTGGTGAYATTGTGATAAACTGGGCAAAGAAACTAGGACCAAGGTGATGGAGACAAGGTGGGGGTTGTTCAAGTGAGATGGATTAAGTTGAGAACAGAAAGAGAGAGATGTGGAAAGGAGAGAAAGAATCTCAGCCTAAGAACTAGTGCTGAGAAAAAAGAATAGGGAGTAAGAGTAATGCAGACTGAGATTAGATCATAGAATCATAGAATAGTTTGGGTTGGAAGGGACCTTTAAAGGTCATCTAGTCCAAMCCGCCCTGCCGTGGGCAGGGACATCTTCAACTAGATCAGGTTGCTCASAGCCCTGTCCAACCTGACCTTGAATGTTTCCAGGGATGGGGCATCTACCACCTCTCTGGGCAACCTGTGCCAGTGTTTCACCACCCTCATTGTAAGAAATTTCTTCCTTATATCTAGTCTRAATCTACCCTCTTTTAGTTTAAAACCATTCCTCCTCGTCCTGTCGCAACAGTCCCTGCTAAAAAGTTTGTTCCCATCTTTCTTATAAGCCCCCTTTAAGTACTGAAAGGCTGCAATAAGGTCTCCCCGAAGCCTTCTCTTCTCCAGCTCTCTCAGCCTTTCTTCATAGGAGAGGTGTTCCATCCCCCTGACCATTTTCATGGCCCTCCTCTGGACCYGCTCCAACAGGTYCCTGTCTTTCCTGTGCTGAGGGCTCCAGAGCTGGATGCAGTACTCCAGGTGTAGATAAGAAAGATAAGGAGGGAAGGAAAATGATATAAACATCAGTAGAGTGGAGACATATATTGGAAAAGAATGCAGAAGGCACTTACAAAATATCAAGGCATAGAGAAAAGAGAGAGAACAATACCTGATAGAGACCATGCTTCTTTATTAATTGGAAGGGATTCAAAAATTCCTGATGATTTGTCACATCTCTGCTATCAGAAAATGATCTGCTGAAAACAATTAATAAAGTATGCATGACAAAAAGGCAGGATGAAAACCTATTGCCACACTTCCTTCAAGTGGCAAACTCCAGCTGCAGTGGTTAGAAGGTCTCCAGCCTTGCGGGCTGAGAACCACTGTCCCTGCCAGTAGTTAGATACTGAATCTGGAGCCAGCTGGCCTACACTGACAGCCGTGAAAGGGAAGAATAATGAGATTGATGATATGAAAAAGAAATGGGGAGACTTGWGTAGCAAAGCAGCCTTGGCTCACATGATCTTGCATATGTCAGAGGGGTGGTTTACACGGAGTATTGCATCTGGACCAAGGAGCTCTTCCTGGAGCTAGGAGTAAGTACTCTGTATTGTTGCTCAGGTCAACACCTTCTGCTTCAGGGCAAATGAACTKAGTTAGTTTTTAGACCACAAAATCTTAATGTCAAATGATTTTCTGTTTTCCTCCAGGTCAGCAACGATAATTGCAAAAACAGGCTAAGGCCGAGCCCTCAGCCTTGGCAGAGTTTCGCTTGACTCTGCCCATTTTATGTAGGCAAAAAGAGAATAAGCTTTCACATGTAATTCCCCTGCCTGGGCAATATAGCTCCTCACACCATCTACAGCCAGCAAATTCAATCCATCTAACAGCTTTCCAAGAATGTTACTGGGGGATGTTTCCTTAAGGATCTRAGGAAAAAGCAGTATCCTTTTCTTTTTCTGCTCCTTTTTCTTCATCTTCATCAGTGAAGCATCTCTCCTAGAAAATAAAAAATTATTCTTTGTCTCGGCTCCCATCTCTACTGCTTCCAAGCCTGYCTGCAAACAATCCCACAGCTGTGGTACTATCCTGATTCCCACATTTTAGCATCRGTGGTTGATATCTCTAGAGTATCAATTCTGAAGGAAAAAAAAAATGGGTCCAAGTTCAGCTTGTTGAGACTTGAGACCTCCAAAACAGCCATCTCTTCCCATCACTCTATGACATTACTGGCTGAAATAAGATCCAGTCCTAAGGACCCACGAAGGCCACCACTTCCTCCAGAATGGGGTCAGTAGCAATTGCTAATCCTGTCTAGGTCCTGGTATTCATGCACAAGCAAGTATTAAGAGACAGGAGGCAAGACTGAGGCACTTTTTTTGAACCAGCACCAAGTAATCAGTTTCTTCTAGGTAAGAAACTTTCCAGCCTCCAAACCTAAATGGTCACTTTATGTTAAGYATAGAATCATTGAATCATAGAATCATTTAGGTTGGAAAAGACGTTTAAGATCATCGAGTCTAACCGTAATCCTAACACTGGCAAGTCCACCAATAAACCATGTCCCTAAGCACCACATCTACATGTCTTTTAAGCCTGTTCCAATGCTTGACAACACTTTTGGTGAAGAAATATTTCCTAATATCCAATCTAAACCTCCCCTGGCACAACTTGAGGCCATTTCCTCTTGTCCTATCRCTAGTTACTTGGGAGAAGAGACCAACACCCACCTCGYTACAACCTCCTTTCAGGTAGTTGTAGAGAGCGATAAGGTCTCCCCTCARCCTCCTCTTCTCCAGGCTAAACAACCCCAGCTCCCTCAGCCGCTCCTCATAASACTTGTTCTCCARACCCTTCACCAGCCTCGCTGCCCTTCTCTGGACACCCTCCAGCACCTCAATGTCCTTCTTGTAGTGAGGGGCCCAAAACTGAACACAGTATTCGAGGTGCGGCCTCACCAGTGCCAAGTACAGGGGCACGATCACCTCCCTACTCCTGCTGGCCACACTATTCCTGACACAGGCCAGGATGCTCTTGGCCTTCCTTCTTGGCCACCTGGGCACACTGCYGGCTCATATTTAGCCGGCTGTCAACCAGCACTCCCAGGTCCTTTTCCACCRGGCAGCTTTCCAGCCACTCTTCCCCAAGCCTGTAGTGTTGCCTGGGGTTGTTGTGACCGAAGTGCAGGACACAGCACTTGGCCTTGTTGAACCTCATACAATTGTCCTCAGCCCATCGATCCAGCCTGTCCAGATCCCTCTGCAGAGCCTTCCTAYCCTCARGCAGATCAACACTRCYGCCCARCTTGGTGTTGTCTGCAAACTTACTGCAGACACTTAGTGCGCTCGATCCCGTCGTCCAGATCATTGATGAAGATATTAAACAGAACTGGCCCCGATACTAAGCCCTGGGGAACACCGCTTGTGACCAGCCGCCAACTGGATCAATCATTCCACGTTCTGCTGGAACCATCCTTGGCAAAAGAGAGCGAGCTCCGAGTGCAACTGACCTGCAGTGTCGTGCAAGCAACACTAGACTGGGACTGTCAACTTTCTGTAACGTATTTATTTCAACTTCCTAATAGCAGTAGAAACTCTATTATTTCTCTCATAAACAGATTCAGAACCTCTTTTTCCTGCTAGAAATCTTATCCGAATATAAAAYGTGCTAAAAATACAGACTGGCCATTAACACTCCTTTATTCTGTGCTTTGACTGACCTTTAACTGAGTTACTTTTCTCTCTTCTTACCCGCAAAATTATTTAACAGCAACAGTTATCCCATTTGAAATTTCATTTTGCTAGGTTAAAAAAAAGCCATGTGCCTCTGTCTTATTCTCCTAAAACAAGCTTCTGCATCTTTGTCATCCTTTGGACTCTTTTCTGTTCTTGTTTCAATCTAAATTAATCTGTATAAACAAAAAGGAAATAGAATTAAGTACAATATTTCAAAGAAGATCTCAGTAATGCCTTCTATGCTGGCTGTAGCGCTTCACTAATCCTACCAGGAATTCTTGTCAGATAAACCCTTAGGTTATACTTACCCCTTCCATAGCTTCATCCCATTGGTAGGATTGCCTGGCAAGATTTACAATTAGAAAATGAAAGATGAGTTTACCATTTCTCCACATCTTGAACTACTATTTTATTAACACGCATTGGTCTGGAACGCACCGTGCAGTGCAGAATACAGGAGACTCCTAATTGTTCTTACRTGTTCAAATACAGGTGCTAAATTTGCTATTCTTCAGTTATCTGGTATTCTTAACTTTATGAAGATACTAAAAAAATCCTTGCTACTGGGCCTGCAATTACATCTGCTAGACATTGTTCTTGTACAGATTGAGAAAACTAATTGGTTCTACCTTTACAATTTCTGAACCTTGATTTTTCATTCCAACTTTGTAATTTCTGCTCCTTCATCTTTATTATCAATTTGCCAATGCTCCATCTCTTTGCCTTTATTCAAAATTAGAGCAAAGTACTTTTTCAGCCCTACTGATTTTTTATTTCTCTCTCACCTTCGTTGGTTGCTACTTTTGTTTTTAACTGAAGGTAGAAAATCTTGACTGTTATTTTTTCCCCATTTAACATATGCTCCTGGTTCACAAGACACAGTTTATTATACCAATCAGTTCCTTTTGCTCCATTTCTCATAGRATCTTTATATTCATGACAATACATATTGTACACTAGGTACTTGTACAATTATTTTGGAACCTTCTTTCTAAAATTTTTGCCCATTATTTCATCCAGAAATTCCAGACTGTTGAAATTTTGCATCTCTCTAATATCTTTTCCCAATCCCCGAGATTCAAATGCCTAAATTCTGATTTCATGTAATGACATGAGTTCCTCATAGTAGTTTTATCCATCATTAGAAATCTCCCTTCATATCCAAATCTGCTGCTGGAGGCCCATACCAGATTCCTAAAAATACTCTGAAAAAGCCCCATACTGCTCTTCTTCAAGATGATTCTAAAGAAAAAAAAATGAGAAGGAAAAGCAAAGATAGCAATGCAATTCTTTTTTATTATACAATGCTATTCAATACTCTYTATTCCAACGGATTTTTCAATATGCATGTTATCATGATTGCTATTTCATTATAGTTCTGTTCTTCAATAGCAGTTTTAGTTCTTTCATTTCTATCCAGATTCTTTGCATGATAGTACACCACCATGCAAATACAAGGAAACAAAACACATGCAAACAAAACAAAATACTTTATTTCAGCTACATTTGGTACTTGCCAGTAAGCATTATGTACAACCCTTTTTCTATCGCATTTAGCACTGATGATCTAAATGCACTTTTGCCACTTAAAGACTTTATATCTGCATTCTATTGACCTCTCTACTAGCAAAAGCAGTTTTCCAATGATTTTGCTGCTTCATATTAGGCAAGGAATATMAAGTTTTTCCTAAATGTCTTCCCTCACGAGGAAAGCTGTTATTGAACAAGTCTGCCTTGAGCCATAAAAGCCAGAAGCCAGCAGAAAAGCATCACTGGTGGATGCTTTTTTGCAGGTTTGTGACTACTTCCCCTGAACCACAGCTAAAGCACAACGTATGTGCGGGAAGAAACGTACTGCAGCCATGCATTTTATTTCATGGGAGCCATGCAAGGGCTGCAACTGGGATGAATGTGGATATAAGAGGAGATGCTCAGATCAGAGCACTGCTTGCTATGCTCTGCGTCTTCTGAAGAGCAGATGGCAAGCCAATCTGCTTGTSCCAGCTGAATCAAGACTCTCAAAAGTTTGGAAGGAGTCTAGCTGTTGAAGAATCCTCTTTGGGAATAAATCCTACTGGACAATCACTGCAAATCCTCTTTACAGTGTTATTGAATATGCTCACTTAGTCCCCTGAGCATTTTCAAATTTGGGTGAATCTTTCTTAAAGCAGTGCCAGACTGTGAGCAGCAGTTGGTGGACAATTCTGCCTTCCTTCAGGACTYGTTTCAGTCCTGAATCAGTATTCTGCATCCTGGAAGAGACAAACTCCAAGTTCTCTCTCAGAAACCTTTACATTCTTAAGAAGTTGATTCTAATCATATATACATTTTTTCTGGTGTTTACCTGGGAAACTAGATTCTAGGTTCCTCTCCTCTTCATTTGCAAATCAGTTATTCCTCAATTTCTTGTTCCGTATCAAATCAAAACAATGAAATTCAATCATCTGTCTTAAACAGGTCAGATTAATCCTTTTCTGAACTTAAAAATTGGTACCTATCAGTCTTATCAGTCTAAATATGACCTCTGTCATATTAGCCATAGGGTGAACAACAGTACAACATAAGGGTATTACGTTTCATGGTTCCTCTGCTTAATTTAGCCATAATAGCAAGGTCTAGCTGCCTTCTATTTAATTATACCCCAAGTCTGTGTGACACCCAGTTCTCTTAAGCTTTTTAAAGAAATTCTTTCTTTTGCACATTCTCAACTCAGTAGCCAACGACACTGTCTGAAAGTTTCCTTAATCAACGTACACACGAATTGACTGGAGGCACATCCCGGGAAGGCTTCTTTCTTCCAAGCGGAGAGCAGGTACTCCTGCCTTATGACCGTGACGGAGTCCGTGTGGGAAGCCGTGCAAATACTGAAATCCACGACCTGCAGCTGTTTAAAATCCCACCTACCTGTAGGATACATTGGCTGAACTGCCTGTAGTTTCGAAGTAGCTGGATAGGAAACACGGCTTCATCACTTCAGGCTAAGCCGCAGACTTTCACCCCCGCCTGCAGCCACAGCTGAAGTAGGCAGCGCGCCCTCAAGCCCCGCGCTCCCCTGCCAGAGCCCCCTCGCAGGCTCGTTCGCGGCCAACTCTCCCCCCGGCACCCCGGAGCTAGTGGGAAGGGGCGCCCCGGCCTCCGCCGCGGACGGGGAGACCTCAGGGCGCGACGGGAGCGCGGCTGAGGAGAGCCGGGGGGCAGAGGAGAGGGCAGAGAGGGGCTGAGGATGCGATGCCRCCAAAGGCTCCGCGCGTCCCCCATCCCCGTCCCCGTGCGATGGGAAGCGGCGCCTCCATCCCCCGGCGCCCGGGCGGGGCCACCGGCGCCCGCCCCGGGATTTTTATCGTTGAAGAATTAAAAATGGAGATTTGGGCGCGGAACCCACTGGGGCTGCCAGGCCCGGCCCCGCCTCCTGGGGCCTGGGCGCGGGGGCGGCGGCGCGCTTATCCCGGGACGGGGCCCCGTCCGCGGGGTCCTTGTGCCGGCCGCTGCCGCCGCGGGCAGGTGAGCGGGGCGGGGGGCGCGGAGCGCCGGCAGCCCCGCGGCGCGGGGGAGGCGGCGGGGGGCGCGTAGCGGGGGCGGGACGGAGGGCGGCCGTGATGTCACGCCGGCGGCGGGCGCGGGGGGCCGGTGCGGGGGTGGGGGTGGCGGAGGCTCTTTTACCCGCGGGGCGCCGGCGGCGGGCGAGGGTGCGGTAGCGTGGCAGCGCCCGTGTGCTTGAGCGACGGCCCTTTTCAGGGCCCCTTAGCAGAAGAAATTGAGGAAAAARCCCAACTTTTCGCAGGTTGATGACGTTTAGAAACGTTGATGACGTTTCCAGGTGAAGAAGAGGGATAAATGTAGGTGTCGGGCACTTGCTGTATTTTACTTGTGCCTGAGCAGGACGGGTACCGCCACTGAACGCAGATCCTGCGCTTCATACGCCAGCTCTTACCTGCCACGTTATTTCTGGAAACTGAGCTGAGCGCTGATGCCCGCCCAGGCATAGTTCCTCATTTCCACGTGGTGAATCAAACCCGAGTGGGAATTTAGTTCATTGTGTTTGCTGAGGCAGTAAGAGAATAAATGGGAAGCAATACTCCGGGTTAGGTACCCTCGGTGTGTGCGAAAGGGGGAATAGCCACTGAAAGCAGGGGACTGGGCACTGTAATTGCTGATAGTGTCTATTTTGGGGGGGTGGACCCTTCAGTTTTGGGGTGGATGTAGGTAGGGAAAGCTGTAGAAATATAGCAGTGTACAAGATGGGTGGATTTGGAGGCACATAAAGTGGGTGGTCACTGTGTGAGACCAGCRCGAGAGTTATTTTCCATGGAACTGCCATAAAAATATCTGGGAAACGTAAAAGTGGAATTTCGTTTACATGGAAAGGCGAGATGCAGAGTTGTGACTGTTGGATCACTCTCCTTGTGAAACAGAGCAGTTGAGTTTGAGAGAAGAGAAAGTAGGAATCTGCCACAAGAAAGCGTCAAAAAATTCTCTGTAGAAGAGTCTCCAGCTACTTTACACTCATCTTCCCACTACGCTCTGCTAAACCTACTGCCAAGAACAAACTGGTGAGCAGCAAGACCAAGATTATCCACTCTTTAGTCATGGTTGAAAGTCAACTACAAGGTTTTAATTTTGATGCCATAGGTCTCTTGTGACAGCTTTGTTGTTGCACTTCCGTTCCCTGGGATTATAGTGTTGATAAGATTATCCATATCAACAAATGATGCTTCAGCAAGAGCTCAGGATCTGAGTGACTTATAGTACAGGAGGCTTGTGTCGGAAGGGGAGCTCCTCTTTAAGTAGAGCGACATTAGTTCTGTCTCCCTCTGACATCACCTGTAATTTTGCATTGTAGATACAGCTATTACTCTGGAATTCGATATGCTTTATAGGTGGAGCCCAAACAAACATCTCGCGTGTCAACACAGATGTTGTTCTCTGGAAGAATAATGAAATCACTCACAACAGTAAAGCTTCAAGTCCATCACTAGATGAGATGTGAAAAATACAGACAATTTAAAAAATGTTCACAAAACACTATGCCCACTTGTTAACCTTTTATGGGATGTTCAGTATTGAAGAACATGGGATCTGCTCTTGGCTAAGATTTGATAAAAGCAGAAGAGAAATTTCTCTCTTAAATTGTGAGACTTGGGGCAAACCAGTGCAGTTATGAGTAAACATGTTGCGGTAACACTCTTGCATCGTCTTCCAGTGCATAATCAAGCAGGTCTTTAGTAATAGCCTTGCAATAGGCACTCAAATATCTGTGTAATAATTTCCTATATGGTGTTTGATAGAAAGGATACTTCAAAATTGTGTTTGTGGTCTCAGCAAGGGGCTGATGAGAGAGAGCCAGTAGAACATGGCAAAAATAGTTGTTCTGTCCTGTTTTAGTCCTTTGGTGTTATACTGGCAGTACAGAGGGATGCATTTACCATGTTGGACTCGCATCATATGGTCCAAAAAACAGACGTAGGGTTCAGTGATCAGGGTTCATTCTTTCCTTATGAAATGTTGGTGTTAGTGTACAACTGAACTGTGGGAGCAGGAACTGAAACCTGGTTGAGCACCCTACCTACCAGAAAAAGCCACGCTGCTTCTAGTTTTTTCTCAGTTGGTCAATCATTTATTCTTTCTCCACTCTGGCTTGGATTCAGCTGGAATGATGTTGAATTAGCTTGTATCCCACCCACCCAGCTAA
The DNA here is from genome assembly GCA_030449065.1 of Oceanodroma leucorhoa. Lineage (NCBI taxonomy): Eukaryota > Metazoa > Chordata > Aves > Procellariiformes > Oceanodroma > Oceanodroma leucorhoa. The sequence continues at coordinate 5,889,582 of JASVER010000019.1, forward strand.
CTGGCGTAAAGTGAACTCACTCCATGTGTACTTAACTACTTTCATATGTCCTCAGTCAAATCTGTACTGTTAATACTTGTTTTGCAGCTTTAAAAAAAAAATACTTCGGGACATTTAAGTATTCTAATTTCTTTCTAAAGCTTTTTTTTTAAGTGTCTAYGTTGAACTTAAAATCAGAAATGAGTAAGTTACTATATTCATTTATATTGTAGTCTGTGAGCAAACTGGTTAAATGTAGTGGTCTTCCAGACAGCAAATAGTTTCTGTTACATAAAAATTGGGATGGAGGAAGAGGAATCATTGTTTACATTGATCAATGTAACATCCCATTAATATTAGGAGAAAATTCTGAAAATGCTGAATAGTGTAGGGCATAGACTCAATTCTCATTTGATGGGGATTCCACCACTGGTGGATACTTTTTTGTCACGTCAGTTGATGACATCCTTCATTTCATGTGTGCTTCATTATAAAGAAAGAGCTTTAGTTTTTTAATCAAAATGTCAAGTGGCATTGGTAATATACTTTCATCATCCCTGTAGGCCAGCTTAAGTTTGCACTGTTCCCAAGAGTGGTTTTGCTTGTGCCAGCATTTTCACAGTCATCTTGTTAGCAGGGAGCCAGCTGATCCTGAAGACCAGGCTGGTGGTGAGAACATACGGTGAGGGGCTGGTGGAAGGGTGAGTTCCAAGTAGCAGCTCACGTGTGGCTTAAAGTGACTCTTTAACAAGCCTCTAGTAACACTGTATGTGCAAGACACCTGCACAAGCTATTAAACCTCTAATTTCCTCAAAGAATAGAGGTGTATTTGTTGACAAAATTATAATAAGTGGCATCAGTTACCTTCATCAACCAGCATTTCAGTAATCTTGCCTCATGAAGTTCAACAAGGCCAAGGTCCTGCTTGACCAACCTGATCTCCTTCTATGACCAGGTGACCTGTCTAGTGGATGAGGGGAAGGCTGTGGATGTTGTCTACCTGGACTTTAGTAAGGCCTTTGACACTGTCTCCCACAGCATTCTCCTGGAGAAGCTGGTGGCTCATGGCTTAGACAGGTGTACTCTTCGCTGGGTAAAAAACTGGCTGGATGCCATGCCCAGAGAGTTGTGGTGAACGGACTTAAATCCAGTCACGAGCGGTGTTCCCCAGGGCTTAGTATTGGGGCCAGTCTTGTTTAATATCTTTATCAGTGATCTGGACGATGGGATCGAGTGCACCCTCAGTAAGTTTGCAGATGACACCAAATTGGGCAGGAGTGTTGATCTGCTTGAGGGTAGGAAGGCTCTGCAGAGGGATCTGGACAGGCTGGATCGATGGGCCGAGGCCAATTGTATGAGGTTCAACAAGACCAAGTGCTGTGTCCTGCACTTCGGTCACAACAACCCCAGGCAACGCTACAGGCTTGGGGAAGAGTGGCTGGAAAGCTGCCCAGCGGAAAAGGACCTGGGAGTGCTGGTCGACAGCCGGCTAAATATGAGCCGGCAGTGTGCCCAGGTGGCCAAGAAGACCAAGAGCATCCTGGCCTGTGTCAGGAATAGTGTGGCCAGCAGGAGTAGGGAGGTGATCGTGCCCCTGTACTTGGCACTGGTGAGGCCGCACCTCGAATACTGTGTTCAGTTTTGGGCCCCTCACTACAAGAAGGACATTGAGGTGCTGGAGGGTGTCCAGAGAAGGGCAGCAAAGCTGGTGAAGGGTCTGGAGAACAAGTGTTATGAGGAGCGGCTGAGGGAACTGGGATTGTTTAGCCTGGAGAAAAGGAGGCTGAGGGGAGACCTTATCGCTCTCTACAACTTCCCTTTAGGAAGAGTTAGGGTTAGGTGGGTGTTGGTCTCTTCTCCCAAGTAACTAGCGATAGGATGAGAGGGAATGGCCTCAAGTTGCACCACGGGAGGTTTAGATTGGATATTAGGAAAAATTTCCTTACTGAAAGAGTGGTCAAGCATTGGAACAGGCTTCCCAGGGAAGTGGTGGAATCACCACCACTGGAGGTGTTCAAAAGACGTGTAGACATGGCACTTCGGGATATGGTTTAGTGGTCATGGTGGTGTTGGGTTGACGGTTGGACTTGATGATCTTAGAGGTCTTTTCCAACCTTAATGATTCTATGATTCTAAGTGTAAGGTCCTGCACCTGGGTTGGGACAATCCCAAACGTGGATACAGACTGGGTGATGAGTGGATTGAAAGCAGCCCTGCTGAGAAGGACTTGGGGATACTGATGGATGAAAAACTGAATATGAGCCGGCAATGTGCGCTCGCAGCCCATAAAGCCAATTGCATCCTGGGCTGCATAAAAAGGAGCATGGCCAGCAGGTCAAGGGAGGTGATTCTCCCCCTCTGTTTGGCTCTTGTGAGACCCCAACTGGAGTACTGTGTTCAGACATGGACCTGTTCGAGCAGGTCCAGAGGAGGGCTATGAAGATGATCAGGGGGATGGAACACCTCCTGTATGATGACAGGCTGAGAGAGTTGGGGTTGTTTAGCCTAGAGAAGAGAAGGCTCCAGGGACACCTTTATAGCAGCCTTCCAGTACTTAAAGGAAGGGCCTACAGGAAAGGTGGGGAGGGACTCTTTATCACGGAGGGTAGTGATAGGATGAGGGGTAATGGTTTTAAACTGAAAGAGGGTAGATTTAGGTTAGATATAAGGAAGAAATTCTTTACTGCAAGGGTGGTGAGACACTGGAACAGGTTGCCCAGAGAAGCTGTGGATGCCCCATCCCTGGAAGTGTTCAAGGCCAGGTTGGATGGGGCTTTGAGCAACCTGATCTAGTGGAAGGTGTCCCTGCCCATGGCAGAGGGGGTTGGAACTGGATGATCTTTAAGGTCACCCAAACCATGCTATGATTCCATGATTCTATGATTTATCTGGCTGCTGAGTCTGCAGTTACTTGTGTTTGGGGACTTCAGAATAATCTTAAATCTCTTCCAGTCCTCTGGATTTTCCCTAGTCTTTCAAGAGTTACTAAAAATGAGTATCAGGAGGCCAGAGGGATTTTCAGGTGGTTTTTAAAAGAATGTTAGGTACAAGAAGATACCTGGACATATTAATCTTAAAATGTAGGTAGATTATATGATCTCTTTTATCACCAGGTTTCAGTCAGTGATCAATATATCCAAATTAATCCCCATATCATTTAGGGCTTATTATTGGTACGTTTACTATCAGTATGGACATTTTATCTGCAATTTTAAGCCAGTTTTGCTACTGGCTGTAGTAGTCTGTGTTCCCAGTCTGAAGGCCCCATAACAACGCAAAATCTACTCCCTCCCTATGTTGCAGGCTGAACGAGTTATTCTAAGTACTGCTCAGTATTTCTGATTCAGTAGCCTGAAGCAAGCCCTTAACACGGCCTTCTCCTGGGCTCTGTCAGCACAGCATGCTTTGCAGGGATTGAGGATTTGTAGACCTTGCTCTTATCAGCAACTTTAAACAATAACTTTACTATAGAGTAGCACCACACCATCAGCTTTATCCTTCTTAAACGCCTTCTAAACAGAGATTTTAATATCTGAATCATGCATACTGTTCCTTTTATTTCCTTTGTGTTATTGATGAACTGTCTTTTCAGTGAGAACTTCCAGATCTTCCTATATCTTAGTCAGGCACCAGTCACCAGGATATAAACAATTCCATATTAATTCTCGTCACGTTCTTCGCCACATTGGTTTCATTCGTTTGTGCCACGCTGAGAGTCATTTAATACAATGCTTGCTTCCTTTGAGCTCCTAGTTTACTGTCCTTCCAGCTTGTGCTCTACCTATTAAACCGTTTCTATCTCAGCCCATGAGTTTTTTCTACCCTTCCGATTCTCTCCCCCATCCCACTGCAGAGGGGAGCGAGCGAGCAGCTCTGTGGGGCTCAGCTGCCTACTGGCATTAAACCACGACAGTCCTTTTTGGTGCCCAACATGGGGCTCGAAAGGTTTGAGATAAGGACAGATTTGATTGGAGTGTGCGAGACCAAATTTATAGCTGTCAGAGCTACTCATTGTCAGGGCTTGCCATGGGGCTTGCTTGCCTTACTGCATGTTAGAGTCTAGTGCTTGTTTGTGGCTGCTTTTTGCTTTTGCTCCTTGTCATCCATAACTCTGAACTGAGCTGTGCTTTACACCAGTCCACCCCTATATTCTACCCAGGGCTTCAGAGAAGAAAAACAAAAGTGGAGTGGGTAGTGTGTAATAGGTTTGCTCATATAACTACACAGCTGAAGACATGAAGTCAGAAAAGTCTGGACTTGCTGTACTTAATGATCTTGGCACCTACGATTTGTTTCTTGTAGGTACTTGTTCTGGTGTTGGAGCAGAAAAATTTACTTGTTAAACAAGTAGTAACCTGATTGAGGCAAATAAAAGCTGTATTCGGTTATGGATACTGAACCTGATTGTTTAAATCTCTGGCTAATGCTCAAGAATCTTAAGATCAGCCAGTGATGCTGGAGTGCTCTTGCATTCTAGAGAAACCACTACCTGCTGTCAGGCAGGCAGGGTCAGCTGTAGGAACAGACTAAGTAGGGAGCTGCGTATGGCAAACATATCACTAGGGCCATGGAGCCCACTTGGCCTTTGCCAGGGCTGGAAAATCTGAAGGAAGGGTGTGTTGGCATGATTGTGTGGATGAGAGGCGAAAAGCTGCGAAAAGCTGCTTTTCCCAGTGCTGCCAGCAATACCGAGTGCTGTCCCAGGCACCTCCAGCCCGTGGGAAGGAGCCACGGGTGCCCACGTTCTGCCTGCCGGCTCTTTGCGCGCTCAGCTGCTCACTCCACTGTTCGTGGAGTGCTGGCTCTGCCAAACTGAGAGGGACCAGAAGCCCAGGCTGGACTCCCTGCAGAGGATCGGGTAGACCTCTGGTAGCAGTCTTCTTGGCTAACGCTGCTGAATAGACTTATCACTTGCCCTCTCTTGAGCTGCTAAAAAGTAAGCCATACTTATACTGAGAAATCATTGGATAAATAGCTTTGACAGTGAATGTGCTCTATGTTGCGTGGATCCTGAGGCTTCCTTGGACTCCAGCCCTCGTTCTTTCAGCCCTTATTATCTGGCTGTATAAAAAAGATCCATAAATACATAGGATAATTTCATCACCGTTTACAGGCAGTAGAGGATGGCAATTGCCAGCAGCTATCATAGCATGACAGAGAGAGACAAAATGTTTGACTCTGTGCTTTACCAAAATAGGCATCAGGTATATCTACAGAAAACTTTTTTCCTAAATTGAGAAACTTCCATGATTACAGAAATTAGAGCTGGTTTTTTTTCTCCTCCATGCAGGACATGATAGGTAGAAAAGAATCCTGCGCTTCAGGACAGATACTGATGACTGACCTAAGCTGCCTTGCCTACGTACTGGAAGAATGGACTGTTGTGGAGTACCTGGAGAAATACCTTTTTCATGTGGTCATCGTCTCACTGACAATGAGTGCAATATTAGTTTTTTTTATAGTACCTTTAACAATCCTCTTTTTCATTTACCTTTCTAATATTTTGCTTTTAATATATCAGAGGAACAGTGAGGTAAAAGCAGATCCCTTGAGTGATGTCTGGGATAGTGCAAGGAAAACTATAGCAAGCTTTTGGGATATATATGCAAGAATATGGCATGGTAAGTATGACATGACTTTACTGAAGCTTTGAATTACAATAAATAGTAAATACGCATAAGTTTTAATTTACTTTTTTTATTTCTTCCAAATGGATGCAAAGAAATGACATTTATTATACTTTGTATGGCATCTAACCCAAATGTTTCTGCCTCAAACACTGATTGCAATACAGAATAAGCAGAATGAAAGGGAGAAATTAGTTTATATAGAGTAAATTTCTCTTAAGTGAATAGGCAGGTGCAGTTCTCTGTATATGGTATCAGAGTGAAGCACAGTTTTAATGTTAGTTCTAGTAACATAACTGCAAGGGAGATGTGTGATTTTTTTTTTACTTTAGTAGCCATTTAAAACCCACTTAAGAAGTGATCAAAACACAACAACTAGTTGGAAATTTAATTAGTATATTTTTAGTTGGCAAAACCTACTTTGTGTTATGACAATTGAAAATAATTTTAAGAGTTGTCTGGACAAAGAAATAATTAGATACCACATTTAAGTTTGTACTGTGGCAGAATTTAAAAGTAACCTGATTTTTCACTTTCATTACACTCAACCTGCAGATAGTTTCAACACACCTTGCTCCCTCGGAAAATTCTCAGGCACATGCTAGGCAATTGTTCTTCCCACAGTTGTAGTTTAAGGCTATYAGCAAGACTTAACTTTGCTGCCCTAAGGATGAAGAATAACAGGTTGTTATTGCTATCCTATGTTGCTATCCTTCCTCACAGCTTTTTCCCTTAATCTTTGAACATCCTGCAGTATACAACTTTCTCCACTTCTTCCTAGGACTCTGCCTGCTCCATCCTCATCCTTCTCCCTGAACGGCTCATGACAGGTGCTGTAGCAGGGATGGAGATGAAGGCAGACAAAGTGGAATAGATCTCTTAGTTGGCAGAAGCTGTGGCTTTCCTAAGCCTTTGTATACATTAGCCTCCTCCTACTCTGGCTCCACCTAAAACCTAAATCAAACGTAGGAAGAGCCAGGAGAGGGATTTACAGAAGTCCATGTCTGTGAGGAAATTAACTTCCACTGTGAAGTGAATACATTTCACTCTTGTGGGGAGAACTTCTCTTTGGGATTCTTATGGATTCTGGATTGGACTTAAGCATCTCAACCAGAGAAACTTTTTATTATGTAAAATCCCAACTTTTCATTCTGCCTGACACAGAATGGAGATTCATACTTCCATATTTCAGGAAGACATCCTGACTGGTTGTTTGCCTCTCATTCTGCCGATGAAGCAGTTTCACACCAGTGTAGTTATTTTTTTTTTTATTATTGTACTTTGGACTGGGAAAAGTAATGGGAAATAATTTAGTCCCCTCACTGGGGAAAATGTCAGGTTCAGGTCTGATGTAGTGATTAAACTGACCAACAAATTAGTCCACCGATAACCTGTGGTGTTTGAGGGGCTTTCTCTTTGCTATTGACCAAAAGTTCCATCCAGAACTTAATTCTTTTAAAAGCTCTTGCAGAGGCTTTCACAACTCTCTGAAAGTCCTTTAACAAAGAACAGTAAACATTGCCAGATGATTTACAGCTATCATTGTCACTGTATTGCTTTCCATCCCAAACAGGTTATGAGCTTCATGGTGTGGAAAACCTACCAGAAGGACCGGGCATTCTTGTGTATTACCATGGAGCTATTCCTATAGACTACCTTTACTTTTTGTCTAGGCTGTTTCTCTGGAAGAAAAGACTTTGTCTGTCAGTAGCTGATCATTTTGTCTTTCGTTTGCCAGGTAAGAACATGTTCTCTTGTATTTAAGTATCCTGGATTCACTCAACCTGTTGGTGGTTTTGGTGAAATTTACATTTATTACCTTTCAAGAGAGCTTTTAAACTAAAAGACTGCTTTTAGACTTTTAAACTAAGAGCTGGTAGATGCAGAAGGGCAAACAGGGTAGAATATCCTGTCTTTTAAGTGAAAGGTCATAAAAACACTGGTAGACCCTCCAAAGCCAGCAAATAGACATTATAAAACCTCGTTGGGATGAAATGTCATGCCTCAGTAGRAAGTGTAGAATAGGACTATATATATATATATAGGATCTAATGCTGGCTGGTCAGCAATGGGCTGTGAGTGCAGAAGAGCCCCGTAAATGGTAGAATATCAATTACCTGCTTGCCTTCTACACTGAGCAGCCATTGCAGTGGGCTATGACATCAAATCTATCTTTTGATCAAAGCCTGGAGGAGGGCGCAAAACTTGTTTGAAGATTTTACTGTTGGAGAGAGCTCTGTAATACTGACCGCCACAACACATTCAACACGTTGTAGACTGAGAGAGAAATAAATAATTCCACTGTGAAAAGGCAAAGATACAGACAAGCAAACCTCATTCATTTTTAGAAAAACAAGGCATAAAGAAGAAACATCCAGAAGGAATAGCAGGGAGATTATTTAAAGGCACCTTAATACCACTTATATTAAAAATTAGTATAATACTAAAGAGTAAAGGAAGCTGTTTAAAAGTAGAAGGACATTCTTCAGAGAAGGAGGCTGTGCTCAAACACTGAAAACAAAGAGCATAAACTCAAGCAAGTTTGAAGCAAGAACGTATTAAGGCATCCCTAGAAAGACAATGAGGAAGGATTTGCTAAAGGCATACTTGGTAAATACTGTGTAGTACTAAACACATCAGAAGCATGAAGTAATCAAGAGATGATTGACTTTTAAGAAGACCCCTAAAGGAAGATAAAGCTTAGCAGAATGTTGCAAAGGAGACTTCTTTTTTAAGGGATAAATGAAAGGGTACTGTTTCAAATTGAAGTGTCCGTAGCACAGATTTTTATTACAAATGTATAGTAAACTATTGTCAGGACCAGCAACACTTTTCAGCTGTGCAATTTCCAGATTATCGATGTGTACATAACATATTCCTTGAATTATGTTCATGCTAGCGGAACAGAAGGTGGTAAATATGGTGTCAACCTATAAAAAGGCTACCAAAAAGGCATCTGGTAAAAAAGATGACAAATAATGGAGATTAGGCCTCCTCATTTGCTGCATTAGTAGAAAATGTGGCTGAAAGTAATAGACTGAGTGAAAACTCTCCCTAACCTCTTGCTTTATCATAGTTCCCTGCTTTTTGCTGAGAAATGTTACACTTCACAAATTGGTTCTTTAAAGAATGCTCATGAGCATATGCTGAACCTCAGCCTGTTGGATTAATTACAGTTATGGGAGAAGTCTTCTTGTGAATGAATAACTGGTTAAAAGGTAGGAAATAAAGGGTAGAAATAAGTAGCTCATTTTCACAAAGAAGCAGAATTCACCAGGTATATCGACGAAGATCAGTGCTGGCACCTATAGGTGCCTATAGGACAGAAATCTTGCATGACTGAGGGATATAAAATTCTGCGTGACCTGGAAAAGGGGAATAAGAAGTGGTAATATGTTCATGTGATACCTAATTCTTAACAGGCAAAAGTTTTAAAGCGGAGCAAAGGAAGTACTTATTCACTTAATAAGGATATGGCATTCATGGCTGCAGGATAAAACAGGAATACGTGAGAGTTCACAAAGGGATTAAACAAATGCAACATCTGTCTTTGACAGAAAGATCTATCAAACATGACATCTTGAATAAGATTAAATACAATTCAATTACAAGATGCGGCACTGTGTTTTCCACTGTCTTCCAAAGTTTCTGTTGCAGACCTTTGTCAAAGTTGCAGTGCTAGACACCAGTTCTGGCAGTCCATAGTTGCTTACATTTATTAATATAAACAACTTATTTTCAAACCATGCTGTTGGGACAGTGAATTTGAAGGCTGGGGAAACTCATTTGGTGAAGCTCTCTCTGGGAGTTCCAAACTGATAGACTTAAAATGTGAAGATAATATAAGAGCGCATAGAGTGCTTCTCTGGTTCTCAGTCTGTCTTTTGAAGAAATCCCGGTTACGGAAACAAAGGAAGGAGACTCATTGAACTGTTCATGCAGTGCTGAAACTGCCCTGCTAACTTCTGCCATTCATGCATCTTAACAATCGTACAGCAGCCCAATTTGATACACGTAGTTTGCAATTTAATCACAAAATACTCAATTTAACAACTTAAAACCTCAACATTTAAAATGTTAAACATCACATTTTAAAAGAACACTAAAAATAGTTCTAATAGTTGCCTGTCAGGTATTTATTTTTGTAGTAATCTTTATTGTACCGATTTTTTTTTCTGTATTAAAATATTTAAAAAGGAGGAGGGAGGAGCAGATGTTTATTTTCAGATTTCTAGCTACGATGCACAAGTCTTGGTTGCATGGCTGGTGTTTTGATAAATATAGAAAATAGCATGTGGAGGCATTAATTTACTGAGATGCTGGTTCATCTTCATAACATTTGGGSAAAAACACTGTCACATATTTGTCATTTTGCCAATATTTACTCTGTACGGGTTTTACTTCCTTCGTACAAATTTGCCTTTGTCTAAATATATAGCTGTAATCTTGTTCCTACATGCAAGCAGTATTTGTGATATATTGTTATAATAATATGTATTTGCTACTTATTTATTGCAGGACTTAAATTATTATTGGAAGTGACGGGTGTTATGCCAGGTACAAGGGAGGAGTGTCTCATTGCACTGAAGAATGGACACTTGGTGTCCATCTCACCAGGTGGAGTTAGAGAAGCACTATTCAGTGACGAAAGTTATCAACTCATGTGGGGAAATCGAAAAGGGTTTGCTCAGGTTGCTCTAGATGCAAAAGTGGTGAGTGTTACATGTTACCAATCCCAGTTTATTGCGTACATGCTTCATTATAAAATGCAGCTTAGGGGTGTTTATTGGAAAATCTTCCAGACAGAAGAAGAAGTTTGGGAGTAAAGATTTCTTCTCCTTTTCCCACCACTTTCCTCAAGCACATTAATCCATAGGGAGCAAGGGTTTTATGGAACTGCATAGCTTTTTCTTGGCTGTTGCAAGACATCCATCTCTACAGTTCCATCATGCAGGCATCCAATTTCTTGTCTTGACTGTATTTCAGGAATCTTCACTGTGGTCCTTCTCCATATTGCTGTAAGGTTTCATTATTTTTTCTCATCCTACTAGACATATCTTTATCTTACTTCTACATACCCAGTCATTTTCTTATGGCTCTTTAATGTATTATCCTTATCTTTCTTTCTTCTCCCATATTCTGGGGGGGTCCAGGATTTTGTCTTACCCTTACTTTTCTTCATGTTTGTGACTAACACAAGGTGTGTCTATATCAGTGTCTGCATTTGAATCATGTGTGCACTTTTTAAACAGTTTTTCCATCTCCCTCACTTACCATGCTTTCATTCACATCATGGAACATGTTAGAATACCTGAGCTGCATTCCTTTTAGCTGAAACTAAACCAGAAGTGGGACCTAATACTCTCCAGTTGCAAATGGGCATTCAGCCAATGGTACCAGACAAGAATTAGTTCTACTTAAAAACAGAGCACTTGAAATGTGTTCAGTGTTGATGTCAGATCCTCCGCATCCTCTAGAGATGTGCTTCTATTGGTTTGCGCTCCAGTAATGTACACATGGCCACAGTTTCAGTTATGTTTTCCATATGGATGATGATCTACAAATACAAACTTCTACCACTGGCTCTGAATTCTCCCATCTAATTCCACATGTGAGGCTCTTTCTCTGATATAGTCTCTGGGAAATAATTTTATTTGGGATGGCATAGAGCTGAAAGAGCAGCAACCCTGTCTTTTTCCTACCTGCCACTTCTCATCATCATCACCGCTAGAGACAAGTTTTCTGTCTTAATTTAGACTTAGCATACCTAGCGCTGTTTGTGTCTGACAATACTGGTACGCATCCAGGCTTCATCTGTTCTGCCGTGAGCTTTCTTCTGCTTTCTCATGAATTGCACAACCATCATTTTTCTTTACATTCTTATGAATATCTAATCAATTGCAGTGCTCTTCTTTGGCCTTACACATAAACGTAATCCTTTTCTGTCTATGTAGGAGAATCTGTACAGGGAATTGAGTTCTTCCCGTGAAACTTRAATTTCTTACCACCCCTGTCAAGTTTTTTGTGCAGTTATATCTCTTCCTCGCCTCATCCAGTTTGTTGCTTCTCAAACTTTGTTTTGGTCTCTTGTGCTAAATCTCCTACTACAAAGTACCTAGGGTTGCAAAATGCATGCTTCAGGTTAATATTTCTTCGTAACTTTATCTATCTCTGAAATCTTGTGGGGAGATAACTAAACTAGAATAAATTTAGGGGGATTTGATTATCCAATGGATAAAGTAATTTTAGGCCAGGAGTCTTATTTCTACCTCTTTGTCTTGTTATGTGGCCTTTTAAAAGTCATGTTTTATGTGCTTCTGTTCCCTCTCCCATCCTTTTTCTCAAAAAGCGTGGGCTGGTAAGTATTAGTCACTATACTTAATGTATTGTGTGGGCCTGTAAACCACCACTACTAGGAAAATATCAGAATGCGAATAAGATAAACCCAATCAAATTCATATGGGCATTTTGAATTCCCTTATAGTCTTTCCTCTTCTTTACTAATTTAATAATATACTCCAACAGTCAGAAGGAGATGTTACTTTAACAACTTGAGTGATTTCTAATAATTTTGTTTTCATATCTGTCTTTCAAACTACGTCAAACATTTGAACAATCTTTTGCCAGATGTTTTCACTTCACTTCGAACCTTATAGTGTGATTCTACAATGTAATACGTATATTTTTTAAAATAAAAATTTAATTAAAAAAATATAAGCATCCTTAATATAGAGTGCCACCCTTATGAAAACACATCACAAAAATCCTTTCTAGTAATCTTCATCCTTCCAATCTTCCATAATTTAGAAGCACATGGAAACAGCTGAATAGTAGTACCTAAAATTGCTGGCACCTTCTATTAACATGGTTTGGGTTTGGGTTTTTTTTTTGTTTAATGAACAGGGTATTCATCGAAGGTAAGGTTCTTGCAGTGTGAAAGCTTCTCGTGGTCATTTGTGTAACATTTGGTAAAACAGGTGCTATGTAGGATTATCTGTTACCTGGAGGGCAGAGAGAGTCTATTTTCTCCTTCAACACCTACTAGCCTGAGCTCACCTTTACTGTGAGTGCTGCTGGCTCTTGTATCACTTATTATTGCACTCATTCAGGGTTGGTTTTTTTATGATCAGGAAGTCTGACTGGATCTCAGTATGGTGGGCATCACTGTAATTAGCTAGCGGGCTCCACTGAATTTTGGGCATCTTTGATATTTCTCTGGAAATCTGTGATCAGACACACGTTAGGTAACTAAACACTTAAAAAAAAAAAGTGCGATGCATTTAACAGTAGCGAGGGCAATATTAACCTTATATACCATTTCTTGTATAAAGTTAGACCCATAGTAGTAACTGGATTCCATCTTTTGACAAATCTGGAGTTTGATTGCTCCTGTTTGTTCTTGCTGCATCCTTTTCAATACTGGGCAAACCAGTCTTGTAGGTTGACTCTAAACTAACAGAACTTGCTCTGTAATGTAGCAATTCATATATGTTTTGCTAATACTTATTTGGACCCTGGATGAAGGCAAGAGAGGACTAGAAGTGCCCTGTTTTGAATTTATTCTACATACAGTGTAGCCATCAACCAAAGAACCACACACGCTTTAGAGTATTCATAATGACTACATGATGGTTAATAACCTGCCACAGGTGACCTGAATGGGGTCATTTTTCAAGACAAAAATAACTTTGTATATGAATAGACACTCCTGTTCTTATTATAATGTTATGGAAGTTCAACAGTTCTTCCACTGCAAAAGTTGAGGAAAAGCAAATAAGGAACATAGTTTCAGCCTCACTCCTTGCCTGCAGGTTTCCACATTCATTTTCCGGTTCATCTTGTAACCTACTCTGCTTACCTGGGGTCAGAGAAGGAGCGCGTTACTATTTAATGTAACGTTCTGACTCAATGAACTTCTGAGACATATGTTTGTCTCAGGTGAATTTATGCAGGCCAGAGGCCTCAGCTTCAGGAATACCCTCTGCCTGTGGCTGGAGTTTGACAGCCTCATGGGGAGGAGTCATCGTTTCTGAAGATCCCTGCATTTTATCTGTGCCACGAAATTGGTTCAAATCTAGTTAGGTAAAAGATAAACAGGGACTACTGTTTATAAAATTCTTAAAAAAATAGAATAACCCCATGCACCAGTACATGCTGGGGGCTGACGAGTATGTGCAGGGGCTTTGGAATAGTCGAGAGGTCCCTTCCAACCCCAATTGTCCTGTGATGCTGTGATTTTCAAGCTGGCTGGGTGTGGTCCAGCTCAGTTCCAGCACAGCAAATCTAAATCTGTGGGTTACTGCAGATCTGATCGTGCTGCTTTACGGACTCAAGCTTTTATGTGTCCCCTTTTTTATCAGCTTAGGGACTGAACGCTGCTACCCAGTCTGTACTTCACTGGCTGATCATTGTATGCGAGTAACTGTCATAGTTGCCAGATTTCTTTATAGCCTAAGATATGTTTCTCTCGGACTGTTCCTAAAATTTGAAGTGTTTTGTCTGTATGGTAGGTGGGTTTCAAACATTTTAAATGTTAGACATACATACAGTATTCAATCAATAGCTGAAGCTAAGTGGTATTTTTAGTGTCCAGTAGTTGTATGCTTTTAAAAGATGTTACTAATTATTTTTTAAGGGTTTATTTCTAATAATTTCCCATACTTTCTCATTCTGAAGGGTTTACAACTTTATGTATGTTTGATATTTTTGTTATCTGTCAGGGATTTTTTTCCTTTAAATGGTTTCCATCGCTTTAAATTCTTTGTTAGGCTGTAGTTAGGTCTTTATCTTGCTTGTTTTTTTCTCATCCTGTGGTTTCTGTTCTGTGGTAGTGATTCTTAACAGCGTAAAGGTGTTCTTTCATTACCTTCTGGAAAAGTAATTCCAACAACGTGCTCAAAATCTGGTTTCAGAAAAATGAAAAGGGACAATGGAAGGGAAAAAAGTCATTGTATGTATGGATACAATCACTGTTAGTTTGTCTGCAAACTATGAAATCTTACCTCAGTCTATAAGACACGACTGTTTCAAGTTCAGGTATCTCAAGCGTCTTTCTTTTTAGTTACTATAATGAAGTGAACTTGTTCTGTAATTGCCTAAGGATCTGCCCTCCAGAAGGTGGCGTAGTCCAGGTCAATGAGGACATACAATTGCCTTATTTGTCCAAGGGATCTGCAGAAGTTTTTTTCCAGTGGGGTATCATACAAACTTCACTACTTCAGTGAGACCTTACTTTGAGAAGCAGATGAGATGAGCCAAACGTGAATGTCTACTTGCTTTCTGCAAGACTTCACGAACTGAATACTTTCCTATTCACCACACATGATGTAAGCTTTAGCCAGAGAAACTGCAAAACTTTATGTTTCAGTCAGCGATACTGCAATAAATATATAACATACAAGTTATTTTTTTTTAGAATCTCAGTTAACTTTTATAATGTACTTTCAAAATGAAAGGTATAAAACTCTAATACAATGTCAGTCATTTTCCTTTCAGATGTTGACTTTAGAACAGCAATGTTTGTGGGAGCTGAGAAACAGAATTTGATTTCTATTCTGGAGTTTATTTTTTATAACAAGATTCCTTGTTTGCTACCTAACTGACTGATAATTATCCTCTGTATTCAAGTGATTTACTTAGTTGCATTAACAGGCACTAAAACAGAAATTCAAACTTGGTATAACATTTCCACCTTTTTGTTTTTYTGTGATTCCTTAGCCCATCATTCCAATGTATACTCAAAATGTCCGGGAAGGATATAGGATGCTTAAAGAAAGAAGTAAGAACTTTAAAATACATATTTGGAATGTTTTCTCCACTTCTCTCTCCATTTCTCTCACTTTTCTCTTAGATTTTGCTTTTCAAACTTGTGCTTACTTTGGATTCTCTAACAGGTTTGCTGTGGGTCAGAGGTATCTCAAATACGGAAATAGCTTGTGTACAACTGGTTTGTGCTGTGTGATTTGGTTCTTTAATGCAGTCTTATTTCAGTGATCTATTAAGTCTATCGAGCTTTGTTTTGGTGGACAGTTACCAAAATCCTGTCATTTCTTTTTGACTGTCAGACAAAGCATGCATTTTTAAGAAATCTTCCATATTAATCAGATTTCGGGTTTGGATTGTGTTTTCTGTGACTATAATCTCACTTTTTCCTCCCTTAAACTATTTCAGGATTTTTTAGGCAGTTGTATGAAAGTACTCGATTGCCATTTACTCCTCCGTATGGAGGACTTCCAGTTAAATTTCGCACATACATTGGGGAGCCAATCCCTTACGATCCGAATATAACTACAGAGGAATTAGTTGAAAAGGTAAGTTAGCTCTCCTTGCAATATTGAACTACGTACTTTGCCCTCTATTATATATTCACTTGAAACTAGTTGTTTGTATGCTTGAATAAAGACAAATAAAAGACAAATAAAGACACTTTTACTAGCTTGTTAAAGGAATGGGAAGTTGAGCTCCAGGATTATTTAACGTATGGATACCTGAAAGTAAGTATTGACATAGTAATAGTTGATTGGGATGCCCTCATCCTTTCAGAATGTGTGCGCTCTGTCTTCTTGGGATGCTAACTTTGTTTCTCCCATGGCTTTGATAACTTTGATAACTGAAATGATGTAAACAATGTTTTAAGTTCAGTTTTCAGTAACTAGGAAGACAAATTTCATATATAACAAATACCTTTGAGAATCTTCTCCAAGTAACGTAGGGCTCTAGAAACAAAGTTCCACAAGAGCTTCAGTCTCATTGTCAAAAGGAAAGTGTTAAAAAAATAATTTGCATCCAAAATATAAAAATATTTTGAGTACCTACAGCTTGGTGAGATCAGTGGTGCCCAGGAGCATAAAAACGTTTATAGATCCAGGGTTTAGGCATTTTTCAAAATACTAATCTATACAGAAAATGCAGTTTTTAAAATTTTTCATGGAAAATGAAAGGAGGCTTTATGCAAAAAAACCCCTGCTATGGCCTAGGAATACACACATCAAAACACTTGTTAGGAGTCACGGATGTAAAAAACACCTTGCTGCCCCCAAAAAGATGCAAGAAGGCTAGCTTTCCTTTCTTTTTTTTAAGGATCTACTACAGATTGTTCTGGGCTTCACAGCAGTGAAACCAGAAAGACAGGTTTGGTCTGTTACAAGGGAACTGCCCCAGCAAACTGCGGAGTTTGGTCTTAGCAGGTTTAGGAGGTTGGAAGCAATATTAGTGCTAAGACTGTCCTTACGATTATCCATATTCTTGGATTTTGGGGGAACGGTGTTTTCTGTATCTGCAAAACTGAAACTAGAATTTCCAAAGACATTGATTTGCTTTACTAAGTCAAGCCTTTGACCACCCACTTCAGTGGGAGTACGGTTAGGTCTTCTGTGGCTCATATTAGTTAAAAAAACCACAAAACTTAAATGGGGCTGGAGAGGAGCAGTGGCCTGGCTGACCTCTATCTGATCCTGCCCTGGAAAGGAGTCAGGACATGAATCTGTCAGGAAAGGTTTGGCCACTGTTTTCTTATATTCCCAGTGATATTCTGCCATCACTATGGGGTAGATCACTGGAGTATGTAGCTATCCTTATTTCAAGTTTAAATACATGAGGAAAAACTAAGGGAGATTATTTCTTATCCCTAGTAGAAATACAGAATATTTTATGCATTCTTTTCACAAACTTGCATTTGAATCTCATGTAGAGTAAAAATGAACAGAACTTAGATATGAATGCTCTTATTATGCGCATGCTGGATATGATACAATTACGGAAGAATTCATGTTGGGAAGGACAGACGGAGGTCCCTACTCCAAACTCCTCGTCCCAGCAAGGTCAGCTATGAAACCAGATGAGATTAGTCAAGTTTTATCCAGCACTCTTGATGAAAACCTTCAGGGATGGAGATTGCACAAACTTAATGTTTGCATGTGTTAAAGGCTACTTCGACTTAGTAGTGACCAGGTTTGATAAATCTCAATAATTTGAGCCTATCCAAACTGCAATCAATGTTTTTATTCCTTTTCTTTCCAAGAAAAGTGTCGTTAGGACAACTAGCTAAAAAAAAAAGACAACTTTTTCCTTAAAGTGGATCTTATGTGTGAATTTCCCAGTACCTCCTGAACCTCTGAGAAGATGTCAGTCATTATTCTGTTCTTCCTTGCATAAGCAGGTCTGTAAAGGCAACTTTCTCTTCTCTTTTCAGACAAAGACTGCCATCCAGGCTCTCATAAGCAAGCACCAAACAATCCCAGGCAGCATATGGAAGGCTTTACTGGAACGATTTGGTAAACATTGTAAAAGTGATTAAAATGCTTATGTTTATTTCATTGTTTTTACAGCATACAGTAAAAAACAATGTCCTGCGGCAAGGGTGACTAATAACTGGTGTTCCACCAGTCTAATTTACAAGTTTCTACAGATTTGACAGAAGAAAACAATTAACCTCTTGAAGGTTCCCCTGTGTCTTTGAGGATATTCTGAAGTTAGAAAGACTGAAGAAGAAAACTTACATATAATAGCAATGCAACAGCTAAATTCCCCAAAAGGAAATCACGTAGCCAGGATTTGCCTGGTTCCTAAAAAAGTTTGTACATATATCTGAGAGCCTCAGAAGTTTTGTCTAGGTCTGTGGTTTTATGTTTTGAGCGGCTCATGGTCCAGCCTCAGAGCAGAACCTCAGAATCAGTGTTGTCACACCAGAGTCCACCCCTCGGTGGGCACCTTCCCTCTTGGACCCCATGCAAGACAGTGTCAGAAGAGAAACTGTCTCGCTTTAGCTAATGATCTACTGCTTAGACCGTTTTTCTAGAGAGATATACAAAGAGAAATAATCCCATTAAACCAGATATTAGACTCCTACAAACACATCAGCTTAGTGGTTTGTTACTCTGGAAAGTAGGAATGCTACATCCAAGACTTTGCCTCGACAGAAAAAAGAAAAGTCTCTCAAAGAGAGAAGAAAAGATTTAGTTAAGTGTAGCACTATGCAAATACACGTAGAAAGTAGTTTCAAGTCTGAGCTGGTACATTCATGCACTATTGCACCATACAATACTGGTTCAGTGGATGAGGCTGCCCCCAGCCTGAGAATCCCTGCATCCTAGTGTGTTTGCAGTACGGACGTGCTGTACTCGCCCAGATCTCCTAGGGAGCAGGGAGCGGGCTGGGGGCGAGCTTACTTAGGTAATGCAACCCCGAGGCTTATCACCACTGGTGGTTTGCTGTTGTGCTTTAACCCCAGGCGGCAACTAAGCCCCACACAGCCGCTCGCTCACTCCCCCCCACAATGGGATGGGGGAGAGAATCAGAAGAGTAAAAGTGAGAAAACTCGTGGGTTGAGATAAAGACAGTTTAATAAGTAAAGCAAAAGCCGCACACACAAGCAAAGCAAAACAAGGAGTTCATTCACTGCTTCCCATGGGCAGGCAGGAGTTCAGCCATCCCCAGGAAAGCAGGGCTCCATCACACACGTAACCGTTACTTGGGAAGACAAACGCCATCACTCCGAACGTCCCCCCCTTCCTCCTTCTTCCCCCAGCTTTATATGCTGAGCATGACGTCATATGGTATGGAATATCCCTTCGGTCAGCTGGGGTCAGCTGTCCCAGCTGTGTCCCCTCCCAGCTTCTTGTGCCCCCCCAGCCTACCCGCTGGTGGGGTGGGGTGAGAAGCAGAAAAGGCCTTGACTCTGTGTAAGCCCCGCTCAGCAGTAACTAAAACATCTCTATATTATCAATACTGTTTTCAGCACAAATCCAAAATAGCCCCATACTAGCTACTAGGCAGAATATTAACTCTATCCCAGCCAAAACCAGCACAGCCCAAAAATGTGGTACTGCAACACTGCCATCCCCATACGGATTGAACCGCAGTGTTTGGAAAGGTGGACATAGGCAGTGTAGTCTTCCTAATACAACTTTCAGAATACTGAAACTTGCTACAAAGTAGAATGTGTTTTTACAAGCTGTGGGATGTTGTTACTGGTGGGAGTGGGAGAACTTTGTGTAATCTATCCAATATGCCATTAAATGCAACCAAGTCTTGTTAACTTCAAACATGAAGAAAGGTAATTTTTGTGCCTCGTTTTTCCTTCTTGTACTTTTAATACCTACATAATCTTTCCCCTCAACATCCTAAAACTTTAGATAGCATCTAAGGAAGTATATACAACCTTYGCCTATTTTCACTAGAAAACTAAATCTACTCTTTGGATTAAAATAAATCCCTCCTCTTCCTGTGCTGCTTCTCCACAAATATTTCTTGCACATCTGGAGACGGGAGTGGGGCAGACAGGTGAGTTATTTCCCTGGGGCAAAAAGACAAGAATCCTGTCCTGAAAAAAAATCTCAAATCCGTCCTAAGACATAGGAATGTTTACTTGAACACCTTAACTATAATTGCTGCATACAGGCAGAAAGATTTTTCTTTCAGCAGAGACTCAACATGCATAGGAGATGATAAACTAAAGCAAATCAAGATGCTGACTGATATGCCTGGAAATGAACAGGAATTCAAACCATGCAGTCTTACATAGTGCACTCCAACAAATAAGCTAAAATTCGAAGCCTGAGCTTAAGTCAAGTGAGAGAAGGAACTAAAAGAAAGGGCTATCAAATACTAAAATGGACACAGATGAAGAAGCAAGAGGAATTAAGAGTAACCGACACCTGAAAGCATTCCTTGTATCACAGAAACTATGCAGAAGGACTAGACAGGACCCTTCTCTGACTATCCTATGCTATTTTTCAAGTGCATTAGCATCATTATTAAAACACTTCAGTCATCTGAATTTGCACAACCTTTCAAACTCCATGCCTGATACCTGATGCCAGGGGCCATGCTGCAACTCAGAACAGAGCACTAGCCTTGGATAGGGGATATGTAATCAGAGCACTGATTATCTTTCAAAGGGGGGATCTGAGCCCAGATTTCCTGTATCTCAGACAGCTGTTAACAGTTTGCTAACAAAGTTGAAGTTTTTTCCTGGGCTATTTCATCTTACAGCAGCATCCCTGCATTATCTGCAGCTTAGTTGAAGTGAGCTGGAGTAAAAATTAATTTCTATTAGTTGTCTTCTGTCACAGTTGTCTTAAGAGTATTTTCTGGGGTCTCAAGGTGATAGACAAAACCATTATTGAGAGATGTGAGTGGTTTTGAATGATGTATAAGACAGTGATTTTTCTAATAAAGAAAAATTAAACCATTTTTTCCAGAAACATTGTAATTCTGCTTTAATAAAGAGCAGTTATTAGAATATTATTTTAGAGGCCCCCTCTAAATTTTTACTCTTTTTAGAGCAGTATTATAGAATCTAGAAACTGATATCATAGAAACTAGCAGAAACTAGTTTCTTTTCATACAAATAGAATTGCAATTGCTGATCAAATCACTCCCATGCTACACGTGTTTTCTAACCTCTCTGTCATACAACAAAAAAGAAACAAAACCCAGCAATTGCAAATGACCTGTGCCTGCCTCAAGACGTTAGCAGCGTTTATGAGTCTTTTTGGGTATAGTTTGCCTAATGAACAATGCAAGGAAATCCTGTTTCTTAAACTTTTCGCATGTGAGGCTTATCCAGCTCAAACTACAAGATTTTGCGTTGGGGAAAAACATCCTACTGGTAACACTGAAAAAAAACAAATTGACTGGACGACAGTGCACACCTAGTGACACAGATGCACAACCGAACAACCACAGAAGCCGAACGGGCAGATGGTGTAAACGTGGAGGAGAGCCAGTCAGAACAGCCTGACGGGCAGAGGTCTGAGGGAGCCCGCAGCCAGCTCTGGCCAGGTGGATCTCACCTGAGGCCGAGGGCACAGCTCATGGCAGCGCCACATTTCAGCCCAGGGCAGCTACGTGCCTGCGGCCCAGCCTGCTGTAACGGGGATACCCCTTATTTCTTCGATTGATGTTCATTTTTTCCTTTAGCCATAGCTCCGGGAAGCACACCCAAGGCTGCCGGCCCGTCAGGAATACCTTACCCGCCCTCGGAACCGTCATGTCCGAGCCGCAAAGAGCCAGGACCGCCAACTGCCGGCGGGAGCAGCACGGCTGCTGCCGCCGCTGCCCGCACGGGAGCGGGGAGCCCGAGGCGGGGGGTTAAACCCCGGCGCGGTGCCGGCAGCTGCAGGGACAGGGTTCAGAGGTGACCTGGGGGTAACAGCAGCTGGGGGAACCCCCGCAGCCCATTTGCTTCAAGTTGAACGGCTGCACCCCGGAGGAGCGGCAGCAGCTTGAGGACGGCACAGGACGGAGACCCACCGGCGCCAGGCCCGCCCCGGGCCCCGCCCCCGCCCCGGGCCCCGCCCCGGGCCCCGCCCCGCCCCGGGCCCCGCCCCGCCCCGGGCCCCGCCCCGCCCCGGGCCCCGCCAGCCCGCACCCTCGTGGAACGCGCGCCCCCTGGCGGCGCCTGCTCCTCTCCCGCCGGAAGCGCCGGGCGGTGCGTGCCGGACGGGGTCCGGGCGGCTCCCGCGCTCCCGGCGGCGCGGAGTTCCCCCCTCCCCTCTGCCGCCGCCGCCGCCGCCGCCCTCGTTCTCTCCGCGCCCCCCGCCGCCTCCTCCGCTCCCGCCCGCCGGCGGCACGGTGCCCTCCCGCCTCCGCCCCGCCGCGGGGAGCCGCCCTAGCCTGGCCGCCCCGCGGGCACCCGGCCTCCGCGGGGGCGGCGGGCGGAGAAGTAAAAGCAGGCCCCGGCAGGGACGCGGGGCTGGAGCCGGAGCCGCCCTCGCCAGGGGAAGGTGAGCGGGTGCTGCCGGGCGGGCTGGGGCGGCCCCGTCCGGGGACTGGCCCCCGCTTCGGCCCCGCGGGTCCCCGGGCGGGAGGTGGCTTGCGTGGGTCACCACCGAGCCCGGGGCCTTGCTTTACCTACCGCCGGGACGGGGACTGCGGGCGGAGCGCGGCGTGGGACGGTGCGAGGGCGGCCGCGGGAGGCGG
This sequence comes from Oceanodroma leucorhoa, assembly GCA_030449065.1. NCBI lineage: Eukaryota > Metazoa > Chordata > Aves > Procellariiformes > Oceanodroma > Oceanodroma leucorhoa. The sequence continues at coordinate 5,912,111 of JASVER010000019.1, forward strand.
GGGAGCCGGGGGGAGCCGGGCTGGGGCTGTGTCCTTTTTACCAGAAAAGAGAAACTCGGCCCCCTTCCAGCCTCCGGCAGAAGGAGCCACTGCCCTGCTGCCACAGAAGCAAGAAGCAGGCCAGTTCGTGTTTCAAACCAAGGAGAAAGCCACACTCTAATTTCCAGGGTCTCTCCAGTTGCAGATGCCATCAGCAGGATTACCAGGGTCTTCTGGTTTTTTTGTTTGTGGTGGCGTTGCTAATTCTGGTAGAAACGCTCTCCGTAACTGACTGATGCAGTGGAAGGCAATGCATTTCTGTTGGCAGGGACATGTCGTAGCTGTTGCTTTTCAGTATCTTTCTAGTTTGGAGATACTGCAGTGTCCTCCAGAGGTTCCACTTACGCATGTCTTATACGTGCTGAAATCACGCTGTGCGTGGTTTACAGCAGTATGTGTTGCTTTCCATAATTGCTTCTTCTAACATAATCAGTAGGGTCTCGGTTAGCCCAGTGCCTGCTGACTACAGCTGAAGACCACTGCTGTAGCTTAGCTAAGGGCTTTTCTGGGTCATATGCTAGAAGTCAGTGAAAGGAATTGTATGTTAGCCTTGTTTCCGTTTCACCGTCAACATAAAGCCTTAAGTGTAAGCATAAGTCAGTGTGCAGTGTCATTAGTCGAATGAGGAATTGCATCTTTTTCATCTAGTGAAAATATATATAAACTGCTCTATCAAATATTTACTTTGAACTGCACAACAGGAAATGTGTTAGTGATGTCGGTTAAAATAAGAAGTCCTTTAAGGGTTTGCTCATATTACAGAGAGATTCTGCCTGTAAGTTGGCTAAAGGTGAGACTTAGTGGTACTGCACCCCATTGTAGTTTTTAGATTTGGATGGTGGCAGATGTCAGAAAACCTCTGACAAGGAGAGCAGCATAGTCTCTCTTTGCTTGAATGAGGTCCTAATCAGAGTGACATTGCTGGTGTTTCTAGAAGACAGTGTGCTTTATCTTGTAATTTTAACTGCTCTGGGCAGTCATAGAGTAGACAGCTGTAAAGTTGGAACAGACCAAAATGACGTTATCTGTTAGTAGCATGTATGAACTATGTTGGACCTTTATTCAATGTGGAGCATCCTGTGTTTTTTTTGATCATGGAGACAGAATCTGTCTTCCCTTCTTCACTGCCATTGCCTTTAGTAGGGTGTTCAGTGTGGCAGTAACATAAATCACACCTGGGCTTGGTTACGGAGTATTTTTGTGGACATACCATGGGTGATCAGAACAAATGCTGGACTTGTTATGGGGGGAGCAAAATTACAGGAGGTGAAGGCCTGGAGGAGGCCTTTATCTGGTGGACGATAAGTCAAATATGACTGAGGATGGCTATCTATGTTTTGGGCTGCGTTAGCAAGGCCATAGCCCTTAGATCAAGGAAGTATTTATTACCCTCTTTTCAGCACTTTTGAGACCACAAGTCCAGTTTAGAGCCCCACAATACAAGAAAAATGCCGACGAACTGGAAGGGGTGCAGAGAAGGGCCACCGACGTTGTTGGGTGGCTGGAGCCCGTGGTGTCTGCGGAGGGGCTGAGGGAGCTATGTGTGTTTAGCCTGAAGAAGAGAGGGTTTAAAGGGGATCTTACTGCTGCTCTTAATGAGTGGTTATAAAGAGGGAGGAGTTAGACTCTTCTCAGCAAAGGGATAGGAGGCAACAGGCACAAATTGCAGTAAGAGGAATTCTAACTAGAGTAAGGAAAAACATTTTCACCATGAGGGTGGTCAAGCACCGGATTAGGGGCCCGGAGAAGCAGTGGCATCTCTGTCCATGGTGATATTACAAACTGGACACGGCCCTGAGCAACCTGATCTAACTCCTTAGTTAGCAAGAGGTTGGACAAGTGCTGGCCAATGAGTCTTTCCAATATAAATTATTCTATGAGTCTCTTCAAGATGAGGAAGCAACGCTCTTCAGAGTAGAGTTGACTGTTCCTAAGAGGAGGCAGTACTTTAGATGTTACCCTGTGGCTGGCAGCGAAGAAGACGTTGGATTTTAATTTCTATTACAGGTTAGTGCATAGATATGCAAGTAAACTTATAAAACTGCGATGATTGCATCTGAGGTGTTGCATCTAACATTACAGGCAAAAGGACAAGTAATATTTTGCAAGGCTGACATGTGTGGACAGGACTTTAAATTTACTTGATGAGGATTTTGTGTTTGGAGAAGGCCATAAACAAAAATGTAATAGGCGGGAGAGTATAACTTTAAGTAATCTTTAAAGCTACATAATCACCTCTGAGTTTTGCAAAATGTTTCTGTGCCATAGCCCATGCTCCATATTGTTCTGTAGCTAGTAGGTGGAACCACTGGAGAAGTCCAGGCATAACAATCTGATAAATATTGTAGTGTTGAATGCTACTCCTAAATCCTGCTTGGTCTCACAAGTTGTGTTTCTTGTACTTGCTGTGGGTGTTTGCTGCTTGACAGGTTCTGGAGTTCGGCTCTGGCAACTGGAAAGAGAAAGAACTTTCTCTTGCTCTCCCACACGCTCGTGCTCTCCCATCCTTTCCCCCTAACTCACACCCCCAAACACAAGTGCATGAAATCAGTGAAGTGCATGTCACTAATGCTATGTGCTTATACATCAGTGAAGATAAATCAGCTGCTCGTCACATTGTCCTCAAGAACATGCTGAGGAGCAAAATGTTGTAAGCCTGAATTAGTGGAACAGGCATGGATCGTGGGAGCAAAGTCCTTGTCACGAGATCAGCTTTCTTCTCATTAATAGGAGTTATCTTGAGCAATGTGGGTAGAGGCCGATTTCAAAACAGAAGGAAAAGGAACATCCTTGCTCTATCAGAATGGGAGGAAAAATTGAGACTGGGAAATAAGTGAGATGAGTTCTGCTCTAGTACATGTTTCAACATCTCACAGCAAATGTGGAGTAAAACTGATCTGCTTCATAGTTTTTGTTATCATTGGGGTTCTGATGGTATTAGCAAAATTATCTTCTGAATTTCAGTCACTTGTTGCTTGCAACAGAGCAAGAGTAAAGGAGTGACAGACATATGTCTGTCTAGGCATAGSAACTCTGCAATCATGCATGCTGTAAGTTGCATTTTAATAAAAACCAAAACATAACAACCCCAAGCTTAGATTCTCACTGTTCTTAATCCGTTTCTCGCTACAAGCCTATGTTATAGTTGCAACATGTTTTTCTTCTTGATCCTGACTAACAGTTACTCCAAGTCTTGACCAAAATTTTATTCTAGACTAGGATAACCTTTCCCCCAAGGTATTATTTATGTTTTTCTATAACTGTAGCTAACATAGCCAAGCATACAGGTTGTCTCATGTTTGTAAGATGAAGTGAATAGCAAGTTTTCCCCTAAATTGTACAAAGCTAAGAAAAAAGCATTGCTTCAGAATTATAGAAAGCCTGAAATATCAGTCCAGAGAGGTCTAGCCCTGAAACTTCTTAGGAGCTGGCGTTGGAGAAGAGAGATTCTTACACTTAGACACTGGAAAGCCAGAGCAGCTAAAACCTTTAGAGGACTTTTTGTGATCTTTTTAACTTTTCCTTTCTGCTGCCTTGCTGTGTTGTGCTGTGAGACTTGGCATTTCACTATCTGTACATTTCCAGGTACAGTTAAAGGTCTCTACAGGAGTGAGACTTGCTTTTTTGAGACCATCTTCTTCCTGAGTCATCGTATGCTTGTGGTTAGTGGAAGTGTGCAGCAGGTTTTCTTATAGCACTGGATTTGAGACTGTGCTGTTTGCTGTTGTAGTAAGTGCTTGGGAGAAGGTTTTGAATGTACCGTGTATTGTGTAGAACAATAAATTAGACTAATCAATACAGCTTTCTGAAAATCGAAAGTACAGTATAAATTGGTATTGGTAACAGCATAAATGTTCTGGATCCGCGTAAGTTGAACAGTTTTTAGTGAGATAAAATCTTAGCCTGAGATTAAGCAATTGCACTTTCTTTGTCAGCTAGAACTGTCAGCATTTCCACTACACAAAAGAAGAGGACTGAAAAATATCAAGTAAAAGTTTTGTTGTATGAACCATTGTGTTTCTAATAGGTGCTGCTGGGATGTCGGGTAAATGGCACATGAATAAAATGCATCAGAGAGTTTTTTTGTGTGGTTAAACAGTGTAGGCAGGTCTATCTTATTTGAGGATTTATTCATCTGCCTTTTTTTTTTTTCTAATTAAACAGGAGATGATAGGTGGAAATGAATCCTGTACTGCAGGACCAATACCTATGTCCTACTTAACCTGCCTGACTTACATTCTGGGAGAATGGACTGGCGTGGAGCATATTGAAGATTATCTGAGTTATGCAGTCTACCTTTTATGGGTGCTTTTTCCACTCGCAGTAGTTTTTCTACTTCCGGGAGTTCTCGTCATCCTTTTCTACACTTCCATTCTCCTCCTTCATATTTATAAAAGGAAGAATGAACTAAAGGAAGCTTATTCCAATGATGTTTGGGATGGTGCAAAACAAATGTTGGCTACCCTATGGGATGGACATGGAAGAATATGGCATGGTAAGCGAGATCTGACTTTTCATTAAAAACTGCTGAAGCTCTTATTCCTGGTTTACGTTTCAGGATTATCAGTATATATCTGATTGTTGCTGCTGTTGCATGAAATCTAAAATTCAGGCCAATTTTTTTTTTTCTGTTTTATCAATGACTACCAGTGGTGCTTGGGAGAAAAAAAGCCATTGAGACTTTTTTGTATGTAAAATTTTTTGTCTTATGCATTTATTCCTTTGCTGCTACAAAATGAGATCTTTCATCCAGTCAAATATAGATGCAATTTTTAATTTATTTTTTTTTTTTACTTTTTATAACTACTCCTGGATTTCCTCATTCCAGGAGAACCTGAAGTGGTTGCTATGTTAAAAATTAGATCAGTTAACTATATTATTTCAGAGTCAATATATGAACACTGGAAGTTAAATGCCAGTTCCCTGATAGCTAGTATGTCAGCATAATTTAATTGCACTTAACCAGTCTTTTACATATAATGCCAAATGATGGCTAAAAGGAGCACTTAGTCAGTTCACTCACTAGTTGCTACTTCAGATTGACTTTAGAGCCCCAAACTGTTACAGAACCCTACTTTTTTATTTTCTTTCTGTCTATGTATTTTTGACAACTACTTTCTCTATTAGAATGTCAAAACTAAGGGCTCTGTTCCTTGTTCTTCTACTAGTATTTCTTTTATAAAGACAGACTTAATAAATGATTTGGCTTTTCTTTCTAAGGAAATCATAAGCCTCTTTCAGAACCGTTCAGTCTAGATGCAGCTAAAGGAGAAAGAGGTGTTTAAGAGCAATTTACATAAAGAACAAATCCTTCTTGAAAATCATCTCTATTTGTTCGCTAGTCAAAGGGAAGCGGGTTGTCAAGGCATTGATAACCAGATGGTGCAGCGGCTGTATCAGATAGGCTTTGTAAGACTAAGATGTAACTTTCAAATCTAGGAAAGTACACCAGATCAAAATCAACAGCTACATCAAAGAGCTTAAAATGCTCACTTCACAATAAAAAGCTATTTACTTTTTTTCGTAAGAAAATGATTTTTTATGGCCTTGGCTCTTTTCATCGTTAGTAACTTTTTCTTTTTATAAGATCTAACTTTTTATTTGCACAGAAAAGATTTTTATCCAGTCTGTCATCGACAGTTGTGACTTTTTTCTGCCCTGCCAGCTGCTTCCATGTTCTCTATACACTTCTGTTGCTGAAGAATGAAATGTTTTGTGATTCTCCCCCCCCCGCCACCTGATTAATCAATATATCATAGGAAGAGTTTTTCATCCTGAAATCTCACAGCATTGGGGGAAAAAAAAAAAAGCCAAAACCAACCCCACAACCAAAAAGTCCAAAACCCAAAACTGGTGTGTGATACTTGTAACTTTACATATATGGACATGCTAGATGTAGTATCATTCTGGTTATGATTGGCTGGCATGGAACACAGTTAGTGGTCATGTGGGATGGTACAGATGATATGCTTGCTATATGTTGCAGCTCCACAGGTACAGAAAGTAAAATAGAGGGAGAAGAGCCAAGAGTACCTTCAGAATTAAAAAAAAAAAATGGAATGGGAATTGCAGACCTGATTAACTTTGGAAGAAATGACAGGGTTTGGATTGGAGTTTTTTTGTTTGTTTGGTTTGTTTTGTTTTTTGTTTATTTAAAAAAACCCCAAACACAAAAAAGATACTGTAACAATACTGCTCAATATTAACTGAATATGTTCTATACAATATTAACTGAATATGTTCTATACTGATGCATTTTGATATTTGTGTTAACTGAATATATTCTTCACTGTTAACTTAATTAGAAATGTAAGTTCAATAAGAAACTTGTGTGTGTTTATGTAGGTTTCAATTAAGCATATAAAGCCCCAAATAGCTTTTAGTACTTAGTGATGGAAAAATGGACCAAGTATAACTGTGAGGGAAATAACAAAGATAAGCTTCATACCCTGGAGTAAAAGGAGACATGTAAATGGATGTTGTCACGTCAAATCTTCTTAAAGAGTTACTGGTGACAATGAACTTTGAAAGGTAAATAATAGCTTGAAATAGTTGTGTTTCACCACTCCTATCCAATCCTTATTTTGATTTCTGTTGAATGATTGATTCAGAGGACTCTGCAGCCTTGAAGACTGAACTGAAAAAATAAGGAAAAATGATATAGTTCAAGACAGTGAGACTGGGTCTTCTGTTTTCAGGGTTTTTTTTTGTTGTTCTTTCTTTAAATGTGTCTCTTTTGCTTTAAATGAAACTTGTATGTCCTGTGAAAGCAATTTAGTAAATGCTGCAAGTCACCTGTTGACTTTTTAGCAGTCACTTTGCTCTTACCACTTCTCCATAGCTATCAGTTTCAGTTTGCCAACTTGCCGCAAGTTAGTTTCGTTGCGATAGAATTGTATCAAACTTTGACATCTGTTACGCCTTTAACTCCTACCAGGTTATGAGCTTCATGGTGCTGAAAATATTCCCGAAGGACCAGGGCTTATTGTGTTTTATCATGGAGCTACTCCTGCTGACTATGTCTATTTCATGGCTAGACTTCTTATACAAAGGAAGAGATACTGCCACGTAGTAGCTGATCATTTCGTCTTTAGATTACCAGGTAACATACTTCATTATAAACAATCAGTTTGAGAACTCTTAATTATTTTTTGTATTAATAATTCATAAAACTTGTGCTCCAGGAACACCGACTCAGAACAGACATTCAGACAAATTTAGTGAAAATGTTGAAGTACAGCTGTCTCTAACATGTTCCTTACAAACAAGAATGGGTTTATGAGACTGGCCCGTGCAAGGATAGGTCATACTCCTGGCTGGGCAACACTTTCCAACGACTCTAGGATATTTAGAAACAAAGAGAAGGAGATCATAGGAGAAACAGTTGTCTCTGTATTAATTGGTAGCAAAGATTTCAGTAAGTTGTTTCTTTTTTTATTAATATATGCAGAATGAGTGGTATAACCTGATTAAGAAATAAACTGTTTGGAAGCAATATCCTTAAAGTTGACAATATTAGTCTGGGGAGATTATGTATTTTCGTATCCCACCCAGTTGAGTATGGTGGGCAGTGAAACCTGTCCCCAAGAAGACTATTCCAAGTAGAATCTCTTTTGGAGGAAAGCTGTAGAAGTGTCCAACAAGTTTGTGTGAAACATGAGGTGAAGCATGAAGAAAATGAAAAATATGTTTAGGGTAAGAGTTTGGCTGGACAGCCTAGTGAAAAACACTGCTGATTGGTGAAATTAATTATGTGAGGGGTTTGGGTTTTGTATGTGTGAAATACAGTAGTACCCAGTTCTTTTCCCAAGTTCAGTTTGTGACTAAAAACCTCGTAATTTATTCTGTGAATTTACAGGAGTGTTCTGTAGTGTACTGATGCTTTCAGTGGAAACAACTCCTATCAGAAAACTGTCCTTTTGCCAGTATAGTTTTATTTCAGACTTAATCCCTGAAAAATGAGCTTTTTCATACTGATAACAGCATGGCTTTGCCTCTGCAGCTGCTTTTGCCAACAGACTAGGATTTGTCAGTTGATTATCAAATCTTTTGCATACAGCTGACTAATGTAACCTATTTTGTAATTAGATTTGGCTCCATATTACATCTATTAATAGTTACGCACGGTTGTTTATCAAATAGGAAATTATTTTGTTTTTCTCCATTTCTGCTTTAAAATAAGGTTCTAAGTGTGAGTATACTTGTGAGTCCCCCAAATATTGTTTAGTAGCATTGCAGAAATATCTGGCTGAATGGCTGGTCTCAAAGAATTGGGTTTAGCAGTACAATGTCTAGCTAACAGCTGGTTTCTACAGGCATTCGTCAGGGATTGATACTGGGACCAGCACTGCTTAATGTTTTTATTGCACACCTGGATGAAGGGTTGGACTGTGCTCGCAGGAAGTTCATTGATGATACTAAACTGGAGGAGCAGTCGATATGCTGGCGGTTAGAGCTGGTATTCAGAGTGCCTTCACAGAAATGAACTGACAGAAGCATCATGAAGTTCAGCAAAAGCAAGTGCGAAGTTGTGCATCTGGGATGGAGCAATCCCATGCAACAGTACCCTGGGTAGAAGGTGGCTTTGCAGGAAAGGACTTTGGCGTTCTAGTGGACAACAAATTGAACGTGAGTCAGCAGTGTGCCCTTGCAGCAAAGAAGATGAACTGCACGCTGAGCTTTTTTTAGCATGAGTGTAGCCAGCAGGTTGAGTGAAGAGTTATTTTTCCCTTGGCTTGGCACCTGTGCAAGCACACCTCACAATATGGTGTCCAGTTTTGGACTCCCCAGTACAAGACAGACATTGACACGCTAGAATGTGTTCAGTGGATGATGGGGGGCTGGAGCACACAATGTATGAGGGGAGGCTGGGAGAACTGGATTTGTTTGGTCTGTACGAGATAAGGGTAGGGAAGATATTATTGCTATCTTCAGCGACCTAACGGGAGGATACAGAGAAGAGGGAGTCAGACTCTTCTCACAGGTGCACAACGATAGAATGAGAAGCAACAAGTCAAGTTGCAACACAGGGAATTTTGATTAGATGTGTGGAAAGGTATTTTACCATGAGGGTGATCAGACACCTGAACAGATTGCCTAGACAAGTTGGGGAATCTCTATCGCTGGAGACTTTCAAAACTCCGCTGGGTGAGGCCCTGAGCAGCCTGATCTAGTTGGACCCGCTTTGAGTGGGAGGTTGGACTCGATGACCTTCAGAGGTCCCTTCCAACCTACATAATTCGCTGGTTCTGTTAATGAATTAAGGCTATTCAGGGAAGACAAGCCCAAAGAGCCCAGATAATGTTCTGGATTGTGTTTCAAAGTCTGCAGAATAATCAATGACTGGCAACCCAGATAGATGCTGCTTCTCTTGTGAATCAAACCAGAAAGACTGCCATAATTTTGTCCTACTACTAAAACTGCCCGATCTTGATTAAGTCTTCAGATTAAATTGGATGCCTTTTCAGAAGATGTTTTAGCTGATCAAAGTTATTATGCTCAATGCAGGAGAAATTGGGGGTGGGGGGTGGGGTATGGGTTTGGGGAGTCTGTAGGCTGTTAGACCACTTGGATTAGATGATTTAATGATCCTTCTGTTTTTATGATTATTGAATCTACTATGAATAGCTGTGAGGAATGGCTTGTCCTATGAATTTGAATCTCAGGTCCATGCCAGTATGCATTTGCCAGAACACAGTCTCATTGCATCTTCTGCATTGGGCACTGCTGTCCTGAATTAATTGCAATTAACTGGAGTGTGTTTGTAAAATGTTGCTGTGCCTCCTAAGGGATGCATGAGCCTGCAAGGGGTCAAACATGCCTCTCCCTACTGCTTATTCTTGAAAGATACAGCGTGATAACTTATGGAAGGGAATCTAACCTAGTAGGAGACCTCCTATAGATATCTGGAGATTCCTGTTGAACATTGCCTAATGCGTCTTTGTTTCACATCGACACAAAAGGAAATTATTTCATTGACTCAACTTATACTGTATCAATACTATCTATGCTTCTGTTGCTTGCATTTTGGGGCAGACGGGTATGAAATATGGTCCTGTGGCTTCTTTTTTTCCTTTTTCTTTTAAATACTGGAGCTGAGTCATAGGAAAAAAAAACATTCCAATGGTTTCTGGTTCTTTTAGATTCTTAGCTGTGTAATGCTCAGGAATGCATTGATTTCTCTAAGGTTGAATTAAGAGAAAATCTTTTCCTGAAGAGTGCAGTGAGGACTGAGATTTCACTTGTGTTCTTCTCCATCATCCTCTCCTATAGTATGGGCCATGTTTCCTTCCTAGACTCATCTGGGAGCCCTCTTTAAAAGGTTGCCTGCTATTTTAGGGATCTAAGACAGTCCCTCTCCTGTAATGTCCCAGAGGAAAGTAGCTGTGGCTTCTTGTCTGTTACATACAGAAGGTGTTGCAAAGTGCCTTGTGGACTAGATGTTCCGCAGATATACATGTGTGGTTACCTACAATTGTGGAAGGTTGGCTTCAATGGTCTAAATGATTCCTCTCTGTGGTCCTAAAGGTCAACCATAGTAAAATGATGACATCCTTGCCATCTTGCTACCAGGTAGCTCACAGCCCCTATGTTACAGTCACTGGGGCTAAATTAGAGAAATGTATATAGTGCACTTATTGAGAGGTATTAAATGCTTTACTGGGTACTCTCCAAAGGGTTTTCAAACATCGATGTGGACACAATATTCTGGAAAACAGGAGAAGAGTATGCTGGGGCGAAGGGTAGAGTCCAGGTTGAACTGTGGAATAAAATGCATTTTGGGCTTCTTGGTATTTGGAAAAATTAGCATCCCTTCACGCTCTGGAAGGCTGAAAAACTGTGTTTAGATAATTTTGAGAGTTGTTTTGTTGTTTAAAGTGGAAAAATAGATTCTTGGTCACTTTCATGCAACAACCAGGTACTACCCCAGTGTTTCTTCTGACTCCATGATGACCTTTGCCTTGGGCACAGAGTACCCTGGCTGTCCCTCAGGGCCACTGCACTAGTTCCTGTCTCTCTGCCGCTCTAACGGAGCCAGGTTCTTCCTCTTTGCTACTGGGGCAGAGATATTGGTAGTAATGTATGATCTGCTGGCTAGGCTATGAGGTACAGCTCAGAATATAAGGTTTATACTAAAAGTCCAGGGGGGAAATAGGGCTGAGAAATTTTGTGAAGACTTGAAACCCCACCCCACGGCTATTCTGTATTACAAATTTTTGCCTAGATTCTGTCTATATTCTGTTCTTTTTTTTTCTGACCTATGAACTGGACAGACTCATGGTGTTGCTCTATCACACACCATCCCCCCTCCTCCCCGCCCTTCCCCAGCATGTCCAATGCAGAAAGGAAAACTATCTTCACAGCTTCTGCTTCCTTGGAGTCTCTTCTCCTGCTCAGCTCAACCCTTCGCATGACTGTTTTGTCTCTCTCCTGAACTCACTGACAGAAAGGACTTAGAGACAGGCAGCTTCCTACCACCAAGTACATTCCAGAGAGCTCTAATTAGTTTGGGAATGTAAAACATTGTAAAAAAAACAGCTATTGAAGATCCCACAAACAAAGCACCTGAGAGAAACTAAATTACTTTAGGAAAACTCTCTTTCAAGTGTCGTCTGTGCAAATGCTACTAGATGAAGACTGCTAGCGTCATCAGCAGTGTGCAAGTAAGGCACAGCAGAATATGAGACAGGTGTAACGCAGCTTGTGTTCTGTTGTCATGTTTATGGACAAATTCCGATTGTGTATAGATATAAATCAGGAGTAATTATACTCACACCAACTACAAAGACTAGTTAGAGATCAGAGTTTAGTTAAGAAAAAACTTATGATATGCTGCCTCATGCTCTCCTTCCCAAGCCCTTAGTTTATGTGGGCTGTAAGAGAAAACAGATCTCTGGTGTCTTAACTATATTTGGACTCTTCTTCAGTGTGTGTCTGTGTGTATGTAACAAATGTGTGTTCATAGTAACAATTATTAATTTGTTAAAAAATAAAGATCTATTATTGAGGGGCAAACTCAACTAGATCAGTTCTGTGTCCCTGTCTATGGCTGATAAGGTTGTTTGCCTCAGTGGGAAACTTCAAGAAAGAGAAGTAATTTTTCTCATACTGCTCAGTCATCTAAAGTTCCCATTTTGGTATGCAGTACTCATAAATACTATATAAATTTAAAATTTGTTGAACCAAGTGAACGTGATTGATTTCCTGCAAACAGAGGCTTACGCTAGTTATGTTCTTTTACATTAGACTAGTTGTCTAAATTGATCAGGTATGTGCCCATTTGATGCTTGTAAGCAGATTTTTGATGTTCTGTTGTTTCTTGGAGAATAGGGTCAGTATGACATTTCAAGATGATATGAGACGTTTATGTAACTTTGCAGTTAAAAACTTTAGTAAATGAAAAATCTTAACCTAACATGAATATACCCAATCCAGGCTTGCCACGTGCCTCCTTGTGTGAAAGGCCATCCGGGTACTCGCAGACTGAACCAGGGAGTCAATTCCTGCAGTGATCTGTAACACAGAGAATGCTGCATTTTCTTTGTCATTCTCCTTCTTGTGCACAGACTGCTCTTTGTCTGCCAGAGTTAACAAAACAAAAACCCACAACAATTTGCTGGTATTTTCTCTTGTTGCCCTTTATTAGAACTGTGCTACATTTGAAAAGTAGAGCTTGGGCAAGGAGCCAGCACGCTGGAGCCGACTTACAACTTCTTTGAAGGGACACGTGAAAGATGTCACAGACTGCTTGCCAGTTTTTTCCAGTTTAGTCCTGATTGTGAGATAGCACCTGACTTTACTATGACAAAAAGCCACTGAAACACCTAAATCTTCAACTTTTTAGACCTAAATTTATAAGCAGGACTTAATGCTTTAGTCCCTCTAGAAAAATCTTCGATTTGGGTTACAGCTCATTAGACAAGTAAGTTTTAGCCATTGTCTTCTGTGTTGGGACTCTGTACTCAATGGTAGTAGGAATTAACATTTTCTGAATTAATATTATCTTACCCTACAGGTTTTAAATTATTACTTGATGTACATGGAGTTATGCATGGACCAAAAGAAGAATGTGTCAGTGCTCTGAAGAAGGGCTATCTGATAGCCATTGCCCCAGGTGGAGTTCGGGAAGCACTCTTTAGTGATGAAATGTATACTATTATCTGGGGTGATCGGAAGGGCTTTGCTCAGGTGGCCATTGATGCAAAAGTGGTAAGTATGAGAGATCACAGAAGAGAAGCAAAGAATGCTAACTTGTTAGTACTTTCTTCCAGGGAAAGCTGTTTTGATTATCATATATTTGGTGTTACATTGCTGAGTGTCATGAGTATGGTCTACTTGCTTTCATAACTACATTTCAAGACGTTTTGTTGCTTTCAAGAAGGTGGCTTTGGAGTCAGCTAAGGATAGTGTGGTCAGGAAATCCAGTTTGAAAGAATGAGAGTTGAAATCCAGGATGGTTTCTACATTACAAGCTTGTGCTGTTTTACACATAACCTGGTCAGGATTGTGATGGTTCAACCCCTGACCAGAATGATTGGGAAGCAATCATACATCAACATTTCTGTTTCCCCTATCACTGAAGTATACTGTGACCCAGCACAGTATAGACTCACTGGCACTGTGTCCTGTATTGTCATTTTATGGTAGTAAGGGATGTCTAGGGCATACCGCAGCAGCAGGAGATGCTGTTCACTAGTGTGAACTGTCTCTTCAATTCTAATATATAGAATCATCAGCAGGCAGGTGATTATTCATATGGGACCAACTGTGAAAGGCACATAAGTGTATGATGTATTTGAGTTGTAACTATTTTAATAATCATTTCAGAGTCCCTCTCATTCTGTATTTGTACCTCAAAGATGTGTGCATATGTCCGTAGGTCTGCATATACCTAATTTGAAAGTAAGTCTCACACCAAGAATTTTATATTTAGGTACTGTCAAAGAGAGACTAGTTAAATCTCTGGATTTTATGCAGAAATAGAATACTTTTAAGACCCAATTTTAAGTGTGTGTCACTTTTCTCAGGAGGAAACAGTTTAAACACTGTTTAAACAGGATATTTTCAACAGATTTAGATTTTACGAATGTATTGCAATAGCATATAAAAGGCCATACTTGGGATTCAACTATGGTTATACTAGTTATTTTATTGAATTTGTGTTCAGTTCTTTTACACATTCACAAAGGTCTTGCAGCTTCATCCCTGCCTAAAAAAAACCTGAGAGATGCAGTAGAATAACAATAGTGTTGGAGGCAGGCTGAAAGTGGGGAAAATATCTTTCTTTAGATTAAAGGTGAACTTTACGTCACTTTTAATCGTGAGCGTAACTCGTCATGAAAAGAAAAATGTGTCTAAAATATCAGAAAAATGTGTCTAAAACTGGGACCTTCAATTTCATGAAGCTGTCTCATTTCAGCAGTTTGTTTGCCAGAATTTTTGTCATATAAGCCAACTTGGTACGTACAAAAATCTTTACCTCCATGTCAAAAGTAAGACGCTCCAAATAAGATGGTTCTAGAATAAAGAAGTTTGTTACCATTCAGTTTAGGCAACTGCACTTCTTTTTATTCTCTGTAGTTGCATTGGATTACTTACAGACTCCCCCCCCCCCGCCCCCCCCAAAAAAAACCCCAACTTGATACCTCTCTGAAAAGTTTAATTTACTAGCTCATCTCCATGCTTGTTTAAAAAAGTTTGAAAGAATCTGAATGTTTGAAAATCCCATAAAGAGTTCTGTATTTCTGATGATGCTAGGTACAGTGAGTACATACTATAAAATGATATTAAAAAACTTCATGCAGTACTTGACCCCCTCCCAGTTCTTGTAAATCTTGATAGCTGTTTGCAAGTCCAAAAACAGCAATAAAAACTTGATTCCATTCCAAATGTTCATCAGCAGAAATTATCATGGACATGTATTGAATATGACACATCATGTGTGAAGCAATACAATCAGCATAGCAGAGACGAATCAGACAAGCTTAGGGTCCCAATGCTATGAATTCTTCCCTTTGAGCATGACTACAAATCAGGTAAGAGGTTTAACCACTTAAGTCACAACTGTGCAAATACTGCTAGATGAGGGGAGGCCTTAAATGCTCCATAGATTCTGGAATCCCGGACCGCTTGGAGAAAATGGACTTGCTGTGAAACACTGACTCACTGAAATTTCATGGTATTCTCCAGCTTGAAACTTCATGGCAGAATGTCGCAGAAGAACTTAAAAATACTTGTTTTGCTCTCTATATGGCCTTGTCTGAGAAACACTTCTGAAATTAATTTGCTTGTTGGGTTTAAGTGAGGTAGAAGGTTTTTAGATAGTGCTATCTTCATTAAATTCTTAATTATTTTTTTTCCCTCCTAGCCCATCATTCCTATGTTTACACAAAATGTTCGAGAAGGCGTTAGGACATTAGGAGGAATAAGTAAGATATTTTCTATTTTTTTGTAGTTTATTTTTCCATATGTGTCTAGCCTATCTCTGTAGAAATAATCCCCATATAAATTCGAGATTTGACACAGCCTTGTTTCTGGAGGTTTGCTCTCTGGTAGAGTTCAGAGATGTTATTAGGATTTAACATCAGCATTAGAAGTGGTATTGGCTCATCTAAGTTACTCTCCGCATAAGTGTGCCTTCACAGAAGCAGTAGAAGAAAGGAAAAAGGAGCCAGAAAAAGGCAAATAGATTTAGAGCAGTTTTTTTCTCTGCTTATATCTGCTAGGCCAACTCTAGGTTTTCTGCTGTCTGTTAAGAAGCAAAGCAAACAGGAGTTTGCAACGGACACGTAATTTCTTTAAACGTCCTCCTAAGGCTCTGTGCTTACACCTCTACCTGTACTTAAACTTTGAATGGTTTGAAATATATTTAATCTGTGGTTGGTTTACTATCCAGCACTAGACCTGTGGTTCCTCACAAAACCTTGCATTTGCCTGCTGTCTTTCATCTCTATGGGACTTCCAGCCAGCACACGAATAGATGGGTATATGTCTGAAGGGTCCACCTCTGGGATGATTAGATGCCCACATCTCTGCTGATCTGCTAATGTTAAACCCCCTTTTTTTATATTCTCCAACTTACCATCTAGCAGCAAGGGCCTGAACAGTCTCCTCCACGCCACATGTTCTGCCTCAAGTATAGCATCATTATCTTCATCAGAGGACTGCAGGGCAAAACAGTTATGTTTCTCTCCCCCTCTAATTAAAAGCTATATATTACATGGAGAAAGCCAAGGCATCAGCTATAGATGCACAGAATAATTCACACATTTGTCGGGTTGTACAAAAATAAACAGCAATTAATTGTTGCTGTGTTCAGGAGAAGCTTCCCAAACAAGCAGAAATTGAAGCCAAAATCATKCATGCTACTTGTATTCTACAGCAGAGGTGCTAGAGGAATTGAATTCTGTTGATCACTGGAGGCGTTACTCCAGTTTCAGTAGTTTTGGAATATTCTTTGTTCTTACAGATTGTGTACAGAAAATTCCACATCTTGGTCAGTAAGGATTTTCTTATGCCAACACCTCAGCTAAAGGAATTTCTTGTCCAAAATTGAGAGAGAGAATATTAGGACTCAGTCTGCAGTGAATCTGTTCTGGGTGCTTTTGGGCTAGATGCTTAGAAGGTGGCATGTGGGGAAGAAGATGTGTCCTCTTAGAGCTGATTGAAATACCTGTTTTTTCCTCTCTTTTTATATTGTTTCACTGCAATCAGTGTGTGATCTGAGAGAGCAATTCAGTGTTTTAGCATGACTGGCCTTTAGGCAGATAAGACTATTTCTCATCCTCTAGACCTCAGCGGGACTGAACGGAACAGTCTTCCAATACTAGTTTCTTATGCTAACCTGTAAAATTAGCTGAGGTGTAACCTGTATTGTGTAGCATTCCCTTCCTCTCCAGAGAGGCAGCCACTGGATTTTTCTCCTCTTCTTCCTTCCCTTTGCAGCTACTCTTTGGAGGAGAGATTTCACACCAAGTTAGGGTGGAAACAAGTTTAATGTTAGCATTAACACAGCTTTTAGGAAATGAAAGTCAAGGGTAGAATAGCACTTGAGATGACACGTTGTTTGAGAATCTGGGTCAGGGGCTGGATTACTTTACAAGCCAGTTTCAGTTTTAAGACATACTGGGAAAAAAACTTTACAGAATAATCTCTCTCTCTCTCTGTCCCCCCCCCTCCTTCCCCCCCCTTTCCTTCTGCTTTCCCTCTTCCCCCTAATTTTTTTCACATTAGAAATACTTAGGTCACTATATGAACGTATTAGATTGCCAATAGTTCCTGTGTACGGTGGGTTTCCAGTCAAACTTCGTACATTTATTGGAGAACCCATTCCATACGAACCAGATATAACTGCTGAGGAACTAACTGCAAAGGTAAGATAGATACACATATATATGTATTTAAAATATTGACTGTTCTGATAGAAAACACTGGAATATTCTTGTTGAGTGATTTCTGCCTTGGAGTTAGTTACGGAAGTTGGTGGAATCATGGTAAGCTTTGGACTTGCTTAACTCTGGATGCCCTTCTTAAATGCTCTCTTTTTATTACTACACCTTGCAGATGTTCTAAGCCTTTTGAAGTCAATACTGCACTCTATATTTGCTTCGAGAAACAACTTGCTTTCAGGACTGAAGAAGTTCAGTCAGATAATACTGCTCTGGGTTGGTAAAGACATAAGCACTTCACCCAGAGAAAGTGTTCTGGTTCTTGGTCTTTTCAGAAAGATACTAATGAAGCCTTTTAAATATAGCAAATCTGTGTTCACAAACTGTTGAAATTCCATGCAATAAAAAACCTAAGGGAAATAATTTCACTGCTTTGTACAGTGTGTTTCCATTTCTATTTCCTCCCAACTTCTCACCCAACAAATTAACTTTTGAATATTCCCCTAGTTCAGATTTAGGTGGTTTATAGAAAGGATTGTCGGGTCCTCAAGTTAATTCAGTTTATTAATAGATTTCACAGTGCAGAGACATAAAACAGTTAAGTGATGGAGCAGTCAGATGGAGGGGGCTGAAATAGCCATTTTTGAAAGCTCCACAGATGATCACTTTAGCATTCTAAAAACTTCACTTGAGAGAAAGAGATTTTTCTTCTTGACCATGCAGGTATCAGTTTAGTTGTCTCTCCTCATCTGTTTACCCTCTGATTAGATCTCTGCAAAATGACATCTTAAAATATTTATCTGCATTATTTTATGCCCTGGTTATGGAAAACTGATTGTTTCTTTTGGGGATTCAGTCTGACAGGACTTCAGGACTGTTGGCTTTCAGGAGAAAATGTGTGTTTAAATGACTTTCAGGCGTGCTTTGGCATCTTACATTTGTGCCAACCCTCACTTGCTTCTGACTTAAGTGCAAATTCTGCTAGATAAGGCCCCTAGAATGTGAATCCCTTAGAATCCTACTTAGTGATTTTAAAGTTGTATGTCATGTTTAGGGCTATGGCACAGTATGCATTTTCCCATTATATACAGAAAAAATTAAGCTCAAATTTTTTACCTAATAGAAATTTTAGATCTGTAGAGACACTCAGGGCCAGATCTATAACGAGATGTGGGCAGGAACCTTCTTCCAGGACTTAACAGTTGATCACGTACTTCATATAAACAGTGGGAGCTTGTACCAAGAATCAGTTTTCCCCTTGCTGACCACTGGTTTACAAAGGCAAATAGCTCTCTGTTCTGTCTCTGGCCTTAAGAATTCAGTAGTCTGTGCTTCTCTAGGCAGAATAGGAAGGTTACAGCATGTCCTCACTGTAGGTTTTGCATACTGCCCTGGTTTTGAATGTTCCCCATAGAGCCTTTATATAATAAGAATGGCTGCTATTAACTTCTTGGCCTGCTACGTTTTTGAGTGAAAGTGAATGCTGTGGTCATATGCAGTATTTTAGGTGTGGTCTAAGCGTGCTTTACAGGACCGGCTCCTTTAGGGGACTTGGGTGCAAGGACAGCCAAATGTGCTGAGACGCAATTGTCTTTCCAGTGCTGCTTCTGAGCACGTGTAGAAGCGTAGTTCTTGCATACTGGAAAAGCGCTACTGATGCAAACCTGGGCATAGGCAGAAGTTTCTGAGTTGCAGTACAGCACACAGGCACCGACATGCTTTGTAGATCTAGGTCTCTTCATTAATTTACTCTATTGTCATTTTACTATTGCATGTCACTAATAGAGCTTGTGAACACAGCTACCAGAGATAAAAGATACTAGTTTGTTGGTCTGTTTCTTGGCAGTGATCCCACAAACACATCCTGTGGGTTTAAATATGGAAAAATAGTATTTTGAACTTGCAGTAGTTCTGCGACATTTGAAAGGATGAAAAAGAGCCTAGAAATTGTGTTAATGTATGAACAATATAAAGATGACTTAATCTGACCAAAAATTTTTCTCTTTCCTTACAGACAAAAGCAGCACTCCAAGCTCTAATAGAAAAACATCAGAAAATACCAGGAAATATATTTAGGGCTTTAATGGAACGATTTCAAACACAAAAGAAAGAAGATTAAGGTCTTCTGAATAAACTACTATTTAGTTATAATATTCTTAAAGTCATATTTGTAACTTATTCAGTCTTCTAATAATAGGTTTTAAATACTGTCCTCATGATACTGCTGTATAATTTAAGATATAAGACACTTTCTCTTGCCCTTCCCCCTGTCCAGTATCAAGCTCAGGAACCCAAACTTCAAATCATTCGTAATGGGGCAAAGCTTAGTTTTTGAAATGCATTCCTACCTTGAAAGTGTTTTGTTGTGTTGTTTGTTTTTTTGTTTTTTTATTTTTTTTCCAAAAAATGACACTGCAAGTCTTTATGTACATGGTCTCTTGTCTTTTTTTTTTTTTTTTTTTTTTTTTTTTTTNTGTCGTTTTTCCCCATGCCCCACCTATAGTTGCTCTTTAACCTGAATGTTAGACCTGCTGTAGAGCTAGAGTCTTACTGTCTTGATCATCATCACTGTAACTAGGTTTTGCAGGCCAGGTTAATGCCCTACAGCATTTATGAAAACTTTCTTTAGGTTGTTACTCTTGTGCTGCTGGAAAACAGTCAACCTTCTGTGGCCTGCAGAACCTCTAGCTATGCCTGCAAAACCTACGGTGGAAAGTGCTTAGTTTTACTGCGGTAAGCTCAGAAAGAGTTTGCAGGAGTGAAAATTGATTAGAGAACTGCAGCGAACCAAGGAAATTTGTTACAGAAACCACTCCCATGCGATGAATGAGAACCCTACAGCACAGCTGCTATTCCAAGCTGAGCCATATTGGATATCTGCCCTTGAGTAGAGAGTTGTCCCTTATACTTCTCAGTGAATCTGCAAATTGTCCTTTGAAAGAATAAACCAAGCATTTAAACTTTAAGAAGTGGAAATGAGAGTACTGTTTAGTAACATGAGCTCATAAAGCTTTATTTTGAAGGAAAGAAAAAAATTAGTGCAACACTCCTTTTAAAAGTAATAGTTCTTTTGAAAAACAGGATAGACATTCCCAGATACCCTTTAAATCTAGTATATGTGTAAACTGTTAAACATCCATATTCTTCAAACACAGTTATTTACATAAGTTATTAAATCAGGGTTGAGAGGGAAATCCTATATGCTTTCCTTAAGTGAAAACAATTGAATGAACAGGGAAAAGTTGCAGGATTGGGCTTTTGTGCACTCACAATAAATTATATTATATTTTTTCTGAACTAAAGCCTATGCTTTTATTGTCCAAATAGGAAATATCTGAAATATTTCTTCTGATTGCCAGTAAGTTTAATCTACAGTTCTTAAATTAACATCTGGGAACTCTTTAGTTTTGGGATGAGGACAAATTCCTTAAGGAAAGACAAAAAAGGTTTTTGCTATATTACATGGTCTCCTTTCAATATTGTTGGGGTTTAACCTGTTCTTAAAAAAAAAAAAAAAACAAAACCCCCCAAAAACCCAACCAAAAACCCCTCAACTTTTGAAAGAGCAGTTGCATTCAATTTAGTGTCCATTCCTCCCACCATTTAAGCACATGCTTTGCTTTATACTCTTTTAAATGTGTAAATTAGTGAGATTACATAAGTGCATGTGGATGATGCCCTATGTTAGAAATATATCACTTTATGGGAAAGAGTCTATAAATCATGGTTTGGAAAAAGCTGACTTATTTTATGATGTTATTTTATATCAAGATCATTTTATGTGGTGTTGAATTAAATTTTTTAAAGCTTGGGGAAAAATCATGTTATATAGAAGCAAATGCCCATTCTGAAGGTTTTTAAATGACTTGGGTTTTATTTGAAGGCAAGATTGTGTTCTTTTTAATTTATCAGAATGTTTTTAAAAAATATTATGTTAACACAGTATGTCATTAAAAGTGATAATGCCAAATTCCTACATCAGAGTGTAACTTAAGTATGACTTTGTTTTTACTGTCCATCTTGAGGAAAATGTACATCAATCTATATTGTGAAATTCTCAAAGGCAGCTGAACATATTTTGTGTTGAGGTTGCATATATGTAAAAGAAAACTCAGTCTAAAAGGTTCTGTTATACATGAACAGACCTTTGTGATCTGAGATTTTGTAAAATTAATTTTACTAAATATGTGGGCTGTTGATGCAGTTTTGTCCCTTTAAGTATTGAAAGATGAGTGTTAAAAAATGAGGGGCAGTATTGGTACTCTTTAAGTGTTCATATTTGTATAGGCCTTTCATATTTATTTCTATATATAAAATAATGTATAGAAGACACCATTCAAATAAAATTGACAACTGGAACAGGCTTCTGAAGTCTTGTGTTGTGTTTGAACTAAATGAAATCATACATGGCCTGCCCTGCTGAACCTTCTGTGGTTTTGAGCAGCATGTAATACCCTTGAGAAGCATTTCTTGCCTAGTGTCTGAATAAGGGGTGGAAGGATCAAAGCCCCAGAAGCAATGAATTAAAGAAAAAATACTTTGGATAACAGTGGAATAAAGGACAAAAGTCACATAAGCAATAAGGTCCAGGTTTTAATAGTTGCAATCAGTGCTGCAGGAGGCCCCACAGGCACTGCAATACCGCTATAGTTACGTTTAAGATTCCACAACAGAAGATAGGTAATAAATACTGACTGGGAAGGTGTATTTTTACATACTTGGTGTGTGAATGATTACCTACTTTATTTCATTGAAAAAGGGGACAGATCTTGAGAGACTCTTACAAGTAAGGCTGCAGACCAGGCTTCCTTTTAGCTGATGTGGTTTACTGTGTGTTAGGCAGAAGTATTTAAAGGAAATTTTAGCAGCATTAGACTAGACCGCTGATTGCCTGGTTAGCCTTTGGATACGCTGAAGGTGTTCCAGGTTTCTCCGTGCGAACAGCATAACCAGGATGTGCATTTTTAGGTGGTTTGGAAGTACAAATAGACTGATGGCTGTACTGACAGGTATTTGTCATTATCCCTCAGCAAGACCCAAGTCTCCTACGGGCCAATTTACTGTCCTATTGTGTAATAGCAGAGCTCAGTCTGAACATCTGTTATTAGGATGCTTTCATATGAAATTAATCACTGCAAGTGCAAGGTAGAGCAGTTAATGAGCATTGTCAACACAATAGTGTGGTTCATCCGGTATTGGCTTTGCTGTACAAGTATACCATTATGTTGCTTCATCTTATTACTCTGTAGAGAAAGACACAGCAATGGTGACAGTTAATGTGTTAGCTCTACAGTGCTTAATCCCTATTAAGCCTGTCATAGACGCTAGACTGCTTTTTTGTGTAATTTTTGCACCATAAAATTACGATACCAAAAGTAAACATGGAAGTGCGTGGAATTGCTCCATGAGTATAGTAGCACAGAAAATACATGTTAAGTAAGATAATCCCTCAAAACATGTCTGCTGAAACTTCATGAGACAATCTGATGTCACTTACTTTCTTAGCTCTATTCACTTCACTTCATGTCTATGAAGGCCCTTGCCAGCAGCAAAGATAATGTGTTTCTACCATACAGATCAATGACGCTAACGCCTTTTTGTATATATTTTTTTTTAATTCAGAACTAGCCAAAATGAATGGTAGTCTCAACACAAATTACTTTTCTCATCATCGGTCATTTGCAGTATTTGCTTGTCTGCTTTTTTTGAGTAATTTTGTTTTGCCCAAACAGCAGGTGGGTAGGAATGTACAATTTTGTGTCATCTTTACAGGGAATTTGTGGCAGATGCATTGGGATGAGTCCTGTTGCAGATGCGGCTGATCTTCATATATTCCAGACTGGAGTTTGCTTTTCTTCCGATAGTGTTTTCTTACGGTCATAGAATCATAGAATCATTAAGGTTGGAAAAGACCTTTAAGATCATTGAGTCCAACTGTCAACCCAGCGCCCATGCCCACTAAACCATGTCCTGAAGCGCCACATCCACATGTTTTTTGAATGCCTCCGGTGGTGGTGACTCCACCACTTCCCTGGTCAGCCTGTTCCAATGCTCGACAACCCTTTCGGTGAAGAAATTTTTCCTAATATCCAATCTAAACCTCCCGTGGTGCAACTTGAGGCCATTTCCTCTCGTCCTTTTGCTTGTTACTTAGGAGAAGAGACCAACATGCACCTTGCTACAACCTCCTTCCAGGTAGTTGTAGAGAGCGATAAGGTCTCCCCTCAGCCTCCTTTTCTCCAGGCTAAACAACCCCAGCTCCCTCAGCCGCTCCTCATAAGACCTGTTCTCCAGACCCTTCACCAGCTTCGCTGCCCTTCTCTGGACACGTTCCAGCACCTCAATGTCCTTCTTGTAGTGAGGGGCCCAAAACTGAACACAGTATTCGAGGTGCGGCCTCACCAGTGCCAAGTACAGGGGCACGATCACCTCCCTACTCCTGCTGGCCACACTATTCCTGACACAGGCCAGGATGCTCTTGGTCTTCTTGGCCACCTGGGCACACTGCCGGCTCACAGCCGGCTGTTGACCAGCACCCCCGGGTCCTTTTCCGCCGGGCAGCTTTCCAGCCACTCTTCCCCAAGCCTGTAGCGTTGCCTGGGGTTGTTGTGACCCAAGTGCAGGACCCGGCACTTGGCCTTGTTGAACCTCATGCAGTTGGCCTCGGCCCATCGATCTAGCCTGTCCAGATCCCTCTGCAAGCCTGTCCAGATCCCTCTGCAAGGTCAGGTCTATGCTGTGCTCAGAGCAGCTCCAATCTTCCTTCAGTTACTTCTTAAGTGAGAATAGCAATGAAGACCCCAATGAACATTTGTTAGTTCTCTTTTTGAGCTATTTGAAGTCTACCAAAGGTAGCTAGAAGTGTTTCTGAGCTCCTATTTCAACTGCTGTGGTGGAGCTGCCAGCTGTCCAGACATTTCTTTAATGATCAGATTTCTCCTTACCATACAAAAACCACTCTCCTGTCAGATCCACCAAAGCTTTTGAAGTGTCCTGTCCATTCAGAAATGGATTAATTTTCTTTTGTCCATCATGCAGTGGATTATTTTTCTTAACTAGTGGGCACAGAAGTTGCAGGCTTACTCGGTTAACGTTTTTACCATGGATTTCCACATTCTAGACAGACTTTTTGGTATCTGGATCTTGTTTTGTGAGAACAAGCTGAGGGAAAAGGCTGACTGCAACTTGGCTCAGTCCCTGAAGGCATAAATGAAAATATAAACCAAGCCCCACAACTGAAACAAGAACACCCAAACCCCAAACTAGTTTTGGAATCCTAATTCTGGACAATCTTGAGTTATGTTTATAGAAACAAAACGTCCTGGCTCCTTTTTCTCCTTGCAAAACCTGGCCCCAGAGCAGAACCATAGCAGCTCTGATGGTGTTTCCAGGACCAAAATTGCCTTCTGAGTTGAGCAGTGGCGAGGGTGCTTGTTTGGGAGGACCAGCCTCAGGAGAAGACCTCTGCCTGTCTGGAGCAAACTATAAGCCTATCTAGTAGTCAATGCTGTATTACACTTGCTCATCGGTAACAGCACATCAAGGGTTGCTATTTCCCCTTGAAAGCAAGCTAGCAGTCATGCTTGCTACCCAATTCCTCTCTCCATCACTAGTCTTGGTCTATATTCTTCCCTGCAGGCTCCTCTGCTGCCCATGATGATACCCAGAATCGTTCAGGACAAGGCTCGACTCGCCCTAAAGCTTTGCCTTGCAGGGGAGTGAAGCAAGCTCAAGCACCAGCAGGTGCAGCGCTGGGGTTAGCCTTGCAGTAGGGACAGTCTTTGCAGAGCTGCCTTTGCAGAGCAGGCAGGGGAAGGGGCAGCAGCCAGGCTGGCCCAGCCACCTTATTTTCAGTGCCTCAAGTACCCTGAACTAGCTTGTTCAGCCCAGGGCTGGCTCAGGTGTGGCCAAACAGACACAAAAGATTAGAGCTGAGGAGCTAGCAGGGTTAAGTTCTGGTCTTTGTGCACATCCCACCACCACCTTTAAGATCCCCATAGAGAGCAAACCTCGTAAGGGAAGACTGCTGTTCTAACAGGTGAGAAAGCTTTATATAAAGAGCCTCTGGTATTTTTCTGTCATACATACAGTATCCATAAATACCATTCCTGGGAGGCAATAAGCTTTCTGCATAACATCTGTAATAAATGAACCAACAGACACTCCTATACTATGCAATTTATTCCATCCTTCTGGTGCAGCAACTGGATCGTACATAGATCTGGTAGTGCTGAACCCACCGCTTCCAAGTTGCTTTGGTTACTCCATGCCCAGTGCCTCATTTGCAAAGCTCTCCTCAGGAGCCAGCGGATGTACAGTTTGACAAACACAACTGGAGGATGGCTTCCGTTGCTGTCTGCAGCAAGGTGAGTAAGGAGAACTCAGCATTTGGGCGGCTAAGCACCTGCGAGTGCTCAGAAACACACTTCAAGGAGCAATGGGAGTAGAGGGCTGACCTAAAAAGGCAGCCAGAAAATCTCAGCCGTTGGAATGCACTAATCCATCTTTCTTTAGTTTCTTAACTCCTAACATCTTCTGACGATTAATGGCTACAGGACCAGATACTGTCTGACTTTGTAATTTACACAGCAGCATAGGTACTGTGTACACGTACGCGTGTGCATGCATGATGCCCTGTTTCTTTGGTATAAACAGGAGCATGGAACCTACTTTAGCTGCTATTGCAAGGCAAATCCACCTGAGCTTTGCAAATGTCAAGATGATACAATTCATGTTAGCTTTGTCATTATTATGCTTAATCAGTTTTTATTAGCTGGTGAACCAAGTAGTTTCTGTAGATGTGCTGATTTCTAACAGATTCATCTTTTCAAACCATGCAGCAAAACATGGATAGCAAGCAAATAATGATTTCTGGAGCCCAAGCTGCTAATTGTAATGCAGATTTCTGTAACTGTAGGAACTAAGTCTGTAGGAACATTTTCATCAACGAGGAATTTGCCCACCTCTGAGGATTTGGGCCCCATTTCCAATGTCTAAAATAGCAGGCAGCATCTGTGTTAGCAGCATGCTCACATTGGGGCAAATAAAGCCAGAAACACTCAGCTTCCAGAATAGCGTTGCCACCTCAACAAATACTTGCAATACTGACATCCCTGAGCTCCAGAGTAAAACACAGAGGACTAGCGGCTTTGACAACAAGGGAGACCGACACACTCAAACATGAAGGTGCAATTTCACCTGTAGAGGAGGGACCTCCTGAAAAAGACCGAAATTTTTATATTGGGCCTGTCCTTCAAAAGGAGCTTTATTTCTTTGGCAAGCTGTCCTGTTTCGACAGTCCCTCCACCTTTCCAGGCAGCGCGCCAGGCAGGAGATGGCAGTGGAGACAGGCAGTCAAAAGAAAACACGTGAGCCTGTAGTATTGGCTCTTTTGGGACAGAATGAGGACCTGCTTCCATCAAATTTAATCAGATTTAATACTCAGCTGCTGAGAACAGCTACTATTTTGCAACTGGGGAGAGGAAAAGACATTTGGCTGAGCACAAGCAGGCTGCGTAGGGAGAAGGTGGTGGTGATTCATCCCAACATAAATGTGCCGCTGCTGGGGTGGGGCAAAGTCAATTTTAAGAGGTGCAGCAAGTGTTGGCAGCTGTGTGAAATAAATGAATAAATCAAATGAAGAAAACACGACTGGCACCAGGTAATTCATATGCACATGATCCATGTTTCCCATCCTGTGATCCCATACTGTTCTGTGCGTGTGCTGGGTTTACCTTACATTTCAGCAGAAAAAGCTGGAGGTTTATTTCTCCCAGGGATCCACTTGTCTTACAACAGCCCATCTGTAATGGAAATGTTTGATCCTGCACAGGGTGCTGGGCTGTTTTCTTTTTTTTTTTTCCCTTTCCATTACATATATTTTGCCCCTTTGTTTAGTGAGTAGTGCTGCCCCATTACAACCATCCTAATAAAAATCACCAATTTCAGCTGCCGCCAGCACAGAGATGAGTTAATATTTAGCAAGGCAGGTTAAGTTAAGTTAGAAAAGCTGTCAAAATGCAAGATGGCTCAGTGTGGCTCAGATAGTGCAGTTATGCCCTAAGATGAAAGGAAAACTCTTTTTATATGCCTGATCCCCAAAGACATTTGCCCTGGCCAGTCTGAAAGCAGCCCTGCCTGCCCACCTCTTGAAGTTAGTCTGCTTTTTCACACTTGCAATACAGAAGCCATAACGCATAGCATGGAATAACCCAAGAATTGCATCACCTCTGCAGGCATCTGAGGGCAAGTGAAGGAAGAATCTTTGCACGGGGAAGTTTACAGCGTGAAAAGAGATGGTTTGCTAACATTTTGGCCCACGTTTTTTCATTTTTTTCCCCAGGCATATTGTCTGGAAGTTTGCAGCCAGCGTTTCTGATGTCAGAAACAATAAGGGCACAGGGAATTTAAGCGCATTGCTGCCTTGGCACAAGCGGAAAACCACATTGCTGAAGCAGAGGTTGTTCCTCCGAACACTTCAGCTGAGCATCTCTGAGCACTCACACGGAATCCTGCAGCCGCGTCCTGGCAGCCTGCAGGAAGAGCTCAGCCCAGCGCTGTGTACCCTCTAAGGCGGCAGCAATGCGAGCTGGCACAGAGGGAGCGAGTTATTCATGCAGCCTGATGTGGTCTGGAAAAGCCAGTATGAAAAGTCCTCTTTGCAGCCTCTGCTTAAAAAAACCAGACGTGTGGGACTTGGAAAATGCGAGGACATGGAGCGCTGCCCTTGCCATGGATAAAAGCTCAGCTCTGGCAAGGCAGCAGGCGATGGTGCCTGGCTCCATTACTTGCCCTCCCTGCCACGTCTGACCGGCTGTATCCCCTCGCTGGCTCTGCTTGCTCCTGCTACATGATCTGATCTGTACGCTTACACCTTGACACCTAGGCACAATGTCTTTGTATGTTTGTCCCAGGCAGTTGCAAGATAAATAACAGAGAGGTCCTGAGCCCAGAAGTTTCTCTGCTTTCTTCCCCCTACACCAGCTGCCTTCATAAGAGGCAGAGCATCTCCCTTGAGATCTGGCTTCCTGTAAGAATTCGAATGGCACCTCTTTAGTACTTCTTTTGAGTCGAGGTAGTAGATAATGCAGAGCAAATTACTGCTTCTGATAACTCAGGTTTCAGAGAAATGTCAGATAAAGTCTTCAAGGCAAACTGTAATGTACACAAGACTTTTATGTTCTTCCTAGATTTTTTGTTTTTCTCTAAGGCTGCCCTGTTTTTTCTTCCTCTTCCTTTAGGAAATATGAGAACTATGATCTCAAAAGATGTTGCATGTGTGCACACAAGAAAAAGTACTCCGAAGGATAAAAGTGCAACGAAACACTTCCCATTTTAATTCTGCTTCAGGCAGAAATAGAAAGAGAGTGTATTATCTCTATGCACAGTCAGAAGCATCCTGTGGCATAGGCTGCTGGTGGAAATGAATTATCTATGCAAGAAAAGTTAATTAAAGAAAAGGCTTTATGAGATCTGTATTCAAAACAATGTTGAAAGAAGTTAAATTTAAAATTGAGGTTTCTCGTGTCCTTCTTGCATGCACTACCAGGGCAATGGCATACCTGATTGGAAATGCAGTGCAGTGACTTCTCAGCCACTGCTCTGGGAGGGGATGTGCCATACTGGATCAGATCATTACCCCATATTGCCGTCTAAACCAAGGCATGCACTGGTGAGGCTGGCAAATTCCTGCCAGATATCTTGCCCTTGTGCAATTCCGTAGGGCTGTGCGATCGGTGAGACGAATCCAGACCAAGCAGCAAGGTCCCTGTGCCAAGCAGGAGGCACAAGAACCTTTTAAACAGGCAGAAACCACAGGTGACATCATGCAGGTGGCTGGGTAGTGGGATCGGGCAGGAGCAGAAATGGTCCTTTTGGTTCCCTGCTCCCCAGCCCGCATTTTAAAGTCTCACCATGATGAGGAAAAGCAAAGGGCATGTCAGAGGTCCAGTTGACCCCTGAGAATGAATCCCGAGGACCACACTCTTTGGATCCCCAAATTTCCAAGAACATTTCTTGTTTAATTGCATATTTTCTGAAGATGTCTGATTCTAGCAATCCATACTTGGAAGTCAAAGACAGAAGTTTCACTCTGTAATTCCTTCTGCAGCACAGCCTCACAGAGGTGCTCTACAGGCAAGATAAATTAATTTTATATGCCAGATAATACACCACTTTAATGAAAACCTGTCACACATTCCTAGTGTGTTGAAGAAGCCGTTATCACTGACATCTCATGTCTTACAAGCACAGAGTAACAGTTTGGGATAAGGTGATGTGCCCAAATGTAAAAAACTGCTGACTACATAAATAGAATAGAGTTGGATAATTGTAACTTTAAAGGTTAGAAGGATCAGATATAGAAGCAAAAGCCCATCTAAAGGCTAAACTTGATTCATCATTAGTTACAAGTCACACGTAGGAGTTCATGTCACTTTAAAGAAAGATATAACCATGAGGCATTTTTATTCTTAATTGCCAATACTGTCCTGCCTGCTATCAGTTGGGGCAGAGAGGGGAGAGCTGTAACCACTGTGTAAGCACCAGTGCTTCTCACAGCCGGCAAACCAGCCCATATCTGCCTTTATACCATAACAAGGAACTTAAGCTTCAACCTCATTTTTCCTTTACAAACACAGAATACACTGCACTGTGTATGCTGCTCACATGGATATGATATTTGGAGATGCTCATTAAGGGATATCATTAAGGCATGCTATATGCTTTATGCTATAGCAGAGTTTAAGCACATGGCAATTATTTGCATTCCTTGGAAATGGTGAGTGCTCTAGGACATTATGGCTCAGCTAAGGCAGGATCTCCTCACTTTGTTTTGTTTTTTAGATTTTAAAATATGGGCTAGGTGGAGTCACACACAAAAGTCAAAGAAATTCCAAGTCAGCACAACAGATCCTGGGGTGAAACTGTAGGCAGAAGATGGCACAGGGTACCTGCCAAAACACTGACCAGTCAGAGAAGTTGAGAGATATGCTCCTGCTTTTATCAGGACATTTTTAGGACATTCCTCAGGACACCAGACCTCTGACGAAATGCCACACACCTGTAAAGAAACTACACAGCTCCTCTCCCACTGCTGCACCAACGTGGTCGGCTGGAATCAAAATTGGCACGAAAAGGTGACAGCATTTGAAATGTAGACTCAAACATAACAGACGGCAAGCACAGCCCAAAGCAAAAACAAATCCCCAAAGGAAAACACAAAACCAAATATCAGAGACAAACGTGCATTTAAAATAAATGAACAAACAAACACAAAAAGAAAATGCCTTAAAGGGAGAATCTTGGAAGATTTACAAAATCATCAGGCAAGAGAAAAAAAGATCAGTAGGGACAAACGTGCAATAAGGAAGGGCTGAGTTGCATAATGCTGCTCGGTCAGTCTGAAGGAGCCTCCAGATGTTCTCTCTTACTCTCACATAACTACAAGTTGTGAAATAGTTGGTTTGCAGAGGGTGGCTAAGCTGAGGCTGGTCATGGAGCCTCTTGTCTCACACCCATCTGGGGAAGAGAAACTACATTCGTTCCACTCTAATGGTGGATCCACTGGCATGGCAGAAGAGTGCATGAAGCTAACAGATGGAATAAAGTCGGGCCAATGCTAGTGAAGTTGTAGAGGAACTACCAACAGTGACCACTGCCAGAGGCCCCACTAGTCACGGATGTTAAAAATGAAGTTAGGTCAGTATCTAAATGACCTGTGGAATTTAATAAATTGATCAAATTCCAAATTTGGACTGCTATAGTATTTACAGACACAGGAAATTTAAAATTAATATAAGATTAACTTGCTTAAAACATGAGATAGTTTGGAGATGAACTGCAGCAGCCCACAATATCAGTAATAACCCATTAGTTCTATTCCACTATTTATAGTGGTAAGGTACTTAAGCTTATCCTTCCATGTTTTGGGACATTATCAGTGATCTTGCCTTCCATAAACCGGTCTACTTGGTTAATAATGTAAGTCCCATGAGCGCAGGTGGCAGTCACACAGCGGCGGGAAACACCACGTATTTCCTGGGCGCGATCATGGCAGGACACTTTACGTTCACAGCAGTTAACGAGAGCCCGATTAAAAATAAATGACTTAGTTACTGGAAGGCACAGTAAGTATGAGCATCCCTTTGCCCTCGTTTTTTTTTGTGTAGCCTCCTGTGAATGAGAAATCTTTTTCCCATCTTGGAAAAGCCTCCTGTGGGTGCGGTATGCACGGCCCGGTGTGCTAGGTGGCAGCAAACGCCGCTAAAGGCACCCACCCCCCAGCCAGCCTGCCTCTRCCGCCTCTGGAGCTACGCCTTTGTAGCAGCAAATCGAGCTCTCTTCCCCTTGCCCAGTGAAAAGAAGCGCAGATGAGCACGTGAGAATAACGCCGATGTAAACTGGTTAAAATATGCATTATTCTGTGGACAACATACTTTAGAGTGTAGCGTACTTTAGAATTCACTCAGCCCAAAAACATGCCAGAGAGCAGGTTTCCAACCCATCTTCACATCAAATTCACCTGTGGTTCTGTGCTCGACCATGGGTCTGAAATGCTCCCACAGCAAAACCACTATACAAGATCAGTACTTTCCCACTTTCCAGCTTCATTTCTGAAGTCACTGAACAAATGCATTTCATACCTGTGCAACATTTAGGAGAAGAAGAACTTCTTGTCTCTAATCTCCCTTTCCAAGTCTCCCATTGCTGTGGTAGGAAGACACTGCTCCTTCCCGTGCACRCAGGTCTCTAGGTGCATTATTAGCAGTATTAAGTCAAGCCTCTTACTAGCTCCCATGTTAAGTAATAGTTTTGAATAATTTTGCCAAGACACTTGGGGCTTTTATTACCAAGTCCCTATATTTAGTATTTCAGCATGTTTTTTTTACTGGAACTATAGATATTTCTGTCTTCTTTTAAGGCAGGAAAGACAAGAAGTGCTCTGAATAAGCACTTTTCAAGCCACTTGCCAAAATTTTCTCTCATTCCTTTGTCAAGAATCTAATGAAACTGTCTGGTACCTTTGTTCAGCCTAAAAAGAAACTGCTTTGTTTCTTTCATGCAGGTTTACATTAAAAGACCCCTGAAGAAAGCTTTTGCCCCAGAGGTTAATAATTTGCCTAAAAACATGCAAAGTAAATCCCTTTTACTCCAGGCTAACTAGTCCCACACCATGGCAGCTGCCCACYCAGTTAATGTGTCTCATGAAGCTCTGCATTTGGGGAGAGGAGTAGAAAGCTGTGTTAGAGGACTCCAGCTCCTTTCAGAGACACCTAAATGCAAGGACAAGATCTTTAGGTGGAGACTCCTGGCTTCAAAAAGGCTGGTCAACCCAGCTGCCCCACTTGATCAAGGCGAGTGTTCCTCTGGGGGTGTGGGACAGCCAGCTCAGTGAAGACCAAAAATCCTCCTTGTGCTGCCTTTCTGGGGGATGCTCTTTCACCTCACTGGTTATCTACTTATGGGGTGTCATCAAATGACTTTCCCGTGCTCAAGATTGTGGCTTTGATGTCTTCTGTCCCCTGATTCACATGAATGGTTAAAAAAATTATTTAAGACTGTGTTTCTATTACTTGCCTTTTGGTTTCTGAGCCTTTGGTGGGGAGTCACAGGGTTACAGGCACTGAGGATTTAGGACTCGTTTGAAATAAGACAGCTACCAGTAGTGTTGCTGGGCTGCTGTTCCCTCCCTTATGCTTTGCCAGGCTACAATAACAAGCTGCTTCCTTCATACCCTTAACCAAACAACAAGATACACGTGAAAAACAAAACCTTGGAGAATCTATCAGTCACATATCATCCCTACTTGCAGTCAGATTCACCTACCCAAGATATACACATACATGTGCTTTCCCCTTTTTAAAGTCACCCTAATTAGTTGTTTGGTAGGTTGTTTTCCCCTCATCTCCCTTTCTTGGTCACCTGAGGGAGGCCAAGAAGCAGCATCTAGGAAGGAGTGGGAGCATGGCTATGGGACAGACAGGCAGAGAGATCTGGGCGCTGGCCTTCATTGCACAAATTTTGGGTGCTGCTTGGGGTGACATCGCACACACAAATGTGGCAATGAAGTCCAAGAGAGTTATTAAGGCCATTGGAGATGCTGCCAAACACAGCAACAACTTGTGTAATAGTTTAATTATTAAAGCACTTGCCCAGGAGGCAGAATTAGAAGAAACTAAACCCTCCTGAACCCGAGGGGTTTTGAACACAATAAGATCAAGGAAGTAGCTGCATATTCCCTGGAGCTTTTCCTAATTATTTGGCTCAGGACAAGACTGTGATGAGGCTCAGCTCTCCCTCCCCCACCACACAATGGGGCTCACCGAACGGCCATGCTTTCAGGAGTCTGAAGGGGGAATAAAAGCAACAAAGCACCTTCTTCTGTCCCCTGTGAGCAGGGCCCTTCTCAGGTGATGGAGGAGTCCTGGGTTTCTGCACTCCCCCGACAGCCCTGAGAGCAGAGCCCAAAATGCCCCTTTCCGGTGGCAGGGTCAGGCCCCTCTCGCTTCCCCCCTCCTCGGTGCTGCAGACCGGCCGGGGGCAGCTGGGGAGGGTGGCCCCATGTCAGTGAGCACTTTGGCTTTGAGGGGCCGAGGAGCGGGGAGGACCTGCTGGCCTGCTCCCTGGGCAAGGACAGCTTTTTTGGAGATCTTCCTTCAAGACAGCACTCAGGGCCCCGACCACGGTGCTCTGCTGCTCTGGGCAAGGTGCCTGTTGGGATATCTGGTGGTTTCCTGGGAGTTCCTGCTGGGACAACACCAGTAAGATTGTCCAAGTCCCAGGTCGAGTCTTCTCCCAGTCCCAGAGGTAATCTGGGAGCCATTTGCATCACTCCTGCACTCGGGGATGGGAGCTCCTCTGATAATACTGCCTAGAATCATAGAATAATTAATGGTGGAAAGCATCTCTGGAGATCATCTGTTCCAAACAGTTGACCATGCTGGGCCAACTTATGTCTTTTTTGGTAATAATTTCAGAAGCTCAAAAGTTAGCATCCTTTTGCCGATCCACCAGGATAGAAGACTTTCAAAAAAGATGCTAGAGCCATGGTAAAATGACCACAGTGTACTTTATTTAATGATTTTGGTACCTTGTGTTGCAATAAAATAAAAAAAATCTACAAAATCCAAATATATAAAATTTTCAAGTTTTCCTTTTAAGTTTTACAAGAAAAATCAAGTTGTAACCAAGGAAATTTGTTAGTATGAAGCACTACTTTCAACTTCATTTCATCACAAATTGCAACTTACTTAACAGACCAAAAGAACTATGGTACTGCAGTACATCAAATACTTCACACACTGTGTTCTTTACTATAGCACATGTAACCTCTGCTGCGGGAGGCAGCGGTCTCTAGCCAATAAAGACACTCTTCACAATCTGAACTCTAAAGGAATGTTTGTATACATGGATTCAGAATATATATATTTACAGGAAGGTTTCTTTTTTTTTTTTTAATAACTATTTTGATTCTTCATTTCAAATAAAATACCAAATACATTTTTACAATGTTTACAAGTCAAAGCACAAGTTCTGCAATGATTATCATTCACCTCAAGTCACTGTGCTTGTACTGGGGGGATATCTACACTGTTCCATAAACACAAATGTGATCTTCCATCACTTTATTTCCGCAACGGTGACTAAGGAGTATAAGCACAGTAACAATTATTTTAGCACAGTCAGTGTATAATGCAACAGTTTACAACAGAGAACTGAGAAACTATTGGTCCACTCTGTTCAATTTGCTGTTTATCTGCCAACTGTTATGTTAGTCTTTGCCACATAAATTGTGTACAAGAGAAGAGTTAAATAACACAACTTGAATAGGAAAGAGCACACATTTTTTAAGGCAAATTAATAAGCAGCTTATGGTGTTTTTTGTTAAACTATACCCCAACAGAACCTAAAAATAAAACGTATGTTCTGCAACTGTCAATAATTGTGTCTTGTTAAATTGATCTCCTCTATAAATTGATCAACATGGCTTTGAACCTGGCTATTCAAAATGGAAATAACTCCTCCCCCCAGATCCCCAAATATAGAAAGTGCATGACTTCATATGCGCCAAAACAAAACAAAAGGCAGCTGAGGTAGTTAGATGTAAAATGTATTTATGAAAAATAACTGAAAAACTAAAYCCAGGACAGATACAGTAAAAATCCACTCATTTGGAATTAATTTTATATCATGCAACAACTTAAAGCAGGAAACTTTATGATTTCTGAAAAAAAAAGGAAAATTATTTTAGTAATATTAACATAGGAATGAACACAGAATATACTATTGGAATTTGAATTTCAAGTATTTGAGTCTATTTGCATGTGCATTTTTTTACAGGCTTTTTATAGTATCAGGAAGTCATTTACTTTTTACCAGGCATCACATGAGATCTGGTCTACCTCTGGGACTGCAGCTCCTGGAAGGCAGAAATACACTGCGAGTGCCTGAAGATAAGACACCATGTGTGCCCGGAGGCACCACCATCTCAGCTCGGGTGAAGTTCTACACACATATCCTCCACTGAGGCCACCTGAGAGTCACAGGACCAGGGATCCTGTGCCTATGTCTCCGSGGGACTGACTGGGTGGATGTCCTGGGAGCCTGCCTGGGATGTACCCACACGTCTGGATCCATGCAGGATGTGCCCATGTGGTGGAGAACCCCCCACATGATGTTCTTGCAGAGCCTGTGCGTACACATCCAGCCCAGGCAGAGGCCCCGTGCACCGAGCACTCCCCAAAGAGAGGATCAGTCTCCACCTTGGACCACAGAGTCAGAGCTCCTCATGGGCCTTCCTGCCCGCACCCAGCACCATTGCATTGCAGCCCTTACGGTGACCTTTTCTCATCTGGAGAGAGGGACGGTGTTCCCCCTCCTGCAGACAGGACAGTCTCCAAGAAAGTGTTGGCTTGAGTCCACTCAGGATTAGCAGGGATTTGGGCTCACATCATGGTCCCAGAGCTCCAGCTAACAGCCCCTGGCATAGAGGCAGCCCCAGCTTTCCCTTCCATTCCTGCCTAGGAAGAGGAGCAGGCAGTTTTCTCTACCAAAATGCACAACTTGAGTGTGCAGATGCAAGAAAAGGCTTCAGGCTCTGGGAATGGATTTCACAAAAAAAGCCTACTTTTAGGAGACAGACAAATTTGGAGATGTGTTCCTGTCTTCAGTAGCAACAACCTAATACATCCCATTACTGAACGTGTAATGTGCTGGCTTTTCTGAGTTCTACTGTTAGATCCCACTGCTGATGGTCATAACATGGGTACATGCAATATGGTATCATGAATTCTGCACTAGGCACCTGGCTTGAAGAAATCACAGCAGGGAGCATCGCAAACTGAAACGGTTTTGGTGGTTTTTTTCTTTTTTTGATTGGCCTGTGAAAACATAGGGTTTGTACTTCTGAAGTGTGTCCATATGGTTTACATATAACTTATGAAAGAGAAAAATGTATTTGTGCCTTCTTTCGTTTTTGTTTTCTATTAAACAAGGAAATCCCGAAACTCCCTTTTTTTGCTTAATTTTACCTTTCTAAGCTCCCTGTATTTTGATTGTGATTTTCAGAAGTGATGTGTGGTTTTGACCAACTTCATCTCTGGCAGCCCAAAATGAGGAGTCACTGATGTCCACAGTGTGCTGAACCTATGTACTAYGGCGGCAGAGCCACTGGTAATTGCCAGTAATTATACCTGCGCATCCTCCACGTCATGGCCTTTAACATTTTTTGCTCTTGACACAGARCTAAGTGGAAAACTAGAAAGCTGGAGTGTGAGATTTCTTGGCGTGGCATGGTATTGTGGCTTTCCCCAAAATGTTTGTCAGGGGTTCCTGCTCAGTTGCTCAAATGTTTTTGGGGTGGGGGGAAGGGGGAAAGGGAGTGGGGCTGTGAGAATGTCAGGTTCTCAGAGAAGTCAAGGCTTTATAGTTTTATGTAAACCTAAGCAGAAAAAGATAATCTGATTTTGAAGGGGAAAGAAGTACTTCTGAGGCCTTATTTCATAAAACACAAAGATGCTAAAAGGCACGCCTTTGAAACAGATGTAAAAATCTTTTTCTTCATGTGAAACAACAGTAAAGGCAATCCTTTGTTTTTCCCTATGCATATCAGTTTGCAAAGGACAGAAAACTACAAACTGCATTTTTGAGGACTGCATTGCACCAGCTAATAAACTTGTTTGTGTTCTTAGCAGTAACCTCTACAGACTAGGCATCCAGCTTGATGTTTCAGTGTTTTGGCATTGTGGGTATTTGACATACATAGGCATTCTCTTCACTGCGTCGTAACTTTTATTCGCCACCTTTCCTTTTCACAGAGGAAACTGTGAAACTGTTGCTACAAACAATATCCCCAAGTCTCAGTGCTCACAGGCAACATCTGCCCCAAGAAGCAGCAGTCTCCCTCCCCATCACCAGTTCAGCTGTGTCAGTGGTGGCCGTTGGAGAAACTGGAACAAAAGAGTTTGTTCCTCGTGCCATCGAGGTGCCTCTGTGCCTCCTCTGTGTGACTGAGATGAGGTTTGTCAGGATCCAAATCCTAGATCTGTTTTCAGGGGTTTCAGTGGTGAAAGCATGACAGGCAGGTATCGTGGAGGGCTGGGGTAGCAGGCTGGCAGGGAAAGCAGCGTGACTCTTGCCTGAGCTTAGGATAAAATTTCACCGTCCCAACTTGCTCACTTTTTCCCTGCTGCCCTAACACCCAGTGACTTAGGCTTTATAGAGAGAATTTTCTTGAAATTGAAATGTATAGCTTAAAGGATATTTTTTCATAGAAAATATTAAAATATTATTAATATATTAATAAGCCATCTGAAAATTTAAACAGCTATTTTAATTTATCCTGGAATCCAGCCAGGTATCTTGGCCTCATCCAGTGACTAGCAGAATTGGAAGACCTAGAAATGCTTTAGTATTATTTCCAGTGGACTGCTTTTGAATACAAAGCCTGATATTCCTTCCTCAGACATTTTAATTGACTTAGCCTAATCAGTATTGGGTGCACAATGACTGACAGTTTCACTTGATAGTAAAGTTCAAGTGAGCTGTAAAATAGTTATTAAAGAGATTCCTTAAAAATAAATTTCATTTAGAGAGGCATTGTGAAATTTAAAAGCAAAATGCCCATGTGCTTACTCCTGGGGCTTATTGGACTCCATTAAAGTAAAAAAAAAGTCATCCATTTGCTACAGTGGACCTTCAGGGAAGCCCTTTATGATTATAAACTGCCTGTAATCAAAGCAAATCCCAGTATAATAAATGCTCCTGTCCAGATTGCTGGTGTAAGTATGACTTATTGATGTGTTCGCCAGGCAGAATTTCTCTATTAGTCCTTTAAGAGTGTCTTTTGGTTTGTTTTTATTTTTGCTTAGCTGTAGATCATTCAAGAAGGTTTTATAAGCACAACTGTTATCAAGTCTGTCTTTTAGGATCATTTGCCTCACATGAAATTGCTTTGGAAGGTTAACCTGTTTTACTAATAGCCTAGAAACATTTTTGCACACATTTCCCCAAAACAAATCAAATTCACCAGTCAATCTGAAAACAAACTTTGAGTTTGTATCTTAAGAGGTGAAAGGCGGAAGCACGCACGAATTAGTTAGCCTTATCTGAGTATATGTTTTGCTGTAATGACTGGAGAATATGCTCTTTTTAATTACTACTGGGTTTATTAATAGTTTTTGTAGGAATCCATTTGGAACGTCCACTGTGAATTAACTCACATGCTCCTTGCACATCACAAATTTCAAGAGAACAATGTATACTGAGGAAGAACAATTAAAGTTGGTTTTATTTTCTTATTTTTCTTTTCTTTTTTTTTTTTTTTTTTTTTTAATACAAGAAGATTCCAGAGAGCTGCACAAGGTTTTAAAGCACAGCTGTACTCTGGAAAATTACTATAAAATCAATATAGTAAGGAACCGTGTTTATTGCATCCCAGTGGGTACCATTTCCAATGCACTTGGCTTACAGTGAGAAGATGACTCCCCCATTTGCTAATACCATGGGTCAAATCCAGAAGTCAAACTGGATTTTGCATGGCTCTGCAGCATGAGAAATAACAATTGTTAAGTTAGCATTTGATTAAATATGCAGGTAAGTAAGCATGGGAAGAAGAACAGAGCCAGCTTCCACTGTTGAGACAGCCTTATACACAGAATGGCACCTGCAGGAAAATACAGTGATGCTCATTTGTTAGAATAAACATCAGCTTGTTAATAATACACAACTCAAAGAATAGACAGCAAAATGTCTGTCCCCTCAAGAAGAACAAATTACACAGGGGACGGTTTCTGCCCTTGAGAATCAATGGGAATTGATTTAAAGGAACTGCAGTCCTGTTACAGAAGAACCGCAGTGGGATAAGAGTATCTGTGCTTGCTAATCCAACACAATTCCTGGTTAGTGGCTGA
Source organism: Oceanodroma leucorhoa (assembly GCA_030449065.1). Lineage (NCBI taxonomy): Eukaryota > Metazoa > Chordata > Aves > Procellariiformes > Oceanodroma > Oceanodroma leucorhoa. The sequence continues at coordinate 5,951,946 of JASVER010000019.1, forward strand.
TCTGTGAGTCAGAAATGATCTCAGAAACAAAAGATATCCAAGGCTTTGGAATGATGAAGTAAGATCAGTTGAGCAGCAAAATGTGACAGCTATCTTTAAAAATGTTCCTGCTTTGCACTCGACAAAACTACTTCAGCATTTGCATCTTTAACTTGCTTTTCCTTCTCTAACTATAGAGGTTATCTCAATAGCCAGGTGTTATGCAAAGGAATTTTTCAGTTTTGTACTACTACATGAGGAAAAAGAAAATCTGCTAGATAACCTGAGTGTTGTCTTCTCTCATCCATGGGGTTTGCATATGAGACCCATAAGCACAGGAGGAAAAAGGAAGCAAGGAAAAAAATCAGAACAGTTTCTGGTAAATTTTGCAGACTTGTTTGAGCGAATCTTTGAAGAAAACAGACCTGTCATGACCTGCTACACTTACAGATCATGCATGAGGCTATGGATGGCTGAAGAGTGATTTCTGCTGAAATCAGGGTGATACTGTCACTTCTTCTAAACAAGCAAAAATTGATAACGGATAATAGGGTTGAAAGTCCTTCAGCAGTGATTTCCACGATGAGCTGAGTGACATAATACCTGAGCATGAACAAATACTATGAGGGCTCACCTACTCTAAAGATTCACAGCTGTTCCCTTATTATAATAAGGCTTTTACCACATCATCTACTGATCTTCTCTATTTTTTTCCTGCTCTACACCTTTACAGGTGTACCCCTCCCCACCATGTATGTGCTCCTCAGGGGTGCAGGAACAAGCTGATGTGAGGACTGTCAGTGCTAAAGGAACATGGACTTGCAAATCCACTATTTGCTTATGGATGTACTGCATGAGAAACTGAGAGCATTAAAAAATGCACAAGCACTTGAACAACACCAAGCCTGTAATATTCCATATACAGAAAAGCCCATCTTCTGAGCCTATTTTAAACCTCATGGTTTTTGCGGAAGCCATCTGAGATTTGTCTTCTGTAAAGAAAATAATTTAAAAAAAGTTCTTTGACCTATAATTTATTATAAAGATATATGATTTCTAAATTTAACAATCACTGGCATAACAGCCATACAAAATCCTTGTCTCCCAGGCCTTAGTTTGAGACACCTTTGTACCTTATTGCTAATAAACAACTCCTATCAATAGCAACGAAGTTATATCTAAAAAGTATCTTTCACTGTCTCCCTGCATGTTCCAGTTAGTTTGTAACATATCTAGAACTTTCTCACTCAACATCTTTCCTAGAGGAGAGAATAATTGCACCATAAATAGTATTTTGGCATTAAGGTCTGGTGTTTTTTTTTTTTTTTTTGCTGTTAAAAGACTCTGCTCCKCCCTTTATTCACTGAAACAGCAGGGGCAGCTTTTCCACAGTGTCTTAATCCTGACCGGCGGAATCATTTCTTTGCTTTCGTGTCTTTTTGATCTCTGGCCTCCCTGCTAAGGTTAGCAGTGGAGATGCTTCCACAATAAAATGTATGTACAGATTACTCATTGACGTACATACACGTGCATYCTGTGCAGACGGACTGGCGGGGGCTGCGGCAGCACCCTGCTTGAAAACTCTGTACCAGGAGAGGGTACAGCCAACCGTGAGCTCTTGCCAAGACCCGTGTTGCTGCATCTGTGTTCCTCCAAGTACCAGAGTTAGTTAGGTTAAATATTAAACCACCCACTCGTTCCTACTGATTTTTATAAACTGCAAGTGTACTAACCTACATCCTTCCTGCTTATGAAAGGACTTAAATGCTTTGCTGATCAAAAGCCTTTCTTTATTCAGAGATCAGGTTCCGTATAGGCAACATTAGATTATTTTTTCCCTTCTGCTTCACATCGAAGTAGCTAAAATGCACCTGTGTATTAAAAGCAATGAATAAAATATTTTCTCCACTCACTCACCCAGTTCTTAGTACTGTTGCTAAATGCGGTATGTGGTTTGTTACAGTCATTTCTCCAGGATAAACTGTTCCACAACCATTTCATCTCAGAAATTAAATTTCTGCTGGGTAGAATGACTTTTTGGTTGATAAGAAAATCGATGACCAGAAGGAAATTTGATCAGTTCCCCATTGATGGTAACTACAGCTGTCTCAATCCCAGCAATGCTCTTTTAAATACAACTCCTTGCATATACAAAACAAATCAAATGGATGAATGATTCATAAGATGAATGATGAAAGCTTAGCTAGGACAAATTTACTAATGTTGCATTTCTTCTCGATCTCTCTTTCCATTGTGGGCACCACGCTGAACACAACTAACAACAGCTTTCTTTTTTTTGCCCTAACTGATTAATGTTTGCTCACGGGAGCTTGATTACTGTATTACAAGTCACAAATTTGCAAGATTAAAAATGTCTGTTGAATTAATTAGCTGCAAATCAACCTAAGCAAAGCTTGACAAGTTCCAAGCTGTTCCAATAAAATAAAAAAGGAGGAATCGATAGCAGCCACAAATACATGACAATATGTTGGCACGTTGTGACTATAAATAGTGGCAGCTGCCCTCTCTGCTGACGAAGGAAGATTTTTCATTGTCTGTACAGTGCTGTCTAAAGGCTAAATCCTGCCCAGATTGGTGTGGCAATCTCGCCGATGGCTAAAGTGTTCCGAGTGAAATATCTCCTGTGGGCCAGCCTGACAACCCAGGGAAGCTGSAAACGAGCTGCCTACTTTGGCTTCCCTTCCAGCAAAAGTCACCACCCGCAGTGCCGGCGCCAGGACCCATCACAGCACAGGCAGACGCTGGCCGACAGGAAGGCTACGTGCTTCCCAAAACGGGACTGCAGGGTACGAYGCTGGGAGTCATTAGTGACTACTTTTGAACTTCCCCTCTGTAGCTACTGCCATTGTCTGACCCAGTCACTGTGACAATTTCAGATCTATATGTCCATAAATCAGATCCTGTCGGAAAGTTACTGTATTTTTCAAACACTATCCTTAATGCTGAGTGGTGACTCAGGTCAGGAGCTCAAGGCATATACTTGAGCTTCAATGCAGCAAGTGCCTTCACTGGCTAGTAATCTTTTCCTCAGCTTCATAAAATTTAAAGTTAATTCTTATCAAACACTGTCTAACAAACAATGTGGGATACACAGGTAATAATGCAGAACACATACTGAAAAAAGCATCGGTAATTAAAATTTCAGAAATAGCTACTGTGTATTCATGGCACATTTAAATTGACAGGGATATTGTTTTCAAATACAGGCATTTGAAATTTATCTTCAGTACATAATCGATGAGCTAGCAAACCTTTCCTTCTGACAGCATGTATCAGGCAACTGCATATTTGTTGCATAACAAACACTCTTTAGTGTTCTTCAGACAAAATTCAAGTAAACCATCCTAGTTATTGCAGGTTATTTCCTTCGTAAACTACTGACATTAATAACTGATATTCAGTGAAACAAATACAACCAACATTAAATGAAACAAAAGGTTTAATTGGTCCCTTTGTCGTTAGCCTATATGGTTTTTTTTCCTTGATTAAATAAGTGTGATAAACCCTTATTTATTTTGTACAAATCTTTTTTTTCCCACTCTATTCTTTTACCAAAATATTTAAGATGATGAAATATAGCATTAGACATATTTCCTCCACAGCTTTTCATTAAAGTACTGGCATAATACATTGCAAAGCTGTCTTCAGTAATGACTGGAATGTGTTTTCCAATAATGTCCTTTTCTTTTTGCGGTTATCACTTGATTACCCTTGATGACAATGCTCCTGATGTTTTTTTCTAGGCTTAGAATTTAAATGAACTATAAGATTGAATCTTAATAGAATCGCAGGACTCATTGTCATGTGTATACACACACACACACACATATACATATACACGTATATATATATATAAATTCATTTGATACTGTAAATTTGCTCCCAAGTATGAGACATGATCCTATCATTTTTATTATGAGAAAAACAAACACTTTCACGAAGAGTACTCTGTATAGCATGCTCCAAGCTGTGGGCACTGAACTTACTTCTTGGATTCGGCATAACCTGGGCAATTTGCACACAACTGTGGTTCAAACATACCGTCCAGAGAAACCATGTCTGCTCCACATGCTTCACTAGACAGCATAGAGACTGCCCTTTGCTCAGTCCAAACTGATCTTTGTTCGAAAAAAGAACTGGGACTGCAAAGGGAGTGCACCATGGGCTCAGGGAACTATGGATAAGCTACATGGCGTAGGTCTGGTGCACACACAAAGTCTGCCTGAGCTCCAACGAGAAACCAGGTGAATGTGGCCAGAGTAGCACGCAGTGCATTAATAGACCTGATTCAAGGCAGCGTGTAGAGATTCAGGCTTTGTCACAGTGCTAACCATGTTCATACAGCTTTTGGTCAGGTTGGAAGGTGAGCAGAGTGATTTTGCATCTGCCTCAACTTTTTATTGTAGGCATTACTCTGGCTGGATGCAGGCAATGGCACTGGACGTGTGCAACAACTTCAGAGTCCTCAGCACTAAGGGGACCAAATACATGAAAATACTAGAAGCATGTCTACATTGCACAGGAAAACCTTTCAGCTTTGCACAAAGAGGAACAACAGCCTCAAGATAAGAGGGAGGGAGCATGCCCTTTTCCTCAGTAGCGTGCAGCCCTATAGCCTTCCCCTGAGAGATAGTAGCTAGAGATATGAATCATTGCTAGCTGAAGAGATAACTGAGCCGGGCTCTCCCCTTGATCTCTGCTTACCACAAATCTACTGCTGGAAAAGCAGTCAAAAAAGCTTTCTGTGCAAAGCTCCATCTGATAGCTCCCGAGAGGACCCAAGTCCTTCAGGTAAGATGGGCAGAAGAATACCTGCTCAGGGGATCCTGGCAGGCTTAGGTGGGAGATAGGAGCTGAGCTACTCTGTGCTGTGAATACTGAGGTGTTTCTGACGAAGACCAGGAGCCAAATTTTAGGTGCTTGAACATCTGGCATAAAAAGTTCAGGAGCTCCTGGTTAGTGCAGTTTGGAGGATCACAGTATTAGCCTGAGGCCCCTGATGCACCTGCGCTGACCTCTGCGTCTGTGCCGCAGCATGCCAGCTCTCTGGTCCCTGTGTGTTGTGACTTTCGTCCAGCCCATGCACGTGGTTTTCCTCTCTGTGGGCTCTTTGGTGCATGAGGTGCGGGAGAGAGTGCTGGACTATGCCCAGGCCTTGCCCCGAGCGGGCTCGTAGCACCCAAGCACAGCCTACATCTTGCCTTAGCACTATGTTACGTCTCTGAAGACTCTTCTAGACATTCAACTAGCAGCTTTTTTACCTTGAGGAAATCACTTATTGGTGAACTTCTGTTTGCAGTACCTTTTACACACCCGGCTGMGTGGACACACCTATTTCACACTAGAAATGCTCCTGTGAGGTTTAGTTCAGTGCAAAAAAAACCCCAAACCCAACGCTTGTTAAAAGGATGTGGACTTTCCTATGGCAGAACAGACCTTATGTAGAAAAGCTGCTAGCATGCCTAGGGCTACAGCATGCCCAGAAGTAAGATCCAGAAGCAATTGCTCCCAAAGATATCTGAAATAAGAGGCTGAAATCTACAGATCCAAAACCTGTTTGTATCCATAGCAGTCATGTCTTTGTTTCTATGGATGTAGCATCTAGTTACATTCACAAATCCATTACATTTTTAAGTTTATTCCAACCATTCCTGGAAATGAGATTTTTGGTTACACTTTAAAGATTCTTGGCTGGTTTTATTTTACAGTGCCTTGCATGTAGAAGTTTAGATTTGATCTTTCTGTTTGTTGGCCACTTATCTCACAATTTCTTGTAAATCTCTGTCAATGAATACAGCATGTATAATTCTGTTGTAATTATACACAAGTTTCTCTCTTACCTCTCTAGCTCATGCAAATCACCCCATAAATGTGCTGAAGAGGACTTTTTCCCCTGCATCTTGCATATCTGTCCTCTTTGCTCTAGGATTCAGAGTAGGCACATGGCTTACTAATAGGTATATAAGATCCTCTGCATACAAATGAGGTGCTAAAGCATTCAGAACAAAATGTAAGTACAGGAGCCAAGCTTACGTGTTTAGAAAAATTTCCTTTTAATGAATGTGCTGGTCAGCAATTGGCTTTTGTAAGGATCACTGGAAATGAACACAAAACAGCAACTCAGCCAAAATGGGTATATTCTTAAATGTTTGAACTAAAAAGCAAAGAAGAAGAAATGTTTTGATTCATGCTGAGTTAGCACTAAGTTTAGAGTATGTATTTTGGTTTGAGCCAAGTGACATTCAGGCTCTTATGAAGCAGATCTCCAGCTGACTTCAGTTAGGAGCGAGGAAGTGACGACTTTCACTACGGTGGTCTGAATTCATGGAGTTATTCACTCAAGGTCAGGAGCCTGATTTTCTCATATGCATACCGGTGTAACTGTGAAGAAATCCCACCAAACACCTGCAGTGAGGTCACTACAGTAAAACAAATTGTCCCAGGGGACCCCTCAAGTGTTAAAAAAGCTTTGCAAATTATCTGTAGATCAGTGACACTATTCCCCTAACCTTGCGTGAGCAAGGCTTGACAAAGTCATCTCCGTCTYTCCCGTAATGAAATCTGCTCACACCAGATGTGAGAAATCATCTCAGAAGCAGATCACTCAGCAATTTGCAGCCAAGTGAAAACGATGATGGAATTAGTTTCAGAAAATCACTATATGTGAATTGCGGTAATCTGTTGTAGGTTTTTTAATTCCCAGATTTAAAAGAATCTGTTCTCATTTTGCATTTTATCTATTTTATCAGAATAAAGAGGAATGGATTCAATGCCATAATGAAAAGACATAGTTCTATAAATAATCGAGGGAGGGTTTAATAACGTAATTTCTCTGGTACATAAATGGCTGTTTGCCACTTACTCCATTTGGCTTTCTGCTGAGAGCATGGGCTTCATGCGAGCTAGTCTAATTGCTACAATTAGCAAAATTAAATGGCTTATTGTGTATTTAGACAATTCTTCTCACATTCTGCATTGTTATACTACAGAATTAGTAATTACAGTGTTGGGCTTGTAAATTCATGGACACGTGTTGTGATTATTTTCATCACGCACCTCTTGTAAGGACTCAACCTAAATAAGCTTGTTTAGATGGATGCACAAATGCAATTTACTCTACTTCCCACCATGCACAGGAGCAAGAGAGGCAGCAGTAGGACCCCAGCAACCCGCTGAAGTCTTTTCCTTGGCATTGTGCAGGCAGTGCAGGGGGCGCAGAGTAAATCACGGCATCTCAGTCACGCCGGATTGCACGACTTCAGGGACGGAGCGGAGAAAGGGCAGTGGCTTTGGGAGCTGAATCACTGGCAGAGCCAACTAAAACTCAGTACAGCACCACTTTTAAGGCTCTTAAGGAGTTGTATGATCAAATCACAAACACTTCAAAATTGTTTAATTTCGGTTCTAAAAAACCCAACAGGCTAGTTGCGAATATTTGCTGGCCAATAAAAAGTAAATGAACTCATTGTGTGATTGGGAGTCCCTTTCCAAATAAAGCAGCACTCATACTTTTAGTACCGCTCATAAATTGCTCTTTTGGGGAGATAGTGATATATTGGCTAGACTATCATATATTTTAAACAAATTCGGGTTTAATAGCTATTCACCACATACTAAAAATTGCAGCTCCAATAAAATTTTAATTTACCTCCTCTGCTTGAAAGTTTACAAAACCAGGCAGCTGAGGCCTAGCATTTAAGTTTGGAAGGAAAATTTTCTCAAATGTTATAGAAATTAATTAATAGAAAATTTGTTGATTTGCCAAGGAAAATATCGTTTATATGGCATCATGCCCCTATAACCCAAGCACAGACACATTGTTCTAGCACAGGAAGCATACTTAAACTGACATAAACGAAAGTGGAAATTATTTTTTTCATTATTAAATCTGCATAAAAAAAGTATTGCACATACTTTCAAAGAATTCATTTTTTAAAAAAAGATTATCTTATTATAGAACAAATTTCTTTTAAAATAAGACAAAAAGTTCCTTACATTTTCTTATATGTTTTCTGAATGAACATGGGTATGCATTACCTCTCCTTTATCTAATTAGAGTAGTGAACACTACTTAAATTGTCTTTTCTGTAACATACAGATCCACAACTCTCAAAATTTTGGGACCAAGTCTTTAACCAGATAAGTTACTGTTAAATCTGATGGCAAATTTGTTTGATTCATTAGAACAATGCTTACATGACTCTTACTTCTAACAAAGAGATGTGATTGCTTTTCTTCACCATAATATAATTATGAACTTTTTAATATTCCTGTTCTTCTGGAATGAAATTTAAAAGACCTGATTTTTTTCCATTATTTCAAAAGCAGAAAAATTTTTTTACTTTTTTTTTTGTTTTTTTTGCTATTGCTGTCTTAATTGAGCTTTATTAATAGATCTTAAAACTGTCTGTGGTAAAAAGAATAGTGCATATTGATTACTAACTGTCCGTAAGGCCATCTTGGGATTTCAATGTGGACTATGTTTAGTCTTGACAATTTCTATAAAAAATTCTTACAGCTTTTAATGCGATTGTTCACAGCAAAGCAAATTAAGAAACTGTCCATGTAGTCATCTGAGTGTTAAGATTTCAATGGCCATCCTGTTCTCAGTGCAAGTATCACTGACATTATGAACATAACAGAGCAAGATTTTGGAGAGCGAATTTTGACTTGGTATAAAATGACTTTTCTCCCTTCCTCAAACAGCCAGATTGAATTCTGAAGACAAGCTGTGTATACATACTGCCATGTATGGCRCTGTGCACTCAGACCCTGCAGTAGTTTGCTTAAGATAAATTAACAAACGTTTTTAAAAAAAAAATGAAAAACACTGGGAGAGTAAAGAAAGTAAATGTTAGATATTAAAAACCACATGGATAAATAACGCCTCTGTGTCCTTCCTTCCAAAACCAAAGAAGAGCAAATCAAACAAACTCACCCCAAACCTTCTTCAGAAACCTTGCAATGCAAGCATCGGTCCAGACCGTAACCCTTTAAATTCTGTACGAAGCAACATTTCTTCAATTCTGTAAGCCCTGACGAAAGGGCTCGAAAGCGCTGCCTGCTGTGCCTCACTCATGCTGAAGTAGCAGCAAACACATTGAACTGTTTCCAAAAGAAATCCTCACATCTTGGATTACAAAGTTTACCATTTGCCTTGTTTGTAAAGAAAAACACCAATTTCCTTGTGCGAGCTAGCATTTGATTCTGGAGTGAAGGCTTTACTGAATTTGACAGGACGAAGGACTTGCTCCCAAAATCTTTTTTTAGCAGTTCTTGCAGTGGTATATTTTCTGACAAAATATGAGTGCTTTTCTCTGAATAATCAGCTATACCTCCATGGAGGGAAGGGCAAGCACTTTGTACAAAGCTTCGGGTTTGGACTATCAAAGAACTATTTTATTTAAAAAATTATTATAGAGGCAGTTGGCCATTGCTTAATTTGAAAATACCTAAGAAACCCTTGAAGCACGGGTGTTTTCTGATCTGTGTAAAGTTCCCTCTGACTTGCAGATTCCTGCACTTCCACAGATGTTTTGTTTTGAGGAACTCGCCCCAACAAAGAACAACAGGTATCGAACATTTCACTAATAAAAAAAGGCAACATTAAAAATGGCTAATTGAACGCATACAAATAAACATAGGCTGTGTAACCTCGGCCATTTCATAGTACAAATATTAATAACAGGAAAGACTGAAATTTACCCCGCAGCATATACAGCAGTGACTACACGGGATATACCTGACAGTGAAGGTTACAACACCAATCATCAGGTCTTCTCCATCCTGACAATGCCATTTACAACAGTAACTCTTCAGTTCTGCTTCGCTTTCCTAAAATGGATGGAAATAGTTATAGCAAATTGTTTCTTATGGAATCGCTTGGTGTCTTTACAAGCCACTTACATTTGAAGCAGGATTCACAGTTTACAGAGTATTCTAAAAGTACCCATGTAGGCTTTCATATGGCATTACACTGCAAAACAAATCCATAATGTGTGAAAACCAGGTTTGTATCAACATGCAGAGGCCAGTTGATAAAATTCAGGGACCAATTCTTAAAATCTAAGCTATAAAGAGAATGAAATGTATTAAAAGATTTGAGGTTTATAAAAAGTAACTTTTTATACGATATTTTTACTTTACAAAAATATTGAAATAATTCATGAGTTTTTCACTCTGCACCAGCTTTAAAAAAAATACTATCAAATTTTGACTTGCACCTTTAATGCATCTGAAAGCACCATCARGGGATACTTTTAACATAAAGGAGGATACCATTGACTAGATTTAGGGAGGTATTTAAAACCCAAAAGCTTGCAGCAAAAGCATTCTATTACAAGAGATTCGACGTAATTTTTAGACATATCTGGACACAAGTCTTGAACAGGCAGAAGAGGGTCTTCCACATAACTTGCTTATATTATACTTCGGTGAATATACTTACTAAGAGGTGGCTGAAAGCCTTTAAAAGACATCACTTTCACCTCGGGTGGGAAAAATCAGAGCTGTCTCTACACGTTGAGAGCTTGATTGGTCTTTCCTGCTTCTTGTTCTGGTAGGGCTCGTGCCACTCGTTATCTGTCCCTCAGGCAATATCAACCTGGCAGTTATACAATGTTTGGCACTAGAAGGGTATGGCATGTCACAGTCTCTTGTCACCCCTGCATACATTCACACACTGAATCATGCATTCTCAGTCCTGAAACAGAGAAGTTTCAGTGTGTTCATCTCCTCGTAGTTCCTCTGAAATATCTGAATAGGGTCCTCCAAAAAGTTTAGAATATGAAAACTATACTTCCCTGTTCTTTTACAGATATATATATATATTTTTGCAGATTGAACACTGAATCATGATTATCATTTAATTTACATCACTACGTGCTAGAGCTCCTTATTTCTCCTGAAAATCAGAAGTGAGCTGCATAGGATTTCTGTTGAAAGTAACATAAAGAACTTAAATTGCATTGAAGAAGACTTTGAAATTCCACAGAAAACAAACAGTTCTGGTAGTATTAATGTTTACGACCTAATTAATCAGAATTTAGTTTATTTTCCATTGACAGCCTTACAAACATGACGATGTATCTTTTTAATTAAGAACTATTTTGCAAACCTATTCTAACCTGAATGGTTGATTTATGGGAGCGTTGAAGACTACTATGCTCCTATTTTTTCCCCAGAAAACAGTTTTCATAACAGCAACATTGAGTGCTACAGTTTTGTTATTTTTTAAAAGTTTTTGTTTGTTTGTTTTTGCCATTGATTATGCAAATATCAATCATTCATTTCTAAAATAAAATGCACTACTGGCTAAAGTTGAAAGCTCTGGTCAGAACCTTCCTATGGTTTGATTGTAAGTACTGTGCAGTCAGAGTTTCATAGCAGCAAGGAGTCATGGGTGAGTTTCCCCAGCTGAAGTAACTGATCTGTATGTGTGGGTCAGGGTTTGGGTTTTTTTGAGGCTTTCAAGGTGATGCTGCTGTATCAGTGTCCTGCAGACAGACTGCACACAGTGGATCAAATGATAATCATGATGATAGCCAGACTAATAACACTACAGCTTGCTGCTCTACTTGTAGTATGCAGTTTAGTTATTCCTACAGCCCTACTGTCAACCCTTAATTCGGACTGTAACGTCGGAGCTTCTTCAAGCTGTGTTTTTGTTTTGTTTACAATGTGGTTTCATATTCCAAGCGCTCCTGGATAAGGGCATCATCTTTATACTGTAGCCGTGGAGGAGCAGGGGAACATTCAAATGCTAAGATCGCCTTCCTCAGGCTCCTGTCCAACACGTGTCTCTCCCACGCTGGGTACCTGTTCCTGAACAGATCGATTTTAATGACAGACTCCTCAATCCTTGGTGGCCGGGATGAAGGCGTGGACGGTGCGGTGGGTCTCACCTGAAACACAGGCACACACCCGTCCCTCTCCGCGAATTTTTGATCCCGCTCGCTCGTGACACTCCGGTTGTTGGAGATGGACCGTAGAGTGTTTGTTGCCACTTCTGGGGGTAGGGTGAAGGCAGCGGCAGGGTCCTCACAAGCACAGCTTGGCGACTGCCCAAACCTCGGTCCGTTGGGGTGAAAGAAGGCATAGTACATTAGCATAAAAACAATGCCTGTTAAAAAGCTGCTGAACACTACACACAGTGCTGGTATGGCAAATGCATCAGAGATTGGTGGGGCCTTGTACAGATACCAGAGAGCACTCAAGGCGGTGTTTTCTAAAAGGATCACAAAATAGTAAATGAAAAGCCTACAGCGTGTCCTTCCTTCCTTGACATTGAACCAGCTGAAGATATAGATTATCCCAACAACCATGTCGAAAACTATCTCCTCCCATTTAGTGATGCAAAACTCTGTCTCGCAGTGGACGATCCAGAAGGTCATGATGCACCAGTGCAGCACGATGAAGATCCCAAAGTACAGCTGGAAAACTGAGGCAAACAGAGCAAAAGTAATAACCCTTGCTGCAATTGTGAAGAAATGCCAGCAAAACTGGATTATAACAGCCATATAACTGATGGGTTTCTTGTCATCACGGGAGTCACGGAGGGCCTTTTGGTAGGAAGCCAAAGCCCAAGCCAGGGATACAAGAGATGCTGCAGCAGTAAGACCTAGGAGGAAACAGGAGATGCAGTTAAAGCATAATTAGTATATCAGCACTCAGTTGAAACCAGTGAGATCTTTGCTGCTTTAAATGTGCTCTTCATCACTTGCATAAAAAAATCTCTTACTTCTCCTTTAGCTCAGCCAGCACTGAGAAATGGACCTCTACTGCTGAGATTTCATTCCCCTTATAAGCACACTGGCGTGTTGGATACAGAGGAACAAGAGTGGCTAGCAAACTACACTCTGAAATTTTATGTTTGAAACAAACTCATTAAGTCACAACTTTGAGCAAGTTGGGAATAAGTGTCTCTGTCAGCTGTGTGATTTAACAGGACCCACTGCAGTTATTGTTTTAAAGAAAGAATATGAATTTTCCAATTTTGATAAGTCATCAAAGAAGCCTAATACAAAGCAACCAAGTCTTTCTAATTAAAATACCAGCATTATATACCTATAAATTAAATCAATAACAATCTAAGCATAAATCTACATTTTAAAAATAAATTAATGTAACTCTTGTTATGTCAAAGTTTAAACTAACTGCCTTACTCTTGCTGAGGGAAAAATATTGCCCATTTTGATATTTCCACCACTTTTAAACATAATTTTAATGAGTAGAAAATATCAAAACTTTATTTTCTTCCAGTTGGAAATTAAACTAATTTTAGAAATGTTGGAATTTTCTAGTAAATTAAAATTCTGAGTATAGGTGCTCCTAAAGTAGGGAGTTATGACTTAATATTCATATAGCCATTCTGTCTCCTGTGTATCACAGAATTGCCTATTTATAAGGCCCTGAACTATAATATTTCTGGAAAACCTGTCAAATATTTTTCACAAAAAGAATTAATATAAAATTATTTCTCATGAGATTTTCAAACATTATTTTTGTGAAAATAATTCCTATCCACTTGAAAATACAAAAACCATAACCCAAATTTTCAAAAAAACCTTTCTATGCTTATTTTGAATGTGTATTATTTTTTTTCCTCAAGTGAATTAGATCGTTGTCGGTAGGTAAACTTAAAAAAAAATTGCTTTGCAACTGAATCTAGTTTTTAAACTAATTGTTACTTCCATACAGATTAGGAAGTCTAATTTACTACCAGAAAAATACCTTACATCCCCATTTAAGAAGTGATATAGTTCAGTATAATTATTCAAATGCTTAACACTTACGTAGCATTCTGTTAGAAATGAATGATAATTCTTCTTTACTAGAAGATTAATTTTTATTTACTTATGACTCATATCAAGCTGCTTTGGATGGAAATGGGAATTCAACTGAAATGCAAAACCTCAGCCTTTTAAGTGTATTTATTATTTAAATAAAATTGCAATAAATATGTTGTATACAGAGGAAAAATGTATCAAACATTGTATACTTAAAACTGGTTTATTACCAAAGCAAATTTTATATACAGTTAATGAATGAATTCATAAATCTCAGCATGCCAGACTGAGAATTTATTCATAGACCATTTAAAGATAATGATGCTTCAGCTTACGCTATTTCTATGCAGTTCCTTAACTTTGAACTAGTTATTGAAGTAAATCAAACTGAAATGAAGAAAACATTTCTTTTGTCTGCTGTTAAAAGCTGTTTAATCATTTCAACGACCTTTGGTTCTGGATGCATAGACAGTACTTTTCTTCCCTGTTCAATAGCTTTCTTAGAACCTCACCATCAAGAATATATTAATTAAATATTATAATTTTTATGCAAATTTTGTTAAGACAAAGTGGTAAGTTTAAGCTTAAAGATATGTTGCTATTCATTTTTGAAAAAAAAGTTTATTTTAAAACAGAAAAATGTAGGTTATGGATATAACACCTGATTCTGAAGGAAAAAAAATCTGTTTAAGCAATCCACCTGGCTTAACACACTAAGATTTTGCTCAGTAAGTAGTACAGAGGGATTCATTGCTTTCAGGACGGATTGTGTTTGCCAGTGTTTCTCCCTCAGTCACTGGCAGAGTGCTAATTATGTTGTGAGCTCCCAGGAATCCATGAATTTAAAAGACCTTTGTTTTAAAAATAATAATAAYAATAATAGTAATAAATAATCAGCAGAAATATAGAACAAACTTAGGATTCCATGGAGAATTTGTAATAAAACTTCATCATTTTTCTTCCCACGCAGATGCCTGGATGCCAAAACACCAATGTTACTTCTGGAATCCTCCTTCACGAGGGAATAAACTATCAGCGATGAAGACAGGAAGRAGAGACATGGTATAAATGGCTATTTTCATTGCTGACATGTATATTTGCTTTTCACGCTGGGCTGCCTTTCAGYGACCATTATCTCTGGAGACAACACTAACAGCTGAAAACGTAAGTTCTCATTTTCCTGTAAGCATGTTTTAAGTATTGAAAAACCACAGTTCATTTCCCTTATGAAATGAAAAGTTTGGAAAGGTAGATGAACAGGATAAAGGATAAGAGAATCTTTCAATACAACTGAGACACTCTGAGCAAGAGCTCAAAAATAGCATTATCAGCACAGGAAAGAACAATGTGAGAGAGAAATCCATGTATTTTCTTTGCAAATCTAATTTTAATGACCTCACACACTCCCCCAGAGGTTTGTAGAGATATCATCAGTTCTGCATTAGKAGGTGTAAAATTATTCAATAATGCACACAGGCTGTTGCAAATAAAATGTTGAAATTCATAGGAATTTCCAGTGTTCTAATGCTAATTAATTCATAGTCATTGTCTGGGACAGAAAGAAGCAAGTACAATAGCAACGTAATTCTGTTATTTAAATAGTCATTAATACAGAAACATCCTTTGCTTTTACAGAACAAACTCAGGGATACTGGCATACAGGAGAGAAAAGAGGCAAGGGAATGTACAAAAGGGAAGAACTGCCAGTTGAAGTATTATGTATCTACTCTTGTGCTATTGGCAATGGTGTTAGGGATATAGAATTAAGACAAGGCTAAACAATTCATGGGCACCATCCATTTTTCTTTATTGATGAGACCAAGCACTAAAGAATTATTAAAAATATAATTAATAATGAGAGCAATAATGTAAAAGTGATGCAAATGGCAGTTTGCTAATAAAGAAATGTCACTATATAAATAATTCAATGGGAATGGTTAGAGAGAAAGTGAATTATTGTAGTACTGAATGGCTAATTCATTAATTAGAACATATCGATGCATTTGCTGAGTATGTGTTCGTAGAAACCTCTTTATCCATATTTCAAAAGAAGAAATAAAATAAATTTCTATTACTAGCAAAACAAAACTTCAAAGGCACTAAAATGGCACCAGGAAAAAAGAATAKAATGTCCTATAGACCTAATGGAAAACAAATCTGTAACAATGCAGGTGGTTTGACTTCCACAGTCAGGAAGTCTTATTTGCCATTCAGAAATGAACAGAGAAGATTGGACTGTGATCTGTGGAGCCACTGTTCATGAAGAACAAGCACCAGCTTTCCCGCTTGCTCAGCTGCAGCCTGTTCATTTCTGAATGAGAGATGGATACGTTCACAAATGTAACATTATTTCAGGGAAGCAAGCTCAAATAGCTACAGGAGAGCCAGTGAGGTTCTCCTCAACTGTACTTGTGAGAAATCTGACTGAAATGTTCATTAGTAACCCAAACAGAATTGCTCGCAACAGATAAGGGGTTTCCATATTACATCCCTGCTTGGCAATTCACAACTTAATTGTATCCTGCTGACACCTCTGCCTTTGTATTATGGTTGTCCCAAACATGCACAATTTATTTAACTTTGAGGAAAGCAATTCAATGTCTAAGCAGCATATAAGATTTACTAGTTTGTATTTTTCTCCCACTCCCACAAGATAATCTTTAGATTGGGGTGTAACTGAAAAAAATGTGGGTCTCATTCTCACACTAGTTTTATCTTACTCCTGATTTGTACTTGAGAGAGTAAAGGCATATTCAGTTCCAAAACTACTTCTTTTCTAATCACATCACTCCATAAATCCTATATAGAGTAAGTACAGAACACCTCAGGTCAACTGAAAACCCTACAAATGAATGAACTACAAATGAATGATCAGAGAAAGTGCTCCCTGACATTCAACCTGATTTCAGAAATCAAACTCCTGCCACTGCTTCTGTCTCTGCTTCATCATCCTTTTCAAACTTGCACTCATCTCACCATTTCCAGGAGTAAATTCATGTAAAAGCAGGAATATCAAATGCAGCAGGACATCGCGGCATGACAACATTGCCTGGGTTCTGAGACCATGAAACATTCTTTTAAGAAAGCCTATTTTTATGAGCTTCCTACCCATCTGGAGAAGTGACATTATATGTATCCAAGCTTCCAGGTGCTTCTCTGAACCAAAGCCAAGGATCTCTAACATTCATAGTCCCCCTTAAGGCCTTAATCCTGTAGGAAGCAGTATATCACGACTGCATCCCTCCAGCTTCAGAAAACGGCTTACTATAGTTGCACAGCTTTTGCCATGCTGCTATGCAAGTATAGCCACAAGCTTGACGTTCATGTGGAGGCCTTGCAGGCAGCTTGACAATAGTCTGTGGGTTTCTGCACTAATTCTTTTATTCCCAAACACTAGCATGGCAATGGATGGCATGGTATACATACCGTGCTTCCACATGTGGTTTAGTACACAGGACACCTTGCATGCTTCAGGGGCAGCTTTTGATCGTATCAGGGACTGTGTGCCCAGGTTCTCTATGTGTTTCATGCTCATGGGTCTCATTCACCGACCAATATTGTGAGATGAAACCTAAAGATGAAGCTTATGTTTTTTATGCTTTCCTATTATCTAAAGGGATAACAATATAAACTCTTGCCCTCACCTGGGTTATTTCCTTCCTTAATGACTGCAGATGTAGCCTGCTGGGGTAAGCTGTAGCACTGTACAGAAGTATCCATACTGTAATCCATCCTTACAGCCTTAAGTGTCTGTCATCAGGTTTCAYAGTCAGGGACATTTAATGTACAAGRATYCTTGATGACACAGTCTTTGCTGGCATATTTCTTTTTTCAGAAGAGAGAAGCACTGCTAACTTAATGTCTGCAGCCAGGTCCAACCCCCTAAAATATGCTGTAGGCTGATCTTAACATATTTTTCTGTACTCCAAGGTTTGAGGTCTAGCTGTCCAGRGTCATTCTCCATAAGCATGTTGCCAAGATAATCCTATTACTTTCCCACATCAGCAAGTTTGTTTTACATTAGCTGTCCTAAACCATAGTCAAAGGCTTTCTGTGCAATTGAAACAAGCTGCTTGAGGTCAGAAAGGGACTTTTTTCTTCTTTCTTAGGGGCCACTAGATCTGATCGTGCCTAAATAGAAAAGGCACCTTACTGAAATATTCCACTTCTGTACTTTTGCTTAGACTGTTTGTTACCCACAAACATGGGAGTGATAGTGTCTGAGGATGCGTCTCTAGTAGTTCATATTTCCAGTGTTTGCCACAGGCTGCRTTAACAACTGGGGATATTCAAGGCAATATAGATGGTTTCATCAGCTCATCTGCCAACATTCGGCTTAACTTTTTCCCACTGTGTACTGGGGTGGTGTAATACAGCATTAGGGATGACAGGAACTCTTCCTTGTTGAAATGCAAGTCAGATTTATGCCTGGTATTACTTCTCCTAAGTGTTACATAATGCTTAGAGAACATGCTAGCACATATAGGAATAATTTCTCCTATGATTCCTTTCAGCTGCTTTCTATAGATACTTCTGGTGAGACAACTTCCAGCTGTCTCTTTAATTTGGCTCTCTACAATTTACCTTTACCCTGGAAGTCTAGAAACATTATATATATTAAATGTTACTTTCAACCTTACTCATTTTACCTACTCCTAAATTTTTTTCCAGCGGTGGTTTGGACTATGTGTAGAGGACAAAAGTCAACTGACAAAAGTTTGGCTTATTGTACGTGCCTTTAGCAGGTTCTTAGGGTCTGTACCAGACACCTGCCTAATGATTTGCCTCTTGCTGCATTCAAGGTCACATCCACCTTGGCAAATCTAACTGTTAGACATACTGTYGAGATGCTTCTGCTGAGCAACAATCCTGGTTGTAGCTTTAAACAGGTCTACAGCTGAATGGTGGTCATAATTTTATTTCAAGCTAACATCAAGAACAGTTTCGCTTTGCCTCTCCCCCAAATCCAAACTAAGTCTTTTACCCAAATTTTGTTGTTAGTATCTCAGGAGTTCTTTTGGGAACTATGAATAAAATCTACTACAGATAAAGAAAGTCAACTTAGCATGCAGGGACCACAAGAACCATGAAAGTTGGACCTCTCCTGTCTTTCAAGAGAACACAGTCAGTAATTCAGGCCTCTCTTTCTTCACAGACAGCTAATGATGAAAGGGTTTTGGGGCACAACAATCAAAAGTTCTGCTACCTTCTCATCAATCTGTAAAAGTGATTGACTCTTTAAGATACCTGAACTGAAGTCACACTGCCAGAATATACTAGCTAAGGCCAGTTATTAGCTGAGTGAGCATCCTGGGTGATCTCTTCTCCTCCCTCACAAGTACGTTTTCCTAATATTTGTTAGTTTCTTGTTCTACTAAAGATGTGTTACATTTATAAGTTACAATTTGGGAGTCCTTATCAGCCACTAATCAAGTCCAGTCCTTCACAGGCAGTGACTACCATCAGGTACTCAGGTATGCCACACAGTCTGTATGCTGCCAGGTTTGGCAAGACAGCATGAGATCATTTCTCCTGTTAGGAAGCTAAACTTAGACTTCTGTACTTTCACAGCTAGACTCCTTCCCTGTTAGGTAATTTGGTATCTTTATATTCCAGTGAAGTATGTGCAGCATAAACATACCCACTGGCTCCAGGCTCATTTCCATGATTCGTACATTTCTTTTTGGCAAAAAGTGCTTTTGATGTCTTGAGGTTGCTGCAAGTAGCTTATAGTAATCAAGGGATTATCTGGAGACTGCAGCAACCCCAAGCAGAACAAAACTCCTGCCATTACCTCTTGAGGAGAAACAACATCATGATAATATAATGCTAAGCTAAAGATAGGGCACCATTTACGGGAGAAGGCTCCACCTGCACTGCTCGGTCCCATGCACTGCACATATGGACACCTTCCATAATGGCAATGGCAGGAGCAGCAGCACTTCTCCCTGCTGCCCAACAGGAGAAAAAGATGTCGTCTACTAGACACATAAAAAATCCTGTTAAAACATAAGTTTTGAGGAAACACCTTTCTGTCGATCCACATTTCTGTGATTTTACCTTTATTTTTCTGTTGAGCTTTTATATGCTTTTGCTTATGCCACTTCTGGACAAAGCTTCTCTTGGTATAGTCCACTGATTCGGAGGAACCAGCCACACAGATTTTCACTCCATGGCTGCTAACAAGATCAGCTGGAATTCTTTCACTGGAAACACTTTGGAAAAACATTCATCAAGTGAAAAAAAAACAAAAAAAAGATGTACATAGTAAATGCCATTTAGATAATTTCAGTCTTTTATGAAAACAAAATATATTTTTTCTTTAGGAATATGCAAATATTTTAAAAAAAAAAGACATTGTACTTAGTCTACAACAGTGTCCAAGCATGAATAGGGAGAAAATTAGTATTATAATTTGTTTTTTTCACACAGTCACGGTGGTCACCCGTCCCAAGGTCTGCACGCCGTCCTTCCCAGTTCACGGGCAGTGGCCTRCCAGACCCCGGCGGCTGGCTCGGGGCCGCTGCGGGCATCCGCTGAGCCCGTACATCAAAAGGTGGCAGGAGAGTAAAACCAGAATAACAGCTCTCAAAGCAACAATACAAAAGCCAGAACTGAAACAGTACATGATTTGGAAACTAATCCGTTGAAGTGAAAACATGGTGGTGCTAGAAACAGTATTGGTTTCCTAATCAATTCTGCATAAAACTGTTTTCTAACGCACTGGGTGTCGGTGCCCAGGTGCTGGCAGTGGGCAGGCGGACATGCGGGGCGGCCTCCGTGAAGAGAGGCCAGGGGCTGCCCCACGCCGGACACAGCCGGTTCCAGCTGGTTCCAGCCAGCTCCAGCTGAGCCACTGCAGGACACAGCTGAGCCCATCAGCCAAGATGGTGGCGCCTCTGGGAAAACATATTTAAGAAAGGGCAACAACGCCCGATAGGCAGAGGAGGGGGGAAAAGAAGAAAGGGAGAACAGCAGTGTAAGCACCAGGGTGAGAGGAGAAGAAGGAGGAGGAGGAGGTGCTCCAGGCACCCGTGGGAGAGGACCACGGTGGAGCAGGTATTTYCCTGCAGCCTGTGAAGGACCACGGTGGAGCAGATATCCACCTTGCAGCCCGTGGATATTTCCTGAAGGAAACTGCAGCCTGTGGAGACCCCACACTGGAGCAGGTTTACCCTGAAGCAACTGCATCCCGTGGGAGGGACCCCACGCTGGAGCAGAGGAAAAGTGTGAGGAGGAAGGAGCATGAGAGACAAAGTGTTATGGAGTGACCGCAACCSCCCATTCCCCATCACCCCGTGCCACTCAGGGAGAGGAGGTAGAAGGGTCAGGAATGAAGGAGTGAAGTTGAGGCTGGTAAAAAGAGGATGCAGGGGGAAAGGTGTTGTTTTAATTTGTCTTTGTTTCTCACTATCCACATCTATTTTAACTGGCAATAAAATTAATTTTCCTCAAGTCGAGTCTGGTTTGCCTGTGATAGTAATGGGTAAGGGATGTCCCTGTCTTTGCCCCAACCCACATAGTTTTTCATCCTATTTTATGCCCCTGTGCTGTTGAGGAGGGGGAGTGYGCTGGTTTTGGCTGGGGTAGAGTTAATTTTCTTCATAGTAGCCAATGACTATCCATAGAAATGTCAAGCGCGTGGACAAAGCAACTTTAAAACAAATTTTAAATATCTGAAGACAATTTTCCTAAGCCTGAAATGAGCTGGTGAAAGATATATGTTCTTACTATTAACCAAGCTTTCTGATGTGTTTTCCACCAGCATCCCACAAGCAAAACAGCTTGAAATGACCATACTGGGTGAAATATGGTGGAGCATATCAAAAATAGTATCTGCCGGATCCAAACTATCTCTTCCAAGTATTTTTTTCAAGAGATACTGAATATCATAAAATACACATAGCAGTATCACACTGGCTCTAGAAATGTCTGTTAAGGATTTGGAAGAGGAAGGGCTAAATCAATATTTCAAATACACCAGAGATTTATTTTTTTTTAGATATTGCACTAGCCGTGGCCAGCATCCAACACAGAGAAGACTAGAAGCCAAGACATGTTTTGGCATGAAAAATATCCTAAATACCTTATACTAAGGCTTATTACAAATCCATAGCATGGAACCAGGTCACCGGCAACAAAATACTGACTCTGTGCAGAAAGATAGCATGGGGCCATTACTCCCCTTAAATCTCCTTAAGCCCTAAGTTTAGGATTGGCTTTCAGTGGTTCATAGGCTCATATTGACTTCTGAAAGGGGATAAATTTCAGCCTCATTAAGCAACTGATATTTCTCCCACTTGCACATTAAAGTCATTCTGGAGTTAGTACCTTATTTGACACAATTTGTCTAAGAAATATTTTATATATAGCATTTTTCTGTGTTTGCCTTTCAGGCTTCTCTAAGCTTTTCAGCTCTGAAGAGATGCTGAGGATAATGCCTGATATGGTGCTCAGGGACAAAAGGCAATTAGTATCACTCTGAAAAGGAAATAGATTTAGCATTTGTGCAATCCCTCTTAGCAGAGGGAAAACTGGAGCTGTTAGCTTTGTCTGGTACATGATGATATTTAAGTTTCCTCTGGATCAAACTGAAATATTACAGTTCTCACTCTTTTTATGTTTCTTTCACTTTGAAAAACTTCAAATACATTTTCACAATAATTCATTAAATAGACTTATTTTTCTGTTAGTGGAAAAGCAATCACTAACCTCCTCTCCCCACTCCCAAAAGAAAATCCATATTTTCACGTACTGTGCAGATAATGTAAAATGAAGCAAAGTCTAACTAACCTATTTGAAGAATATTCAGCATATTCTAGGAAGTCTGGAGATTAATTCTGGTTCTACCTCATGCCCATCTTTGGATTATTTTATATCTCATGTTTATATCTTTGTCTTCAATATTAGTTATAAAGCCATTTGTTTTCAGTAAGGAAGGTCTACAAATATATCTCTACCTATCTCATATATCTAGAATATGTTCACATGATATACATAGGTAAATATTACGTATCTGTCTACACTTTATATGTACAGTATATTTAGATTTATATGCTACATACAGACAGATAAACTGGCACAATTTGAAGACTCCAAGAAAAATAATGATTCAACATTTCCTCTGAAAAGCTTTTTCAATATTTATATGTGGTTTGTGCCAAAAAATTGCACCTCATTGCAAGATTAAATTAATCTAATTTCAATTACTGGTGCTTGTCTAGAAGATTGAAAAAGCTTCCCTGGCTCCTGCTATCAAACATTTTTTTCATGTACAAGTACCCATAGAGGATGATCAAATTACTTCTTCATCCTTTTCCCAATATTCTGGGCTGATCAGTCCCTTAAAGTCTTATATCCAAATGGTTGACTGATGGCCTCTGACACCATTTTGTTCCCCTCCTTTCAATTTCCTTCAGTAGCTCCATCATCCAGGAGGTGTGAATCACAGAACAGGGCACAGGCTTTTAACAGTGGTCTACTGGTGGTGTTCACAGTGGTACGTGTCTGTTGCGTATCTTCCTTCTACACCCATGGATCAAAATAAGGCTTAAAGCCACAACTTGACACTGAGATCTCACAAAAAAGCTCTTCTCTCTGCTGACTGCTGTGCCATCTTCTGAACTACTGTTTTTTAAGACAGAGATTTTACCATCCTATAGGTGTAGCCTGTGTTTCTGATTCCCAAATACACTTTTCTGTATTAAAACATAATTAGTTGGATGTGATAATTTTGACCAAATGACTCRGATCAACCTGTGATGGTAACCTGTCCTACGCACTATTAACTACCCTCACATCTCTGTGCAAAGCCTGGGAAAACTTAACCATTCACTGGAAACCCAGCCAGCAAGTATTACATATCATCATTCATAACACTATCAAAGAAGATGAGAGCAAGTGTTTGGTAGGTGCTGCTAAGCATTTCCTCACTCATTCTTTTATAATTTTCATATCCATCTAGAAGACAGCTTTTAGTTCACTTAATGTGAGCCCTATTCACTCCTACTTCAAGATCTCATATGATTTTAAGACCCACGAACTTAAAAAAAAATAAATACATTTTTCATTATAGTTGCTGTCATCATTCTAACTTGTAAGCTTGTCAATGAAAGATAACAGGTCACAAGACCTAACATTCATGAAACAACTGTTTGCAGAATTCTACTATCTAGCCTCTAATTCTTTGTTGGCTGAATATGCAGTTAACCTTGGTATTATACTGAATTAATGTCAGGCTAATCTATACTTATTTATTAGCTCTGCGTATCTTTTCTTTTATCATTTTAAGACTTGTTTCTTTACGCATCTGCACATCAGTCTGCTCCACGGTAATTTTTAAGAACGATCAAGTGATTTCAATGGAATTTGACACAGAAATAGAAGTCTCAAAGGTACCAAGTTCTGTAAAGTTCAGGGAAAACGGCAGCTAGAGAAGGGTCCAAAGAAGTGTTCCCACTGAAACGAAAGCAGACTCCAGGCATTTTTATGCCTGAATTTCAGGCATTTTTATGCCTTCAGGCATTTTTATTCCAAGAGCCAGGGACCAATTACTTACTAATTAGTAAGTGAATAAGTATGTTCCTGGCAGCTGGCAAATCCACATAGATATAACTTCGAGCTAACCCCAGCAGATATTGCCTCTTACCCATCAAAACCCACAGTCATGAGAGAGAACTGGGAACAAGGCAGGGAGTGAACAGTACAGTGTGGCAATCCAGGGGATCTGAGGAAAAACTGGATATATTTTGAGGGCAATGGCTAAGGGCAGAGTAGGAGTAGAGGACACTGTGTGAGAAGGCTATGAGGACATTATGTGTTTGTTCCTACAGTAGGGGTAGAAAGAAGCCAGTAGGAAATATGGCTTCATTATTTTTGCTGCTTGAAGAACCTATGAAATTACATCAATAGGCATTCTGCTTTCCTGGAGTTCACCTGCTTCTCCAATATTTTGCTAAAAATGAATGTTTCAGTGTCTATAGACATCTGCAACAGCATCCTCCAAGCTGGAGACAGTATAGTTCAGGCTGGAAATAGAACACAAAGAAGGCGCATTACTGGAACTCAAAGACTCAGATTATGTTTTAGAGATTACTGAGCATCAACCTCAAAGAGCAAAGAAATGGGCATTAGTTTTACAGCAGTGTGACTTTAAATCAGGTTCTCTGCACACACAAAGGGGGAAGTGGCAGTCAGCTGCATACTTAATATTTATTTGATTTATTGGTTTGTTGATATGGTGTGACAGCAGATTAGCAAGGCATTTTTTCTGACACTGAAGATGATCAAGAAGTTATCAATTCCCATCACTGGCACATTTTTACAAACAGAATAACAATAACAAAGCATTCAATCTACACTAGCAACCTAACAACACTAAACATTTTGATACAAAAATCCAGTCTTTTCTAAACAACGGGAGCAGTAGCAACAACTGACAAAAGCTCAGAAGCAGTAGCTCTAAAGCTATTGGTGAATACACCACACCAACAAAATGCCTCCTCTCTAGTCCACCTTAATCATTCTGATTTGGAGAGGAAACAGGACAGAGCACGTGCCCRTGACTGGGGGGGTGGGTGAGGAATATGCTATTTCCCTTCAACTTTGGTACTTGTTTGGATGTGCAACAGTGAATGACTCTTCATTCAGCCTGCAGAAAAAAAGCTTATCCCTGCTACTACTACATTGAGATAACTCATCCTCCTCAGTCAATTAAAAACATAGCTATTCCTAGAAAAGAGGGTTCATAGAAAGCCCTCTGAGCCATGCCACAAATACACTAACAAACAAAGAATCAAAACCAATCAAAACAAACATCACATTTCAAGATTTGAAAGGTAATATGTAAATATGCTTCAAAGAGTTCACATTCCCACTTATAGCCAAAAAAAGGTGTCATGATCTATTTGAGTAAATGATCTTCCACAGAGAGATGAAGTAAATAGGCAAAAGCTTTTTTTATAATTGCAGCTCTTACTAGAGCAAATGCAAAATAACTTTCCCCAAACACTCAGGCACTGGTGGCAAGAATATTTCACATTAATCAGAAATCCATTCAGTATGCATGTAGATTGTCTCTACAAGTTTTAACGTTAGGATACAAAAATAAGCTGTATTTTGAGATATCAGTCTTTAATTTGAACTCTAAGCACTTTATGGCCTGGTTGTGCCTTAATGAATTTAACATTTTTCTGTTACTATTACTGACTGTTTTGGAACAACCTATTATGGACATTGATACTAGCTTAGAAATAAATGCAACACTCTTGCAATAACCTACTAGACTTAAATTATTAATATTATTATTTTCTTTCAATCTTAACCTGATTTGGGAGGCAGGAGACAGGGAGACATTGTTTTGTTTGGGATTAGAACAATATATGAGTACAAACTTATTTAGAGATTTTCCTTATTCTGTTTTTGAAAAGTAAGGTCTATCGAGGTGCAAGAGCGTGAGTCAATTCATGCTTTCTCAGATACTCAATGCTTCCTTCTCCTCTCGCAAAATAACCGCCATAAGCGATAGCTTAAACATCTCATCCATTTTGGTTCTGCATCTTTTCCTTCCAGGTTTCCGCCCCTAAAAGTCTTCAGCATCACCTGCCTCCCAAGCGTTCCTCGAGACACCTCCCTTTCCTCTTTGTCATCTCATCTGCAAGGTTTTCAAACTACTTTTTTCTCAATGCTCCTCATATTTCTTGCTTTTTCATAGGTTTCCCAGCTCCTATATTTGTTTTCTGTAGAGGTGCTCTGAACCCCCAGCCCTGCCTCCTCCCTTCCCATGCCCATCTCACCTGATGTTTCCACAGTCTCCATGGCCGTCCCAGCACTGGGACAAGGTGCCCAGGCCTCTGCTTTTAGATACAACCCTTTGATGACTGATACAACCCATTGAGACCATAGCTGGCTGGATCAGGAATGTGTTGTGGTCCATCATAAAACCTAGACAGCTACCATCTTGCGCTCACTTCTCTCGGCAGCAGGCTGTCCCGGCAACTCACTGCTCGGGTGGCCAGCCTGTACGTAGTCACAGACAGGCTGTACCTATTCGTTGTTCTTCTGGCCTTCCCCCCAAGTCAGCTCTTCTGCTTTCCTTAAACAGCCAGTTCTTTCAAAATCCTTTTAAACAACTGTGGTGGTTTTTTTTTTTTTTTTTTTTTTTTTTTTAAAGATCCTCCTACAGCAATAAATTCCATAGGAAACTAATATTCTTGTTAATTTTAAAGAAAGTGTTAATTTTATTAACTGCTTCATATTTTGATATGAAATGTCACACTGAAGACAAAGGTCTGCTTGTGTGAGTAACTACCAAGTGAGCAAGGGTATTCACTGGTTCTTGCTTTTTCCAAAGCAGCTCTCATTATCTAGGGCATTTCAATTCACTTTCTTCTGTTCTGACTAGCGCTCCTACTAGCTGAATTATGTCATTAGAATAACAACATGCCCTGTGCCTCTATTCATTTTTATTACCTCTCTTTCTCATTATGAGGTGAGAAAAACCTGACTACAATAGGCAAGTAAGCAAGGTAAAGTTCCACAGAATGCAGGAATATATTTGCAATTATTTGCTGTCACACTGTATTTCTGTCTGCATTAAAATAATTTATTCACAGAGTATCTAGATCCATAAATTCATAATTTAACATTAAAATAGATGAAGTTATAGGCATGATCTCAACACACCCTATTTTCAGTGCGATTTCAAGAGCTCATAAACTGCGTATCTCAAAGGCTTACAGGAAATGTGAATGATGTTCGTGCAAAAGACGTGCCTGCCAATATTCAGTTAGTAAAATGTGTTATTTCTGTCCCCAGTATAAGATTCCCTTTCCTTTATCTGTGCTGAAAAGGTGACAAAATTTCCCCTTATAGCTCCATTGTATTGCTCTAAGCTCTTCAAGCTGAGCAACATATTAGCTCCCAGAATGTGCGTATTCCTGTGAACGGGACATTTTAACAATGCTTTGCAGATCTAACACCTTTTCTCGAAACATTTTAGTATTCTCTATAGTCATTATATTATTCTTAAAATAGCTCACGAAGAACGTCAGTATGACATCCATCTTCCTGATGGATGAACCAGGAAAAGAGGAACTGAATGATTTGCCTGAAATATCAATGTACAAAGCCTTTTCAAGAGGAGGAACCCAGGAGTTTTAAAGCAGAGTCCATTACCCTAGCCACAAAGAATGTGCCTTCAGTGGCACCTCAGTACCACTTTGCAGCAGACTCCTTGGCCAAACTTTCAAAGTAGCTGTCTGCACTGGTACCGTGCTTATCAGCAGACTTGAGCACCATTGTCCATGAGCCAGCATTACAATCTGTGCCCGCACTGCAAAAGCTAGCTTATCAGCATAGAGTTGGATCTTTGGAAATTTATTTCCTAAGCCATCAGGTTACCAAAAAGATAAACAACTTGTATATTTAGGAAGCCAGTGGAGTTCCACTCAATCTACCAAAAACAACTGGGCTTTGAAAATAGCTCAAAGCAACAAGGAGAAAATGTTTTCAAATTAGCCTTCAACAGTACCGGACAGCGACAGGGATTTCATTCCTACAAGCACATGGCTAGAACAATTACAATTCAGAACAACCACAATTAGCTATTCTCAAGAGCTATATAAATAAAACCATCTTATCAACTTGCCAGTTTTCTGCATCCTAGATCAAGAAGTGCTTAATTTATCTTCTTACAACTGCAGGTGAAGTTCTGTGCCTGTGCTCACCTGGGACAGTGTTTAACCACTATCTTTCGAGCATGCTGAGAATGCCTGCCACAAACACTTTGGGTGAGTATGAGAGAAATATTCTCAGAGCTTTTCCAACCTTAGATACCATTCACAAGATTATCACAGTGGTGATAGATTTGTTCAAGACTTCACATTTGTGCAAACTTCTAATGGGTTTCATGCTAATTCACTGGCAATAACTGTTAGACGAACTAATTCTTCTTAGATTAGTTTTACAGAATTGTAAAATTTCAACAGTTTTCCTCATCTGAAAGAGACTTGAGGACCTGATATTTATGAGCATAAATTCTATGGATCATTAGTGGAATTTGGTTCGCTAAATCCTTATGAGCCTTTTGAAAATGTCTTCTCCGATATACTTAGTAAAATTATTCAATCAAACACTGTGACTTGAATTTATTATTTCTGGCCAATGGCACATTCCAGCACAGTCACATCTGGTACTTCTGTACTTGTTGCCATAGGGTATATACTCTGCTGTTTAAGTAGCAATTTAATAGCAGCACTGGCTAAATAAGGATATTGGCTTAAATCCACATTTTCTGAAATATTCAAGATGAATGGAGGCAAAGATTTGCTACTTGTCTTTAAAAAATTCTTTTGCATTTTTAGAACAGAAATCAAGCAGCAATTTTATTGGCATATTTCTAAGTAGAATATTAACAAATTTCCCTAAGTCTATGAAAGCTAGTGTACACTAGGTATCACCAACCTGAACAGAATTATTACTGCATGGTAATAACGTCCTCAAAATAGAAGCCTATAATGTGAGCACTTAAGCTCACATAATGAATGCCATGCTATCATACAATTATTACTCTGCACAGTGTATAATTACAGAAACTGGAGAATATTCTGGGCTTGCAATTTCTCTATTGTTGGACTGTTTGGTAAACTTGACTGGCAGCTTCTCTTTTAAATTTTTTTTAACCAGCAGGGAATCAAGCCATGCAGTCATTTTGAGTGACAGCTAAAGAAAGCTGACTAATAAGCGAACACCCCACACTGCATTTTAAAAATGCAAACACCATCCAGAAAAAGGAATTTAAGTAAGTAGCCAATTTGTATAATAAATGACTTTGTAAGGCATGCATGATAACAGAACTGAGGAAAAATGGAATGCCAATCCAGATGGGCTGCAGGCAGCAAACATCCACAGCACAGCACAGGACACCTTTACATTCTGAAAGGCAAACACCGCATACCTTGGCTAAAATGACAATTCATTAAATAAATTCTTAATGTAATTAGTTTGCTCATTTTTCGTTTCCTGGGATGAAATTAATCAAAGCACCCTTTGCACCTTTGAAAACAAATGCTTAAATAATCACAGACATTTGTCATAGGAAATGTAAGTCCTCAGCCCTCAGAGCAGCTGGAGAGTGGAACGAGGGAGTTTGCCAATATGTTAACCTGGTATAAATTAAAGCAGCTTGAAGGTGGCTGTCATTTGCCTTTGCTGCCAACAGTTTTAAAGGACTATTGATTCAGCTGATGAGCTTTGGAGGAGTGTAGCCATGTCGCCTTTCCCAGGGCCATGCTCTTTCCACGGGAGTGAACAGCTACTCGCCTTCCAGAGCATCAGGGGATCACTGCGCACTGGAGAGCTCTCCTGCAGTCCCTGGCTGCGAATTAAGGGCTGGTCTGTGGTGGGAGTGATTGCCTGTGCTTGTGAATTAGTCAGCCTGCCAAGCAATGCGAGGCTCTTCCCTCAGTTACAAAGCATCAAAGCCCCAGAAAACCACCTAAGTTAAATGTTTGTGAGAGGAGGGGATGAGGGAGGGAGGGAAGAAAGTGGAGCAAAGGTTTAATGGGTTGTAAGCAACTAGAAAACACCTGTGATTCTTTCTATGAGGAAAAATAAGGCTCTCCAGAACTGCTTTCAGTACAGGCACATAGTCACATGGGAGGAAAAGGGTACTGCAAAGGAACATAAAGAGCTGTTTCTTGATACAGTTGTCTTTCTTGTGCTGACTGTACTTGTCACCATTTCACCTTAGGGGTAAAACTTTTTACTTTTGTTTGCTGAATGGTGATCTATGGTACAACAAGGTGCCAAGGCAACACATAACACACTAGGATTTGAGTCATGTTAAATCCATCATAAGAAAAATCTTAGTTGAAATTTGTGAAAAGTCTTGGTTCCAGTTTCAAAACTTAAACTTGGATCTTGAGCAGTATTTAGGTACTTAACCCCCCTGATGTCAGTGGGAATCAGACATTGAAGCACTTCAGATGAAATCCTATGGGCCAAGATCTCGACATTTAAAAATAACAGTTTGCTATAAGACCCCTACTACAGCTCAAAATAAACCCTTACGTTGAATTCTCAGTGCCAGTTCCAGTTCCAGTTGGAAAGCTCTTTTGAACTTCAGAGTATAACATTGACCATCACCAGTCAATCTTCCTTCTCTTGCAGTGTAGTTAGGGATTACACAATTATGCAGATCTCAGGCTTAGGATGTCCAGAACCACCAACCTCACAGCTCTTTCTTCTTGATATCCAAATCCTTATACTTTCTTTGTGGAAGAGCTCTGCACTGCAAATATGAAGCACTTGTGCGGCTCACTATGTGAAGCAAGTGGAAAAGGCTATCTTACATTGCTTGGTCTGATTAMTGGTGGGCTGATGGTTGCTGCTAGTATCGGTTGATATTTTCTAGAAAAGTCTAACTGGCATATCCTAAATTCCTTATTTATCTAGGATTTAGGTGCTTCTGATTTTTTCATTGTTTTTACCACAAATCTCATAACTGGGCCTTACAATATAGTTATTGTTCTAAGGCTAGCATCTAGCAACAATGTCCTAATGTAACACTAATTTCTATCCCTGCTTTATACCACTTCACAATTAGCAATTGGCACTTTAGCAGCAGATGCTGCTGTGGCTTGTGCAGAGACAAAAACAGATTCAGTGTCTCAAGCATTTCCTGCCAAAGACGACTGACTACTGTTTCTAAACTGTGAAGACTAAATAGTTTTGGAAATGTAACCTGAGGGCACATTGACCTGGTCCCTTGCTGAGGACATATTCACTGCCTGTCTGGGAAAATTATACCTTCCCCAAGACTTGAACTATGTTTTCAATGGTAGTTTTCTTCTGCTAACTTTTAAATGTCCAGCCTTGCTATGCTGTTTTCAGGGGCAGGCAAAGAGGCTCTATCTAGTATATATACTTGTATATCCTTTTCTGCCTTTGGTCAGTYATGCACCCATGGACTTGCTTTTCCTCTTTGCTAAAGCTCCTGCTTAAACAACAATAGAAATAAATGAAAAATCCAAGATAAAGTAAAAGCACCATTAAAACAACCTTGCAGGAGGGAGAACAGATTGTTATTCAGAGGCCAATATATTTCTAGAGCAAGAGTCCTTTGATAAATTGTTAATTCCTTGCAGCAGTCCATGGTTTTCGCTAAACCCTGTAAAGTAAGTGTGAATGGATATAAGGACCCTTTCCAATTACCGAAGACCTGAGCACAGTCACACAAAAATTTGTTCTGCTTGCTGTCAAGTGCACAAGTGCTGCATGCTAACTAGCCATAGGTATAGACAGGTAGTACTACATAACATGAAATCCAAGCCAATGCAAAGAGAGATTTATTCACTATGTATTCAAAGTACAGTGTGGCATATCATTCTGGCATATCCTCCCAGGGTCATTTTGCCCAAAACACAGCACAATCCCCCATCTGACCAGTTATATTACTGGCAAAGGCAAAGGGTATAGAAAAAATCAAGTAGACATGGCCAGCTTTTCTTCTGAATTAACTGAATACAGAGGAACAGAAGAGGCAGTAATACATCAGACTGCTTCACTAATGTACAGCCAGCTGAAACATCAAATGGCAAACCCAGAAAACATTTAAAAATCCTACCCATGATTCTGACAGAGATGAAATTGTTATTGCCCGCTTGTTTATGATTATCATCTTCTGCAATCCGAAGGAACACTGTGCCATAAGTTTGGGGTTTTTTTAATTTTGTTTTTACTCAGAAAAATTTCAAAAAATGTTGAACATACTTCAGGAATTTTCAAGGTTAATTGTCAAATGCTACATGACACCATGTCAACTTCTCTGTGGTAAATATAGGCTTTTGATCAGCAGACTGTCAACTGTATTTATTTATAAGTCAGTGTTCCTAGAAACACACCTAAAGGCTATACTTAGAGGTTGTGCTACAATACTGCAGTGCTGCAAAAACTAGTCACATATGGAGGTAAACAGTTTTGAAAGGTTAACCCTCCTCAGCCGTGATGTGCTCTGACATCCTGTGAATGCCAACTGGCTGCAGACAACACCAGAGAGGAAGAGCTGTGGTTATGTCAGGAAAGGAGACAGCTGCTTATTTGGATGAAAA
Source organism: Oceanodroma leucorhoa (assembly GCA_030449065.1). Classification (NCBI taxonomy): domain Eukaryota; kingdom Metazoa; phylum Chordata; class Aves; order Procellariiformes; genus Oceanodroma; species Oceanodroma leucorhoa. Next base: position 5,984,842 of record JASVER010000019.1, read on the forward strand.
TTTACAACTTAAAATGCTAGGATGGAAAATCTGTAGGGTATTGTAGGAAGGTCAATAATATGGGTGTTAAGACTGGGAATAGGCTCACAACTGACTTAATCCTGAGCGAGTTGTTTGCCTGAGATCATGAATATTTATTCTAAGTAATCAATTATTTATATTAGATAGTATGTAAATATACTTATTATAAATATATTTCAAATACAGTATTAGTTAAAAAATATTAGGCATCCAACACAGTCACCCTAGACAAGCATGCAAAAATTCTCCAAAAGATTTTCAAGGTCTAATTTAGTGCAGACTTAAAATAAACATGTCTCACACTCATCTGTCCTGAGTCAATCTCCTAAGTAAATATGAGCTGAGTGTCAGTAAATCCAGCTTGTGATGCACTCCTCTTCCAGATAATAGAGCCTACACTCTCAAACAACCCTCTCAATTAAAGTCTCAGTATTTATGGTTGAACCTCAAAACCCCTTGTAAAGTATCATTATGTCTCTATTCTCATTTTATAAATTAAAAACTGAGACATACATAGACTCCTTTAAGAAATGTAGCTTATTTAAGCAGTTTTTTTGATACTTCAAGGCACCGATGAACTATCAGTTCATCTCATTCTCTCCATGTAGCCAGGTTAGGTATCATAGAAATGAAATGCAATCTGACTCAAGTCTTTGTGCTTGGTATAAGGTATCTAGGTAAAACTTAATGGATAGTGATATACAGACAGTTGGACTTCAATTTCTATGAAACTGCAACTGTCCAAACCAACAGAACGACCTTTGGGAAAAGCTGCAAGATTAATCCATTTTCCCATGTCTCAGGTCCTTCCTTCTCTACAAGGCTCTATTTTCTCTTGCTGAGAACAGATAATTCCAGGGTCAAGGATATTTTACAGTAAGCATCATACTTTTTCCCTTATATAAGGGAAATATATTCCCATCAATAAATTTTCAAATGCATGCAGTGCCCTGATATTTCAGAAAGTGTATTGCATGGAGACAAAAAGATAAGAATAAAATGAATGAAAAAAGCCCACCCAGCACATATGGTATAACTGATAATATCAGTCACATGTAGTCCATGGTAAAAATACATGGCTTTGTTAATCTCCATTGAATGAAAGAGAAAAAGCTGTAGGGCAGTGTTTATATATCCTTATTTGTGCTAGATAGCATTGTCTTGTTCCCACAGTAGCAGCACTACTCAGGATCATTGTAAGGATACCAGAAGCTGTCCTTAATGACACTTAACATGCTTGAGAATATGCAATATTCTTTTTCACAGAAATGTGTTGTGATGGTCACAAAAGTACAATTCAGAGAGGCAAACAACCTGTCCATGGCATGTTAACTCTCTGCAAAACCAGATTGTTCAGCTTGCTTGTTATATAGAAATGTAATGGCAATAGTATCTGATCATTAAAGACATTGATTAAAAAAAAAATCTAAGGAAAAGCCATTCACTCATGATCAAATCTACACACTTCTTTTTCCTTGTAGGGTGCTTTTGTAAACAGTCGAATTGTAAAAAATTCTTGTCAAAAAGAAGCCTTGAAATAAAATGTTGCCCTTTAGGGTTACTAAAAGAGAAAGTAAATTCAAAAGAAAGATGTTCTGCCTTGTTCAGGCCAAAACAGAAGAACCAGCTAATTGCATACAGGCAGATGCAGGCTTACCAGTGAAGCTAAGTCATCTCTAGTGTCTTCTTTTCAGACCAGCCAGTATGGTGCGTGATCCTATGTTGCAGGGTATGACTGAGGCTGTGCAGCTCTGCAGCACCATTTCCCTGTCCCCCCACCCTTCGCTTAATCCTTCTGGCAGGCTATGCTGGCTCACCCAGCTTTACATGAGTGTGACTGACTCGATGATGGTGTTGAGGGAGCATCCTCAAAGATAATGGTCCTGACAGGACCATTGTTAAGGTTAGGGTAAGTTTCAGAYAGCTGACATAATTTCTGCAGGAGTCCATACCATCCTTTAGGCAGGGGAATTAGGGTGATGGAAACCTAGGCCTTGCTGTTGAGAGGTGTTAAGCATTGAGGAGTCAAGCAGGAGTGGATGTTTGCTTATTTAGTTGATAGAAGCATTAAAAACCCTATAATATTTAGGTGGCTGATTCAACAAACACAGGCACCATCTTGTGATAATTTCCCACTTTGCTAGAGTCTTTTTAAAGTACCTGATTACCTGCAAAGAATAGTGGTGATGACTCATTATTTTTTATTAATAGCAAAGCAAAAGAAAAACCTCTTTCATACATAAATGCCAATGAAGAAAGATTAAGAAGATAGGAGTTGCCACACTGGCTCAGGCAAAGGTGCATGGAGCCTCGTATTTCTGGCAATGGTCCAGATCAGTCACCTAGGGAAAAGTACACAAACAGGACAGCCATACTCTCCTCTTTTCCAAAATGTGGATTTATGTTTTAGCTACCTTCAATTCTCTTTCTCTTCCATGACCACTCCCAGTTTCTCTTTGGACTTGTGTAACATTTATCACCCAGAACATCCTCTAGCAAGGAGCTCCACTTCTTAAATACACCCTCTATGAAAAGCCACATCTGTTTATTCATTCTGAACCTACCACCTGCTAACTTCCCTTCTTAGTCATCAGACCTTGTACCAAAAGAAACTGCAAACCACTGGTCACTCCTCATTGCACTCACAAGTTCATATTTGATATACATAATTTTAGCTTTCAGTTTTCAGAAAAAGCTGAAAACACGTCCCATGTGTGTTCAATGTCTTCAATGTAATAACACATCTACTTTTGTCCTCCAGAGAAGAGAAGAGGAGCTGCCACTAGGACAAAGAAGAGACTGCAGAGCTGAATCAGGCACCGTAGGACTGACTCATGCCTGGTGGAGGGTAGACAAAAGCCAACGCTAGGTTTTTCCTGCTGCATAGTGAGCTGTTCCACTCAGAAAGATGAGGAAGAAAATGATACAGCTTTTCAATAAACTCCCTAAGGATGGGACCAAAACAAAATGTCTGCATATATAATACTTTTTTCTATGTATTTACTAATTTTCATTTTTATACACTGTAATCAGAAATGAAATAGTTAACAGAGTGGTCTCAGTTCAATAACTGCCACTAAACACCTGATAACACATTGACACAAAGGAGATTTTTCACAGTGCTCAACATCATTTATTCGGACTTTCTGCAAACACAGGCACACATCACTTTCTTGATCTGGAGTTGTTTTAATTTACTTCATAACTATAGGGATTAGGAACTTTAGAAATAAATAAACTGAGATTCTGGGGAACAAAATGTCAGCCTCAAACAAGAGCAAGTTACCTTCCAGCACATATGAACTGAACTTCAGGCAGGAGCAGCAGAAGCTTTAATGTGAGATTTTTCTTACTTTATTCTCAGTTTCTGAGTCTGTACGATTCTCACAGCACACACAAATACATCAGACACATCCTGTTGACAAGGGAAGACACTGGAAGAGAATCAGGTCTATTTAAGTCAGTAGATCCTCATGTATTTCTTATAGACACAAGAAATAAAATGATAAAATGGAAGCCTGCAACATATCAGTTGCTCAATATTGCTCAGTATCTCTGTTTATGAGCCAATGAAGTTTGAGGAGTCAGGCCTACTGATGTCATTTATAGGAAGAATCAAAGAAGTTAAGAAAACAGTTAAAAAGAAACACATAATTTGAACATGTACCTTTGCAACAGGCTTGCATGGAAGGCAAAAAGAAGCTTTTAAGCCTGCTTACCTGAACTTCTTTTATTACTAGATTGTCTTTTCCTGCTCCCTCCAGAAAATAAGAATGGAGAACTGAAGTCTGCTTGTAAGAGGAGCGATTATGTTGAATTGGCTGAAGAACATGGTGAAGTCAACAGAATGTGTACAGCACTTGCCACCCTCAAAGTCCCTAAATGCTGCTTATTCGGACAATTGTCCTAGAATCAATTTTGGCAATTTTTTTAAAGTGCTGGCCCTAGAGCTGTTACAGTATTATATTCTGAACCAGCAGTCCCAACTGGCTTTGGAAAGTATTGGTGACATGTACTTCAGCATTAGGGCCCATGCAACAAATTTTTATTTTCCTGTAGCAGTTCCATGCACATATTTCTATGGGCTGTGTTGGAAATTCCCCCACTGGTTCGCAGAGGGGCTATGTATGTATATGTCATAGGGACTGAAACTGTCACTGTTTTCTTGGAAATGAATGCCAGCTTGTGCCTTTCCTGCATTGTTTCGCAGAATTTCATCACAAGTGACATCCTGGAATAAGAGCAATGTACACTGTAGTATACACTACCAGCTGAAAATATGTACAGAGAATATGTATAATCAGTATGTTGTACTGTTACAGCACATAGTAATGAACACTAAAAAAACTTTATCTCAGTAAGCCTTGTCTGTAACTCAGGAAAAAAAGAACCCTCAACCTGGAAGAATCTATGTTATTAATTTCCACTGTATAGAGTCTGAATGGTTTGCTATTTGAATAGAATACAATGCTCACCTTAGTTATGGCAGCCACTTGCTCAACACATCAATTTTACTCTTATAAAGAAATAAAATTCTTCAGCAGAGGAAATGGCATGTTTCTGATCTACTTGCACTGCCTGAATGACGTACTAGATGACATAGTGGAAGTTTTCTCTTTCTTTATGGGGACCGAGTGTGGCAATCTGAGCCTTTGTACTAAGGCAGGTTTAGATTCTTTATCAGACAAGTCCTGACACATTTCAATATAATTTCACTGAAGGTATCTTGTAAAAAGGTTAGCTTTGTTCTTCTTCCTTGTTTGCCAGTAGTTGATGGCCAGGCCAACTCTAATTCATGGGTCATAAATATATCTTTCAGTCAGTTGATAGGACATGTTTATATCAAAAACATGTGTAGGATTCATTGCTTTATTAAGAAGAATTATTAATTATTGCGTTATTTAGATTCATAGCACAAATAAGTTTCTCCCCATCGTCTGGATATTTTAATGTAATTTAATTTCACAATCAATCTAGTGTCATTGTCCCCCAACAATAAATGCTTTGACAAAGAAGAAATTAAATAAAATCCTAGGCACTACACCTAGCTCCCTTTATAAATACCTTATGCTAAAGATGAGCTTTTCAGAGAGTTTGTAAGATAACTAATAAAAGCCTTAATGGATTGTGTAGGAGACACAGTCTAGAGCTCAGAAGTTCATCATGAAGAGTATTTGGCCTAATGCACCTACTCATGTCAACGGAGTTGCAGTGTTTAAGCAATACCAGCTGCAACAGTCAGAACAGGGTTGCACCAAATTACTCAGCTTAGAAGTGATAACAGCTGTGGTTCTGGCCTGTTACTTGAAAGAGAGAACATGGAAAAGTCTTGTTTCTTGAGTTATTTTGGTATCCATGCTGGCTGTGTGGTATGCAAGAAAGTGAGAGACTGAACTCTGCAATGACAGCAAGGCATTGCACTTAAGTGGCCACCTAAAAGTGAAAGAAATTGCATTTGATTATAGGTAGCCAGAGCAGAACGAGGCCAGTATGTTCACCTGTGACACAAATCATGTCATCCTTGTTTGCTAATATCAGTATGATCCCTTGCTATCTCTGCCAGCTTTTCTCCATTTATCACCTTTCAGTCTGGATTGATTCATACATCCCTTCTACAGAACACCACACAGCTGGGAGTACATCGCACCTATTAGTAATCCATATTAAACAGACCTCATGACAGGAGAGCAATTACCCACAGTTACTTATTAGGTCCTGCCAGAGGACAAAACCAGAACAATGTAAGGACTGTATCACCTGCCCTGTTAGGACCTGCAATGTCTCTTTCATAATAATAGTTTGCAGTTTCTCACAGATCTAGAAGAATCACAGTTTGTAACTTGTTCCTTCTGGTGCCAGAAATGGGTGAACAGGTCATGCAACTTCTTTTCCACATTCAAATTCCACTCAGAGAAGCTGATGAAAACCAAGAGCCAAAATTATCCTGGCAACTCCTCTCAAAAAAACCTCCATAAAAAAGTGGAGGAAAAGCAATTCAGAGAATAGTCAAGACTTTCACCATGAAGTGTCAAGAGTTTTTGTGCAAAGCTGAACAGCTTAATCCATTTCCTTTCAGAAGAAGCACTGACACTCCCCAACAACCACGGGTACCTGGCCTTCACAGTCTGGTAGGTGAAAGACATTCTAGAACATAAATTGATATACTCAGAAGTTGACTCAGTGACTGGTGTCTTTCTAGTACTGTTTTTAGGACAGTATAGATTTGAGACATCTAATCTACAAAATAACTAAATAAGGAAAACACAGCTAATGACCACTCGGAGCAGTCTTTGAAGTCAGTTCTGTGAAGAAAAAGAAACCATTCTTGATGTTGTGAACTGCCAATGTACATGATGTTTCCTCTGACTACTCATCTGCAAGTCTATGAGGAAGAATAAAAGACACTAATGAGTTGTAGAAATGTTCAAGATAACATCGTACTGCCTACTACTGAAGTAATAGTGATAAAAAAACTGTTCCCATTTGCCATTGTAATCATTTGCCAAGAATATGACTTTGATAAATAGATAAACCTTGTAGTGCTGCTTCATGGCCAGTGAATTTGGGATTTTCTGAATTAACTGGATTACAGAAAAAAAGCATCGTCTCAGAGAAAACTCTGCCTCTGGTTGCCCAAAATACAAGTTAAGTCTTGGAAGCAGAAGCATTATAGTGTATCTTGGTTTTAAACATTATTCATTGGGAATACTAAATGGAAATTGGAGCTGATATTCATCCCAGGGTTGTCCCATCTAAAAGCATCAAAGATGTATTAGTGAAAAAAAAATACTGTAGTGGCAGCTTGTATTATTGTTCTCTGTTCTGGATTAATATAGTTTTGTAGTCCTGGCAAATTTTAACAGTCAAATGGCTCCTTAGATAAGAAGAGTTAAATGCAAAGTGTAATTAAGCATGCAATAACTTTAAGATTCCTCATGAATGGCTGTTGAATTTCTAATTCCAAGGTTTCTCTTATTCACAAACCCCTAAGACTTCTTTGGCTACCAGGTAAGCATTTAAAAGAAGTAATACAGCGTTTATATGATGTGGATGATCTCTGGTACAGTTGCTTAATTAAACAGTAAGGCTTACACAGGCACAGCCCTCGGCACAAAGCTCTGTTTTATTTAGATCCTGGCTATTAGACAGCCATCAGGGTCTGGAAAAAATATGCTTAAACTAACAGCTCCTTTTTATTAGTTGGCAGGCATATCAGTGGTAAGGTATATTCAGTGAGAGACCCTAGAGTCTGAAAACTAATTTTTGCTTTTTAGTGAGCAGAATTAGAAAGAATTCACCTAAGGGTTTTCTGCTGGATTTGTGCATGGATCCTGTTCACATTTTTATGTTGGGTATAGTTTCTGAAGTAAGTGTAGGCTGTGCATTTTATAATGGTAAAGTTTTTTTACTATCTACCACTGAAGTGTTATGTAGCTGATGTCTTTTGATACTGCCATAAGGATATCCATACTGGCCAAAACTTGAAAGATTAAATCTGGGGACCTCTATAGCTAAAAAAATTGAACATACTACAGCCTGAGCTAAAAAATGCAGATTTGCTAGGTAGCACTGTAAGAAACTAGGCACAGGTGCAAGAAGACCTGCTACATACTCCCTAATGGGATGCACAACATATTATTGATCTCAGTCTTAACCAAAACCAGTTAATACCTTAGATTGATATTTCTATTGCAAAGGCTTTCAGGACCTTTGGTCCTTATGTAAGAATACTTACATTTTCCAATTAAATAAGAAATATAAATATTAATAATATTACTTATGTTTGCCAGTGTAAGCTGACATCATAATTATAAAGAAATTTTATTGGAAATGATTCATTCACAGCCTACTTAGAGATTACATCTTTCTCTTATTTGCCTCTGAGGATTTTATAAGCTATGGAGGGCCAAACTAGGTCAGATCTAGAAGCAGTTTAAAGGTGCTATGAAAAGTAAGATATTCTACTTGAATGCCTCAATGCTAAAGTTTTGGTCTCACTTTTATCCAAGTATTTCAATTAAGCTGAAATACGAGTCTATAAAGAGACTTCTAAAGGGCTTTTCCTAACTTATGAAAGTTTAGTAGAAAAAATATTTGAAATATAAGCATGATATTTCTCCACATATATTAAAAGCTTCTGCTCACATTATGTGGCTATAATATTATTCAGTGTAACTTCAAACAAGTGTCTTCAGGCTCTTCTAGAAAGCCCAGCTACAACTACAATTGATTTATAGAAGTACTTAGGGATACAGCGGACACATACCATGAGTTTGGCTCATAAACTTGAAGAATACTTGATTAGCAACGGTGGCATTTTCCCCTTGCCAGAAACAGAAGACAGCACAACGTTGTTGTTGTCTTCCCTCATCTTTCCCACACCCTCGTCCAGTTTTCTGCAGGCCACCTCAATATCGGGGCAATGCATTGAGTGGCTGGCGTAAGCCTTTGGGCCTTCATCCAGCACCAGAAAGCCCCTTTAATAGCAAGGCCTTATATTGAGGTCATGTCAGGTATTAAATTGGTACAAATGGGTATTACACTTGAGCTCAGCCAAAAGGCCATAAAGATCAGCCGGCTTACCCTGCCTGTGTGTGTGCACTGACTAGTTCTCCTTCCTCCTGTTCCTCTGTACTTTGCCCGCTGTGGATTAGCTAATGCCATTGCAGAGGAAAGCCTTTTCTTGCCTCTGGAAAGGCAGCAAGAGGAGCTGCCTTCATTTTCTCCGATCCTGATGATGTAAACACAGGTAGGTAGCGCACTATCTATGCGCTGTATGGATGTGAAACAGTTCAAATATGTCTGTTGAGAGTGGATCAGATAAACATGTCATGAATTGACTCATCACTGCCCTTGCAGCTGTTAAGAGGGTTTATACAACCAGGTGGAATGCTTGGAATTGCTAAACAAAACTTACATCATTCAAAGGTAGCGTTCAATCTCTCTAATGCATTTTTAAAAGGAATGCCAGGCTAATTTCTAAGAGCTTCTTTGATAGTGCTGATAATACTGTGATTAACCAGGCTCTTTACAGACAAACTCAACAGTTTGCAGTCACATAAGGGTCACCACAGATATTAAGTTTCTAATAAAAGCTTAAGTGAAGAATTCATTTATGCCAACAAGTTACGCATCTAAGGCTATGTCATTTACATTTGTTTTAGGGTAACAGTCATCTGCACGTCTAAACACATTTCAAATGTTGAGTTCTTGATACTTTGCACAGCCTGAGAAATTCTTATTCTATAATTACTTTTATCAGGCTACAGCATTAGAGAGGTTACTGGTGGTCTCCTGATGTCAAAAAGGTCTTGCCTTGCCTTTGCCTTGCCTTTGCCTTGCCTGTCTTGCACTCCTCTTAAAAATGCCATTTTTAAGAGTGAACAAGGAGTTTATTAATACTCCCAAGTATTCAAGCCTTTCAAAGAAAAGATAAGGATCTCCAAAAGACAGTAGTATGCTGACATTTAACATAGGATGAAAAAGAAGAGTGGACAGAAAGAGAGACACTTCAGATCTGAATTTTAAACTCCATGAACATGGATTTTCATTGTCGGTAAAACTAAAGCAGAGTTAGAGAGTTATCTAAGGAAAAAAATCATAGCATAGCCCATATAACCATCAGTTCTATTATTCTTCCAATTTAGAAATACATTAAGCAGCCATGAAGAAACAGAGGGAAAGACTGGTGATCATTTTAGGCTCGTAACTAAAATTTGCTTACACAGACTAGCATCATTATTACAGACTTTCTCCAAAGACACCTTTTAAATAAAGCAGCTCCAAATCTGTAGCTCTAGGGATTTTGGTAGGGCTATAGAAAATCATGCTTGAGTGACTCAGTAAATCTGGATCTGAGGTGCTTTGTATTGCACTATATGGCCCAAAGTGCTTAGGCATCTCTCAATACACATCTAATTCTTCCAAGGTTCCTCTCRCCTTTCTTTAGTATCATGATTACTTAAGTAACAGAATAGTCCAGCTCTGGACCACTTTCAATTTTTCTTGCATCTCACTAGGATTCCAGCTAATGGTATTTGAGTGAAATAAAATATAAAATTTAAGACCTTAGAGATATTCTAGGTACTGTAGAAATTGCTGACCCAGAAATTAGGGACCCTGAGTTTTAGGCTTTGTGCTGGATGAAAATGGAATATTCACTTTATTTGGCTGAAATCGTCTTCCCTGAATGTAAAATTGAGGTAATAAGAAGCTATGCATAGTTACTGTGGTTGAAAAGCAAATATAGAAAGAATTCATTCCTAAAATGAAGCAGGTGAAGACAGTGTCATGGATTATTAGTACAGGTCTCTGGGGGACCTATGACTTATGCCAGAGCTTTAAAGTCTTAAATAGCTAGAGAAACTCCTAAAAAGCTGGGGAGGGTAGGTGCTGCAACAGCAGCAACATTCTCTTCTCTGAGAGAGAGGGACAGCATGTGACAGCATTTACTTCTCCAAGCACAGTGAAGCAGATGACTTGCCTGGATGTAGAAGCTTATAAGGACCATGGTTTAAGTAGGGTCTATTCTCCCTCTGTTTGCTCTGAACCTGAAACTGTAAATAATACTTCAATTTGAAGAAGCTGCTGGACAATCATTTCCATTAGCCACTACCTCAGCTGGCAGACAAAAAAAGACTGCTAAGCTCACATTATTGCATAAAACATTGGGGGCTACTGTGTAGGTCTAAGAYGAAAAGTGGTTAGGCTAGGGAGGGCACCATTCTTTCAAAGAAGGAAATTAGGTCTGTTAGAAAGTGGTTAGAAAACATAGCTCACACTGTATTGATAACTTCACCCTCAGTCACCAAAGACTCAGCCCCTGTGATGCTGCGTGTTGCAGTGCAATTCCCAGTGCTGAGATGGGTGTCTTGCTCTCGGCTTAGGTGAGGCATGAAATGAGGTGAGGTAGATGCTTGAGGAGCGATCCCTAACAGCCTGCATGCTGGCTGAACCAGTTGGAAATGCTGAGGAAAGAGCTGAGTTAGTTACAAAACCTCCTGGGCTTAGGAACTTTGAAGAAACTGATATTTGCAAGCAGATGAGGCTGAGATGCATCCATGCAGTCAGGAGAGCAAACACGGGGAGTTTGCAGGGTGCCGAGGGCAACATGGCTGGTTTGGAGGTTTTTTCTTTTTGTTTCAGTGAACTGACCGTTTGGAGCAAGATGCCTACACTGTGCCTTACAACCTAACAAATCATTTTGATCTTCAAAGTGCTGTACAAAATAAGTAACCCTTGCTGAGCCTCTGTGAAGTATGTTCAGTTGCTTAGTCACTACTGGGGTGACTGCACCGTGCAGGTTTTGGTAAGGAAATTTACTGTCTTAATTTTATCTGAGGTGCAAACAAGGTAGGGAGGAGGTTAGGAAACTAGCATGAGGTCTTGCAGTCACGCAGAGGCTGAGACTACACTGAAAATTAGACATTTCTGAGCTATTATGCTTAACTCTCTGCACTGTTCTATTCCCTATAGCTGATTCAGACCATTCAAAACAGGAGTAAAGTAAAAAGGGAACACAGTAAAACATTTGGATTCAGATTTTAAACATCTAAGCTCAGTGAAACTAAATCATTACCCATTAAGACTAAAACAAAGACAGACTCCTGTTCAGACCAGACCTGGGGTTAGTCTTCAAACAGCATAAAAGTATATACTTTTAGTTCAATTTCCGATAGGCTTTACCAGTAAAAGCTTGCTTGTAGTTAATGAATAGCTCACACTGTAAATCATGTATATGAGTTTTGCATTGAAAACCATTTTTTCTTGTGTGAAAAGACTAGAGGAAAAAATGTAATACAAGCAATGATTCGATTTTATCTCAGCATCTCTTCTACCCAGTCTAGATATCAGAAGCATAAAATAAGTTCCCATCCTGACCTTGTAAAGAGCTGTTGCTGAAGATTGAATAGCTTCTTTTTGTTTTTTCATAATGACAGTAAAATTGGCCAAACAATTTCTAAGACATCAGCACTTGKTTTCTTTCACACAGGCACATTCAAGTATACTCACTGTACCTTTATGTTTGACCTTCTCTGTGTGAACCTCCAATTTAACTAACAGCTTTCTGATTGAATAAGGCTTTTTGGGTGGAGAGTGGGAGTTTCCCCCCCCCGAAAAATAGGGGTGAGGTCTCCCAGTCCACCTCTCCTCTCTCCACAGGGCTCTCAGGCTCCTACTCCATCCTGTTCATTCCCGCACATCCCTTGTGCCAGCAGCAGCACTTGTGCAGCTCTGCAGTTAGTGGTTTGGCAAGATGATCTGGCTGAAAACTAAYACATTTTGTGCATAGGGTTAGTTTCAGCAGGATCTGCGTGGCCCCAAAAGTCCTACCACTAGGCAATGGAAAGGTAGGAAAAGTCTGCCAAGAGGAGGGTGGGAGGACTGACCATTTCATTAGTAATATAACTTTAAATTKGTGTAAGTGCCTTGTGATACTGGCCCTAGAAATGAATTTTAGGTAATAATTGCTTTTTCTTTCCTACTTTGAGCAAATACTAAATAGAAAAATGCTTTGAAAAGAATTAATGTGTTGCTGTGTCTGGATCTTGGTGTGAAGCATCTTCCACGCTTCAGCTATTTCATTTCAGTGATGAAAGGCCACCGTTATTTGAAAGACGTACACAGTCTGCTTAACAGGGCTAAAGTTTCTGAACAGCTATCTTGAAAAATGCCATTTGTAYAAGAAAAAATAAGGTCTTCCGTAAGATGTGTTTAAAGACATTTATCAGCTGTATATTCCTTAGCAGGGGCTTTATAATAATTAAGAGGACCCAGATTCAGCTGAATGCCTAGATGAATGCTTAACTTCAAACAATCAAATACACCCAAATTTAGGAAAGTACTTGAGGTTGAGGTGAATTTTATTTATAATCAGCTTTGATAAAAGCATTCAAATGCTTAAAGCCAAGTACCTGTTTAAGGATTTTACTGAACTGGAGTCTAAAGGAGAAATCAAATAGATTTGAAGAATCTACAAAGAACTGACCAATAACACATGGAGTGCCAGGGATGAATTTTTTATTTTTTCTTTAATTGGTTTATATTTTCCAAACCTGTGTTTTTAATGGCTGGAGGTCTGGACCCACATACTTTTTCCTCAGTGGCAACACTGGCTTGAGAAGTTCTTGTCTTCTTTCTCTCCCCTCTCTCCCACATGCCTTAAACTTCACCTCATCTTCAGAAACATCTATATTACTAAGGAAGCCTTTGAGAAAAACAGGAGTTTAAACACTTTGATTGCTTAAGCTATCCAGTTTAGAAGGTAATGCCATAAGCAACTGCACCAGCACGAGTGTGGGTGGTCAGCTTGAGGAGGGGACAGGAATAAATAGGTTGCTTTGAAACTTATCTTGTGGTTACAGGCTGAATTTGAATGATCAGTTTATGAGCCCAGAAGTTGTCAGCATCATCTAATAGACACAAGAAGTTGTGGGTGCCTTTCTACTGCTTAGCTGTGCAAATGATTAGTTTACATGCAAATTAAAGGCTGGCTGTGGATTCCTTTAAAAATGATGCCTTAAGCATGATTCTTTGCTCGAAAGGAAGAACAATATTGCAAKAAAAGTATGGGCTAGAGTTTGTTTCTTTCAAATCCAATCTACTTAATGTACAACTTAAAGGTGTGCTGCCTTTGCTGCCAGTAATGCAAATTCAGGATACTCTTAAAGCGACACTAGTGTCTTACTTAGGCAACTATGAGAATTTTGCACCTGAAATTTAGGGCTAAATCCTGGTTCATAGAAAGGTCTCTTGGTGCTCTTTTGACTAAGTAAGGAGCTAAAACTTCCCTAGGACTGACACACTGCTGACTGGTAGAGAATTATGACCATCGTATTCCAACATGCATTGAGTTTCACAGTCAAAACTAGATGTTTCTCCCAGCTGACTTGAGGGAAGAACAGGAAGAAGTAACCTCTCCTTTCCCAGCAGTGTTAGCTATTGTTTAGAAGTGCTTGAAGACTGAGACAAGAGTCACCAACTACTTAGATGATGCACAAGCTGAAACAGCAGCACACTTTGCAGGTTAGTTAGAGGCTCAAGGACCATCTGGGTAGAGACTGGTAYAGTGCTTAGGTATTGTGTTCAACTTTGCACAGCTTAAACTGGTTGGTCACGAATGACAGTTGCATCAAACTGCAATAAAGGAAAACAAGACTGATGGTTTATAGTTAGACTCAGACTGTGTCACCCTGGCTCCTCTGGAAGAATTTTTTGCAGAAGCAAATGGACTATCTATGGAATACAGTGAAGGAACTTCACAACCTAACTTAGAGCATCAAATCTTGTAAAAATTGACATAAGAAGTGGAAAATATTAGTTGTTTCTAAGCATACCCAGAAAACCTAATACAATTAAAAAATCAGAATATGTCTGCTTGGTTACTTTACATTCCAAAATGTGAGCTTCTGTGTCAATTCAGACAAAAAACTAGAGGGAGAAAAGAAGAAATTCTAACTGCATGATGACCAAAAAGTATTAAGTTGGCTGTGTTTTTTGTAGGGGTTGCTATTTTCTTCCTTTAGAGGAAAGATTGAAATCAGCTGTGAGTCGTGTCATTATCTACAATTCTTTTAACAGCAGCATGGAGAAAAGCTGCCAAAGCATTTAAAATTAATTCAATCAGGCTAAGAGGAGTATGTCAAACTGACTTCTTTGCCTGCAAATTACAAAATTATCTGTAGTTAAAATTAGTTTCTAACCATCTTGGAGAGGGAGGAGATGAGCTCCTAAAACTACTGTATGCTGTGATGTAGGCTGAGCCCATCAGCAGGACTTGCAAAGTCCTGCTGGTAGAGCTGCTGAAATGCGTATGTGGTACACATGTGATAACCACCGCAAGACAAAGGGGACAATAATAGTAATTGTAAACTATGAACAGGAGGTTATTATCATGAAAAAAAAGAAAATCATCTAAACACTGAATTATGTTTTCTTTTTCTTTTCAAAAATCAGCATAGCATAGCCTACTTAACTCTTGCATGTAGTAAAATTAATTTTTTGACTTATTACTACTAGCTAGAAATGTCAATAAAATTTCCCTTAGCAAATTTGGTTTCAGTCACATCTATCTTCTGATTACTGTCCTTCAGCACAGGGACCATTACAGTCAATTACATTGTTATCTGACTCAAACATGTGGACAGCTCAGTCAGTCAGTGACTTTAATTACTTTCTCATCAAAGCCACGTTGGACAGCCTCTGAAATTTCTTCTTTGCCTCCTAGGACACCGTAAAGGACAAATGATTTTTGCATCCCGTTCATCAAACATGACAGGAAATCTTTTAGTTTAGTCATCTCAAGTCAAGTTCTACAAAAAAATGTATGTATGCCTGGATTGGCAATGGGCTCATACCCCTTGAGATCTGACAGGCATTGTATGCCCTTAGCTTCATGGATTATTTTCAGAAACAATAGGCAAAAATGCACATCTCCACTCACTGAGTCTGAGATCAATATATTAACAGAATCCTTTTGCTAAATTAGCCCCTTCACAATACAAAAATGTTTTCAAGTTTTCTCCACTGGAATGGAGATTCACAAGCTCCTGTGCTTACATGCTAATTAATTGCGCTCTGCTTTAGCCTTGCCAGAACTACTGGATAGGGCACATATGTTTTTTCAGACTGAGTAGGACTTTTGGTCCTAGCTGTAACTGCCAAGGCACCAATCTGCAGGGTTAATTTCTAGTTTGGTCTAGAAATTTGAAGCATCACAGCAATTAAAAAAGCTCAAACTGTTTGTAGATTACTTTGAACGTGCAGTGATACTTAAGTACTTATTATTGTTACTAAAGTCCATGAACACGTGGATAAAGAGATAAACAGGATGTAACTACCGGATGTTCATATCATAAACAGAGGGATGTTGCATTATTATTGTAGAAAGCAGGACAGATACATATAACAGATGCATCTCATAAAATGCATCTCAGAGATACTCAAAAGGATTGCCCCATGGGCCATAATGAAAACTTTTTTATCAGGAACACGTTTCCACACAAGAAGGTGTATTGCAAATGTCACTGATTTCTTTTTGATAGCTAGAGCTGCCAGTCCATGCATCTAAGGAGGGCATTTGAGCTAATGTTTGAATAAAAATAATCATGGCCTCAGACAGAATAAAMGTCTATGAAATTATACTCTAAATACTGTTGCCTTTAGAACAGACAAAACTGCAGCTGTTCATTTAATGAAGAACAGATTTAGACATATGCAATCAGGGTGAGAACTGCTCAGGGATGTGATAGCTCCCTGATTGCAGAAGGGACAATTACTCCAATAGGGTTTCTAGAATCAATGAATCGCTGAGGTTGGAAGGACCTGGGTCACCTAGTCATACTCCTGCTCAAAGCAGGATCAACACTGAATACAAGCCAAGCTGTTCAGGGCTTTTGAAAATCTCCGAGGAGGGAGGGTTCACAACCTCTCTGGACAATCTGTTCCATGATTAATTCTCTTCTTGCTGAATTTTTTTCCACTCTTATATACAGTCAGAACATCTCCTGTTTCAATTTATGATCGCTGGTTCTCATACTCCTGTTGTGCAACACAGAAAAGAACCTGCCGAAAGGAGGGAGCAGTATTTCCTACACATTTGCCCTAAGTATCTCTACTACTGGCCACTATCAGAAATAAATTACTGGTCTAGCAGAACCTTTACTTTTATCAAGTGCAGTGCCTCATGTTCCTATGACAGAACCTCACTACTTTTCTATATAGACCACTAAATAGTAATTACTAGTTTCTTTTTTTTAAATACTTCTTCTGCTCAGCAATGACTGATGTATGACATGCAACAAAAAAGGGTCTGATCTACAAAGAGAGAGATTACAAAAGTTATTTAAGGCATTAAATGCCTTACATGTTGTAATTTAGAAAGTTGAATTTAATTTTCTTGATAAAACCACACATGGGAAACATCACTTAACAGAATCTAGTGAATTACAGAGCAGGGTCAGGAATAGAAAACAGCATTGAGAAGGAGCATGCAAAAAGAGTGCAGGTGCCAAACGTGCATTTATCAGCAAATGTGTCACTATTACTCTGACTGGAAAGTATCGTCTCCCACTGCTCTAGCACTTTCACATTTCTGCTCTTATATAAACATGCAAGAAGAAGAAACTGCAAGCGGTACGATGGAGGTGGGGATGCATGATTACAACCACCCCCACTCTGGGAGGCACCCAGGCATTGCTAAAAGAAACAACAGGTTCAGACCTGTAGGAGTGCAGCTTGGAGGTGATGTCAAAGCTGTTGAAACTAGTGACTTGACTGGTTTGTTAATAGATGAGCTGGAAGCATGTGTACCATAAAGGGTTTGGGTAATGCAATAGAGTGCTATCACATAAAAATGGGACTTACTCAAACAGAAGCGTTATCAGGGATTAAAGTGGGCTGGTATTGAGTTTACGATCTGAGCACACTCTCTTGATTTCTTCACATAGAGTTCACGTAGACTAGCAGAGTGAACTCAAATGTACCATTTAAATATGTCAAATTCATTTTGGAGTTTATGTTGCATGTAGAGGCATATGGGGCACTGGGATTCCTCTACTATGGCTTAAAGAGAAGGTGCTGCACTGCCTTTTGTCCACTATTCCTTTGTAACTTCTGCCTTCATCTCCTTTATACTTAGGATTTTTAGCCTGTGCTGTAAAAACTGCTACTTCTTTAAAGAAAACAATTTACTTTAGGATAAGTTTGTAGGGAGAAACAATACCTTTTATTAGAACAACTTCACTTGTATCCTTAGAGCATGATGGTTACATTATTATTTGCAATTTACTTAGTAAAGAGAAAAGTGGATCACATGCCATTCTTAGAACTGGGATCCTCATCGGCTCTGTCAACCCATACACTAACAATCTTCACTTGGCACTTTCAAAAAAAAGAGATTTGAAGTAAATGTTACGCAAAAAAAGTTGCTGGAACATTTACTGAAATTAAAAGAATGCCCAAATGCACTCCTAAGTCATTGTTTCTTATAAACACAAAGTAAAAGTTGTAAATACACTTTAGAAGCATAAAGTAAGCATGGCAGATCTTTTGCCCTTTTTTATTTTAATTCCTTAACTTCTACATTTTAATTTGGTTTCTTAAACAAATAGTGGTGGGGTTTTTTTTGTTTGTTTTGGCTTTTATTGAGGCAGCGCATGGAACATATGTTTTTGCAGTTATAAAAAAGTATAATCATTAAGGTATTGGAACTAGGATATTGGGAAATTTGCACAGATTTCACAGTTGTGCTGTGGGCTTCCTTTTTTACTCTGGACAAATATTTTAAAAGCCCTAATACCCTTTTCCTCCAAACTTTGTCTGTTTACATACCATTTTCACTTGAGAAGAGACTATAACCTACCAAATGAATGCAGAGCACAACATGGACCAAGAGAGTAAGAAAATGCAAATCCTGCTCTGTTTACTGTAACTGCATGAACTAAACAGGCAAGGGACAAATTATTTGCTGCAAATATGTCATTTTTCCCTTGAATACACAACTATTTTGTCTAGGAAGCTGCAGGAAACTTTTACAAGGTCACAGACAAGAAAGCTTCATATTCATTTGTGTGTGGTTTAAGGGATTTTGAGTTTTAACATTTAGTGTATTCAGCAGTGGTGCCACTTAAACTGGTTTAAGCAGTCACCGCCCTCCTGCCCTGAACTGGTTCCCACCTCCACAACTCCACAACTCCCCCACTGTTGTTATGGCACATGTGAAAGCATGGCTCTGCAGCAAACTGGATCACAGATGTCATCCAGCCAAAACCAAAACTATTTCTGTCCAGGTTATTGTTCAGTGGAATCAGTTCTGCACAAACACAGATTGAGGTTTTTTACACAAAATTGTGGAGTGACTGCTCTTGGAGCACATTCCTGGGCACATGGGGAAGAAAGTGATTGGGAACAGCCAGCATAGGTTGACCAAGGGTAAATCATATCTGACCAACTTGATTGCCTCCTATGCTAAAATGGCGAGGACACTGGGCAAAGAAGACCAATGGATGTGATTTACTTTGACTCTAGCAAGGCTTTCAGCTTTGTCTGCAACAGTATTCTTGTATTCTAGTTGGGATGTTATAGTCTGAAGGGGTGGAAAACTGGGTGGGTAAAGAAATTGGTTGGATGGTTGGGCTCTGAGGGTGGTGGTTAACAGGTTGTACTCTATCTGAAGGTTGGTGAGAAGCAGAGCACCACAGAGGTCTGTCCTGGGACCTTTACATCTTTATCAATAACCTGGAGGATGCGATATTGCACAGTCATCAGATGTGCAGATGACACCAACCTCGGGGGATCAGTCAATATGCTCAAAGACAGGGCTGCCATCCAGAGGGACCTGGACAGGCTGGAGGAATGGGCCAACAGGAAACTTATGAAATTCAGTAAGAACAGCATAGTCCTGCCCCTGGAAAGGAAGAATGGCTGGCAGAAATGCAGGTTGGGAGTGAACTGGTGGGGGAGCAGCTCTAATGAACAGGCCCTGGGGGCCATGGCAGACAGCAAGTGGCACATGAGCCCCATGTGCCCTGGTGGAATGGCATCATTAGCAGCACAGCCTGTGCACAGATTGAGGGAATTGATGATCCCGGTTTATGCAGCACTCGTTAGGCCACATGTACATACTGCATCCAGTTTTGGGCCCCCAATACAAGAAATGCATCAATCAACTGCAGTGAGTTCAGCAGAAGGTCACTGAGATGGTCAGGGGCTGGAGCACTTGCCCTGTGAGGATATGCTGTAGGACCAGGGCTTGTTCAGCCTGGAGAACCTACGAGGGGKTCATCAATAAGATGGAGCTTCACAGGCTCTTCACAGAGGTGCAAGGTGGGAGGATGAAGGCAATGGGCTTAAGTTGAAACAAGGGAGGTTCAAACAAAAAACCTTTTTCCCTGTGAGGACAGTGAGGCAGTGGCACAGGCTGCCCAGAGCGGTTGTACAGTCCCCATCTTTAGAAATTTTCAAGACCTGACTGGATAAAGCAGCCTGGTGTGACCACACTGCAGCTCTTGCCTCGAGCAGAGGTCCCTTCCAACTCCAGTGACTGTGATTCACACCAGAGTCAGGAAATGCTTGAACTGGCTCTGCTATGGACCAAACATATATGAAAGTGTGCTATTTATCCCCAGGATCAAGCAGTTGGGATATATTATGTCAGCAAATGAAACACAATGCTTTCAGCCCTTAAAAACACATGAAAAAGGAATACTGTGGTATCACACTCTATACGTTAACAACTACTGGATAAGCAACACAAAGAACTTCACTACCAGAGTTGGTGTTTATGCCTCTATCTCTATATAGTCTATATTTTTGTGTATTTATGTCTGTGAGTATGCAAAGATATCACTTCTTGAGAGGTTTACTTCAAGCAAAAATTACTCTGTACAGAATGTTTGTTACTGTATTGCATACATTTCTTATCTGTCTCAACAGTGCAGAGAGTTAAATCTTTAAGAAGCTCTTAGAGGGCCAGAACTGGTTATAAGGGTGTGGAGAGGTTCAAATTACGCAGCATTGATTATCAGAAATCAGACAGTCAATGAAGCTGATCTCTACAAACACGCTGGTGCTGAGTGATTGCAGCACAATACATGCATAAGACTATCTTGGATATATTAGGAAATAATTGGCCTCTTGTGCTTGTGTGCATTGTACTTCAAGAGATAAAATGCTGGATTTAAGAGAAAAATAAATATCAATGCTTTACAATTCTAATGGACCCTCCCATAACACTTGAGATGTGGATTACCAATGTTCTTTCACAGTATTTTGTAAGGCAGGCATGCGTGATCCTCACCTTTTCAGATGAAGAAACATGCACAGAGATTGAATGGCTTGCCCAGGTTCACATGTTAAATCTGTGATGGAATCACAAAGAAAACCCACATATTAAGGGCAGCGTGTCCTGTGCCTTTCTAAGCTTATCTTTCATCATCTTTTACTGCTAAATTAGAAGGTTACTGGGTCAGAGGAGCTGTTTCCTTATCTGCCTGTGAACCACCTATTACAACCTGCCTTAGTAGCAGCGTTATTCCTTAGCATGGTATCTGTGTACAAATGTGGATATCAGCGTTCACCCTCGTAGGCAGTATTTGCCATTGGAATGGAGCCACTGTGAAATATGCTGATATCCACCTGACTCTCCTCTCCTCTCGTAATTCAGTCTTGTATGAGAAGAAAAAGAAAAAGAGAACTTGGGAAAGGAGAGCAAGAGAGAAAGCAGGGAAGGGAAAGGAAAGGAACACCATGGAGAATGCAGAAGGACAATAAAGAACAATGGAGATGGAAAGGAATATTGAAAGAAAAAAAATATGAAGGCAGAAAGAGGAAGGAGTATAGGAAGGGAGAGGAGAGACATAGAAAGCAGAAGTAAAAGGTGGCAAAGAAGGAAGACAAGAAGGAAAGCAGAAAAATTAAATAAAAAAGAAAGCATAGCAAGAGGAGAGATGAGAGGAGAGATCACACAGGAGTACTAGAACCTGTTATCTGATTATGTGTATTAACTAAACAAATTTAACAGAACTCACATTTGTTTCCATGTCTAATTCCATGGATTATCATGGAATATAAATGAAAAATGGCTTTAAAGTTATGGCCATAATTTCCAAGTATTAGGAAAATTAAAATATGAAAAGCAAAGATTGATATTAACAGTCACACCAGGCCCTACACAGTCCAGCCTGATCTGTATAGTATACTTTCTGGAGACAAACTTGTGTTTGGTATAACAAAATGTGGAAAGTTTATTGCATGGGTCACTGCATCTCCTAAAGCAAATCCATAAAAATATGCACTCAAAATACTGTATTGCACAATAGGATGGAAAGTGCACCATGGAGCAGCTTTATGACACATTTTTTGCTAGGGTATTGCAAAATGCCTTTGAACTTCCTTCCAGAATAGATACAGCAACTTTTACCTTGTGTATCACATAGGAACAGCTATTGGTATTTTTATTTAATTAATTTAAATGATCATAAGTTCTTTTTAAGATCCCATAATTCGTTGGGAGTTTAAAACATTTATAACTTGATTTTTTCAACTTAACAGAGAAATTGGAACATTAATAACAATAAAGAAAGAAATCTGAGATTTACTTTTCTAAATTCTCTCTAAGCCTAAGCAAATGAATTTAGAGAATGTATTTTCAAGTGCAACATAACATCATGTACAGATACTTCTGTATCCAGCTGGAAGTAAAGTATTTGCATTAAAAGAAGATTCAAATCTACTTGGCAGAAATTTTTTAAATAGACATATTGAGAGGAACAGATACCATTACATTGTGGTATTAAAAAATACCAGCTCAAAATCTGGCAAATTGCAAAGATTAGTCAATCAAGAAAAAAATATGGAAGTTTAATTTAATGGAGAAAGATAACTTCATGTAATTTTCTTTCTTGGTTTTCCTTTCTGCTGCAGATATACTTTGCTCATTCTCTCTCTGTCATTTTTGGAGCCAGTTCAGCTTGCCTTCCCATGAAAGTCTCTTACATCCTTTCAATAAAGTAACAGGGGTGAAATATCACATCTTTATCCATGTTCAGACAGTGGGTGGGCACTACGTGCCTTTGCCTTAGGTTTAGTATTTCATACATACATACTCCATCTCTAACTTTTCCCATTTAGAAGTATCGACTACTTTCATACTTCTGGGTGAAGTATTGCCTTTCTTCTTGCAAGGGCAAGGACACTGACATTGATTCTCATCAAGCTTTAATTTAAGGAGGACAATATAATGGAAACATTATGTGCACACTTGTCTGCTCTCAGCTCCACGATTCATCATAATCACAGAACGTTTAATACGTGTTTTCAACTGAGAATGCCCCTTCTGGGCAAGTGATAAGGGTTTTTTTTTTTTTGAGGTTTGCCCTATAGGACACGGTAGACAAGGAAACTGAGATTAAAGAAAAATGGAGTTAAGCAAAAATCCTAAGTACATCAGGCTCSTAGAAACTTTGCTGTCACTGCTTTTCAAAGGTGACCCAACATAAGCCTGCAATGCAGGTCGGATGCTACCAAAAGACAGGAATTTCATCCAGCTGATCCTTGTGACTGCTGTGTGAGGAGAAGGTGCGGGACGGGGAGTATTTGCCATTCCTGGAGAGCAAAAAACTATAGCCAAAGCCTGGGAAATCCAGTAGCGAGGCATTGCTCTGAGGCTGACATCCAGCTTGATGCAATACATTACTCCTCACCTTAAGGTACATAGAGGAGAAATGAGAGAAATTACCGTACATGACTGGGCAAAAATACTTCTGTGCCCCATGCTGACCTCACCTGGCTACTACAAAGGCCAGGAGCATCCCAAACTGCTTCTGTGCACCCAGTATTCAGCTGAGAGCTATTTTCTGTGTTTAGAAGGGGTGGACATATCTGAAAGGTGGATTATTCCTTTACTCCACATCCTGGCACCTGATTTCCCAGTCTGCAGGGAATAGATCTGCTTTTGATTGGGGCCATTCAGTAAGAATAAATGTAAAATGTGGTATTAAGTATCGTGATTCCTAGTCCCTCAAAACAAAGCAGTATGATTTTATGTTTTAACCACACTACTAAAACATCCCAGCCAGGTTTAGATCAGCTCCTTCCAGCCTGGTCAACAGCAGGGGGCTGTCTGAGAGGCTGCGGGGGCTCCAGCAGATACCCCGTGCCGAGCTCCCTCCCAGCACCAGCTTGCGGCCAGCTCAGAGCCACTGACAACAAACCCACAGCACCATCACAAGGGCGGCTGAAGCAAGGTCAAACTCGTTATCGGTGATGGTGGTGTTATGACAGTTGTTAGGAAATGCTTGTGGCACTCAGGTGATGGCTGTCTTGCGAGGGATCTACGGCAGGACAAGACGAAGATGATTAAAAACCCGTTGCGGTTATTTCTCAGATTGGTCCTAGGACTCTTTTCTCTTTGGTTAACCCTCTTCTACGCTCACCCAGGCACCAGTAAAACTGACTTTTAATCTGTTCATAGTTTCAAAGGGCCTATATGTTGGTATCAGGAAAAAGAGGGAGGATATTTTCTAGACATTATCTCTGAGGGTTCAAGAAGGACAATGGTAGGAAGAGTAAAGAAAAGAAAATGGTTTCATAGATCAGTGCATGAACATTTCAAGACTTGAACAAATTTGACAAAAGTACGCTACCTATTTTGAAAACCAAATTAGAATTTTTAAAAGCAGACTTTGGCCTCAACTTACTTTAAACACTTATAAATATACCCATTGAGGCCAGTTCAGCTTAAGATAAATAGAAAACAAACAAACAAATCACTGCTCCTTGGGGCCTGATTTGGTTAGTCTTAGTCTGATTTTTTCAAAAGTTACCACACCATGCATATTGTTTTGAAGTCAGGAAGTTTTTAAGCACTATTTCATAGCTAGAGTAGACAGAACTAAAGAAATGCAGTTTAAAAATTACATACGTCCACAGCCTGCATCATTTTCACATTATAAAGGTGGGAAAAGAGTGGATGACAATTTGATTACAGCTGTGTATGTCAGCAGGAAACCGAGGGTGCATGTCTGGTGAATCACAAGATTGGATAAAAATAGATTTATTTAGTCACTAGTGTAATTAATCACGTGCATATATATATGTATATAAACTATTTATAGATTGAAAAATTTCAGTAGATATATACACACAGTTTTGCATGCATGCATTCAAACACAACATACCCGACGTTCACAGAACAAAATGGTCACAGTAATTAATAGCCCGAGTGTAAAACCCACTTACTGCTGCCTGGCTGATGATACCACTGAAAACCCCCTTACCAAATGTTTCTGGGTTTAGGTGAGAGGCAGAAGCCTGCCAACCTGGCCGGAAGGCAAGGGTGCAAGGTCACACACAGGCAGGCTCTTTCCCTGCAGGAATGACCTGACTCCGGCTCTGCTGTCCCCTCAYCATGTGCCCCATCAATCCCACCACCAAGGAAGCAGGTGAGGAGGATTTTTCCCGGTTCCTTTTCTGTCTCCTGGGCTCAGACTCCCTCTCCTGGCCTCTGGCACCACTGCACCCTTGTCCTCCTTCCCCTGTTTAATCCTGTCCCAGGGATTAAATGTCGCTTCGGTGTCACTGGTCCCCACAGAAACTTGGGGTCGGCTTCCCGGGGCTCCATCACAGCACCTGCTTGGGTCAATATGGACCCGCCTGTTGCCGTTTTCCCATATTTTCCCTCTAGCACACAGTTATCCAACACAGGTGTCACCAGAGCAAGTTGACAGGTCACAGCATGGGGGTCTGAAGGGATGTCACATCCCAGACTTCCCTCCTGTGAGGTGCTTCTCTGGGTATAAGGGTGAGGAGACGAGCTGCCACCTTACCTATAGGGACTTGCTGGCAAATGCCCCTAATTAGCAGTGTGGTCAGCTCCTCTGGTTTTATCATGATATGTATTTTAATCTGCCAACTCTTAGTGTCAAACAATATTTCTATTTCAGTCTTGCAAAATTTCCCGTTTTCAGAATAGTCCCCGCTCAGAGGAGGTAAGATGCAGGCACTGCTGACTGCACATGCTGCTGCCCTAGTAAAACGAGCATCAGTTCCCAGAGTTTCCAGGGAGACAGAAGGGCCTTAGAGAAGATTTATTTGGGGGTTACATAAATAACTGTAGAGAAGATGAGACTGGATGATGTAAAGGAGCAAGAAAATGGACAGCGAGAATGGTGGCGGATATAAGGCAATAAGAAGTAGAAGAAAAAACCTTGGCGCAGTGCAGGAAGATGTCTAGACTGGTGAATAAAATGGGCCAGGAGCTGTTGTCTGGCCCTGAGGGCAACCTCACTTGCATACCCATACTTATAATCCTCTTTCTGCTCCACCTCCATCTCCCCAAAACCCCAAATGCAGACAAGCAGGGCAGTCTCACCCAAACTGCCCTCTGGAAGCAGACCCTGGGTCTGTGCTAACTCCCCGAGTAGCCTAGCCATTGCCTGGGAGAGTACTGGCGGCTTGGGGGGGCACTGTATACCAACATCACCACACCCTGGTCCTGTTTCATGTACTTGGGTACACATAGATTTAGATACACATATGGAGAATGTGACAACTGACAAAAGAAGAGGGAAATACAGGCCACAAACAGATGTGGAGGACCACAGAAGTCAGGACCAGTGGAGAAGCAGGAAAAAGCACTATTTGGGCAGCTTTCTGTACAGGCTAATTGCTGTGGGATGCAGTAAGGTAGCAAGGCAGATCCCCACCTAAGCAAAGGAAAACAAAGCAGCCTTAAAGCAATGGACAGGGAAGCCACTCATGTGTAGGGGTTGACTTATTTTGAAGTTTGAACCTGAGATGACCATAGACAAATTTGAAGCTGTCAGCTTTGCTCTAAGAGTGAAATTATAAGAAGGTAAGCAAAATCAATGCCATTAAACAACCCTCACGATTTGTAAGCCAATCTCATGATTCTTTTGGAGGTAACACACTCTTCCTTAACACCTCACTTTGGCACTGGTGAAAGCAGCAAGAAGGAACAAATTGCTCATCTCAGTAGCCTGCTATTATCAGTGAGCAGTGTGTGTGACTGTGGCATGGTCCAAAAACATCATTCATCGATGAGTGACAAAGTTATCAGATCACTAAAACAGAATTTACATGCTACAAAGCATTTCAAGTTCATGAAAAATTTCTTTGTGCCTTCTGTGCAAGTCTGTGCTCCTGCCTACCTCTACTGGTCTCCCTCTTTTCACTGAGGTTATGGACGAGATCAGAAGTGAAGGCTAACTAACTTTTCCATCCTAGATTGTAAGTCCAGAGTGGCAGTGTCAGAGGCGCAAGTGACTGTGGAAGAGGCAGTAACAATCCTTTCCATTTTCAGATCACTGGGTCCGTCTGGGATGGAGTTAACTTTCTTCATATCAGCCCATATGGTGCTGATATGCTGATGTTTTGGCTATTGCTGAGCGGTGCTTGCACAGCACCAAGGCTTTCCCTTTTTCCTATTCTGCTCCCTCTCTCCCCTCCCCCATCGAGCAGGCTGGGGGTGAGCAAGAAGCTGGAAGGGGCCACAGCCAGGACAGCTGACCTGAACTGGCCAAAGGGATAGTCCATACCATATAACGTGATGCTCAGCAACAAAAGCTGCAGTGGAGGAAGAAGAAAGTTGCGGATTTTGGCTTCCAAGGTGGCCCATTGCTCAGAGACTGGCTGGGTGTTGAGCTCCTTGTGGAAGCTGGTGAGTGATTGCCTTTGCATCACTAATATATATTTTTTTTCTCTTTCCTTCACTTATTAAGCCGTCTTTATCTCAACTGTCAGGAGTTTTCTTGCTTTTGCTCTTCCTATTCTCTCCATTGTCCTCCTGGAGGAGGGAGGAGGAGTGAGCAAGCAGTTGTGTGGGTGCTTGGCTGCTGGCCAGGGTCAACSCACTACGCTAGGATTTCATTCCAGCCTTGTAAAACTTTTACCAAAGTGGAAGGAATTTGTTATGCATATTTTTCTGTCATGCATAGAAACACATAAAATATCTATTAAAAAAATTATTTTGTTAATAGAAAGGAAAAATAAATAGAGAGATAATTTAATGGCCAGCTTGATTGCATATTTTAATATTGTAATACATCTTTAACCAAAGTTGTCTTCAATTATATCCCAAAATCTAAAATAAGCATACACCACAGAAAAGCTACATTTCCCAACCAACCTTTTACCTTTATGATAGTAACACTAATCAACGTAGCCAGCTTATTTCGACAACTATATAGAAAAATCTTGCAGTGACCCATCTGAAATAATTGTTTTCAACAGAGATTAAAAACCTTGGATATCTAAAGACAGAGATAAATTTTTGCTCTAGTTGCTACTTGCTATAAAGACTCAGGCATAAAACAGAGAAAATGAATGTCCTTCCTTATCTGAAAATTTTACTTCTCAGAATGAGCGTATTTATTGGACTGGACATCGTGTCTTTATCTTTTAATAATTTTTGTGAAATTAAGTTTGTACATACTATACCTTTTGCTCAATTATGTCTTTAATCTACAGCGATTCTATTAACATTATTTTCTGTTTCTATAGTCCTGTTCTGGTAATGATTTCTGGAACCAGACTGGAGTGCTGCCCCAATCCAGGATGCTGTGGTTGTCCATGATGTGGTAGAACAAACAGGCATCATCTGCAAACTACGTCCCAGACAGTGGATTAGGAAAGCTAAAAAACCTTTAGAAAAGGAAATTAATTTTCTCTATTACTGCAGTGTAAGATAGTTAYGACCTGTGATTCTTTTTCTTAAACAAGCTGTAGTAGCATAGGAACCCATCATCCATTTTTCAATTCAGGAAAAATTGCATGGAAAAAATGTAAAGAAATGCCACATTGCACAGATTCCCATACATTGCATGATAGCCATTATAACAGTAAATAGTCTTCTGAAGCTTCCTTTTTTAATGCCAAAATTAACTATGAAATTAATTCATGATGGTCGCCCAGGCTCAGGGGAGGTGAGCTGCCTGGGCACCTCCTCATCCAGTACTGGCCCAGCGGTCCTGCTGCTCTTTACCCACAGTGTTAGCAAAACCAGCCTCCGTCTCTTAGGGGCCGTCGGGCTGGAGCACAAATATGCTGTTGTTGAACAGAGCGGGAAGTATTACTGAAGCATGGTTTGCAAGAGAAGTAAGCAGAGTTTCCTCTCTTGCAGAGGGAGACTCCTGCCTCCTCCTATCCTGCTTTATCCATTTGCTGCTCAGAGGTGCAGGAGCAAAGGCTGTCTTAGCAAAGATCTCTTCTTCTCCCCTCTTCTAACCCAACACTCTTCCCTATCCCCACTCTCTGGCTCTTTTATGAAGAGTTTATGCAGGCTTATGGCAGCCTCAAAGATTTTATACCTCATAAAACCTTTTTGCATAAGGATTTTGATAAATAGAAGGCTCAGGGGGAATCTTATTAATGTATAAAAGTACCTGAAAGGAGGGTGTAAAGAAAATGGAGTCAGACTCTTCTCAGTGATGCCCAGTGACAGGACAAGGGTCAATGACCACAAACTGAAACATAGGAGGTTCCCTCTGAAGACAAACCCCCACTTTTTCTTACTGTGAGGGCCATTGAACATCGAACAGGTTGCCCAGAGAGGCTGTGGAGTCCCCATACTTGGAGATATTCAAAACCTGACTGGACATGGTCCAGGGCAACAGGCTCTAGGTGATGGCCCTGCTTTGAGTAAGGGCGTTTGACTAGATGATCCCCAGAGGTCTCTTCCACTCTCACCTAGTCTGTGATTTTGTGATTTGCTGTTTGTTTCTTCACCTAATCATTTTGGGAAGGAATTTTGGACCCTTGTTTTTTATTTAGTTTTGCAGCCAGCTATCCAAAGCACACAAACCTACAAACACAGATTTACAAAACCCRTAAGAGATTCATGCATGCTTCTGTGTAGCTGGATTTGACATTCCTCTGCTCAGTTCTGGACCCTTTTCTCCTCTCCTGGATGGTGCACTGTAATGTAATATTGCAATACATCGTAGCAACAACCACCAGAAATGGCAAAATCCCCCTCTTGGCCTGACTTGTGTTCAGTCATTTCTTTCCACTTCTCAGGAGGTGTTTTAACTCTATCTGCATGACTGGTATCAGTAGGATCTTCTACCACCTTGTAGATGGTAGATCCAGTGGTTCACTGATAGCTGGCTTGTGCCTGGATACAAGGAATAAAATGAAACGAAGCTCTTTGGCCAGCAGTGCTGCAGCCTCCTGTCAGTGGCCAGATGTATTTTCTGTTGTCTTTGTAAGATGGTGTCTGGYCCCAACAGAGCTGGGTCTGCTGCAGGTGAACAGCTGTACCATTTGATGTTGTACTAAACAGATCTTTCTGTGTGCACAGTCTGTCTTCCTCTGATCAGCCTCCAGCTTTTCAGACCTTTCAGCTTGGAAGGCTCACCACTATATTGTGCAAAGCCTTCAAAAATCTCCTTAGGGTTTTATTCCTCCTAAATCCTCTTCTGTCATTTGCTTTACTGTCACCATGACAGCTTAACGCTAATCTTTAATGTTTCTGTCCCATTCATCTCCTACTTTCCAGCCACGAATAAGTCTTGCTGTTGCTTTCTGTTGATAGATACCTGCTGGACCCTGGCTCTCAAAAMCAAATAATTTGGTGATGCTTTAGCCATTTCTTGATTTAGCAATAACATTTTCTGACTTTCTCCCCATGGATGAATTTCTGACCCTCCACATGGATGATTCCAGTCCATACACGCTCCTGTTTCAGACCCTGTTTTTCTCATCCCTGAGCATGACCTGCAGCTTCTCAATGCTTTGCATATCACATTCAAACGTGGCCACCCTGCTGCTTTTGTCTTTTCTAAGCTTGCCCCAGTCATCTGGCAYTTCATCCCACACACCATCACTGATGCACCCCTGTTCCGCCCATATTGAGTGCACAGAAATAGCTCCCAGCTTGTCTTCTTCATACCACCAGCACCATCCTGCACATTTTTAATAGGCAGCCCAGTGAAAGGGGACAGAGGGCACCAGGCTGTGTATCAGTTGTGAAGTGACCAGGGTGGTGCATCCCCGCCCACTGCTTTAGATAGATGACATGTCATGGGGCATTTCCCGGTCCTTCTCCCCTCCTGTATGAAGGGCAGCAGGGCTTCAGACAAAGGAGGTGCAGATGAGTGTCTCCTGTTAGGCTTACAGCTGCCTTAAACCATGATAACCACACAAGTAATACAAAGGAAAAATGAGGAACACAAAGAGAAGCATGGATGCTTGCTAAAAGCCATGCTGCCAGTTAGGTGAATATTGCAGAACTAGCTTCACATTTGTGACCCAGCTGTATTGTAGCAACAAACAGCTTCTGGTTCACAGGTGTCTGGATGGGGATGATGTCTTAAGCTTTGCTTACAAAAGCAAAAGTGTTTACGTTACGAAGGTATGATGAAGGGAAATCTAAGGCTGTTGAGGTTGAATAAATAAATGTAAATCTGTGAGAGTTGCCCTCGTGCCAGTTCTCATGCCACAGGGGAAGGCACTCCAGGGCACYTGATCTCGCACTGAGCTCTTCAGCTCTCACAGTGTTGAGTCTCTAAGTGGCTCTTCACTTTTGTTCCTTTGTCCGGATCCTATTAAGCTGTGGTCAAGGGGTCTGCAGTGCTAGCCAGCTCTAGCCACCAGAAAAGAGAGCAGACGGTAATATGGCTTGGAGCCTTTTTCAGGAAAGCCAGTGTAATACTAACTGCAAACCCAAAATACTCTGCTCCCTACCTCAATGAACTTACCAACTTGTTGAGGACAAGACCTGTCACATCATCCTCATAACTGTCATCACGATTATCTCATCTACTGTCTTCCATTCGTCTCTCTGCCTCTGCTTTCCCAAAAATACAGCTCCTCATTGTCCACCAGCCTACATCTTCTTGGTGCTCTTTTGTAGTCTCTCTGGTCTCTTTCACTCACAGCAAGAACTTCAATAAAACACCTGAATTCAGAACAAATCTATCCTCTTTTTCATTCTTCCTCAAATCTCATCTCCAGGCAGCTGACAACCTATGAAACTTTATTATATTCAGTGGTAGCAAACAGACTGTTTATCTGTCCCTTCCATTTTTTTATGTTTCTACTTTGTCCTCTATATGTTTTAACTCACTATGAGTTATTGCTTTCAGTATATGTAGGGATGGCACATATAGCACAATTTGGCAAGCTTGACAAGTACTTATAAATACTACCTCAATGCAAAATACTAATTAAAGAGAAGTAAATAAATTCTTACAATAATTTCTATATATTCCTATATATACATTGACAGAACCCTTCTTGCTTAAATGCTCTTCAGCTTTCTGGTACTTTCCTATAAAGACTGTTATGGTACATCCTCTGATTCCAATTTCTCATATTTATCTTCTCAAAGTCACATTTTGAATTTCAGCTTCAAAAGACAAGATATCATGAAAGAGACACTGTTGAAATTGTATCTGTAGTAAACCATTTGAGAGGAGAAAACAGGATGCTTTCATGTATTAACTCTGTTCAGTTCTGAATTCATACAATTTGAATGAAACCAGGAAGCTAGAATTTTGACTTAATAGCATAAACTACTCCAAATTTCCTGGAAAAGTCTGAACAATAGTGATCTTTTAGCTGAACAGTGCTTGAGTCTGGAAAGCAATCAGTATTTGAGTTTGAGTTTGTTATGCAACCAGGAGCAAGAGTAGGCAACTTGAATTTTAAAGTGAACAATTTGCATTGTACTGTAACTACTTTGGTGCTGAATAGCGTAGTGTTCCTGCATACCACCGCTCTCTTCATCACTGAGAGCTTGATTTCTCATTGCTTTGCACCTCTTGAAGTGGTTTATGGCTGTGTAAAGTGGGTATTTAAAAAATACTATTTTGTTTTAATCATATTTCATACCTACTTTGTGCAGGATGCAGACAACAGACTTTATATGCCACTCCAGCTATCCATTACCATAGACATCATGATCTCTCAACTTCCTAAATCTGTCATATCTGGAAGCAAAAACCCATCTTTTTTTTCCACATACCCATTTCAGGAAACAGTGCCTTGATGAATTAAATAGGCATTTTTAAAGTAGTTAACTTGCTTGACTCTTGCACCCCCATCTCCTTTTCCCCGTATTAACATCATAAAGGGAATATAAAGAAGTTTAAATAGGCCAGATGGCACCTCTGGGGCTAAGGGGATACCCTGCCAGCGTGCTTCTAGTCCACTTACTCKCAGCTTGTTATATGGAAGCTGGAGGTTCCTATATTCCAAAATGTGTAAACATGGCAGACACCAGCTGGTTCTTGAGGTAGTTATTAGGGAAGACAGAAAATACAGGAGATACTGAATCTCAGTCCACAAAATCATTAACTCAATGAATGCATTTTCATTTTTGCAGTATCCAGACCATTAGATGACAGGGCAAGTTTTAAAGGAAAAAAAAAAAAAAAGACAACTTTAATCAGAGCTTTGTGAAGTGTGTTAATTATCTACAGGGGACAAGATGCTACAATGAAAGACTGTGGTTTAAACTCCCTTTTCTGAGACTCTGGAGCTTGCATTTATTCCAAGTGAGCAGTGTGTTGGGTAGGGACTCTGGGGTAAACCTAGAGTGGATGTGTTTTGTGATCAGTGGACTGTGTAATGAAATACTGATGCAATATATTTCCCTTTTTCTGCAGGGGAGTCCCTCTGGGATTGGATGTAGCTACATTTGATATTATAAAGAATTTAAAACTGGTAATAAACATGTGCATATCTTTTCCTAAAAAAAACAGGTATAAATTTTGATGCACTGACTATTTATTATGTGTGGAGTTGTTTTTTTCAAGCAATATAACAAATCCGCCTTGCCATGCTTTCTTTTAGCAGTTTGGAATTGTATTATATGCTCACATTGTACTAGCAGCACCAGCAAGAAAGATAAAGATGCCAGCAGGGATGAGCAAAGCAGCCCAACCACTGCAAGACCACATGACTATTCCTTTGCTATAGCCTCCTGCTCATTCTTCTCTGCATCCAGTTGCTTTCAGCTTCCCCTTCGCCTATCTGTACTATGGGATTCTGGTAGTATATTTACTGTCAGAGAAGTGAAGGACAAAGTTTGACCTGAATTCCCATTTGCTTTTTTCAGCTTCATAAACTCTAGATTATATGCCTAGTGGCATCTATTCAACCCCCAGCCACTCTGACAAAAGCCACCAGAGCACTTCCAAGCCTCTCCCGCAAGAGCAAGCCTAACGTTCCCCAGCATCTCTCTCCAGTAGGTTCTTAAAACGCCGAAGTCTACGCTTTGAACTGCTAGAGTCATCCTCTCGTTCTCTCCCTCCTTCATGCTCTTCAGAGCAAACAGCTACAGCTGCACTCAGCAGCTGCATAACTCCAGCGTACAACTTCTCAGCGCCGCGGACGTCAGCGAGGACCCGGGCCACCACCCCGCAGGAGATTCAATCAAAGCACCGTTCCCTCTAAGGGGAACTCCCTAAAAAACGCATTTGCGGGATGATTACAGCTGCGTCACCTGGAGCCGGGACTGCACAAGGGAAGCAGGGCCAGCCCTGGTGAAGAACTGACAGCCTGCGCCGGCTSCCAGGGCGCTCGGGGCGGCGGCCCCCGCCGGGCTCTCGCTAGGTGGCACTGCCAGGCTGCGCCGCGCCGCCCAGCGCCGCCACGGCCCCCTGCCCCACCTCTCGCTGAAAGTTTGGCTGAATCAAGCCTAAGCAAGCCATGAAGGATTTTCCGGACATTTTGTCAGCGAAAGAAAACCGGGATCTGCCAGCTGAATAGTCCTCTTCCCTCTCTCTACAGTGAATAAACCACGGAGAAGGATTTTTCTGGGCTGTTTCTTCTAGCAGGCGCATGGAGACTGGTGGTTTCTCTCACGTAGAAGTCTGTGTGGCCTGTAGGAGTGGTAAATCATGCTTCACAGTGCACTTGCCTTAATTTTGAATTGTACAGCAGAGTTATACCAATGTATTTTAGGAGATCCTTGTGCTCACAAATACTTTGCATCTTTCAAAATTCCTCAAAATAGAGCTGACCTGTCACGGAGACCTTGTTCTAGCCCCTGTAGAAATTTCCCTCCCAGACTGAACATGCAATGCAGCAGCTGACAAACAACGGCATCCCTGATGTAATGGGGAGAGGCTGGAATTTCTTGATTCCACACACGACTGAGCCAGCTGGACACAAACTGCTCATTACAGATCGCGTCAGAGAAGCTGCATGAAAGACAGGCTGGAAATAAATGAAATTCCATTTTAATTGCAGAGGAATCACCTTTGGCTAAAATAGGGCATGGGGATGCTAAGTAAACAACAGTGCTAGAGGCAATACCAGCCTTTTCACATTCCAATTCTCAAAAGTGAAGAAATACACATGCTGTATTAGCAAGGCTTTGAGCCTGGATATCTGAAGGTAGCATTAAACCCTCTGATGAATTATAAATTAATACACTGTTCAAGCATTAGAAAAATATATGGGATTGATTGCAAATGTGACCTGGGATCCTTGGCCTAGAAGCAGTCCTCATCTTAATGAAACTCCTGGAAAAACCTTTGTTGTGATAAATAAGAAGCACTCTATGTATGAGTAAACAGTCCAGTAGTAGAGGTGGATCATATTCTGATTGAATAAGATTTCATTTCTATTGACCTATTTGGCAAAGACTATGAAAAGATGTTTTAAAATCCATACTGCACAGGAAATGTAACTGCCATTATGGTAATTTTTGAGGATGTTCCACCTAATTATGGGTCTTCTTTTGAAGGAATATAAAGCATCGCTCCCAAGAAAACKTCTAATATTAGGATGATGACTTAGTATTTACACACACAGATGCGCAGATAGRTACATGTGTCTTTGTAAGCCTGTGTTGATAGTATGCCCGTGATTTAAATCTGACTTTTTAAGGAGTTTAGTCAGGGTAGAGACATATTCTGAGCTAACGTAGGATGGACAAATGATCTTTGGAAGGTGTATGGTCATTTCTCACAAGTGAGTTGACAGGGAGTTTCTGGAAGGAGTGGTCACAGTTGTGATAGGGAAACGGCGTTGTGTTTCCTCACCACAAGACAGATGTTAGCAGATCCTAGAAAGGTCTCGCTATTTCCTGAACTCTGCTTATTTATCAGAGCTGTCACATCTGTTAAGAGGAGATTTTAAATAAGCTCTCATTATGTAGTCACCTCAACAAATGGCTAAAGAAAGCAATCCTGGGCAACCTTTACAAATGTGTTCCTCTCTACAGCTTTTGTATAATTGTCATCCTAATCAATACCTGAGTAATTGAAATCCTCCAAGATCAAAGTTGTGACCTTCTGACTGCCCTCTTTCCTGATCTACTTTCTCTAACTCCTGTAGAGGAAGATAGCAGCATCCAGAGTCAGATGATTGGCTTTGTTGTCCTAAATGCTAACCAGTCTGCCTCTGCTGTGTCAGCCAAAATATATCCCCTCCTTACAAGCTCAATAGCATCCTTTCATTTTCTGCTTCTGAAATCTAGGTATCATTTTACACATTAAAAAATAATAAATCTACTGGTGTTTCTACATGCAAGATGAAATTGTATTTTTTTATCACAATTTGAACATACTTTTTAGGCTCAATAGCTATTTTTATAATTTTGAGAAAAATAAAATCATGTTGCTACCCATCCAGTCTCATTTCTTATCAGGTTTTGCTTCTCCTGGGAGTGAAATCCTGGCCACAGGATTTCATGGTGGTGAAAACCACTTTTCGTGGTGAAAAATGTTTAAAATAATTAATTTGGCGTCTTGCACAGCTTGATTGCAAAGCAGGAATTATTAGTACAAATGAGCAATGATAAACTTCAGCTGAACTGAATGATTCCAAGATTTTTCCCTGCCAGTTTTTTTATACTATTCCCAATGAATTTAGATTATTTTAAAACCCTGATACTAATAGTTACAGTATTTATTTTTTATTTTTTTTATACTATTCCCAATGAATTTAGATTATTTTAAAAGCCTGATACTGATAGTTACAGTATTTATTTTTTATTTTTAACGTACTGCAATAGAAAGCTTTTAGTCACATAGTTCATTAACAAATCATCATGAAACTATTATAAAATCAAGGTTTTCTGCAAGCATATTTTTTTCAAATGTTCAAGACTTTGTAGTTTACAGGAGAAAAATATCCTCAGTCCCAAGAACTTGAGACTTAAAACTTCAATTGGGAGCCAGATCCCTGACTCCACCTGGATCCTCAATGAAATCAGCAGGTCTGTATGGTGTTGGAATCTACACAAATCCCATTTCCAGACTCAGTATACACTCATGATGAAACAGTAAAAAGGTGGTATTAGACACTGGTGGCTTGGATGGGCTAAAGGGATATAGCAGCAATAAACATTTTGGCATGTATTTTAAAGTTCTGCTCATTTTTTTTTTGACCAGAAATTTAGTAATTGCCTTTTTTTTAAATTTACGTGGCTTTTGTAATGTATTTCAGTGCATATAAAGTGGTAGCCTTGGGAATGATTTTCAAGCATTAGGAAAGAACTGAAAATAAAGCATGTTACCACTAAAAAAAATGGTGGTGCATCATATCTAGTACCAGAGAAGCATGTAGGACTGTGACAGGCTCTGTATATTAAACATTTTCATGGATTTCCATTTTGCAATAGGACAGCTCTAGAGGTATCATAACATAGGATGGATTCGTATTCAACAATCTGCTCTTTCAGATAAGAAACATTTCATTTAGATTTTTTGAAGTCTTAAAATAGTTAGTTTTGTACACATTTTATCTTATAATTTTGTAGTTTGCACTTGATCAGTTATTTTTTCTAAGCTATTCATAAGTCTTAAATGTCGAAAATTTTCCACTCGGTTTGGGGAATTAAGCAGATGGCTAGTCATCAGAACTTCTTTTTCCAAGACCAGTCTTAAGTGTGCTTTTTTCCTCCTTTGTCTTTAATTTATTCTTGGTAGTTGAAAAATCAGATCTTTTGGTTAATCAGCTTGAAGTTGCTGAAGTAAGGCAAGTTAGGCCTCTCCTTTCAGACTTAATTAGTGAAGGTTTTTTCCATTATTTGTGTCACTTGCATAATCTCTCACAGTAACAACAATATCTATCTGAAACATAAAATATTCAGCAAGCAAAACTAGCTAGACATAATCCAGGCTCCCTGGCACCATGTACCTTCAATTTACTGATTATTTCTATCCAACACACTTCAGAAACAACTTCACAGCTCAGGCCTCCTTAGCTCTATTAGCCTCCTTTTTATTTGATTTGAAATCACTCTAAAGGTAAGAAATCATGCTAGCTGCTAGATACTATCTGTTAATTGCTCCTGCAGATAACGAGCACCCTAAGGGGCAAAAAAGGTTACAAGGCCTATAGAGACACATCAGAAATGCATAATTTATGCTTCTTCCAGCAGTTAACATTGCAATGTTTCTGTGTGCACAGTCTATCTCATGCTGTTCAGCCTCCAGCTTTTCAGGCACTTCATTTTTGCATG
The DNA here is from genome assembly GCA_030449065.1 of Oceanodroma leucorhoa. Classification (NCBI taxonomy): domain Eukaryota; kingdom Metazoa; phylum Chordata; class Aves; order Procellariiformes; genus Oceanodroma; species Oceanodroma leucorhoa. The sequence continues at coordinate 6,022,802 of JASVER010000019.1, forward strand.
GTTCACCATTAAACAAACTAGTGAAACCTCCAAAAATATCCTTAAGGCTTTTTCCTCCTAAATCCTCTTCTGTCATCTGCCTCAATTATTTGATGGTGAAGGAATTTCCATTTCCCTGTTCTTTGTTCCTCTCCTCACTTCCCCACTTGCAGTCCAAAGTAAGTGCCAAGTGGTGAAAAGTGTTTAAAATAATTAACTTGGCACCTTGCACAGCTTGATTGCAAAGCAGGAATTATTAGTACAAATGAGCAATGCCTGTAGGACCTTTGATATAATTGTTGTTTTGTTTATGCTGACAAAGTATAATGTTTGCATTTTTTTATTCAATTGTTATTAAGATCTTTGAGACCGTGAAGATATGTCTCCAGTATGCAAGAGCCATTTATAATTATTAGAACAAGAATTGTAAAATGTAGTGCAAGATCTGCACACATCACGTCTGCCTGTGAGAACCAGGTAAACCAGGCTCTACGAATGGGCCAGATATTTCATATTCCATCCCTAGAAAACCAGTTTCCTTATGCATGCCCCTTCAATGAAGAGTTTGCAATACAGGCACTTGCAATCAAGCGGTTTTAGCTGGCGTCTGTACTTGTCTCCTTTGCCCCAACAGTTCTCTGAAGCAGCTGACAGACGCTGGTGGTGCCTGTGTTGGTCTACTCAAACGATCTCGCTGATGAAATCTCATGTATCTTCTGATTCACTGAATTCAGATTGTGTCTGCCAGTATGAATTAGACAAACCAGTTGTACGAGGATACTCCCAAGGTATCATATTGGAGCATTTTCTGTACAAGGCTGCAAGGCTAATCTTGTGGCAGGTGGAACAAGCTGTTCCTTCCTCGGAGAGCAGCACTCTGTCATTTTTGAGGGCAGCCTAGATATTATAACTCACTGTATGACCTGTAGCAGTTTTAAGTCACAAACATTTGCAGTGTCTGTCATTGCTGCAGGTCTGACACTCAACTGCCATGAGTTCAACCACGAGTTTTTTAAGTGCAGCACCCTATTTTCATTCTAAACTAACTTTTAGCCTAGTTCTGGGTGATAATGAAGGAAAATTTTTTGTGGTGGAAGAATTAAAAATTTCTGAGATTCTAAAGCAGTGCAAACTCCTGGCATGTGCATGGAGCCATGTGAAAGCTCTCTCCGCAAATTTTTCAAGCAGTTATCTTGCAGTGAAAGGTGTAGAAAAAGTGAATGTGCGTCCATCTCCCTTGATTTTAGCCATCTTAAAGTCAGACATTGAAACTAAATTAATTACCTGGTCTCCATTTCTAGTCCATGGAGAGAAGTGAGCATATCTATAGGGTAAGTCATCTCACCTATATTAGATGTCCCTCAAGAAAGAAAGAATGTCCTTCAGGTGCCTCTCTCTCTTAATTGGCTATAAAAGTAGCTTAAGCAGGACACCTAACTTTTAAACAGAACTATAGTTCAGGGAGATTAATTCCACCCTTAACCTGCAGTTTCCTTAGTATCATCTTCACAATCCAGCAAGGTATTTAAATACATGCCCAGCTTTCCACAGCTGAATAACTCTAATCACATGGACTGGCTTAAGTATCTTGTTATACCAGGACTTGACGGTTTCTTGAACTGAACACTTAACAGTCTGCATGGCTGCCTCTGTTATACTCCAGGCTGCTTGTTTATGACACTAATTCTCTTTAGTTTTCTTGAGCAGTAGTGTCAGTATTTCAGAGGGCAAATGGAAAAAAAACTGTTCTAATTTCATGGTATTTTCGAAAGAAATACATGGCATCATCTACTGCCACACTCTGTGCTGCATATCTGACTAAGAGTTTGAATTATTTCTGCTTTCCTTTGTCTAAACCTTTTAAATGTATTTATTCTCCGCTGTTATTTACTGGGACTGTTTTATCTAACTCTGTTAAGTGTTCTGGGACACAGATGGTATGAAATGCTCCACACATAATAAAGACTCATTGTTCAGGCAGCTCCCATGGCAGTTGATGGTAGAGATTACAGTACTGGGTCATAAATTGTACCAGTATTGTGTAAGTAGGATATTGTTGACACTTGATGTTCCTAATTAAAAAAAAAATACAAAAAAACTTGTTAGTTTTTTGAGCAGCTTCCAATGATTTCTTCACATGGGAATCTAGGGAGCGTATACAGCCAGTTGACATCTCCCCGTTTGGTGTAATGTTGATTTCAGGCAAACTTTTCCTCTACAACTGGCTGAGGAATATCTAGTTTAAGACAGTTTTTCTCTCTTATTGACCTAACTATACATGTTCTTGCACAAAACTCCCACTGATGACAAGAAGAATTGGATATTCAGAGCAATATCTATAAGAAGGTGTGGATCAAAAGCCCACTGAAACCAATGGAAAACCAAGCCCCCCTCCAAGCAGACAGCAGAAAGGAGAACATTGCTAAAACAAGCTCATTGGAGATAGCTTGAATTCTGGCAGAAAACAAAACAAGCCAAAACAAATGTCAGCTCATTTAATATACAAGTCAGAGGAAGAAACTGAGCCAGATGATCAATGATGTTTGAGTGCATTGGCACATTCCACCAGAATCCATCTAAAATAATCGCTCACAGTAACCCTGTGACAGTGGATGATGTCTGAGAAGCATAACTCAAAATCACTGAGCCGAACTGAACCCGAACCTGAGCCAAAACCAGAGCAAACCATTGTTTATCAAGAACCAAAGCTGAACCTGAACTGCTAGTGTGAAATCTTTATAGAAGGTCCTTGTGCCCTCCCCCGTGCCGGGGGCCCAGTACCTCAGGGCTTGCTCAAAGAGCCCCAGCGCGGTGGGGGAGCAGCCTGCTCCTGAGCGATGCGAGGCCGGCTGTCCTGCAGGACACACATCGGCTTGGCGTGCTCATCGAGGCTCACGTGAGTATTGCCACTGACCTACACGGTAGAAGAGAATGCCCACAATACCTGCAGGTCTTACAACACGAGTTACACCGGCGGGTCAGCTGGAGGTGACCTGCCTGGATGGGACCCCCGTGTGCAATGCGAAGCAGGGGTGAAGGCTATGCTTCTGCAGGCTGCTGTGAGGGCTGCGTACCGCTCAYAGAGCCGGTGTTACGATTGTTCTAGAAAGCTCTCTTGTCTGGAAGAAAAGATACCAGAAAAGCCATGTGCTTTGCTTCAGCATAATGTTGCAGAAGGACTCATTCCCACAATGTCTCACAATGGCTTTGAGTGAAGCTTGCATAGGGATGAGAATTAAAACGTAAGTTAAAGTTTGGTGGGTCAGTTATGGGCTTGCACTCTGCTGGTCACTACCTTTATCTGTTTGCCTCTTTCTTCCCCTCTCAGAACACCACATTTCTGCTATTTTACATCTAGCTTTGCAGTATCCTTGGGTGGATCCTTGCACTTCACGGCAGCGAGAAGGTATAATTTTAGCATATTTTAGTTTTTATGCCATGCTTTCTCGATCTGCCTCCTTACCTTCTTTTGTTCTTTTTCTCTTAAGCAGAAAGGCAACAGAAACCAGGCACTGAAGAAAATGAATACTGCTCCCTGACAACAAAATCTAGAGCCAACTGTTGCAGTCAGTTTTAATTTGCATTCCCTGGTGAAGCCCTGAAGCTTACTGGGACATAGAAACACAGAGGCTAGAGCAATTTAKGATCATGCACATAACTACTGCTTTTTTTACTTCTTTTTCCTTGCAATTGTTTAAAGGAAATGTTAGCAGAAATGCACACTTCTGCCAAACCTATATAGCTTTTAGGACGTCCACGTGCAGGGTGAATTCTCAGTCCTGAGGGAGGAGGGGTGGGCATGTTTCTTGTGCCCCAGCTGGAGAACAATACAGATTTAGTGCCTGTTTACCTAGAAATCTCTAATCTCAGTCCTGAGTCCCTCCACACATAAATACATGAACCACTGTGGGCAGTTTGCCTATCCTTGTCTTACTTTGGACACAGTTAGATGACGTATTGCTAATTTTTGTTGATTATTGTTTTGCGTTTTGTAGCTTAGTATTGTTTCATTAGTTTCTTTATGTTTCATTGCAGGAGAGTGAGTTTGGTGACCCAAATACATCCCTTCTCATCCCACACCTGACATTCCTTTAACTGTTGGGATAGGCCATGATAAAAACACACTGTGAGTTGTACCATTACAGCCTTTGTAATGGCTTTAGAGGGCTGAGCACATTTTAATGATTGTATACAAAGACAGCAGCTAAAGCATCTGTTTTTGACAACAGAAATACTGGTTGAAAGCGTCACCTCCCTTTTCTTCAAAATTTATGACATTGTCTTTAAAACCAGCATCTTCTGCAAATGACAGGGAGGGAAAAGTGTGCTTGGGAGGGGGAATGGAGGGGAGGACAGGAAGGAGGAGGAAATAGGATTTGTCACTGTGGATTAATAAGCCAGAGAATGAACGTTTGGGCAGTAGTGCTGAACTGAAACCAGCATCAAATAGTCACTGCGAAAAACTAATAAACATTTTAGCACTCACCGGTGAGGTGCTAATGAATTTGTATGTATGTTTTTGTGTTCATTTGGGGGAAGCAATCAAAAACTAAATATTAGTTACTTAATTAATACTATCCTTAAGGAAAGATTTTGTTCCTCTTGGCCATCTTATCAGGCAGCAAAAATGTAGACCCACTTATAAGTAAGTTCACAGTCTGATGGGCATGAGATACTTCAATAAAAGAGCAAAAATGAAAGAAAATCTAATTGTGTTCCAGACAACCTTATTTTTTAAAGAAATATATATATTCAAAATCCAGTAATGATTTTATGCTGTTTACTAATGGAGTCAAGAAAGCATTATAAGTTGCAAAATATCTTATAACTGGATTATTATTAGTCACAAGACTACAAGATATTAATGGTTTCACAGGATATCACAAAAAGACTCATAAATATTTTCATGGCTTTCAATGTTATATGATTTCAATTTTTTAACGGGGCAAGCTGTCATTTGGGTCAACAGGTATTTAGACAATTCCTCTGTAGCCATAACGTATTTACAAACACATAACTGCAAACTTTTTTTGAAGTTACAAATGGTTGTCCATTTGAAAAACAGATTACCTATTTATGTGCTTAACTATGGATGCCTTTTCCTAACTTTAGATACCCAATTTTTAAAGTGTTTGTCAAAGTAACAGGTTACTGGTGTGTTACAGGAGGAAACCAAAATAGCATCCCAAAGACTTGATCTGGAAGTCTGGTGTTCTCTTCATTATATTCCAGCTTTCCTCAGACTTCAGATCTTTATCTTCTCTCCTTCCAGACTTGGCAGTGGAGATATTTGGCAAAGTTTTCTATACAATTCTTGGGACCAGGAATTTGGTATCCAAGAACCATCTTTCCATAGTCTTGCCAGCAGGGCTATTTTATTTCATGGCAGGTACGGCTCATGTAGAAAAATGTGTGAAAGTGTCTAACTGGAATTCTCTCTTAGTTGAGGACTTTGTTCTACAAATTACTCATGTTAAGATATTTGTCTAACCATCTTCTACAATAGCTTTCAATTTTACTTTTAAGTTCTGTATATGCAGTGATCTGTCTCTTCTGTGTTAAGACTGCATAAAGAACTCTCTAGTTAGCATCAAATCTGGAAATCAGTTCACAGTGTGTACAGATATCAAGACTGTCAAAACAGGAGATATTTTTAAGTGTCTGATCTTCCTAATTTGTTCTGCAGAGCCAGTTTAAATACTTCTGAATGTATAATCTGAAAGACTTGGTCTTGGTGACTGTTCCTTATTGATGAAACCTTGAGAGGGAGAAAAAAAAGCCCATAATGCAGAACAGTTCCTCAAGTGTACTAACAGATGAACATAAGACAAGTCAGCTGCACTGGACTTGCAGGCCAGCTATTTCCTTTGTGTTGCTGATAACAACCGTTTGTGTTGCTGATACTGAAAGGTATAAGAAATTCTACAATAAGCAGTTCAGGAATATCCTGCCATGAAGAAAAGGGCTTTTTCTACCTCAGGAAACAGAACTCTGAAGGATACAAGCATGTAAATACCTCCAGAATGGCTGGATTGTAAGCATTTGCTGTTAGAATTCTGAATATTATTATTGTTATTATTAATAAGGTTCTTCAATCCTTGGTCATCCTTACTGTTTGCTTGGCCTCAGTGATACTTTATGACAAAGGGATACCTTATACAGGCTGATGGTTTAAAGAGAGCACTTTCTCAATACCCAATTTTGACTTTGCCACCGTTCAATTTACTAGTCCTTTAGCTTTTGTGTTAGGTGAAGTATGGCTGATGTGCTTTCCCAGAGATCACTTGCAGCTCTGTACATTTTATCCAGCCGATCTTTTCAGAAGAGCTTTTTTCAAAGCTCTGTTCATTCTCATTGCCTCACTCGCATCTCAGCTTCAGAAACAAACACAGGACCCTATCTGTGGGGAAGCAGATTTTGCTACCCTTCTACATTTGAGCCTTTTCCTACTGGGAAGCCTTTCATACAGAGATGAACTGGGATCCCTTTTTAGATTGCACTGGGTCTTGGCCCATGTGCTTGTTCAAGCCTCAACTAAAAGTGAATTTTTACAGCTGCTTGAAGTCATTGAGAATCGAAATTTAGAAGTGAAATGCTGACACCACCTTCCCCATTACAGCATTTAGCTGCTTCTGTCATGCTGCAATCAGCCCTGTATTGTAAGCGTCTGTGTTGTGAGCCTCTCTGATCTAAACATTTGTTAGCTTAAAATATCAATTCAATTGCAATCCATTATGCTCTGCTTAGAAAACCCATCTGGCTCCAAAGGCTGCTGCCACACGATGTGCTGCTGCTGCGAAGCCAAAGGCCTCATTCTGCCCTTGCTTGCACTGCTCTACATCTCAAGGAATGGCATTGAAGTAGCTGAAAGTGAACCACCCCAGAGCAGGTGTGGGGAATGAGTCAGCCCGGTGTATGGCTATATCATGCACTCTTTCCAACTTTCTTTCCCAGTTTTGCTGCTACCCTCATTATCAAGGAAGTGAAATTCAAAGTCTGAAAAAGAACCCCATCAAAACCAGAAAACACCTTTGGATTTTTTCTCAAGGAGATGATTGTAACCCCATTTCTTTCCTGCTGAATCACCATTCAAGACACTTTCAGGCATTTCTGAGACAGCTCKTTAAAACAAAACTGACTCCATAGGAGTGGAAAGTAAAATCATGCTTTTTAAAGGAAATGCCAAGAAAAAGATATAAAATATTCATCACCTAGAAGAATCACTTTTTACTGCAAACCATTTTAGTGTCTATTGTGCTTGCAGGTGAAAATACCTGATTAAAAACCTCTAGATGAGAGTCCTGGTCTCATGGCGTGCTTATGAGATCTGCTGGGACTACAGTGGGTCTGAAGAAAAGACACGGGAAGCCATTTTCAGTTTACTGTTGCCTTGGACTCACGTTGCATGTTTTCTGCCTTCTGCTGAGGAAAACCAGCAAAGAGCCCAGTTACCTAGGAAAGCAGTTATGTTTTGTGCTATATATAAGTAATAAAGATGACAAGCTGCTGTGAGCACCCAGGGAGTAAATGCTACCATGCCACTTAGGGTCAGGATCAAGAAGATCACCAGAGCTCAATTTTTTATGGCTTTGGGGCATCTTACTTATTAAGCTTCATTAACAAGAGTGACTAACTTAGGAGTTCAAAATGAGCTCTGAACGCCTTTCTGTGGCACGAGAGACCTGGGAAGGATCCAATTTAACTAGATGGTGCATGAACAGCTTTTTCCTATCTATGCACCTTTCCAGTAATAATGAACCACTCAATACATTTTTCCACAGAGCAGGAAACAGAATATGAGAGCACCAAAGGCACTCGTTAAAACCTGAAAACAGCCTGAAGTTGCATAAGCTTTCCGAGGGCTTTGATGCAGGGGTGGCAGCAGATGGCTGAAGGAGGGGTACACCCCGTCATTTGCTTGCCCCTGTGACGGGGACGACAGCACGGCTCACGAAGCAGCCCCTGAGCTATCGCAGATTTTAGCACAGCATAAAACAGTGAGCTGAGATGGGGGTTAGTTTATTTAATTTTGCAGACTGAAAACTGCAGTGGATCAGGAGGTTTTTCGTGAGTCATTCGGTTGTCCCCCCTGCAGGGGACATGGCAGCAGCCTTGCTCAGAGCGATACGGCAGCTGGCAGAAGGGGCTTGCTGCTGCACGTGAGTCCCGAAAGCCCCACGCCCCCAGTGCCCAGCACCTGCAGGATGCTCCCGACCAGTCCCTTGGCCACTCTCTGACCCTGCCACAGGGTTGCTGGGTCCTCCCGGTGACACTGGGTGTGTGCTCCGGGAGGGTGCCGCTGCCAGAGCTCCTGCAAAACCCTGTGACAGTCCCGGATGGCTGCTGGAGGGTGGCAGGGAGGACTRTTTGTGGCTGTGCCAGGAAGGCCACAGTGACAGAGGATTCAGTTCATGCTTTTGACTCAATTATGTGAGAATGGAATAATTCCTCTGCACCTTGAAATGTCCACAGGGTGGGAAAGAGCATGCAGATGCAGTGTCTATTAAATGTAACGGRCTGGGATCAATAGTGATTCAGTAGCCTCATATCATGAGATTCTTCCCTGCCCAGGCTATTTAACTCATGAGAGCACACTGACCACCCATGCACAAACGATATGCTAAATGCCCCAACCAAAAAGAAAACTAGGTAATCTCTCTTCAACTGTAACACAAAAGCCACTAATGATTTGTTTTTAAATTGTATTCATTATATACAGAGAACAGAATATAGTTTACCACTTTATTACCTGACACACTATGAGAAATAATACTCACAGGAAAAACAAAAAGGATTTGAAATTTATTTTCATTATAATTTAGTTAGGGAAGCCAAAAACTAATAAAATACATGTAATAGATTTGTATCCCCATTAGGTTAGGTAGAATGTCAAGCCTAAGACAAAAGAGAGCTATTTAGTACCTTTTCTTGTAAAACAATGGTCCTGTAAACCCCAGCCCAGTGAACAGTCTTTATTCATGAAAGCAGTTCCACTGACTTCATGAAAGCAGTGAGAAGGTGCCCACAGGGATGACCCTCCTATGCCAGACTGGACCTTTCGTTTGAGTCTCACAGTAGCACTGGCTATTCATTGATACTTGAAAAACTCTGAGCACAAAGCAAGAATGCAATGGGTTTTGTTTATATTTGCAGTTTGATGCTCACCTAGTGTATGCACAACAGAAAAATACTAATACTTATAAAATAATTTATAGATACAAATTTCCATAGGTGATTTCATCATCTGTAGTATATCCTGTATACACAACTACACTTGAACTTCATGCAAGACATATTTTACAACATGCAGTTCCACTTTGACCTGCAACTTTCAGCTAAAATCACTGTCAACAGAAAGGATTACTTTTCTGGTAAATTTTGGCAAAAAAATAATTTTGCAGATAGACCAAAAGGTGCAAGATGAATAAGGGAAGGGATAGATCATGCACTAACAAAGAAAACGGCTGAGAAAAAAATTTCAGATCTATGTATTTGGAGTAAAGCTGGATGTGTACATTGGCTCCCTGACTGAAGCTGTAAAGGCCACTGCATGATGAAGAATTAACATTAATTCTTATCTCTGCAGTGTTGTGCAGTCTTTGGGTAAGACACAATCACGACTGAAATTTCTCACTGCTATATTAGACACAAGAAAGCTTTTTTCTGTGCCAAGCATGCATCACTTTTTTCCCTCCCCTGAACAAAAAGTACCAGTCATAGAAAACACAGTAACCCAAAACGAAACTAGGAATTTGTTCTTTGGCAAATGTGTTTTTAGCACAACAAAAAGGGAGCAGAAGAATATGCCACTAGCTTTCTGACATTCCCCAACCGATAAAATTCAGTGTGTAGGCAATATATGATGCTTGCAGAAACTAAATGCACTACTTTGTGTCTCGTGCTGTCTTTACCACTATGTATATATTAGCAGCTTTGTGGAGCCACTATTAAATTTAAAAACCTGTAGATAACCTGAAAGTAATTTTGGGKTTTTTTTTGCCGTTCCCCCCAACAGTAAGGAATTTCTCTTCACAATACCTCCAGGCTCATAATAAGCCTGGACCCATCAGAGGGGAGCAGCTGATGCACTGGAGGGCAGGGCTGCCCTGCAGAGGCATCTCAGCAGGCTGAGAGGAGCCGCAAAAAGACTTACAAAGGCAAAGGAAAACTCTTGCATGTCCATATCATTTTGGGCCCCCAGTACAGGAAAGACTTTGACAAACTGGAGCGAGGCCAGTGGAAGGCCACCGAGATGGTTAGGGGCTGGAGCACACGGTGTACAAGCCGGGTTTGTGTAGCCTGCAGAGAGGGCAAGTAGAGAGGGGTGTGAAGCAAGGGGAGAGATCTAACTGTCATTTTCTCCTCCCTAAAGGGCAATTATAGAGAAAACTCAGATAAACTTTTCTTGGAGGTGCACAGCGAAAGGACAAGAGGCAACAGCCACAAATAGCAGCAAGGGAAGTTCTGATTTGCTGTGAGAAAAGAAATTTTCACCAGGGGGGTGAGCACTGGTACAGTTCGCCCAGAGAGGCTGTGGGATCTCCAGCCACAGAAGTACACAAAACTCAGAGACATGGCCTTGAGGAACCTGATCTATCATCTTTGAACATGGCCCTGCTTCAAGCAGGGTTTGGACTAGATGATCTCCTGAAGACCCTCCAACCTAACTTATTCTTTGGTTCTGTGACAAGTTAAGAAATGATAGCTCTCAATCTGTATGAGTTGGAAATGCCACCCACAGGTGAGATTATCAGCTTGGTACTGGGACAAGCTGCAACAAAAAGCCTTGGGAAACCAATCTTGAAATCGTATTTGTATGCAAACAGAAGTTTATAAAAACGCTTATAATTCTTTCCTTTCAGACTGGCATAATACTTTCAAGGTATTACAAAATATGTGCATAAAGTTGGCCTCACATATATAAATATATAACAAGATTTTTCAAAATTTAGTGAAGGAGGCACCCACCTAATATCTTTGGTAATCAGCTGATTTATTGAGGCCTTTCAATAGGATTTTGAAGCTTAACTGGAGACGTCTCTATCGGCAAATGTAGGTAGGCTATCTAACGTGGCCAGAAGAAAGAAGACAAGAAGAGTAGCAGTAAAATGTATACTAAATCTTCCTAGTACTGTTTTTAATTACTTTTTTCTATTAAAATGACATATGCAGATTTCACGCTGGTATGTTATGAAGCCTTACTGCCATTCATTCTGAATGACCTGCATAGTATATTCATTTTTCCTGTGATTTAATGAGTGGCAAAAAATGGGCAATGAGTGGCCAAGCTCCACAAATGTTGTTTTTTGCATCATATCACAAACTCATATTGGTGTGTCTATATAGTGCTAAGTGATCCTGTGGTCTTTTTATGACCAGTTAATAGGAACTAAACAAGGATAAAGATACCAGCATGAACTCAGTAAAAAAGAGAGTCACCAGAACATATTATTTGGGAAAAAATGTTGGAGGCAGTTCCACTCTTGTTCCTCACGTTGCTAGAGGAATTAGGTTTTTTTTACTGCACTTAAACAGAAAGAAGAAAAATGCTCACTAATATCTTCTCTGGTTGACTTTCAGAGGTTCTGTACACTGGGTTTGTTATGGATGTGCTAAGAAATACCACCATCATTCTGCCAACTCCTTATCTTCCCGACAATACCTGCCACATTGCATACATTGCCTCTTTTACATTTACAACTTGTATTGATGTATCATACCTATAGTTAGATGAATGGACAGGGACAGGACATCTGGAAACGCAGGAAATAACAAAGTCATGAGTGCAGGACATAAAGTACTATAGGGTTACAAAGAGAACTATAGGGTTACAGAAACATCATGGACTCATAATCACTCCCTGGACATAGGTACTGAAAGGGAGCTGGTATTCAGAAAAGATGGAAACAATGGTAAAAGCGATGTGTGTGAACGGAGTGACAGACTGATGTTTCAGAAAGGGATCCCCGATAAAACAGATTCTGTTTGCATACAAAATTACTTTGGGGAAAGATAGTGGGTCGTTGTTAGAGTCTGCTGTAGAATTCCAGAGTTAAATCTGGATATGGATAGAGATGTTCAAATCGTTATTTTGGGGAGAAATTCTGCAGAGAATTGTCTCATTATGGCAGACTCCAATTTCTCAGATGGCTGAAGAACAAATGCTACCGAARGCAGCCCAGATATTCCGGAGTGACAACCGACAGATTTTCTGACAGAAAGCAGAGAGGCTTCTTTCTAAACTTGGTTACAGAAAGTATTGAGGTTGTTATAGGACAGTTAATTGTAAAAAATAGCATCGGATCACATGCATGTTGCTTTAAATTAAAATGGAGGGGTAAACAAAAATAGATCTGTTAGTCAGTCTGTCTGTCAGAATTTTAAAGAAATGACTGAAGGCAGCAGAAGTTAATTGTTCGGGGACTTCTCTGTGGAGAAGACTTGGATTTTCTTTAAGGCAAAACACAGAAGAATTTCTGGAGCTTTTAAACCCTGCAAAGCAAAAAACTTCTGTAAAAAGCCTCAAAACCTAGCTGTATGCAAACCCACCTCAAAAATGGTGCCTAGATGGAAATGGAAAAAGGATGATCAGCAATAAAGGCTATGCCTTATAGGCCAATTTTCAATAAGGGCTCTTGAAATAAGGGCTCAAAGACAGAGCCAGCTGATAGGAAACGAGAACAGAAGGGAAATCTGCATTACTGTAGATGGAAGCAAAACTTGAAGCTCCTTGTTTTCACCCAGTGCAACCCGAAAACCTCTGTTTCAGGATTCAAAAAAAGCTGGTGTATGAAATCCTGCTGCTGGTGAGAAGCATCTTAAGTCAGTCTCTCCACCCAGAACTGGTGCCAAGTGACTGGAAAAGAGGCAATCATCTGGTGCATTTCACAAGTACCTGGCTAAAACAGGCCTACAATGTAGGCTTCAATACAATACAAAGCTTTAGAGCAGCTTTTAAAGCAAAAACTAATTGAAAATGAAGGTGAACATAAAAGAAGATTAAAAAATAACAGATATCTAAAAAGAGTAGATCATAAGAGAGCCACAGAGTCTAGGCTAACTTGATATCTTTCTTTTACAACCCCTTTCTCAACAAATAAAACGTGGCCGATCTAATCTATCAAAACTTTGGCAGAATAGTAATTACCRTGCTAATGGGAGAGCACTGGTGAAGCTTGAGAAGATGGGGATTAGTAGAAGATAGCTAAGGCAAGTAAAGGAACCTGTTAAAGAAAGATACTGCAGGACTATGTTGAAATGCTATTGAAAAACTCTTGGGMTGGAAGTAGAATTACTATTGTTTTTTTTCAGTACTGATTACCCTTGGAACCAATCTTGTCTGAATATTTCTCTTAATGACCTTGGTTTTAAAAAGTAATATACTAATAAGGTTTTRGGAGACATTATCAATGTAGAAAAGGGGAGTGATATGTGGAAAAATCAGGAGTACCTTGCAGGCTGGAAAAGTAGAAATGAGATGAAATTKCATTGCGTGCATTTAGTTGCTAGTAATTTTTTTTAATGTAATTGAAGCCTCATCAGAGTGGCATGACACCAGAAGAGCCTGTGTGTTTTAAAGGATYATGAAATAACTAGGATTAACCAGTGCGATGCCCAAGTCAACAGGGAATTACAATCCTGGATCATACCTAGTGAGGTATTGCCATGAGAAATATGAGAGCTCTGGAGAAATGTAATCTGGAGTACTCTGTACAGTCTTGGTCATCCATATTCACCGAAGGTGAACTTAGACTGGAACTGATGAAGGGAAAGTCTATGAAGATAATCAAGAGAATGCAGAATCTCTCATGAGATGAAAGAATGAGCAGCAGGAGGAATGATTCTTACTTTCCCATCAAAGTGTCTCTTATTCCCTAATCCCACCTGTCTATCACGATAGTCCCACTGGGCAGGGGAGAGCAGTGCATTGCCTTGTCTGGAAGGACGCATATTTGGACTGGCTGGTGGCTGGTGCCTAACAAAAAGAATAATGGTTGAAGTCTGCCTGCTTTTCCCTTTAGTGGAGGCTCTCATTTGTCTTTTTTTCCTYTGACTTGGCAGCTTTTTTCACAATGTTTAAAGAAACATAATTATATTTGATTGAAATAGTGCAATGGATCAGAAGTTCTTAAAAGTCAGGACTGAAGGACAGAAATGGACTATATAATCACATGAACCTCATTTCCTTAGGGAACAAGTGTAAAAACAGGGATGGCACAAGAATAAATAGAGACAGACTGCTGATGAAATTAAAAAGGCAGGACAGCAGCAGCAGGTCTCTATCAATCAGAGAATTAAATTTCCAACTGGTATATTAGATACAAAGGGTATAACTAGTTTTAAGATTGTAATCAAGTTATGAAATGGATTATATGACATGATCGCCTTCAGGAAGTCCTCTCCTGTCCTATCAGGAACAAGGGTGTGCTAATATGATGGCTTTATCCTAATGAGTGCAAGATAACATTTTAAGATTTGCAAAAGGGCCTACAGATCAGTTTAAAAGCCATTTGCAGAAGACACATTTACTCCTTAGTATCTCATATTTGTTCATCCTTGTCACTGAAAATCTGTTTTGCCAAGTTGCAGGCAGAATCTGTGACTATTGTTTGCTCTGCTTTTCTTTCTCTCTGGAAAGGCTCGGTGCTGGACTGCAGTGGTGCAGAAGACAGCACAGAGAAAAGCAGTGGCAGCTTGCCCAGAACTCAAGTGCTGCACCGTATTTCCATACAAATATACAATGAATTGTATAAGATTTTACATGAGAATTCTTTTTTTTTTATTTAAAGAGCACTGCAAATGTAGGCAGCACTTTACAGAGCAATCCAAAATTGCTGTGAAGGTCACAAAAAAAGAAAAGCCATGTAAAAGCATAGCGTTGTCCTCACAAAAAAATTATAAAGACTTAAATGAATTTCAGTTTATTGCACTGATATGAAAAGAGTTTGAATTCCTGATGAGGATGAGATTTGCCAGAGGATTTTTTAATGAACTAGCTAACACATAATTTCCTCCTGCCAGATAAAGTTAGGACCTATCAGCCGTGTCATAAACTGCTAGCAAGTCTCTGAACTTCTTGTTCAGGTCAGGGAGGAACAGCAATTTGTTTGGAGTAGAAGGACTGGAGAGCGATGCTGGGTGGCACTGTGAACTTTTGTACGCCGGCTGCGGTGTCAGCATGTGAACAGCGCAGGAGTTTCCAACAGAGCTGGTAGAAAATGGGAAAATGGTTGGCCAGGGAGATTTCATGGAAATGCAGTTTCAGCAGAATCCAGCAGCTATATGGGATTGTTCTGACTTCAATGAAACTTGATGAATTTATAAATTGTTCTGAACTTCTCATTTTGCTTCTGCACTACTGGCAGTCTATATTAAGAACTGCAGCTTTATGTGATATAAACTTTGATTAGACTTTGATTAAACTTTGATAGAGACTTTGATTAATAGTACTGTATGGATAAGCCAGAACAAACCCCCCCCAGGGGCTGATCAAGAAAAAAATCTCAAGTGCTGACTAGCCAGCATACTATGCAGTAAACAGGAATGAGAAGCTAATCTATAGTTTAAACAATGTGTTAATTAATACAGCATAAATAACGAAATCTGTGGTAATCCAGGGAGTAATCTTGTCTATCTGCTGATCTAGGAGCAGCTAGAACACCATGCCCTTGAGTAAGATGACAGTAACTGTATGCTAACGGATAGGAGTCTCTTTCCAATCAGATGATCGGCAGGATTTTTTGCTTGATGGTTTTTACTAATTTTAAGATGGGAAATCTTTCTAAAATCAAATGGCACAGTGGGAAAATCGAAGGAAATAAAAGGAGAGTGCCAAAGGATGACTGCCAGTCTGTGGGCCTCCCCAGGGCTGGCACTACCAGTCGTGTGACACCCCCCTGCCCCAGGGAGTCCAACTGGATCCCGCTGAGGCTCAACCAAGTTAGCAATGGGGAAAATAAAAATGTCCGAGGGACCTAGCGTACAGCCACGGGAACGCCAGTGATGCGACAGGAACACGCAGCTTGGGTGAGGTGCCGGCAGGACTTTCCATGATTAAATCAAAGATTTTCAAGGGCAGCCTGCAGATAGGTTGGCTTCAAGTGATTGCAGAATAACCCCCCTGAGCCAATTTGCCAGTCCAGGTCTGTCTGTCACTTTGTCAGTCGAGCCAGCAGAGCAAATGCAGTGGGATGTGGCCATTATGCTGGATGTGCAGAGACCCAACCAAGGAAGAGTCTCATAGCCTTTAGACTGATCTTACTGTGTCACCAAATCTGCCTAATACTTAGTCTATGGCAGTTTATTGTGGAAGTGTTTGTTTTTATAGCAAAGACTGTGAAACTACTGCTTATTTACTAAATGGTTTGAAGGGTGGAGGCATTTTTAAGGGAATTACTTGCAGCCTTTTGAATTTATTGGGGTAATCCAATAATCCAAACACTTTCAATTCTGGAATTTTGGTTCCCTGTGACTTGGAGGCAGATCCAGTGCAGGACCTGGTTGCCCAGCCCTGGGAGCAAAACTGAAAACATGGGGTGAAGGGCCCAGGTCCACAAGGAGTTTCAGGCGGTTGGTGTATGTAGGCTGGCACTGAGATCAGTTAGCCCATCCTAGCCTCCAGAGTATTGCTGTTAGACTGTTTCTGGTAGCTGAACGAGCTCACCTGYAGACGGTTCAGACACTTCTGTCCACATGGATGCCCTTATGCAAACCAAAGATGGATGCAGGGTGAGCATCAGTTGTTTCAGTGGACTTTCTGCCATTGCTCCCCAACGTGCAGAGCTGCCCCATTCCTCATACATTTCCCACTTAGAATACGACTGGTGAAGCTAGTGACTCCCACCATGAAGTTGCTTAGGACATGACTTTGCTACAGAGTAACTAAGAGAGGGGAAAAAAACCAAACAAACAAAAGCAATGCAGTTTGGAGGTGCAGCTGGCTCAATAGAGAAGTTGCTGTGGGAGTGCTGTGCTCAGAGCACATAAGAGAAAGGAAGGGAAACAGACTTCCATGAGGAAAAGACTGAGGAATTACTCATTTTCAAGGCACACCTGTCTTCTAGAGAGTAGATATTTCTTCAAACTCAAAGGAACCACCAGGGTGGTTAAGGTGGAGGTAATAGGGGGGTTAGCACAGCTCCAGCTTAGTCCAGCGTCATCCTGAAGTTGTTTGTCTTCTTGAGGAATTAGYACTGAGAAATCATCAGCTTCCCCCATAAGCCGTTTCACTCCTGCTCTGGGAGGGACCCGGCTGCTGGTTGTAGGCAGAATAAGAAAGATCATTGCCTCTAATTGTGCCAGTTTTGATGAAATCTTAAAGAAGAATCAGATTTTTAGATAATAATATAGATACTGTTTTATCAATACTCAGATTTCTCTGGGTGCCAACGCAGAAGAGAGATACCACTCCACAGCTACTGTCTATGGCCTCCCACATAAGCAGTGTCCTGCTGCAGCAGTCACAGTACAGTGGTACACAATCCTTGCTAGAAGTTTACATTGCAGTTTTTTAATTCATGCTTGGGGAGCCCAGGCAAGTACTAAAGGAACCTTGTGGTGCATCCTCTGGGCTTTTGAAGAGGCCCTCACTGCAGTGTATGGAAGACTGAGAGGGAAGGTTTTGCACACATTGCACAATATTTTTCTTGATCTTCATAAGTGTGTAGGTGCATGCCTGTATGTATTCCTTACCTTGATTAGCAGGCCTTAAGGAAAATCAGAAATAATCCACACCTAGCCAACAGCCATTACAAAACGGGGAATCTTCAGTTACACTGACAGCATTCTCCTGTTGGGAATTATGCTATTTTGGTGCATTTGGAATGGAAAATGTACAATTTCATAAATAAAATATTTAACAGTTTTTCTTGCGGTCATTAATGGCTTGATATTAGAAATATCCTGCTTATAGACCAAGACATTTCCAGTATCATTCATTTCCCATGCCAGATTTGTGGTTTGTGATGGAAGCATACTTTTAAGAACGTGGACCAGCGATGGCACTTATCAATTGTCATGATAACTTTGTCCTGTGGGACAGAGAACTAAAAGAACAATAATAAAAACCAAGTAGCATTCTCTAAACAAAGAAAATCAATCAAACACTCTGTTTATTGATCCATGTTAGAAATCTCTATAGCAGGCGCAGTGAGTGGACAGCTAGCTGAAGCATATACCTTATGGCTTTTAAAACACCCAATTGTAGCATGATACCACTAAGAGTGGCTGCTCTCCTTATGCAGCCTCACAGCAAATCTACCATCCTATAGTGCAATGCATTATCCTTAACATTTCTTTAAAAAAGGAGAGAGAACAGAAAAAGGATTTTCACAGCTGGCAATGTACTAAAACATACTAGCTTTCATCAGGAGAATATAATGGCACTACTGTTTAAGAAAATGCTACAACCTTRTTTAATTTTCTTATTTTTTTTAAATGGAGTCTTTTCTCCTTGGAAGATGGAATAAAATGAGGGAAGAGAGGATAAGTAAATATTTTCAGCCTTCTAATCTGAAATCCATAATTACAGTTTTATTCCTTTCTGGTTTCTGATACATAGATTTCACAGAGCTGATTGCAGGCTTCAGGAACCATATTTGCCTTTTAAAATGAAGCATTTCAGGTTTTCTCCAATTAACAACCACTTGCAGAGTACATCACAGTTTAGTGCCTACTCACCAGCCAGATTTCTCATAGACAGATCTGTTATTGTACTAAAATGAGGGTGAGAAGCCTTCTGTATTAATAGTTTATGAAGACAAATAAATTACAGCTGACCATACAGTATTCTGGCTATGTTCTTCTTCTAAGCCTCTCTCTGGAGTCTCTTTTTCTGGGGGGATAAAGCTTCTTGAAGTGATAATACCTTGTCCTGAATGAYAATAGTTTGGACTGGTTGGTGTGGGGCAGCATCATTTTGAGAAATAGCTGTAGGAAGTGCTTAGGCAACCTTCCTTGTACAGAGCACCAACTAATTAAAATAGAAGCTTTGGCTTTCTTTTCCCCTTAAGGTAACAGAGTTTTAGATCTAAAGAAACAAAACCAAAAAACACAGGAAGCAGGACAGCTGTTATTAGACATCAGTTCAAAGTGGGGGTAAATGAAAAGCCTTTGATTTATCCACAGGAAACTGCCCAGGATCAAGGTCTTCACACAGTTACCCACTTTGTTCCCAGTCCTTTTTCACCCGGTCAGTCTCACTGCATGTTATTCCTAATAAGCTAACTAGACCCAGAGCTTCTTGGAGCAAGGTGCTGTCACAGTTTTATCTTCTACATTGGCAAGCACATGAGTTGTTTCTTAAAAACAAATGGCAAAAATGCTGCATTTCCTTCCTCTCTCTGTCCCTCCGCTCCTCCTCCCCTCCGCCCTTCATTCCTCACCGCCTCATGACGTTTGTGTCACCTTCTGGATACCAAGTTCTCAGTCATCTCATTCCCTTGCTAATAATTTCTGCCCAGGTGCAGCCATAAGCAAAACAATGGTGCAATATAAAAGGAAAGCTGTCAGGTAGCCAAAAGTAGCATCAAAAAAGCAGTAGAGAAGGAGATATTCTTATATCTGTATCGCTGACTGACAAAACCCTATTGCAGGACATATGCGTGCATTTACTATTTTAAAGAAGTAATCATGCTTGCTGAAAGCATCAACCTCAGAAGGAAACCCAGAGCTTGAAAGAATGAGTATTGTTGTAATGCTCAGGAGATGACTTGTATTATTTCAGATAAACATGGTCGAGAACTGATGGACATGTATTCCATAGACACTGGCATTTTCCTCACAGAATAGCTGTTTTCTGCTGTGCTGTTTTCTGTTTTGCATAATACCATATGAACCTCATTACTGCAGTTTGGAGGGTTTTAAACATTCACAGAAAGAAGCATAGGGAGAAGAGCAATAGTTTGATTGATGCAATTTTCACATTGGCCCAGTGGATAATCAGAAGAGCTCTTCTATTACAAGGACATGCAGAAAGCAAAACATTATAAATCCTACCCACAACCCAGGGCCAATAAGAAAGGCTAAAAAACCTCCAACACCACAAGCTTTCTTGACAGAGTCATTGTTAACAGCTTGATAGCAGCTAGCAGGCAAGATCTGCTCTTATGCYAGGAGTACAAAGCACACAGCAGTTTGAAAGAAGGATAAATATGTATGTATAGAAATTACACCTTCCTAAAATGATAAAAAACAAATAGATTAAATGAACCCCTACCTTGGAGAGCCTGGAGTGTACGAGTCTGTACAACAATACAGAGCTGCAGGACCAGCTGTGGTGCACTTTCCAGAAACGTGGCTAGCAAATGCAGCATACTCACATCTGCATACTCATAGACCATTTTCCAATAAAACCGCCATCTGTCATTCTCTCCACTCCGTCGACTCCGGATACCCAAGTATATTGTGTGGAAATACCTAGAAATAAAAGAGAGAGGTTATAGATATTTTACAGGTAACAYTTCTTTATATTTTTTTAATGTACTACAAAATAATGAACATTTATTTAAAAGGATTATCGTATTACAGTTTATAATAGTTGATGTGATAAGAATAGACTAAACTGGAGACAAGACTTGCCTTCACAAAACCATTTAAAAAACTTAGCACTGTCTTATTTGTTAAATAGTATTCCTTTCAAGGACCCAGTTTTCTGAATTGAAATATAAGGGGGATGTGTTGTTTATATGGCTTCCCTCAGAGTTTTTTCAAATAACGGTGGGGGAAAAAGCTGATCCTGCAATGGTTTCTACTCAGAGCCTGCAAAGAACTGATCTCCTTTCTGCATCACTCTGTGTGRACTTGGAAGACCACAGGCACTGCAAGCCTTGGGGGGGTCTTAGCCTGGGGCCCCGCTATGGCTGAGCTCATTGTCCTGCTTTTCCACCCGTCTAGTGCATTGAATATCATATTTCAGATACTGCCAAATACATAGGGCTTTTTCTCATAGTTTGATTATTTTAGGAGGAGAGAAGATGTAGCTGCAAGTTCCTATTTTAGGAGGAGCGGAGATCTGGCTGTGGGTTCCCTTGGTGATTAGAAGTGACTCACTACGATAGCTCCCGTGCAGCAGCAACAGTAAGGAGAAGCAGGACCCAGGAGCCCAACAGGTTGCTGCTGCTGCTGGCAGTAGTAGCCAGCAGATGAGAGAAGCAACGGTCAGAAAGCATGTGTCGGCTCTGGTGGCCTGTGCAAGCAGGGGGAAAAACCTGGCGAGCAACGAATTAAATAGATTTCAGTGGGTGCAGGAGCAATGAGTGGTTTTAGAAAGCAAGGGATGTCTTCTGATGGCCAAGGCAYCTGGCTGCTGTGATGCTTTTCGTGACCCTTGCAGAGCTTGCAGTGGTCTCCCGTGACACACCTGTGTCACAGTGCAACGACCACTCTGGGTGGCCTTTGATCTGCTCTGTTATTCTCATCTGCTTTCTCTTATTCTGTGTCAGAAAGTCTAGGCTCCCACCCTGCTCCTACAATTTTAGTTCAAAACTAATTAAGGCTGGCTGAAAAAACAGTCTCACTTAATGAAAAATTCTGAAGATTAAGATATTGTCTTGCATCAGGGTGTCTTGCATCCTACCAGAGTGCCCTGTTGGGCTACTAACTGATACAGATCTCTGTTTCTCTTTTTCTCACTGTATTTTTCACACCCTGGTCCTCAAAGCATTTCCTCATGATCTTTTTAACATGTTTTCACAGCACTTTTTTTTTATTTAGTGAGATTATATTTTCTAATAAGAAAAATTTTAGTAAATTTTAACCACTTCTGATATGAATTGTTTTAATCAGTGAAGACAAAACATCTCAGTATTTCTTCTCCTTTTCACAAGTCCTTGTCTTAAAACCCTTTTCATAACTGGTGGAGCATGGTGAATTGTGGAACCTTTTTTTATATAGGCTGCATGCAACCTTTCATCCCTCTTCTGTTCAGTTGTCACTCTGGCAGTATCCTTGCCGATGAGAAGATTTTTGGCCTCTGACTGGCAGAACAGCCCAAGACTCAGTTGCCCCTACAAAGAATGACTGCTGTGCTTGTACCCATTGTACCTTTGTACCCAGTGCACACACCACCGCAGAGCAACAGCTTCACTCAGGAATATGCACCAAACAAAACCAGGGAGTAGCAGAGAGAAACAGCTGAGAGGCCAGATCTGAGCCTGCAACATTTCTCTTGACAACGCACATCACAGCAATATAAAAGGAAAACACATTAAATTCACATTTAAATTAAAATCACACCAGGTGGCTTTGAATTTTATCAAAGTCTCATGTGGGAGTGAAGCAGCAATGAACCACTCAGAGACTGAGACCACAGAGGTATAATAAGGAAGACACCAACCCTACCTCTCATGCAAAACACTGAGCAGGTCTAGATGGGTTAGAGTATGATGGGATAACAGGGGCTCTCCGACGTCCTCAGGGTTAGGTAAAGTGAAATGGCCTGCTGCCCAGATCTGAAAGAAGCCACTGAGCTGGAAAGGCATCTTTTGCTGTGCAGTTCTGTTAATGGGGTCTGCTGGACCCCCAGGTTCTCAGTCACAATCAGTTTAATTGTTCCTAGACCTCTGATTAGTGTTGGGCAGCACAACAGGGACAGGTAAGATTTGGATTTCCTTCTGCAGTTTGGTTTTTGGGCAGGGTTTTTTTGGTCTGCCTCACATGTCCTCCCAAGGGGCACACCTGGGAATATTGCATATAGTGGGCAGAGAGCATCTTCAGCATCCTTCTTTTGAGCTATCACTAACCCTTGCTATAAATACCTAAAGTAGCTTTGGCTGCCGAGGGTTGTGCCAGGAGGCTCTAGCTCTGCCAATGGAGCCATCTGCAACTTCAGTTCTACAGCATTTGTGCAAAAAATACTTTTCCTATTATGAAAATGACATGCTGTGCCAGGCAACATCCCCTAGGGTTCTCTACCTGCTCTGCAGAGTGGTTGTGCATGGCAAATATGTTGTGATTAATGAACCCTTATGGAAATATTTCCTCTCCTGTTGCACTTTATTGTGAAACGCTGGCAGTGAGTTATTGGGGACTGGGGAATCATTGCTCTTTGTCTACTTAGCTCTCTGCAATTTAGACACAAGAGGCAGAGAAGGAAGATACTTTCTCTTTTCATASACTGGGGACCAAATTTCAGCCTAGGGTGGTATTTTTTTCTGTCCTATCAATTTTGGCCAAATTAATTGCAGGCTGAAAGGAGCATTTACACACATAATTACTATCACTGATTTATAGGCACAATCAGGTGATTAGACAGCTAAACATTCTCATTTGCATCCACAATTAATTGTACCGGCAATTGATGTTAGGTGTGCAAATTAGCAGTTATTAAAATAAAAAGATAGTCTCATAAAATGCTTCATATATCAAAGACACTTTTTTCCCATAGTGAAATAAAATTTAAAAAAAATTTGGGAGAAAGTGCTTTTCATGTTGAGGTTTCCAAATATAGCTTAACACTGCAGTAATGACACATTCCATTTTATATATATACATTATGTAATTGCATCTTAGACACCCTCACTGGAGTCCTATTGTCAGCAAATGCTATACAGACACACGCGGAGGTAGTTCCTGCCCTGAAGAGTTTTTATATTTTGGTCTTCTGGTACCATTTTGGTGGAAACTCACATTTCTCTGTGAGCCCACGTTGTGGCTCTCATATACAGTTATTCCAGAGAGATACAGGAAAAAGTAATAACAGCTTTGCATTAGAAAATATCTTAGGTTCATTGTAGGGTAAACTGATGCCAATGAACCTGAAAGAGCAGATGTAAATGTTATTATTTTGGTTGTGGTTGCATCTAGAGGCCTCAACTACAGTCTTGTGCAGGTGCTGTACAAATATAGAAAAACTGCCTATCCATTTCCCCAAAGACCATTTAATTGACATGAAAAAACATTTCAAGGAGTGAAGAAGTGAGAGTTAGAGCACCAGAGGAAGAAGGTAAAAAAGGAGGAATGGGAAGTATGTTAACAATACTGCCATCTAGTAAAGTAACTACTTCATCTAATAAATCAAGATAGTCCATTAAAGTTTCTGATTTCATTAGAAAAGTAAAAAACAAATAAAAAACTCCTTTCCCCCCCMAAAATCCACAATTTCATAGATCTTATGTTTGTGGAGAAAAGCTTAGAAGTAACTGAGTTTCCTAAAGGTCTTACAGTTAGAAGACTGTAAAATGTACTATGAAAAAGTGATATCAAATATTATTATTTTAAAATTACTCTTTTTTTTTTGAAGCCAGACCACTGCTTGGATTGTCAACACTGATATAAACAAGCTTACTATTCAGAATGAAGACAATGGGTAGGAAGCAATACTTCCTATATTGCTGATAATCAGATGGCAACATATATATCATTATTTGAGGCTTAATGTCTTTTTTACCCTCTGGAGGAAATGGAGAATGCTTCAGCATTTAATTGTTTTAATTTATTCCAGTACATCACACAGTACAGTACACAGACCATTGATAAAGCATAACCCTGAAGGATATAAATCTGAGACAAGATCACAAGTGACATTCTTTTTCCATTATATTAATGAGGGAAGGCAGTAAAGTAAAAAAAAAACCAAAAMCAAAAACAAACAGAAAAGCAGGTTAGTCCTTGTGCTGCCCACAAAAAGTGTTCAAGATGCAAGACAAATAGAAGCAAAAAATTACCTAAATTTGTAGCTGTGGAAAAAATGTATTTCTGTCCTAGGGAGAGAGACATTCATTCTGATCAGACAGTGGGTCTCCAGTGTTTCCAAAATCAAGAGTTCTCATTTTGCTCCAGGTTGACATACCAGTCTTGAGTATGGTCAGCATAGACTGAAATACGTACATTTGAAATAGTTCTGGTGACACTTCAATTACATGATTAAAGCATGACCAATTGTTCATTTAATTGAGATGTGGTAGTGTAATTATATGATAATACCAAATATTTATAGGAGTGCTTTTCAAGTTTAAAGTGCTTTACAAACATTAATTGATTAACYGGGATGAATGTAAATAGTCTCACAGGGTTCATTCCCCAGGAATTGGCAGCTGACCAGCCTAATACCTTCCTGCAGGAGCAAGGTATAGCTTTTACTCAGCAAACTCAAACCCAGTTGAGATCTCATAAGCCCATGATAGGGATGAGTTGCCCTTTTCTTGTGTGCAGAATCATGTCACTCCTTTCTCCCTTATTCTTAGGAATGTGATATTCTGTCCTGAATTTGTGGATTAAAAACCTTCTCCTCAGCTCTTGCTCCAGTACAAGGTAGGCAACGAGGCCCCCAAAATACTTTCCAAACAGGAGGCAATTCCTCAGAGTCAGATATTCTGGAAGGGAGAGTTGAGGTACCGTTGGCATCCGGGCTAAAGGTTTCCAGCCTGACTACAGTTTATCTACTCTTCTATAAAAGGCCTTTGGTGAATATCCTGGGATCACTGAAACTGAAGAGGCTTTTGGCAGTGATTTACAGAGCTTGGGTTTTTACTCAGTTTACTTCATAAGTACCTGGGTGTCGTTTATGCCCGTTACTTCTCTCTACATAATGATTTCAGAAGCTGCTCCATTGTGCTTCACAGACACTATTCTTTGTAGTACAGACAGCTGAGGCTTAGAATAAGTGGAGCAGAGAAACCGAATCCTGATTGCTGGTGGACTTGTTGTTCCCATGTGTGTTGCTCCACATAGTTTGGCTCAATCAACATCTTTCAGTCTTCTGAGCTTCTCTGGGCTTCCCATCCCAAAGTTTGCCATTTGCCCTCACTTCCTTTCTTCCAGCCCCATAATTTATTGCAAATTTTTAGCTACAAACTGAGATTTTGGAGATTAAGAAGAGTTTTGTTCAGTTGCTTTTCATTTAGACAGTGTGCACAAGTATGTGCATACACAAGCACAGAGCCATAWGCAAGTCCACTCTGACTATGGCTCTGAGCACTTCTTGCTACAGATTTTTAATGAAACCATCCATCTGATGGTAATACGCACAGCTCTAGAAAAAAGTCTTCCATTTAGAAGTGTCAAAGACTACATTGCTACCATGTGCTTAATCTAAAAAGTCCTTAGGATGATACACATGAACGAGAGACCATTTGCATTCTTTGGAAAAATGAAAATGTTCTGATTTCATGCCTCATGTAGTCCATATTTATTACAATTGCCTAAGTCAGTAGAGGACATTTGCTTATGTCACATAATCTAGTGAAACATTTGCGAGAAGATCAGAAGTCATTAATGGCTAGTTGCAGCAGTCCTAGGCATTTATTCTGATGCCTAATTTGCCCCTGTATCAAACAGTACATTAAACAATTTAGCCATACCATAAACAGTTGTTCTTTCTGTGTTTGAGGTGTGGAGAATAAAAATCACTACTGCAGAGCTAAAAAACAGTAGAATAAACAGCAATTCAGATAAGTGGTATTTTCTTCTGTTGCTTAGTTACCAGAGAAAACTTAACTGTATTTGTATCTCAACAGTATTTGCCATGTTAAATAACAACAGATTGTTCTATTTTACTTCTTATGTGCCTTTTTATTAGGTGTGTCTGAGTACTTAAAAAAAAAAGTTTCTTTAGCAGCAATACTTACTTCCTTATTAGCRCGTGCCAACGCTTATTCTTTTTGTTCTGAAGAAACGGACAAATCCCTTCAGTTTTAATTCCTTTTTCTAGGAATGAATAAGCAACCAATTTTTAATTTTCCGATCAAATTATTTTTTGATGGGAGCATTAAGGTTTAATGTGCAAAAGGAAACTGAAATGTATTCTGTAGCACAGCAGTGACCAAAGCTTGTCCAACCAAGCACAGTTCTGGCAATTTACCAGCAGTCAAAAGTCTGGGCTTAATTTACTTTAAATTATGAGTGCAGCATCCTCATCTGTGTCACTGAGATGAGATCCATGTGAGGGCAGATCCCACTGGGGAATATTTCATCATAAGAGATGTTAAAAGACTTATTTCCAGAATATACCTCCATTACAAAGATAAAAACAAAACCCAACTTCTTGTATTTAATTTTCCCTTGCAGTATTTAAGATACCAGAGAAATATCTCCTTTACTTCCTTTAATACAAAGAAAGACACTTTATGAGCATAAACTAAATTATTACATCTGTTTCATTATGACCTATAAAGCATTCCCCAGCATCTTCCACGACTGGATGATCCTTCCCAAATGGCCACGAGTCRTATTACAGCAGCATTTTGTGGTCGTCTAAATTCTAATGGCCATCTGAATTTAGCTACTATCTGAATTCCCCAACTGTAACCAGTCATCCCCAGCACTTTCCTTCCTTTCCTGACATGGCCAAGCTGCAGACCTCCAGTATGTGAACCACTGGTGTAGGGAGATGGTAGGGCCAGGTAGGACTAGTACAGGTTTAACAGGGAGAAGGCAGGGTGGCCTAAAGAAATCCCTGGTGCCCCCTGCTCCCCTATTAACCCCCCTCACCTGTGGGGTATGGCTGCTTGGCCCCACTGCTCAAGCTACAGTTGGATTCAACCCTGCGTGAGGCAAAAGCCCCCTCCAGGAAACAAATCTGCTTGTACTAGAAGAGAGGTGCAGCTTGCATGCTTGCACTGAATGGTACGGATGCCTGGCTGTCCCGTGCTAGTCCCCCTCTGGCTTTACAGTGTTTTGCCATCCTTTCTTTTTCTCTGCACCCTGCAGGTTCTGGTAAGAGGGGCAGCAAATCCCCTGCCTATGCACAGTCATACCCCCACACCATGCCCGCCACGTGCTGCCACATAGGACAGAAGTACTTCTGAAAGTTTGCCATTTAGTTTAATCATTTCCATGTGTCCTGGTTTCAGCTGGGATAGAGTTAAATTTCTTCCTAGTGCTGTGTTTTGGATTTAGTATGGGAAGAATGTTAATAACACATTGATGTTTTTAGCTGTCGCTAAGCAGTTTACTAGTCAAGGACTTTTCAGCTTCCCATGCTCCGCCAAGTGCACAAGAAGCTGGGAGGGAGCATAGCAGGACAGCTGACTCAACTGGCCAACGGGGTATTCCATACCACAGGACGTCATGCTCAGCATATAAATAGGAGGCGTCGTCCAGGAAGTAGGAATCACGGCTTGGTTATCGGTCAGTGGGTGGTGAGCAATTGCATTGTGCATCACTCATTTTGTATATTCTACCATTATTATTATTATTATTGTTATTATTATTATTATTATTATCCCTTCCTTTTCTGTTCTATTAAACTGTCTTTATCTCAATCCACAAATTTTACTTTTTTTTTTTTTTCCCAATTCTCTCCCCCATCCCACTGTGGCCGGGGGGGAGTGAGTGAGTGGCTGTTGTGTTGTTTGGCTGCCTGCTGGGTTAAACCACAACACCATGTTTCTGTTTTCAAAACTGGGGTATTCCCAGTATGCACTGGCCTCCCATGGCTCCCCGTCAGCCCGGCAGCTCTGCGGCATCCCAACCGGCCCCGTGCTGCCAGGCTGTCCCTGCCATGTCTGTGGTGCTCGTCCTCATGTCAGCTTTTGCCTCTGTAGCTCCAAGGCCCAGGGGCCAAGGGAGCTCAGTGGCCACTGACCCATTGGGCAGGCAGCTGATGGTGTCACCGCCGGTGACAGGGATGGCTTAACCTTGTCATGGGGTGTGATACAGCCATGGGCCGCAGCTCCTCAAGATGCTGCCCTGATACTTCTCAGGAGTAAACATTAGTGCATTTTTTGCACTATCAACAATGGGCTAGAATTAAAAAGGAGAATGAAGAAGTGAAATGAAAAAAAAAAATTCATAGTGTGCCGCAGCTGTCTATAGCTTTGTATCTCAGAGTTTCTTCACCAGGCATTGCCACTAGTGCTGCATAACAGCTGCCTTTCCTGTTTCAGTCAGGGGACAAGCCCACTTAGACATGTTCAGCAGCACAACTAAAAAGCTTTACTGCACTCTCATTTCCTGTACGGCACCGCACACCTGCGTGCTTTTTAACCACAGCCACCGCTTCATCAAAAGCTGATGAAATCGCTTTGGGCCTCAGAGGCCCCTTGTTTTCCACCTCTGGGAAACACTGGAGTTTCTTACGTATCGTCGAGGCTGCAGCCCTGGAAGTGATGCCTGTGTAAGACCGGACCCCTGAGAGCGAGCAGCTTCCCGAGAGAGCAGAGATCTGCCCTGCTCTGTGTCCTCGGAGAAGCTGAGGGCTTTCCCGCCGTGTTGGAAGGGTCCATATGGACTTCCTGAAGCAACAACACTCAACTGAAACTCAAAACATGGCTTTATTGATAAATGCCAGGGCACTCCAAAGAGCTAAATTAAAATCCTGACTCACAGTCTGCTGTGTGACTGTCTACTTTTGGTTTTCTTCCCACAGCTTTAAACGCTTTCGGGGGTGCCCAAGTGGAAGGCTGTCTCTGTCCTATGAACAAGAGATCCCCAACGAATAGTGGTTTACATTGAATTTCTTTCTCCTCTTCTCCTCCCTTCCACCCCATGTCATATTTTCATTTGCTTCTAAGCCTGTATGCCTGTTAGTCATCCCAAAGCACCCTGGGAACTGAATCCTGGTTTGCCTCTGTGTCTCAGTCTGGAGATACCAAGAAGAATCAGGGACCAGAAAAGCACAGAATCCCCCAGGGAGCTTCAGGCGTTCCCTGGAAAGGCAATTAGTCATGGCCAAGGATCTGTACCATGCAGCTGTCACAGGAATATAATCATTATCATAGGCATCCTCACTTCACCAGCCCCTGGGGCTTCAGCAGGAGCTGAATTGTTTCCCTGTTCCTTCCCAGCTATGACAGATTTATGATGATAGCCCTTGGAAATGGTCCCGAGACCCCCCTTGTGAGACTGGCAAGGAAGATGCACCTGTCTCCCGACCACCTATTTGACTGCACTTGAAGAAAGGACCACTTGTAGAGTTAAGAAGTGGGCACAGCTGGAGAACAGTGCTTCTGGCTTCTTCTCAGCTTGGGGTACCAGGTGTATTTCCCAGTTCTCTGGAGAAGCAGCTGGGCAGCATCTCATCACCACATAAGGATAAGACCAGGGTAAGGCATCAAGAACYCTTTGCCTTCCTTACCCCATATTAGTTTCCATAGGAACAAAGTGTACAATGGCACACTCTGAAAACCAGGGTCCCATGGCTGGAGACTTTGCAGTCTGGAGACAGGATCTTCTCCTGGGTACCAGTGTTTATTATTCACACTGCACACAGGGAGATGCTCAGGCACCTCCGGGGGAGCCGAGTCTCTCCCAGCATCCATCTCTCAGATCATTTCCAGAGGGACATGGGCTATTTCGATCTGAACAGTCCACAAGGGAGGGTTCAACATGGAGGTGGAATGCCAGCGGGGTAAACACCCTGGAGCATTCCTGCGCCACTTCTTGGCCAGCTTCGTTAGGGAACCCTTCAGTGGTGAGCTCACAAACTTGTGGTCAAATTCACCATCTGTAAGAGGGAACACCTTCGCACATTATTCACAAGAACCATGCTGTTTGTTGCTTTCTCTGATGTCTTTGATAAATTAAGTAGATGAATCTGCCTGCAGAATAGGCAGCTTTGCAGTGTCAACTTCCACAGAACAAGAGTGGGCAGTTGTGATTTCCTTAGTCCGGGAAAGGAAAAAAYTGCATTTTTAAAGCAGAGGAGATGCCTGCAGTATCTTTTGCAAAAATCAAGAGAAGCAACAGTAGTACAAATACTAGAGAATCAGAATGGCTAGGGTAGAGGCTATATTTCATCCCCACAGACAAAATATAATGTGTTTCCTTCCATATACACATCTTTCTCTCATGACCACCGGTGTGTGCCAGGATGAATCTGGGTTGTGTCACTCTGGGGGCCTAGCACGTAATCTCACACTGTGAAACAGCAGGAGCTAGCTGCCTTCACTAACCAGTAAAAATGAACTATTGCCAAGTCTCCCCTTCCTTCCTCCAAAAAACCTTCCAAATTGCTTATAAGAGGTTTTATAGGGCCTGCCTGCTCCTTCTAGCTCAGAGAAAACACACAACTGAGAATTCTGTTTGGAAATATCTACGCTGTAAATAACTTTTTATTCATGCTATTTATACAGCAGTCTATGCTTCAGCTTTTTCTTTTGAAGGACTCAGGAAAAGCTATTGGCTAATCCTCTGATATAAAATTCCTAATAAGTTGAATGCTTGTTGTTTGGATGGAGCAACCTATAAGYATTCAGGAAGCAATGTGGGATTAGTCACTCATTAAGATATGGACAGACAGTGCTCGTGTGATCTTTATGTGATATTCAAATGGSTGTCAGCATTATTTAACAGGAATTCCAGCTAACTTCCTGTTGGTGCTTGTAAGTGGTCCTGACTAATGGAGAATGTGCTTTAAATGTTGCCTGCTTGAGTAATTTTATATAAGATTCAATTCAAAAACAAATTTGCCAGCTAATAGTATTAGTAGTGCTGAACAGCATCTCACAAAGAAATGGTCCCGAATATCAAGCTGAACACTGCACCATGCACTATATCTGTATGCTTTGCAAATGTAGTACTCAGAAATCTTTGGAATAAAGTTTCTGACTTGGGTTTTGCCTAGGGGAAAAGCTCTAGGGCAAATGGCAGCATTTTCATTCCAGCCTTTCATCAATTCCCATAGGCCAAATCCAAAGGGCATCAGTGAGAAAAAGACCCTGAGGAATCTAGCGGGAATTTTGCCAACTTACAGACCTCCCAGTTTGCCCCCTTACCAATATATTATAGAAAAAGATGAAGGAACATAGAAGGTGACATGCTGGCAGCAACACACAAACCAAAGGAGAAAATAACATGAGCTGGCAAGACAGCAATTACATGTAGGACTTGAAAGCAAACTGTGGTCATTAGAGATCTATAGTTTTTAGTCTAACTGGAATTCTCAATTCCAATATTAGTTCCATCTTAAAATATAGCTCAAAACCCAAGAAGCACTGAAGGATAGTGAAATGCCTAGGAGAACAAATGCTTCAAGGAATAGCTTGTATCAAAGGGCATGAATTTATAACAAATGCTGAGACTGACTGTGAATTCAACAGTCATTTTGTTTGTAAAATTACTCAGAAAAGAAGGCAGAGAAAACACAGGCAAGCAACAAGAATGAAGAAAGATTTTTTGCTGTGGCAGGAATTCCCTGGACAAACAAGAGAAAAGAGACCTGACCACATCAATCTCTTTTATACTGTATTTTGAGAAGGACAACCTAAGAGGCAGATGAACACAATGGCCATTGAAAGGGGCAGCACAAAATAGTCAGGGGTGTCAGAGCCTTATGTGTAAGGCTGTGTAAGGCTCTGTAACATTACGTATTACCTACCAGCTTAGGAAAGATTCATTCATGTGCAGCAGAAGCTCCAATGAAAAGTGTGCTTAAGAAAAGAATTACTTCAGAAAAATCTGTATGATCAGTATGAATTAGTCTACGTGGGCAGTTACATACCTTTAATTGAAATTATGAATTTATAATGGTTGATTTAAGCGCTTAAACTCTTGACTTACAGGAAGCTTGCTTTGGTTTAGGATTGTTTAAAACCCAGTTTAAGATAAACTGAAATAAGCCAGTAGCACTGAATTAGTCTCCACCCAAAGGTTTGAAAAAATTTAGCTAAGGTTTGGCCTATGAACACTTTTTTAATACTATTTTTAGTTGGGTGTAAGATCAGTAAAGTTTTGCAACACAGAACACAATTATATTTGCATACAGATGCATATGTATAGGCTTGTCATTCCCCTGCAGTATAGGTGTCTTATTCCAGTAGAGGAGGTTATAACATCTGATAGAAGGCTTGTAAAACTTGGGAGACCATACTGTTGAAATGCTACAAATATAYATAACTAAACAAACACAAAATCTGTGTGCAGGTAAGTCCCAAACTCTTTTACATATATGTATAAACAAAGAGCAACACTTTAAGTATCAAGTTTGAATTCATTGCCACCTAAGTTGCCCTGAAAATCAGCATAATTAAGAGCCTGATGTAGCACAGGAGTGCTTTTAAGAGGATAAAACTGGACAGGGGGTTGCTAGGAGCCATAGGGCCATCTGGTCCTCACCAGGGTGAGGGGGGGAATGCCAGAGCTGGAAGGCTCATTTGGGACTTGTGGAGGGAACTTGATCCCCACACAGCATCCAGCACTATCCCTTTGCGGCTATGCCAGAAACATTCCCCAGCACTGGTTGCCCTAAACACACTGCAGGTTAAAAGAGCTTTGAAGGATATCTACAAACCCTACTTTGGCTGTGGTATGTCGATTGAGACTGGCAAACGTAGTGTGATCTGCTTCACCCTTCCATTACAATCTTAATCACAGAATGACAGCATGGTCAGGGTTGGAGGGGATCTCTGGAGGTCATCTGGTCCAACTCCTGTGATCAAGCAGGGCCATCACCGAGAGCTGGTTACTCAGGAGCATGTCCAGACAGCGTTTGGATATCTCCAAGGATGGAGACTCCAGAATGTCCCTGGGCAACTTGTGCCAGTGCTTGGTCACCCTCACAGTCAAAGAGTGTTTCCTGATGTTCAGAGGGAACCTCCTGTGTTTCTGTTTGTGCCCATTGCCTCTGGTCCTGGCACTGGGCACCACTGAAAAGAGCCTGGCTCCATTCTCTTTCCACCCTCTTTTCAGGTATTTATATACATTAACAAGATCCGCCCTGAGCCGTCCCTTCTCCATGCTAAACTGTCCCACCTCTCTCAGCCTTTCATCATAGGAGAGATGCTCCAGTCCCTTAATCATCTTTGTAGCCCTT
The DNA here is from genome assembly GCA_030449065.1 of Oceanodroma leucorhoa. Lineage (NCBI taxonomy): Eukaryota > Metazoa > Chordata > Aves > Procellariiformes > Oceanodroma > Oceanodroma leucorhoa. The sequence continues at coordinate 6,056,469 of JASVER010000019.1, forward strand.
CACTGGACTCTCTCCAGTAGCCCTACATCTCTGTTGTACTGGACAGCACAGAACAGGACACACTACTCCAGCTGTGGCCTCACCTGTGCTGAGTAGAGGGGCAGGATCACCTCCCTCAACCTGCCGGCAACACCCCTCCTAATGCAGCCCAGGACACCATTAGCCTTCTTCGCTGCAAGGGCACATTGCTGGCTGATGTTCAGCTTGGTGTCCACCGGGACACCCAGGTCCTTTTCTGCCAAGCTGCTTTCCAGCTGGGTGGGCCCCAGCGTATACTGGTGCATGGGGTTGTTCTTCCCCAGGTGCAGGACTTTGAACTCTCCTTGTTGAACTTCATGAGGTTCCTGTCAGCCCATTTCTCCAGCCTGTTGAGGTCCCTCTGGATGGCAGCACAATCCTCTGGTGTATCAGCCATTCCTCCCAGGTTTGTGACATTAGCAAACTTGCTGGGGGTACACTCAGCCCCATCATCCAGATCATGGATGTAACATCTCTCAAGATATTAAACAGGATCAGAGCCAGCATTGACCCCTGGGGTACACTGCTTAGTTACTGGCCTCCAACTAGACTTCATGCCACTGTCACAATCCTCTGAGCTCAGCTGTTGAGCCAGTTCTCAATCCACCCCACTGACTGCTTCTCCAGGCCATACTTCATCAGATTCTCTATGAGGATCTTATGGGAGACAGTGTCAAAAGCCCTGCTGAAGTCTAGGTAGACAATATCCGCTGCTCTCTCCTCGCCTACCAGGCCAGTCATTTCATCATGGAAGGTTAATACTAAAACTAAGAAGAGATCAGTATGGCAGAACTTATGGTCAAGTTTATGGGTACAGTATTGGTGAAAAAAATGAAAGCTTACAAGTAAGTTAAATATAAAAAAATGTAATTCTAGCATCTGTATAGCAAACAGATAGCTCTTTAACTACCCGACCCTGCCACCAAAAATTCCTCATATATATGGCAGATGCCAGAGCTGGAATTCCTTGTTCAGACTGACACCTCATCCCCAAAATGCCACCTGCTGCAAGCCTGATTCTTGGCCTAGACTTTACAGATTATTACTTCTTCAAGGAATATATGATACATGTCTTCCTAGCTCTTTGCATAGCAAATACAAATGCTCTCAAAATCCTAAGTGCAACTGAAGTTATATGTAATGCTAATAATACTACTATTAATAATAATAATTATAAGGCTGTTTGGCATTATTTGCTTAAATTGAAAACCATTTATATTAATCCAGACAGCAAATTGCATGAACTTCCTTTAACCTTTGGAAACCATTAAGAAATTCAGTATTTTTGGCTAATTATGGTTGCAATTCATGGGGCCTGCATGCCTTCTGTGTTAGCTAGGTAAAACACCACTGTCCCCATGACATTTCCTTCCTCTGTGGATCTCAATCACCCAAGTGCAGAACTGGGTTTTCCATGTGTGTGGCAGCTCTGAATTTAAGGAGTATTTGAGGTGAAGGTGGATAGGGATGTAAGTGTGCCTGATAAAGGAGGCAATAAAAACTATGAACTGCTCTTCTCAGCTTTTTGAGAGCACAATTAAGAACTTGCTCTCTCTGCTGGTATAGCTGAGACCAGAAGCTAAAAGAGCTTAGGGAAGCAGGAAAAAGTAATTTTTGCAGTTAATTTTTTTCTATGGAGAATATTGTAAGGAGAAGCTTTCCCTTTTTAGACCTACCAGTTTCCTTTCTAACAACAATCTGTCTGATTGCTACTGGCTCCCAGGCCACACATATGCCCTCAGTTTCCAGAGGAAATTCAGAAAGAGGGAAAATAACTGGGGAGACTGCTTCTGTACACAGAAATCTGCACGTATAGGAGGGGTAAAGCAAACATACAGGGATAAACTGAACAGCTCCTTCTGGGTGCTCCAGAGAAAATGAGGGACTCGTGATAGGTTAAGAGGGTGGAAGACTATGCAGACGGCTTCCCCATAACCAGAGCCACGGTTAGTCCCTATGCGTCCCTTGGCACTTGCACCATATYCCTGGAATTTTCAGCCTCCCGTGCTCTGCTGGGAAATAAATTGTTTAGGTCTAGGAGGGATTACTAAAGCTAGCTCTACCAAAGACCTATGTATTAGTGTTCAAAGATGCATATCATTTCCTACAGCTAGAGGCAGCCATTTAGATTTGGCAGATGTTATTTTATTTGTTCAGGCTGAAAGGTCACTATAATTCTGCCAGCTTTATTTTCCGTGTTTAAAATGTCACCCCAAACAGGTAGCTAAGGTAACGCATTTGCTTTCTACATATCTTCTACCATTTTCCATGTCAGAGAAGGTCTTTTATGTCTTAAGAATGCTAATTAAGTTTGAGAACTGGTCTTTGAAAAAAACACTTGAAGGAAGTGAAGCACCTTTTTAAGATGATTGTCTCAGTTCCAAGGGTGTTCGATTTTATTGTTTTTCTAAGGGCTTTGACATGTTTGCTTCTGGCAGCATTTCTTTGCTCTCTCAAAGCATCTCTTCATGCAAGAAGACAATTATAATGATCGGAAAGGTTTCCTGCCACTGTCCTCCATTTCTGTGCTCACGTTTACTTGTGTCTGCAATTTGCACCTACAGAGATACACGACAAATTTGACCTTGTGCTTTGAAGGCCATTTCAAAAAAGCAATTAAAGCCATGGCTATATGGAAGCCTAAATCGATCTATCTGTTGACGCCCACCCTCCATGAATCCTGTCTGTGCAAACCCACTCCATCCTTCATGCCAGCTCCTGCACATGGCTGAATCTGTGCTGAGCTGCTYCAACATGTCATGCAGGTCAAGAACTACCCTTGTTTTTCTAATTTATTTTTGGTTAGTTTTCTGTCATCTTATCATGCTGGAATGGCTCTGTGATGATCACAGAGCACCAGAACCACAGGGAGAGGCAAGAGAATAGTAAGCCGTAGGCAGACAAAGGCAGGAGGGAAGGTGGGACCACATCACCCAGCACTTGGAGGGAGTCTCACTGCCATGGCAGGGCATCTTCATTTATTGGAAAGGCCTCAGTGGTTCCAAGGATGCAGTTTTGCCTTGCCATATTTCCCCAGGGAAGACTTTGATTCTTTTTCTAATTAGAACCCCCCTACCTTTTACTGACATTTGAAATGCAGGTATCTAAATGCATTTCAACTGGCATGCTGGTAAAATATGGCTAACTGTACTCCAGAGAATCCTGTCTGCTTATTAACTAACTTATACCAGGCACATAATGGCAATAAAAAACTCTCTGTGCATTGTTTAATTCAATGCACTGCAATTTTATTTTTTTTTAAAACTGAAGAGTTAAAGCTCTTGTTTTGTATTATAAATTATTTAAAAGGAAAAGAAAAACATTCTGGTATTGAGGTATATTTCTGAATGGTTTTCTTCATACATTCTGTTTTTCCATCTTGTCCTTGTCAAGATGGACATGAAAGCAAAAAGACCAAAAAGAATCTCTACAGAAGAATATTTATTTTCCATTAACGTAAAATATGTTAATGATCAACGCTGTCTCTAAGGACCTGTGATTCTTTCTTCCTTATTGTTGTGCGTGTTCTAAACCAACCTACAGACTGGCATGATATACTTGTGAAGCACTGAAACCCTAGGTCAAGATAAAGACCATCATTCACTCTTTTAATTTGCTTTTGAAATTAAGTTTGAAAAAGTCTGCAGAAAACCTGTTCCTGTGTCAAGGGTTTCCTTTTGTACTGACTATTTAAGTATTTTCACAAATGCGTTTTTATCTTTTTTTTTCCTTCTTGACCACATGGTTTGAACATACAGGTCAATGTGACCTTACAACTTCCTAGGGGAAAATTAGTTGCAGAGAGATGGCACGCAAAGAAAGAGACACTGACAAAAAATCAGTGGGTTTTCTGCAAAATACATTTGCTGTTTCTTGGCAGTCTCTGCCCTCAACTCCCACCTTTGCTTTAGTAGCATCTGCTGTGATTTTCTTATCTTGCACTGAGCGGTCCAACCAGAATTTTATTGTTTGGAAAGTGCATTCCATTCACTAATGTGTATCTGATTAAACTTGGCTCCAGATTACCTTAAGTTAGAAGCACATTATAGCTACATCTTCACAGAACGCTGAAACGTACCACTTCCCAGAAAGCATTGGCAGAGGCCCAACTCTTAATGGAATCACCAGGACCAAGACCTCTAGCTTCCTTTAAATACTGGGTCAGATCAATAAAATGGGACAGGCTGAGGATTTTATATACATGCATACACATATATACATGCACACATGTCTATATACATGCACTCACACCCTATACCACATTATTATACATCTGCCGGGCGCTCTACAGGAGTCTGCATGCTTGTGACCTAACTTTTTTTCCCAGATGCAGACCAAGATTCAACAAAACCATTCGAGGGAAATGAAGGCAAAGAATTGAGGCAACGTTGATAGAAGCTCTCCCAGCTAAATCCACCAAAATGGTAAATCCAGGAAGTTCAGCCAAAGGCTAAGAACAAGCCACAGGTTTATCGCACCAGCRCATCCTGTGGGATGCAGTTCCCCCTACGGTCCCCAGGCTCGTGTGCTACTCCCCTGGGCTGMATGGTGTCTGTGGTACCTTCCCCGTGCTACAATCTCCTATCCAGCTGTACTTGGGTCTGCTACACATCATTCCCCTGCAGGGGTGAATCTGGCGCTTAGCATTAAATTGCCATAGCTAGGTTTAGACCACTTTGTCTAAAAGAAGAGCGGATTAAAAAGAAGTGAACCTGGTCTTTGCAATTCAAAATGAAAACCAAACAAATAAGCAAATAAACAAACAAACAGAAAAATCCCCTGAATGAACCAGTCCAAATCCCTTCATTTAGCTGGCTTTCAACATTGTTTTTTTCACGCTCTTGGACTTCAGTATATCAAGCAGGGCTGGAAGCCGATGAAACAAATTTCAGCACTCTGGGAATCTGGCCTGTGTTTGCAATGGGTGGACCTTAACTAGGCGCAGGGAGTGCCAGAAGTCATAAAGAAGACTGATCCTCTTGAGACCTCCAAATTAATTTTAATGGACTGAGGAATTTGACTAAGCTCCTGTTAAGCTTTTCACATTTGAAACTGCTGTTTCAAGGCAAACCTGTGGGGTTTCATCCATCTCTATCTTCTTGGCTTGATTTGAACCGTATCCTGGTGATGAGTGGAAACACATCAAGCAGGAGGGAGGAAATGCTCTAAATGATTAGCACCAGGAGTGAGGAAAATTCAGTCTTAATTCTCATTCAGTATATCTCACATAGGCTTGCAGAATCACTTAAGTGGAGATAGGATAACAACATACTCAGTAGAAAAGATAAGACACAGATCCACAAAACCGAGCATGCACAGAGTTGAATGCAACTCAATTTAGGCACCCACAGCCAAGAGTGTGATGAAAATCTTGACTACTCCCCTGAGGAACAAACAACCAGTGGTATCTCCAGTTTCATCCATGAGGAACGCCAGAATTATGGCAATGCCCAGAGCTACCACCACATGGGCCCCACTGAATGGCTTGGTATCTCCTCCCTGCTCTTGTCCATATGGGATGTACCAAAATTTCCATGCCTACCATTCCGTTATGGATCCAATCGTGGCTATAACCTCAGTCACTCCTGCACAAAAAGTGCCCCTCGGTCCCCTGTTCTTGGTTGGGCCCTCTTGGCCCAACCACCTTTTGGTGATCAAGAGCAGAGTGTGCTCTTGTTGCAAATCTTTCCTGTGGCCTTCTGGCTGAGTAACTCCCAAGAGACGTGAGACTGGAGCTTGACTCCCCGCAGGCTGGGGGGGACATGCAGGAAGCCCATGCAATCCCTGCCCAGTGCTCTGCCCACCGGTCTGCAGGCTGGCCCTGTTGTGACTTCTATAGTTTTAAGACAGTTACCAAGAACCAGCAGCTGATTTTCAGCATCCAGTAGGTAACCAAAACCAGATGAGATTTCAGGTACCTCCTCACTATTTCCTCCTAAGTATTCTCCTGTGTCGAAGGTAACAAGAGACAGACCATTAATCCTAATGCAATATAGTAGCTTTATCTCCTTGCACATCTCTCATCATCTCTATATGGGAATGGTACTGTTCAGTAACATTGTAGGTATATTTGGAGGCTAATTAAATTAAGATCTGCAAAATAGTAGCTCCCTGGGATGGCAGGTGCTATATAAGTGAAAGAGATTATATTTAAAATGTCATGTTAAGGGAAATTTTTTTCTTCAGAAGATTATCTCACAGAAATCCTCAATGTGTTTTAAAGTTTAGATTTCATTAACAAGTTGTCAACACCAGCCCCTCCTCCCAAAACTCTCTCTTTTCCCTCCCACTCTTTCCCCAAAACACCAGCCATCTCGAAGCATCTAGAATGGCAAAGGAAAAACTGGCATTTTTAAAAGAGGAAATATTCAGAGTAAGCAACAGCAAAAGTTTATTTCTTTTTAGGGCTTAAAATGCTTCTCTGTCTCACACATACAAGGTTACCTTATACACAAACACACATACAAACACATTTGCAGAATGCATATATACATGTTTGATAGCTAAATTTATGCACACAAATACAATTGCATATTAAATGAAACAATATCTTGTTTTAGTAGCAAAGAAGAAATGACTGGGGACTTTTACCACCTYGCTCCTCCATTTTAAACTCTTTTTCAGCCTCATTTTCTACTCTGTTAAATTAATGAGTTAGCAGGGCACTGTCCAGTTATTCTAAAATGGCTAGATGCAAGTAAGCACCCTACCAATTCAATTTTGACCAGGAGAATAATTGCTTATAAATCAAAATTGCATGATTCCTCTCACATTTCAGGAAATAACAGCACTGTGTCCCTTCCAGAAAAGTCATGGCAATCCCAGGTACTTCCTAATGAAGACTGCTACCCTCCATCTGTATCACATCAGGCATTATATTTTCCCTTGTCTCCTCTTTTACATCACAGTTTTCAATGGTTATTAAATGCATCCTGGCCAGCCATTCTTTTAAATTAGCATCCCCCATAAGATGCAATATCGTCCTGAATTCCCCCAAGAACCATTGCAGCTGTAATCTGCACTTAATATTGAATTTGCACCAGAGAAATTAATTAACTATGAATGGTATAAGATGTCCTTTATGCATGCTTTCATTTAACTCATCCAAAMCCACCATAGTCCTTGGCTGCAGCAAACAAATTTGGCCTCTTCCCAAAAAAATCAATTGTTGACGCACATACTGAAAAAAGTCCTATGTATTAAAAAAGGATTAGTTACAGCTTGGGCCTAGAGATTGTATCCAGCTGAATATCTTTCTAGGCTTTGGCAATGGCTTATAGGTTGAAAAAAACTGTTTGTTATATACATATGGCAATACTCATTCCACTTATACTCTTAGCAAAATCTGGGAATATGACACAGGACTGACATAATAATTTTAGACAGGGTTATAGGCTACAAGTCTAAAATCAGAGCTATGTAGATATTGGACAGATTTCAAACATTTAAATATTCCTTCCTCCAACAGTAGTATGAATATTGAAGTAGTGGTAGCAGACCTGCTGTGGTTTTATATATACAACATAGCAAATAACACTCTTCCTATATATACACATGCATACACACAAATACAAACACACAGAAATATTCTCTGTGTTTTTTGCAATTTTGTGTTAATACTTGATGTTATGACATGGTCATCCAAAACAGGTAGCAAAACTAATATCATGCCCTTTAAAAGTTTTGTAAAACTGTAATCAATTACACCTTCTTTGAGATCCCAACAAATAGGAGGGAGCCTGAAAAATTAGTCTTGCAAAGCTTAAACTGAGAAGCAGACAAGGGTAGACTCACTTGAGCACTGCAGCATTCATGAACTAAATCATTTGTCACTGCATGTCTTAAAGGTAATGAAATCTTGAAAAATTACTTCTCCTTTTACAGCTTTTTCCCATAAGGAATGTAGCTACATACAGTATAATTATAGTAGCATAACTATATACAGAAATTCTCCAGCCCTCCATTTTAAAGGATACAAAAAAATCCTGTAGCTCTATACCTTTCAAGAATGACTGTGTATTAACAGAACTACTGAAAGTAATTATCCTGGTAATCTAGGACCCTTCATAGTCAAATTATGACATCTGACACAGACGGGGATAGGATGCTTCAACACTTGATATCTGAGACTCAGAAAATATATAGTTTCCTCTGTATGTTAAGAAGGCTTTTTTAAAACTGATTCATTAATTTGCATAGGCAAATCCCCACACTTTTCCCTGAATGTAGTATTTTTCTTGCTTTTTAATCACTGTATTTTATTAAACTTTTCTGAATATCACATGCAACGAAGGTACAGAACTGAGGAGATCAAGGCTTTTCTGAAATGCAATCACTCAAGAAAATTAAGAGAATTCAATTACAAACACGTAATACGGAGTAAATTTGTCATGGGTTTGAAGGAGCTACATCCCCACAGTTATTCCTTTTCCTCCTTAGCATTGGTTTCTCCAAGCCATATAAACCAGATCCAAACTGGGGCTGTACCCTAAAGTTAAGATATATTAATGCACTATATGGCTGCTGCCTTTCAGAAGTAAAGTAGTCCTAAACTGAAATCATCAGGAGCAATAGAAGTTCAGTGTCTCCTTTAAATAATTTTTTCTCAAGTGCTTTTATTTGAAAAATTTGGATACAGGTATCTATATGCAAAGTAATAGGCCCAAAATCTCACTGTCCTACTTTATTGTACAAAGTAAATCAGTAGCAGTTCCACCCGTATCAATGCAATTACACCAGTATTTGACCTACACTTGCATAAAGCAGGGTGAAAGTAGAATTACATCCCAGATCCAAAACTTCTCTCCTATTTTACACTTATTTTCATACTTCTGAATGATTTCTCATGAGTGCAAGCTCGCCTTCTCCTCTTCTTCATACTTTCTGTATCACCAGGTCCTAAGATGACATTACTAAGCCCAAATTAAAAAAAAGTTCTATTTTGGCAATCATTAGCATAGATCCAGGAACTCTAGATCTCAATGGGGAATCAATCTGTGACCTTTTAATGTATGTATTCCTAGTTGGTAACCACTATTAATATCCTGAATTTTCATTCAAATACAATTACAATGATGTGACTTCCTCATAATGCATCTGATTAGTCTTCCAGTCCACATAAATGTCTATTGCAGTCAATACGTTAGATGGATATAAAGAATCTAAATGTRTCATTCAAAGGACCAACTTCAATTTTATATTTTTCAGTTTATAACTGAAATGTTTCAGCTATAAAGGCAGTGGATTAAGGGCATTACTAGAATAGTGCTTCTTTGCACTCCTCAACCTCCTCCAAGCAATACACAGTCAGACTGAAAATTCAGGTAGCAGTAATAAAAATATTGTTTGAACTAGTGTACCTCTATTTTGTTCTGTTATAACCCTAGAGCTTACACACTTCACCTGCAAGCAAGAAAATAATTGTAAAGGGGTGTGTTTGGCAGCTGCCTTCTCTATTTAAAATGTCAGGTTTGTATTTTCAACTATTCCCATCAATTCTAAGGCAGTAGTTAAACTATTCTAGCTTGTGGGGTGGAAAAAACGTATCAGGATCAATCTTCCATGTTTGATTTACAGGAAGAGCATCAGAAATCCTGCTATCCTGCTGGTGTTTGCACTTGTCCATGCCATGTATGCTTTTTTGTGTGTTCAGATCTTAGTGGCATCAGCAGTTAGCTTTATAATTCAGATTCACCAATTTATTCTCCAAGTTTTTAAATTCTTTCTAGACCATACTTTTAGGTGCTTTTCCTCAGAAAAAGTATTTTTAAAGATGCTCAGATAACTTCATTAGCTTGCTGCTGTTTTATTTTTTTGTCGGAAGTTTCATTTGCCCTGCATGTTCCAGATAGATAGAAACTTGTGTGAGAATAATTATAACTGAACCAAATTTTATTAAAATATTGTTTGTTCTGGAATTATGAGCATGGGTATTTCACTTCACTGATGCAGAGTTTGGTTTTTTGTTTCATTTCTTTGTATGATACAAATATTTAAACTGCTAGAGTGCCCAGCTGTTGCACACAGACCATACACCAGGGACTGTCATGCTGGTTAGACTGTCTCATCTGCCTGCCTTGACCAGAATCCAATGATAAACCCTTCCTACTTCAGAGTAAAATCCACGCATGCAGGCAGGTCAGTTTTCTTGACTTGTGCTGAATCTTGAAGGTTGAAGTACTTTGCAAATAAACTGCAGAAGCTTCTGTGGTGGCTAATGAGGACATCATTTGCTAAAAAAGTGAAGAACTCACACACTTGAGTGAGCTGGTACAATTTTCTCTTCCAAAACACATTATTTTCTACCAGTCTGTGATGAATTTCAACTGCCACAGATCTTCCGATTAAGTGCTGTATTTACCCAACCAACTGAACCTCATTACTGTCCCCCGTCTCAGAGTGCACCTTGCCAGGGTTTTAGTCTTCATGTCGTCGTGCCTTTACCCAAAGTGAAAACACTCAGACCCAGGTAGTAGCCTTCTGTGGAGCATTTGTGATCATCTTGACACATACCTGAGTGCAACAGGCTCAAGACTTTTATTTCCTGCTCCCTCTGGGACACTGAGAGTGGGAGACAAAGACTGAAGATCATCCCTTCAATGAAGTTATTTAGAAAACCTTTAGAAACAAGTTTTTCAGGAGGAGAATATGAAAACCATATTGTGTGCATATTTAATTTTTCACATTTCTGGAACAAAAAGGCCCAGTTCTGCCGGGTTTTCTATGCCAGCTTGTCTCTACAGACAGCTGCTCACACATGCCGACCTCTTACAGCTTTTCAGATTTCCTTTCAATTTTAAATCTCTACTGTTAAAACAAGATTTTCAGCATCTTGAAGATGAGGAACAGGGCTTTTAAGCTGACAGCTGCTTCCACTGTTTTTGCAATGTATACCAAGATGATCTCATTTGAGAAGCCATTATGATGTTTGGTATGGATTTAAGACAGACTAATATATTCATGCAGGAAAAAAATCCTAACACTACACAGTAGTTTCATTTTTCTTACATTTGGTGTTGACCTTAGTTAAGTTAACAAAGAAGGCAGAGTTACACTGTCTTTTTTGTTTGGGATTAATCTAATACTTGGTTATTCTCAGATCTTACCACATCTCATTTCACTATTTAATGCACAAATGGGTCATYAGTCCTTGTACAATGCCCTGGCGAAAGCTGGTAACTAACCTACTTCCATACTGACTATAAGCCATCTATAGCTCCTCTTTGTTTCCCTCAGTTGGTTTATAAYAACACTGTTTTGTTTTGGGCCTGCCTACCTTGAATGCTTAATTTCCTTAAATACCTCTGACAAAGCCATATCAAGATCACAGAGGCATAGCTGAATTTGTCCTCTTTCCTGGTGCAGTAGCATTGTGATGGCAGAGGTGGTTCCTAAGAAGCCTGAAAAGAGTCAGTGGGGTTTTGAAGGTCTGTGGGGAGGAAGGAAATCAGGAAAAGGCTAATTTGGGTTACAGGACACATGGATGCTAGGAAAGAGCACTGAAGTTTCATGCAGGTATGTGAAGGGCTTCTTTTGGCTCCTCCTCAGCACGCCCTCTCCTAGTGCTCCTTGTTGCTTATCCCTCTGGTAATACTTACCCTCACCCTACGCAGAGAAATAGACGACATCTGTCTGCTGACTCCAGCCTGACGTCGAAGGAGTCCTGTACCGTTCTCCTGTGCAGCAGCCCCCAGCCATTGCCTTGTGCCTCACACAGGGGCTGAGAAGAGGAGCAGGAGCAGAACTGCAAAAGGAGGCACCTTTTACTGGAACAGTTGATCTAGGCTGTCTTTTTATCATTGGCAAGGTCATGTGCTGCTCCAAACAGCCTCCTGCCCTAGACAGCCTCCTACTATGACAAATGCCAGACATGGCATCCTGTTAGAGACTTTTGGCAAAGTCTTTTCAAAAGTCTAGATAAAGAACTGGCTGACAAAACTCTTTCTGCTATTTTAATGACAGATTTAAATTCTATGAGATTAGTAAGATTAGATTTTTTTCTTCACAGAAGCCTGACTGATTTGCATCTATTGTGTCATGGTTAGTTTAACGTTTTATAGGCTCTAGCTAACTTTTTTCAACTAATGTTTCTGGTCCTCATTTAAGGTCAGTGCTTTATGTTCCTCAGGTCACTCTTAATATTTTTTTTAAGAGAAGTGTAGTATTTGCTATGCTCCAGGGCTGTAGGTAAGTAATTGACTCTAGCATGAAGCTACGTTTTTATCAGCAGCTCAGCCACTTCCTTCTCAAACATCCCTGTAATTCCTGCATGAACAGTGGCTAGGCCTGCTACCTAACTTCAGTTTATTCTACTGCTCCATTTTTTAACATCTCACCTCCCATTMTGCCTAGTTCTCACTTGCAAAAAGGAGTGTTACAGTAGGAGTATAGGCATCATCTTCTATGACAGACACTAATGCAAAGTCATAATCAAGCTGCTTTGAAATTACGCTTCAGACCTGCCTTCCTGTGACTCAGGGCTTTGACTGCAGGAAGTAAGGGAAAAAGAACTGCACTCTCTTCCCCTCTCCGCTGGGTGCAGGCAATCATCCTTTGCAGAGGTGGCCACAGCTGAGGCAGGATGCTGGGGTTTGGGGCTGGAAGTGCAGGTTATCTGATACAGCTGAGAAAACTCTCGCTTTCCTGTTTTTTCTGACTTGTCTGTGTGTTTAGAGGTAAAACACTTGTGACCAGATTTGAGGGGAGGAAGAAGTAAAGGTCAGCCTGTGGACCATTATCCCTTGAGAGGCAGTGAGGGTGGAAGAACCTGCCTCCCTCTGTACCACAGTCACAGCCTACTTCCCAGGAATGGCATGGTACTTTCACAACGTCCACAGTGCTGTGGGGATGCAGGACATCTGTATTATGCTCTCTTTGCGTGACACACTGTAAGTCTGGGAGATCTTTACCTTAAATACAGGAATGCTGGGAAGGAAAGCATTTTCTGGTGGCTGGTGTAGCAGACACAGGCTGGCTTTTCCTCTGGTCTCTTCTGGACTATTACCTCTATTACATGGTTGGTTGTGTTTGCAGGAACCAGGCTCAATGATCCATGAACTGTCATCCACTCCTGTGGGGAATAATTGGGGATAGCAGGAACAAAATCTCTGCTATTTTAGAGAATTTGGGATTCTTGTTCCCTGTTTCCCCTGTGTGCTACAAGAGTTGCTGTGAATTCTTTAGCTTATCCCAAGCTTTCAGAGGTGTTAAAAGGTTTGCTGGGCTTGCAGACATGTCTGGAACTCAGAGATATTAAAAAATAGTAACAGAATGGCTAGATGAAAGAACAAAGGGCTGCAAGCCAGAATCTGTCCTTTGCCAGATGGTCATCTTAATAATATTTTGCATAAATGTAGCATTAGGAATTTGTACTTTGGCCTCTGAAGTGGATACATATCATTAATACTGTTTTACAAATGGGGAAGCTGAGGATTGAAAAGGTATATCCAGTGGCCACAACATCGCTAAACACATGTGTGAGTAATGCCAAGAATTTTTACACATAGGTTATGCAGAAAAGGTCTGGGTGGCTACATTGCATTCATGGAGATCCTTGGAGTAAGCTGTGATGTTCAAAGAAAGGACAATATGTCTCAGCAGCCACACTATAAACCTGAGCTGAAGGAGATTCCTGACTTTAGACCTAGAGATCTGTACAGCTGCTTTTGGGTATTAGAGTTTGCTCCATGGCTTACAATGAAGGATGCTGTAATTCAGTCAAGARCTACAGGCAAGCAGCATGGTAGAGTTCAGCACTGACACAGAAACCATGAGATGTGCTTCACCCAATGGACCTCAACAGGTCAGTAGATTTTTGTGAAAATGTTCAGCTCGCACACTCCATGGACAGATATAAGCTTGTTTCTGCCCATGCTGCAAGCAGACATCGGCTTATTTTGCCCATACTCCAAGGCAGAAAAAAGAGGCCATGACCATATAGCCTTGGGCTTGGAATTAAGCTAACAAACTCATCTTTCCTTAAATCTCATCATGTAGGTCTAAGCAAGGGACGAATATGGATGTATGATTTTCTCCCTCTCTAGTTATGCATTGACGTCTGCCCTAAAAAGCAAAGAGTAAGCGTATCTTCAATCTATCTCTTCTACAGTAACCTCTCAGTAGACTTCAGAGTTTCATCCTTCTCATTTGGTAGTGAATATAATTTCGAAAGCATGCAGAGCTATGCCTTTAAAGCATTACTGAGTAAGACATCTTGCCAAGAACACTGCAAAATGTCCAAATCCAAACTGTTCTTCACTTTAGCTCCTTTATGTTCAATGTGATTTGTCCCTCGGCGTTCAAGTACAATTTGATACAAAAGATACTTTAATAAGGATTTAGGGCACTGTTTCTGAACCAAAGGGTCACGAATGCAGAAGGACAGTGAAAAGAAATCAGGGTGACATGAAGTACTGTAAATTTTATTATATTATAAAGCAGTGAGAATGCTGTTTTCCAATTCTACACACATACCCTAGCCATTCAAGGTCAAATAATCTGTTAACCTCTCCAAACAGACACATGAACATAAACTTACATATCCTTCTTGTTACTATGGATATATTCTTTGTTCTTACATTTACAATAAGTGGAAAGAAATCATAAAAAATTGATTAACACTTTGCCAAGTTGAAAAGCTTAGGAACACTGTTCCAATTTATGTTTTAAGAAAAAAGCCTGGAAATATTTAATCTGCAAACAGCTGCTGAAAATGGTGAGTTAATAGGAAAGACTTTTCTTTTCTTTCAAAAAACAGGCTTAAATAACAATACATAGAAATAACAATCACTTTTATACTTTGGAAAAAAGTAGCATAAAAATAGTGATGTTTTAAGTACTGTAGATATAAAAGCCTCAGTAAGTACAGCTTAACTGTGATATACTGCAATGTAACTCCTATTTATGCTAATGGGTATCTCCTAAATACTTTACTGAGTACAGCGTATTTCCTAAATACTTTACTGAGTACAGTGAGAGAAAAAAAAAAAAATTTATAAAATAAAGTAAGTAGAAATTATTCTCACATGGGTCACCCAGTTGACCCCACTTCAGCTCTGAAGTGCCTATACATTCGGAAATGCTGCTTACAGAGAGATCTTCAGGGAGCCAGATGAAGATCGTAATACAAATAATGTTTTGTGTATATCACCTGTACTTCCAATAAGCCAGTTATAAACCAGCTAAGTACCAGTGAAGTACTGGGACATATTTTTATAATCCAAACAAGTGAGAAGCAGAGACAGGAGCTTACTGGGGAAGAGAAAGCACCTGCTGCAATATTAGAAACAGAGGTATTAAGAGCAAAGAGGTAAACTTCCCATCATATCACCCATACAGGTAAATAATTTTCTTTTACTGCTGAATCACAGAGGAAATGGCCTGGGCATGCAGTGGCAGAATCGCTTTGTCTAACACAAACTACTTAAGGATTATACACAGAAAAATACGGTATCATACAGAGTTTGGCATCTGTTTTTGCAGCTGTCACACTAGCCCTGCAAGGGAACATTCGGAGCTGCAAAAGAGGCCAAAGGGGACTATATTCCACACGATCATCACCAGGAAAACAGGGTGCCAAGTGGGTATTTGAGTCAAATTTATAAACCAACTTGCTTTAGAACAGTGCTTCTATTTTTAACACGCAGGGATGAGCCAAGAAACACTGAAATAATGCATTACACATTACAGAAAGACACGGTATTGCCCTAAGTTTCTCCCTAGTGCTCTTAAATACTTGAGCTTGCAGCCTATGTTCAGCTTTGGGGTAAGTGCACGCAGCTTTGTTTAGAAAAGGAATAAAATGGAAATTGCTTACAATAATTCAAAATAGGTGCTTTTTTAAAAAGTACCATTCCCTGTCAGAGACTGCTTAGTAATTTATAAATTATTTTGGAAGGCAGTAATGATTAAATGAACTAGGTCTTCACTTAAATAAAATGAGCCATGTCTTTTAGTTCAATGTTTCACATTTTGAATTACGCAAATGTCATAAGAGAGTACCAAAATGATGTTCCTCTCTGCTCAAGACAAGGCAACACCTGACTCGAGTTCTCCAGGTATCTATTGGATAAATTTAAAAATTCTAGACTGCAGAAACCCAAGTGCTGCTTTTCTGAGGATTCCTTCATTTAGATATTTAATATTTTTTAAAATATCAAATTTTTAGAAAAGCAGTGGAAATCTCTAGATTTACGCACAGATCACTTTTTTGGTTTCTGATTTAGAAATTCTTAATAATGTCCACACAGCTATATGCAGAGCTGTTAGTGTCACTGATTTTGATCAGCTTTTATTTAATGAGTTTCTCAATATTTTAAACGGTTTACACAAATTTACACTGTGGATTTTCATTTTGGCTTTCAATAAGATCAAAATATGTGTAAATTTTAAAAAACATAGAAAACTACCATATAACAGTGAATAAAAGTATGCAAATTTATCAAACATATGCAGTTTTATCACATTATTTGGCCCAACTTGCAGTTCTGATCATCCCTCACCTCATTTATGACTGTACCCAAAGTTCACTGAAATTTGTGTGTGCAAAGCTGCAGTATCAATGGAAGATCTTCATATTAAAGCTATGCAGAAATTAGCTAGCTTCCTGGTACCATCAACCTGTGTTACTGCTTCTTGCTTACCACAGCTTCTGGAAGATCAGATTCAGCAAATCTTTCTCTCCCATAATACAGAATGTTTTAACAGTGCAACAGGACAGCTTTCAGCATGGACACAAACACGTGTGATCKCCTCACACTGATAATTCATGCTTATTTGGAACAGCTAAAGACCTGCTTTCCTCCGTCTGACTCTTACATACCATCGTGGCATTCATGCTGCATGTTATGCCAGGTTAAAATCCAGTATTTGAATGCTATCCTGGCTCCTGTTTAAGTCCTCAGCCTAGACCCTTGCCTCTTGACCCTTTTTTTTAAGCATACTACTCTTCCAAAGTCATATTAAGGTCTTCCAAGCACATCAGCAAGGCAAGGGAGCTTGTTTTGGTCCTTATACTCTGAGAACTGGCTTGCCTGCAGCAATTCTATTTCAAGTATCCTCATTCCCAGGTCAGTACAGTCTATTTTTGTTGTGAATTTTCCCTGCCTCCCTGCCACACATATTTACCCTTGGACAACACCTAGTTCTCAACCTCACCAGTATTCATCTGCTACTTTGCAAGTTGTCAAATGACTACTCAGGTGCTAAAAAACCCAACCAAGTCTCTCTAGAGTCTTAATTTAAGTGTTAGCAGGGAGCTGAAAATTAGCAGTAACGTTCCTGCCTGCAGCTATGAAAAAAATAGCGAGAACTGACACTTTAATGATTGCTAAGAAAGGCTGGGTAGCAAGTTTGCTAGTTGCTCTCCATTCCACCTTCACTGCCAACGCCGGATGCATAAGCACTGAACCTACATTCCTGCAATTTCTCTCTTGAGAGTAGGAACCTGAGCTACGAATGCAACTTTGGACAGTAAATGCCCATGTCAAGTAAGTTGGTGAGGCCGAGCAATGTGTTTGGGAAACTCTAGAATATTCCCCACATTGTTGACTGCACTGTGGAAGTTTTAGACATTGCTGTTTTCGAGTGCAGTAGTCCACAAAGCTCGTTTTTAGAAATTTCAGCTGAGTCATCTTCTTCAGCACCTGCTGTTTATAACTTTTACCTCCCCGATTCACCTGAAACTCCTCGATAGGTTTTTTTAAACTGATGATTTCTGCTCAGGCACTCGTTTTTAGGTCCCTGTTCTCAGTCTTTGAGAACTTATTGCCTCTTTGATGCTGATTTAGCAGCTATATCCCATACAACTGTAAACGGTGCTTGCTCTGCTGAATGCTTTTAAATCAGTTGTGTGTGCTTTTCACTTTCAAATTATCTTCCCACTCACTGTATACAACTGCTTCCCTGTCAGGCCAGCAGCTGGTTCACAATCCACAGACAGTGCATCTCAGCATTCGCCTTGGTAAGGTTGACTTTCTATGACCACCTGATAAAATCGGCTGCCAAAACCAAGATGAGAAATACTTCAAATGTCAAGTTTACTAATCTGCTGAGAGATCTAACACTAGCACTCTTCTGATATTTCCCTCGTCTGCTATTTGCCACCACACCACCAGTCAAGGCCCGCTCGAGTTATGCTCAAGGTGCAGTTGGGTGCATCCATGCTGCTCAGATACTGTGTGACCCAAATCCTAACTCCGTGCTGTCACCACTGAGCAATATCACTCATGCACGTTCACCATGAAGGTTTGTCAGCTCGAGGACCAACACACTCCCAACTTCCTACTGCAGCTTTCTTCCCCTCCTCTCTCCTTCCACTTTGTCTCAAAATCCAGAATCCTTGATGATCAGTTTAGCTATGCCAGAACTTCCTAGTGGCACAGTAACATCTTGCCAGCAGACAGAATGGGTCCCAGTCTGCTTTTGTGTTGAAAGCCTATTATTCACGTAACAGATTTTGATATTACCTCTCGTCCCTCCTAAATCGCTGCTGGCCATGGCCAATGTGTAGCAAGCACCCACAGCTGGGCTTTCAGGATAATCTGTGTTGGCTATGTGGCCAGGTGCACGTTATGATTAACTGCACAGGGGACGAGCTGCCGGCGAGGGAGGTTCTAAACACACTGAACATTGCCAAGATTGTCATGGTTTGGTTTGGCCAGTTGTGCACATGCTAAAAATAAAATGACAGCAGTAGACACTGGGAAATGCACTTAACCTCAGACAGAAATCTGTAGTGACAAGTATTAAAATCTCACATCAAAAATTTTAATCTAGGACATCATAGGTCCAGCTGAACTCTGAGCCCAGGAGTGCTTTCCATGTCCCAGCTCTGGCTATGCACCTTGGCTGCATGTCAGCCCAAGGCTGAGGAGGTGGATGGGATGGAGGCAGTCACCCTCTGCCCTGGCAGGTCTGTATGACCAGGGGTTAGGGCTG
Organism: Oceanodroma leucorhoa; assembly: GCA_030449065.1. NCBI lineage: Eukaryota > Metazoa > Chordata > Aves > Procellariiformes > Oceanodroma > Oceanodroma leucorhoa. Next base: position 6,075,423 of record JASVER010000019.1, read on the forward strand.
CAGGTGAGGCTAGGCAGATGCATAAGCACTGAACCTACATTCCTGCAATTTCTCTCTTGAGAGTAGGAACCTGAGCTACGAATGCAACTTTGGACAGTAAATGCCCATGTCAAGTAAGTTGGTGAGGCCGAGCAATGTGTTTGGGAAACTCTAGAATATTCCCCACATTGTTGACTGCACTGTGGAAGTTTTAGACATTGCTGTTTTCGAGTGCAGTAGTCCCTGCGATTTAGGCACTGTGTGAACACAACCCTCCTGCGATTTAGGCACTGTGTGACACAAAACAGAGTGCAGGAAACAATGAAAGCTGAAGAATTCATATCTTCTGTATAAATAGCTTTCTCTACATGAACTTTGACATCTTTTAATTATGGTGTGAGGTTTTCAATAACAGAGAAGATACTTGGGATACTAGATGGATACTAGAGGGATACTAGGTTTGGTGRAACATGGGCAACTTTAGAGATAAAATGAGCAACAACTCTCAAAATATGAGGCATTTGAGAGGTATTGGAGTAAGTGCCTACAGCAGTTTATGAACAAATTCAGAGATGATGGTTCACGGTTCACCTATAAAACTGTAAACAGTTTTGAGACAAAGATTAATTTCACAGAACATCTTGGAAATGTACTGTTCAGCTGTGATGTTCTCCTAAAAGTTAAATGTATTTGTACTGTCTAACACAAATATATCAGGGGAAAAAATCTTTTTACTGGAATGAGTAATCACTACACAGTGTTTAGTAGTGCAATTCTCCCTTTAATTGTCTATTCCCTGCCGCTGACTGTTTCAGTGATTCAAGAATAAATATCAAAGAATAAATAAAGTGGATGCAAGAGATTTCTTAATACATAATGACTAGGCTGCACTTTATAGATGAAATCTCAGACAATTCAATCGTTACATAACCAAGAATCTCATGGCAATTCAGGAACTGCTGTAGATGAAGGCTGATTTCTCTCTCCTCTGCCTAGCCTCACCATAGCTTAATCATACTGTATTTCTGATTTACATTACAGCACCTCACTGGCAACATAACAGGCATTGATAGTATCTTGAAGACAAAGGAAAGCTTCCTCTCTGAAACACTGCAAAACTGAGTCATGCATAGTAATGCCCATCTTTAAAATAATTAAAGTCACTCATAATTTACACATGCATTTCAAAGAACAAATCATTACAGTGTCYAAAGAAAACAAAACCTGCCATCTTTCTCTTTGCACGGCTCCCAGGAAGGCAATGGGATTTTGGGTACATGCACATCTTTGATGACTTCCCTCCACACATCATGTACCATCTGAACATACTGAGCACAATGGGATGGCTATAGCAACAGGGGAGCACCAGCAAGCTCACCCATTCTCACCATCCCTCTGGGCTTGTTTCTCTTCAGTTTTTCCCTCAGTACAGACATACATTTTATGACCTGAAGACACCACTCTCCTCAATTAGTTTCATCTCCTGAATAACAGAAGCTAAAAAGAATATCATCCAGCAATTAGCCAAGAGGCCTCCTTTTTTTCCTCCAGGAAGTTTTCTCCTAGTATGTAAGTACAGACACTGAAGTCACATTCAACTCAGGTCTCATATTATTTTTACAAACAGCAGCTGTCTCAGTGCGTCATCATTAACATGTGATTGACATGAGGAACACAGCTCGTCCAGCGTGAGGCAACATGACAGCAGTGCAACTGGTGCAAGAACCCAATACGCCTGTATTAGCCATGAAACTACATCCTGAAACTACACATCCTGAATAATAGCCTCAAGAGCCAGTTTAGCACAGCAATGGCATCAAAGGTAGCATACCCAGACCTATACAGATATGACCTGAGAAGATACAGGCCATACAAAGGGAGCTTTAAGAGGGCCCAGGCTGTTGATATGAACAGAAGACGGACAACAAAAGCCTTCTCTTTGTTTCTGAGGAGCACATACTTTGTTATCAGTGCTCTAATTACACTCTTAATTTGATTTAAGTCCAAATGAAACCCTGAGCCATGCTCTCATTAAAGAGCACTTATATTCCTATATTCTTTAGGTAAGCAGCTAATTTTAAATGGCTGGAAGATAAATTAGTTGCATTAATTTTAATAACATTTCATTTAGAAGTCTAGGAGAAAACTAAATGAGACCAGTTAAATAGATAATGGTGTAAACATTTTCTTCATTCACTGATTTATTAGAGCGATTCAGTGCAATTCAAGCAGGTCCCCTATTAGAAAGGCTGCATGGCATGGACCATGATCATGTGTAGCAACCAAACAGGAGGCTTCCTCCCTGCAACGACCCAGCTACAGGGCACTGCCACGGGCACCGTGGGGTGAGGTCTGATCATTGCTGAGGCTGCTCTGAGTGGATTGCCTCACACTTACCCAGTTGAGACCAATTAGATAGGTATAACAAGCTCATTGATGCTACTTTCTTATTTAATAATACTAATTTAAAAATTAAAATTCTTGATTGGGTTTTGTTACTGCCTTTTAGAGCAGTAAATAGAACATAAGTGACTACTGCCCACTTAAAACCTAATTTTTAAGGTTAAAAAATACTGCTTTTGCGAACAGCTTTTCTTAAATGTATCTTGAAAAAAACTGCAAACATTTTATAATTTTAGTTCTGAAAGCTTTCAGAAACTCAAGATTTGTTTTGCAATTTTGAATTTTTCAAAATTTATTTTATTGAAAGATTTTCTTTTCATTTTCTGAACCTTGCTCAGGACATGAAATGGACTGACAATGTAAACAAGATCTGCTGTGATCTAAAATCAAAGGCTGAGATATGCAGTTAGGGCAGTACATAGTAATGGTTTTTATGTTACACATTGAAAAAAAAATAAGAAGAAATTATCAGCTTGGACCAGCTTGAAAGTTTTTTCCTTGCAAAATATAAGATCCAAAGATTTAGTTATATATCAAGTCAAGGATATAAATGTTTCCTGCAGCAAAACCTCAAACACACATGTCCACCTCCCAGCTGAATGCCCTACCCACCAATCTACTGAATCACACAATCTGTCCCTGTATATTTAGTTTGTCCATGATAAGGACTCATTTGGYTGTAATTTCAATTACTATGGCATTTTCAAATAGGGCAATTTACCAGAAAAGAGGAGGCACAAGTTTCAGCCAGTCCTGCACCCTATCCCACAATGCTTCTCATGTTAAAACTAATTTCTCTGGCTCCTGCATAGCAGGATCAGTCTAAGTAGGATGTCAGATATGGTCTCAGTTGCCTCAATAAAACCTTTCCATCCTAACTTGATTTTTCCTCTCATGGGTGTTGCACATTGACTACTGCAATGATTCCCCTGCAGTTATTTAATTAGAGCCTAATCCTACCTTCTCACACAGAGCAAGACTTTCTGCCCTAGTATTCATAAACTGCAGCCAGCTATTTGGCAGCAGCGTTGTTTTTGCTGGTAAAAGCTGTTTTTCCTCTTTTGCACCTTTGTAGGGCGGGATGTGCCATTCACTTCCCCGCAGCCTCCCCACCGCTGCCGTGGTCAGCCGCCCAGCAAAGGGGGTCGGGGCGCAGGTAACAAAAATGAAGTCCATGGTCCAGGTCACCTCACAGCCAGCAGCCACAGCAGGAACCGGGGGGCAAAGGCAGGAGGAGGGGCAGGCAGGTGCTGATGCTGCAGCATACTTGCTGCTGGGGAAAGGGGTGCCCCTTCATCACAAGCCAGGAAAGGAGAATACAGCCAAAAGCTCCATTACTTTAGGATAGTTACCAGTTTGTGTAACACTACGGCACTGTGAGGTTGTTAAGTGCTCACCTGGCAACAAGTTTCCATTACAAGTGTTTGGCCAGTTAACTCTTATTGTCATCAACCTGTTCAAATGAAACATGTTTCTGATGCTTCTAAAGTGAATAAGAAAAAATAAATTGCAAGCGAAGTCCAGACACTTCCATCAGGTATGTTTTTATAACATTCAGTGGGACCAGAATCCATGCACAAAGTGCAGAACAGACTATATTGTTGGTAAATAAGGTTAGAATAACATTGATTTTTTTAAATACTATCCTGTAAATTCTTCTACTTGGAGAGAAAAGAAAGTATCATTAGGCAGATTCTCCCGAGTGTCTATAAGGCTTCCTCTAATGCACAGGGGAAATATATACTTTTCCTCATACCACTTCTGTGATTTCCATTTTTGCTTCTGTTAATCATTCTTTTCAAAAAGTAGTTTTACTTTATATTAACAGACCTGACCTTCCCTAGCATCTTTGGCAGCCTTTTAGGTTTCATATTCGCATTCTGTAAGCCCTAAAAAGTATGCAGGTTACTTTACTGGAACAAAAGYGTACGTATTTCCTTGGGACTTTGCCTGCTTCTGGTTTGGAGCRTGAAGTGTGCAAACTACACGTAACAGCCAAAAGAGATCTAAGCAAAAGTGCAGAATCATTCAGAAAACTAATACAGACGCAGAACATACATAACCTCCTTTCCWCCATGAATGTGCTGAAGGCATCTTCCTGTAAGCAATGTTCATGGGAACATCTTCAAACATAAAACTGCATGCCAGGTCCGTGTTTACAGGCATCTCTGGAAACGAGGTAGAATTATCAGTTAACATTTTGTACTAATGCAACACGGAAGTCGTAGCAAAGTGAAACAATCTTCCATCGCATCACCGCTGCCATCTGATTTCTGCTACTGGGTGGAGGTTTGAGTATCATATATGGGAAAAGAAATATTAACTGAATTACTGTTTTGAATTAAATGTGCTGTAATCGGACTATGCAGTCTCACGTCATACTGTTGCRCTTTCTGTGCAGTAGGAGATGGAGAAACCCACAGCCTGCTTGGCTTGACGCCTGCTGAAGTATTAGGTTGGGGATACTGTCCCAGCTGCAGATGAACAAGTGGGGAAAAAAATGCAGAAAGATTAATAAGCTTATGGTGGATCTGGGGAAAAAGAGCGACTGTCTCAATGAGAAAGAGAGGGTGCTGGGGTCCATAAGCACAACCAAGTTGAGGAACAGTCAGGAATCAGGCCAAAACCTGCTCTTCACAGAAGTTCACACGGCAAAGAAGATCCCATAAAAGGAGCAGAGCCAGGATAAGCAAGGGTAGGCAGCAACGGGATCTATCTTAAGGCCTGAAGAAGGCAAGATAAGGAGCCAAGAGGAGGAAGGAAGAGGCAGTCAGTGATGTTCAGAAGCAGCAGATCAGAGCACATTCCCAGGCAGTCCACAAGTTCTCAGAGTGTCTCTTACTGCAACAACTGTGCTTTGGGCACARCCTCTCTCCAGAGAGCTCAGAAATCAATAACTTGGAGCGTGATTGCCCTCGGCAAGCAATAGCTAATTACAGAGACCATTCAAGGCATTCATTGACATATGTACAAGTTATTCTTTTTTTTTTTGTTAAGTTGACTGTAACAACTTTACAATTTTCCCAGACCCACCCTAAATCCTTTGAAATTCCAAGAAGGAATGGACACAAAAGACCTCAAAACCCCAAAACCCTATTGCTCCCAAAAGAACAAAAGCATAGTTTTGCCTATGCTTTGTCTGTTGTTTTGTACTGTTTTTTCATTTTTATACTATCCCATACTTTATTGCATAATYCATTTGTGAGTCAGTACAATTCTGAATAGCCTCCAATGAGAAACTGAGTAAATRTCTGATTTAATGGTTTCTATAAAAAAGTGCTATAAGCATCCTCCTTTACTATTTGTTAGCCATAACTGGGAATTGGTTTTATGACATCCTAGCACCCAGTGCAAATCTTTGTGCATGATCTTTTAGTAAAATAGCCTAGATAGCAATAACCTAGTGTTGGACATATTTCCTAGAGCTCTGAATTGGTGGCAAAAAACACTTACAAGCAATACTCAAATTACAACTTGCAAGGGAGACACCAAAACAAAGCCTTGTCCTCTTCAGCAAAATACTAAATGAAGCCTGTTGGAGAACTAAAGCATTGATCTTCCCATGCTTTTTCCTGATTTAGCTTTTTTCTTTCCAGAGCTCTTCTGTCAACTTGCATTCAAAAGTTTTACCTGAGTAAAGCTGGCCTCAAAGTGGTAACACCAGGCAGTCTGAGTTTAATGCTGGATTCCCATGCCTTTCAAAATGCTTTTCATCTTTTCCCTTTCAATCAGCTTGGAAGGAAGAAAAGAGGACAAAAGWCTGTTTTAATTGCTGACACCATTTTGTGATCAAGTATTGCCTATTTACAGGGCATTTTTGATGCTGTGTACTTGTGCCCTAAGCTGACCCAATTTTGTGTTATATCTTGATGGTGCTTGGTATGCTGGGATTATTCAGAACACTGCACTTTTTGGAAGAAGACAACAGGCATTTCTGAGTGTGACTGTTCACAAGCACCCAAATGTACTGCGCCACATAACCCTGCGCATGTGCTTTACTGACAGAAGACCTGCCTACAACTCAGATTTAAAAAACCACATCATCTGCGTGGGGACTTACTGCCTTTCATTGCACGGTTATGCTGGACCTTCATTTTCCACACTCCTACTCCGCTGCTTAGTCATGGATAACGCTGCTGTTTCAGCAACATTAGTTAACCCATATTTTAATAGTTACAACCATCTATGGAACTTGGGGTTGAGTCTCAGATTTGCATTTGCTGTGTCATCGTGGGCAAGACTGCTCTCATGGCTCTGGCTTCTCATACAGAAAAGTGTAAGGATAAATATTACACTTTTATGAGGGCTGGAGGGGAAAAAGGGCTTCACTAATTGAAATAAATTAAAAACTGAAAAGTTGCCAAATCCAACTGTGAATCCAAAAAATCTATCCCATGCGTGTTTCTGAAAGATGCTTTAAGTATTTTTGGATGCTTACTTCTATCAGTCCTTGTCATATGTGGATGCACAAACTTAAAAATAATTTTGGAAAGTACAGCATTAAAAGTCTCCATCTCCTTTTAAGATTTCGTGACCAGCTGGAATGAAATATGCTGTGTTGCCTGGAAAGAAGAATCTGTGATTGTGCTTCCCACAGGTTCGAATGACTGAGTGGAGAGGTGTAACAGGTTCTACGCTCCACAGCCAAAGTTAGCCCCAAAATGTGTGCAAGGTCCATTGTAAGACTTTGAAATAAAGTATTCCACAGCAGGAATGAGAAAAAAGAGAGATAAAAGTGTTTTTATGTCCATCTTAAAGAATATTATTTGCTTGTCACTTGATGGAGGAAACATGCCAATTCAGACAAGAAATGCTCTAAGTTGATTGCATGTGATTTTCCAGGCACATTGGCACAACGTAAATCATCCTCATTCCCTACATTTTATGGGATATCATTTTCCTAATCTACAAATTTAGCAATTAATCAAACATAAATAATCATGTAAATATATTTTATACTCAAAATTAAACAACTCATTTCTACTCTACAGTAACTATTTTCTGATCATGCTATTTCTATGGTTAAGAATGATTAATTTGGTTTTTTTCCCTCCATTCTTCTCCTTCTTCGAAACAGTTTTGTTTTTTTTAACCTGTGTTTTAGAAATAAAATCTTCATTTGAACAGAAGTTAACACCAGGAAAATCTCATGTTAAGAAGTTAGCTTGTCCGGAAGGAGCCCTGTCTCTAACCAGAGCACTATTGGCTCATTTCAGATGGAAGGCAGATACACACACTTGGGTAATATTGTGGGGGGGATGCCTTTGGAGAAACAGTGCAGTGCTAACGTTAAATGAAAGAACTACTGCAGTCCTGAAACATTTTGCAGATGGGAGAATCAGCTTCCTGACAAGTCCTTTTATAAGTCATAGAATCATAGAATCATAGAATCATAAATCATAGAATCATTAAGGTTGGAAAAGACCTTTAAGATCATCAAGTCCAGCCATCAACCCAACACCACCATGCCCATTAAACCATGTCCCAAAGTGCCATGTCTACACGTTTTTTGAATGGCTCCAGTGATGGTGACTCCACCACTTCCCTGGGCAGCCTGTTCCAATGCTTGACAACCCTTTCGGTGAAGAAATTTTTCCTAATATCCAATCTAAACCTACCCTGGTGCAACTTGAGGCCATTTCCTCTCGTCCTATCGCTTGTTACTTGGGAGAAGAGACCAACACCCACCTCGCTACAACCTCCCTTCAGGTAGTTGTAGAGAGCAATAAGTTCTCTCCTCAGTCTCCTCTTCTCCAGGCTAAACAATCCCAGTTCCCTTAGCCACTCCCCATAAAATTTGTGCTTCAGACTCCTCAGCAGCTTCACTGCCCTTCTTTGGACACACTCCGACACCTCAATGTCCTTTTTGTAGTGAGGGGCCCAAAACTGAACACAGTATTCGAGGTGYGGCCTCACCAGTGCYGAGTACAGGGGCAYGATCACCTCCCTACTCCTGTTGGCCACACTATTCCTGATACAGGCCAGGATGCTGTTGGCCTTCTTGGCCACCTGGGCACATGCCGGCTCATGTTCAGCCGGCTGTCGACCAGCATCCCCAGGTCCTTTTCCGCCGGGCAGCTTTCCAGCCACTCTTCCCCAAGCCTGTAGCRTTGCCTGGGGTTGTTGTGACCCAAGTGCAGGACCCGGCACTTGGCCTTGTTGAACCTCATGCAGTTGGCCTCGGCCCATCGATTCAGCCTGTCCAGATCCCTCTGCAGAGCCTTTCTACCCTCAGGCAGATGAACACTGCCGCCCAACTTGCTGTCGTCTGCAAACTTACTGAGAGCGCACTCAACCCCCTCATCCAGATCATTGATAAAGATGTTAAACAAGACGGGCCCCAAAACTGAACCCTGGGGAACACCCCTTGTGACCGGCCGCCAACTGGATTTRACTCCRTTCACCACAACTCTCTGGGCTCGGCCGTCCAGCCAGTTTTTTCAGTGATTCAATGGAAATATTTAAAGAACATTGTGCCACCTTAATTAAAGGGGTTGCCATATGTAATATGTATCTATTAATTGTAGTAGAACTCTGTCTTTCAGTCTTGATCTAGTGTTGTAAGATAAATTTGAGTAATAGGTGTGGGTTTTTAATTTTGTATTGTTTTAACATCCACTGATGCTGACAGAAACATCAGTGGGATGCTGGGATCCATTTCATCACTTTTTCAAAACCGTAATAAGAAAACCATGCTCCAAAAGGGCTTGTATATGTCAGACAAAAAGTGCGAAGAGAAAAAGATTCAAACAGCCTGGCATCAGACCAAACGGCTGGCAGAGTTAGAAATAGACCCCAGGTCTCTGACACCCCAGTCCAGGCTTGCATCATCTGATCTGTCCTGCCTCATTTATTTACACCAGTTTTTATTGTCTGCTGCTTAACTGAATTACAGAATCCGCATCAACAGCTGGGGCTCACAAACTGGATATATCTTTTTAATAAGAAATGTTTAAAATCTTTATTTTAATTGTCAGTGGTCATACATCTTGCACTAGCTTGCTTCCTTTTCAGAACATGAACGTACACTGCTTTCATTTATTAAGTTATTGATCATTCATCTAAGGCTAGGGAAGGCAATAATGGCACTCATGATAACAAAAATCAATAGAGTTGTAAATAAGCTTTGCTACAGCTCCTAACAATTTTAAGTCATTCATTAGCTAGAAACATATAATGCCAGCCAAGGAAATACACTGGCTTTCTACACTAGTTTCTACACTTTTCCTGTAGTTGCACCCATCACCTTCCACCTACGGGTCAGAAGAGAGGATTCTGTGGACTCTGTAAAAGCAATGAATGCATTGCCAACTCTGTTACACACAACGTAATGATTTTGCTGAATAGACAGAGGGATAAAGATAATCAGTGTGTTTCCATACAGCCACAGAGACTTCTCTGTTTCCTTTACATTCCKCCTTTAGGATCAAATCCCTTTTCCAAACTCCCAGCCAGGTTTTCCAAAGGCCTTCAAGAAGAACAGAATAAGTCATTTTAACAAATTCCAATCACATTTTGGTCTACAAAAGGACAGTCAAAACATTCAGGCCATATTACACCTCTAATATCAGAAGGTGAAACATCAGAGTATAAAAGGAAAAGCTCCTACAAGAGAAAAAGCAATTGGAAACTAAAGCTGCTGCTTAAAATGTACTAAAATGGAGACCTTGAATTTGAACCCTTTCAGAAGGGCAGGGAGCAGAAGGGGAATTTGACAGTCTCACTGGGGTATTCCTGGGTAGGAGGAGACTCAAGTACTGTAGAGCTAATAAGGTCAAATGTATTGGCCACAGACCACACCACTTTCCATTTTGCCTTAGGAAAACCAAAACATACTATGGGGTAGTGCAAGAGCGCATCAATAAACAAGATAGGATAGGAAAAGGCATGGCATTTTGAGGTCCTCTTCCAAATCTCTGAGCAAAGTAGCACTGCAAACCATATCTCATCCCACTTAATACATTCAGCTCTTTTGATCAAGAAGCAGAATCTTGGAAAATTTCCACAGACATGTTAGCAGGGAATACTGCCTAATTGCCAAAATATGTATACTTTAGTTTAAATTGATTTGACTTTTTCTCACTTGTAACATGAATTTCCAGCTCATATATTTTTGCAGAATAAGTTGGAATCTATGGGGTTCAATCAATATATGAAAAAATGTGAGGTACTAGAAATCCTGATAATCTTGATGTGTTTCTCAGAAGACTATGAAAGAAAGCTGGATTTGATTGCTTGCCAAAGAACAGAGGAAAAGGTCTTTAAGCTAAATCTTACTGGATCAAAGATGACATCTGACCACTGAGAAACAAATCCTTTACAGTTTAGTAAGTAGCAAAGCCTAAATAACTCCTCCAGAGCACCATATATTAACACATATCTGACAACTTTGCCGACAGGAGCTCTTACTATTTAATCATAGAGGAATGTTGGGCTTAGCCTCCCAGGCAGACATATAAATATTTTCTGAGAAGAAAGAAAACCTAAAATTTCTATGCAGAGTGAACACATACTTTGTTTCCTCATACCTCTCCACACACAGTGTAAAGAGATCTGAATGGAATTAGGTGTTTTCAGTCTGAGACTGAATACACAAACTCAACTTTCTCATGTGAGGCTCAGACCGTCTGTATTAATTTAAGCTTGATATTCACAGTGGCTGAGTTCCCTCAGCTGCATCTAGGGTCAAAGGGTCCAGCACTCGTAAATAAATAAGCAAGTAAGTCAGACTCCCACAGCGAGCCAGTCAGATTTACCACTAGAAATCATAGCAGATACTTTCCCAGTGTAGCTATCCACAAGGAGCAGCTTATCGCCTAATCAGGGACTCATTTAGGGAGTCATTAAAGGTGAAAGATTTAACCTGAAGAATGCTCTTGTCCTAGAGACCCACAAACACATTTATCTTGGAGCCCAGGTGCCCCTGTTAAGTGGCACTGACTTTATAAGAGTCCATAAGAATATTCATAGAATCGAGAACATATTTCTAAATGATTCATGTTGCCGATCCTCAATTATCCATTTGCAGCACCATTACCATATTAAATATGTGACAATATGTGCACTCTTCATTATGTTCAATGTCATCCTTTATTCTATTTATAGGCAAAAATCTGAATCTTAAACAGACGTATCAATTTCTGGGAAGCTTTGTCATAATTGTAGTCACTGAAATCTTGATCAGAGTTTGAAAGAAAAAAATCAGCTTGTCTGACTGTAAAACCACCCTATAGGCAAGAAAATGGAAATACTGCTATAAGTTTATAAAACAGATAAACTTTTATTTGAACTGCTAGCACGAAGCAGTATCTAGCATTCAAAACCTAGATTCAGGAGACCCTGTAGTATCAGAAATTCTCAGGCAAGATTTCGTCATAGGTACCACTCTAATACAACAAAATTTAATGTATGCACCATTTCACAATTCCTCCCACACATGTTAGTGCACATGGCTTATGCAATGTGTCTCACTTTACTTCAGAATCACCAAGCTGAAATTGCTGAGCTGTATATGGCTTGAAAATAGCTCCAGTGCGGCTCCAGTTTGGGAGATATAGCCTGTGGTTAATAAATGGTATGCCTGGCAGGACGGCTGCTGGGTAACATTTTATTGCTACGGCACAAGATTGCAGCCTAGTTGTGCCCTACAGGCAACCTTTGGAGACTGGCATGACGCTCCTGGGACACTCTTCTACACTGCTTCCCAGCATCCCTGCATCTGCCTTCTGGCCCAGCAGTTGGCTCAGAGAGCACACAAACCTCAGAAGAGCCAGGAAATCTTCTGCTGAAAATTACACTCAGTATGAGCAGACTAACTTCAGCAGTGGAACTATTCAGTTCATGAGGAGGGAGGTGAGAATTAGAAAAGGTTGCATGGAAAGTGAAGTAACAACCAAATGAAAATACAATAAAGCGAACCTTGCTGAGAGTCAAAAATGATGATGGATTATACCTATGCCTTCTGAGTTTGTGAATATTTTAGTGCATTTGATACCCAAAAATTCATATTGCTATATCGTTGGGAGTTATCATGTGGATATCTAAAGAACAATTGAGAGCTAAATGCAGCTTTCGTCTGTACAATCAAAAAGTTAATGTCTTCAGYTAGCCTGAACACCTAATTCTCTGAAAACCAAGATGATGTCTTCTCAGAACTTATTTTCAGTATCATGCAGCTAGACTGGTGGTGTGAGTATTGTGGTAATTGAAACTCTGACAATTTTTTGGTCCAAAAAAGCAGTTAAAAGCTTGAAAGACTCGGAAGACCTTGAAAGGCGACAGAGGATTAAGGCTAAGTCAAAGCTACTTGACTCTATGAGAAAAATGGTAGATTTAGGCAAAACAATAGATATTTAAACTTTGCCTTTTTGACTTGTTCCTTCCTGCTTGTTACAGTCTAATGGGGAAAAATACCTTCTTTTGAAGAAGCTATTCTCTATTACTATTTTTTCACGGAAATCATAGGTCTGAGAAAAATCTATAACCAAAAGCCCCTTCAATAACATAATTGCTAAACAGGGGAACCCATTAGCTGTTGACCCAGCTAAACAACATAGTGACTCATGTGTTTCCACTCTGTTAGAAGCTTCCGTCAGGCCAGTATTCCAGAGAGACATATTCATAGGAGAAAATCAAAGACTGCATGGTCATCTTGTTACAGTCAGCTCTGTATTGTCGCTGCACAGTGTAAGAGCATGGCTGAGTGGTCAGGCTGAAGGACTGGGAGGTCTAGAAACATTTCCTTGCTTCATTTCAGAGAACCTGTGGCTACAACTGTATATAATGTGGTCCAAGACCCTACCTATAAGTCAAATGTCCATTGGGAACACGCTAGTGACCAGTCACGCCCATGCCTGTCTCTGATCTGCTGTGGGAGTGATAGCTGGTACATGCCAAAGCTGTGCCAGGGATGAGGSTAATAGTAAAGGCAATCACACGCCGGTGCTTTGGCCTTCCTTCATTAAGAGTATGTACACAGCCAGTGCAACCTGGTATCCAGGTCCTGATGTCTGCCAAGRACATGCCACTGACATCTTCAGGTGTCACCCACCTGCCGTCCAGCTTCCAATACTTCTAGGTCCAGGCCCCTGGACACCTATGTTTCTACCACTGATCAGTTGAAAAGCCACTTCAATTGCAGCTCCCGTTGCCCTCCCTTGTGTCCTGAGACACGCAGAACCCCGTAGACTGGGAAGGGGATCCTGGTTCAGATGAGGGAACACATTTTTCTGCTGCAGCCCCCAGTCCTATGGACATGCCCCAAAGGTACCAAATACACTTAACACCCTGCATTAGGTATGACACAGCTGGGATGAGGGCAGGCAGCTTGCCACCCAAAGCACAGCAGGGATTACAGGTAAATAAATGCAAAGAGCTAAGAGGAAGTGTGAAACTGAACTAGTTTTGACAACACAGCACAGGCTACTTAAATACTTGATCTGACTTAGATGCTCAGTTCCAGCAGTTACTGATGTTTGATGACAACATGTGAAGACAGAGATGGGACACTAACCTTGGCCTGCCAGCTGTCCTCACAACCTCAGGTATTGAGATCCTCCCTCTCTTGTACACACCCCTCTCATTTCACTTCTGACTAATTTACAGGGCTTCTCATTCAGCTGGCTGTTTTTTGCAAACCTTTCCTTGAAATTCCTCCTGGCCATGATATGGGGGCTGTGCAYAGGCTGTGCACAAGATTGTGCACAGGATTGAAAATCCCATGGTATACAAGCTGACAAGAATAAGTTGTTGCAACAGAGAGTGGAATAATGGTTAAATACAACTAAATATGGACTTTGGGAACCTGCGAGGAGATATGTAATGAATGTGCACATAGGTGCCCAGGTGGATACGTGCAATTGAATGTAACACACATTAAGGCCCTATATGCGCTGTGAAAATATAAATGGGTGGCACTCAGGCTATCCCCATGCCTAGTACAAATGCAAAAACCATCACAAAGTAAAACTGTAATCAGGGCAGCTTAATTTAGTAATGAACTCTGATCTACTCTGAGAGCTGCAGTCAGCAATTTCCAATTTGACAAAATATTCATGCATAGATGTTCCTACCACTAGCCCAGTTTTAGCATAAATGATCTTTAATGAAAAATGAGTGATGATCAGTAAATATTGGGTAACAGAAACTGGAATGGAAGAAGGAATAAGAAATTAAATTTATCATGAAGGAAAAGCAAGTAACCTATTTTGATTTCTTTTTTTCTTTATTTTTTTCTCCTGTGTGGTGGGTAGGAGAAAATCAGTAAAAGATCATAGGAAATACCWGAAGCTTTGGAACTTTGCATGTAGAAAGGCTTGAGGGTAACTGCCATCCTCCCAGGCCTCTGCAGCATTTTGATAATTTGATGCAATCTGGAAGCACTTCAGTGCCAAAGAACAGTGGCTGCCTTCCATCACCTGAGTCTACTGCTCTGGTTTACAGGTTCAGTGATTTAGCCCTTCCTTAAGGTTAATGCTATTCTTGCAGTTATTCTTCTCAAGGAAGGTCTTTTTCTTGACTGTGGTTACGAGTGAGTGAATACTTTTAGGGAACAATTTAGCCCCATGTTTACCTTGCAAAATATCAGCGAGCAGATTGTAATTCCCTTCAAGTTAGAATTCAAATATATTTAATGCATTTTTCTCTTCTGTGGATTAACCATAAAACTATTTGCTGTATTTGATATCTGAACTGTGCAGTATCACTGCATGGGTCAACCAAGTCACACAATCATTTTTATTTGTCTGTATTGTGGTGCAAGATCTTCACCCATGCCAGTGTTAAACAAAAGCCCTGCCTCTATTCAGGTATATGACTTTGAAACAATGCTTTTGAAGAGTTACATGGGTAAAACTTCATTGCTTGGAAGTTGAGGAAGGGGCAAGGGAAGAAYGCAAGGCTGACATGCTTCCTGAAAAGCTGGAACAAATATTTGGTGAAATACTTACAAAGCGGACTTGAAAGAGAAGACTTAAAAGGTGGCATTTAGAAACCCTACTCCAAATGTTCGTGAAGACTCCAGCACAGCTGCCTTCTAACGTTGCAACATCAAGGCTCCCTGGGCTCTTTCAGGTCAAAGACCTCCCCGGGAGGCAAGAGATCTGCACCTGAGCACACACATACGTCCCAAACGCCTCTAGGTCTGGCTACGTGACTCAGTACAGTCACCTGCAGCATTCAAACTAGCTCAAGCAAACCTACCCTGCACTTAGTTGCCTATATTTTTTTCTTTTTGTGATTTTTTGTTAGCTTTTTTTTAGGTTGGCAGGCCTAAGTGTGTTTGCTCCCGGCAGGATGAATCTTCTCCCTCTGTTTTATCTCTAACACCTCTCTCTCTCTGCACTGTGCTCCTGGGGAGGAAGGCACAAGGAGAAACAGCACCAAGAGATCTTCCTCTGCCGCTGTGTCCCTCTGGTACTGCCCCCAGGGTAATGAATCCGGCTGAGAGCAAGGGCTTGTTAGCTGGTGTGTGCATACTGCGACCATGCTGCCTGCAAAACCTGAGCAGGCATCTGCCTGGTGTTGTACTAAGTGATCAGAGACCTCACAGAAATGGATCTGAAGGTGATTACGCACCAGCTAGTGAAACCTCCTACATGGTGGGTGGGAACAGCAGAAAGGTCACAGCAAACCACAGCAGTGGAGGACCCTAGCCAGGGAACCATTACTGTGTAGGGCTAGATTATCCCTGTGCTTTGGTCTTCATGGAAGTTCAACCCTGGACAAATCACAGACGTTTGTATCTTGGAAGAAATTTTGTCAGACTAGCCATTAGAAAGTCTTTCATACTTGGCAATCATCTAATTAAATCAGAGAATACTACTGCAGTGATGAGAAAACGTAACACTAAGTTCCTTTAGACAGCAGAAAAAAAAGATGCAAAGAATGGGATAAGTATTCCCCTACATACTGACGAGCTTTCCTCTGTCAGGCTGTGATAGAGTCCTTAGTATAAATGTGTATTTGGCACTTGTCTTAGAAAAGTTGAGTACTATTCAACATTGTTCCATTTGGGCACTTCTACCCCTGGAGCCGTAGAAAGAGAGCTCATGCTGAGTAAGATAAAAGCTGGCACCAGGCACAGAACTTACGCATTGAAGGGCAGGACACCATATATACTTAAGAACCAAAGAACGCCTAGGACACGCTTCTAGCATTATGGATTTTATTCTTCATCCTCTGCCAGATAGAAATGGGTCATTCGCTTTGTCAGAGGACGGGGCTTTAAAGAGTTACTTAGCACCATCCTATAGGATGAGCATTCAACACTGTAGTAGACTGCTTTCTCAGGGTGCTTGCTGTCTTCCACCATCTCTGATGCGTCCTCTCCAACTGCAGTCCTTTTGGTCCTTCTCAGAAAGGAAGTGGTGTCCCCACCCTACTGCCATCTCATCAAGAATTTCTTGTTTATTCCCTCCAGTTCCTTTTTATTTGCACTTCCACATGGTGCTCCGCATCCTTCCTTCTCTCAGTTCTGCCATTTTTTAAAAAGAGTGTAGGGAGCACTTTACTCCTGAGGTTCTGCACTACTAATGGTAGTCCAGATTTTTTAGCTTTCTCCCTGTTAGTGATTGTATTACAATTACTTTTTTCCCTGTGTATGCTTACTGCACCTATAACCTATACCTTTACATAGATGTCTCTGGTACACAACTGCTTGTTAAAGCAGTAGCAGGAAGATTCAAAGTGACAATGCAAATGGATGCATTTTCACAGGCATTATTCACGTGAAGGAGATATTACTTATTTGCTACTTAGTAGCAATGACAGGGCTTGTTAATACTCCTGCCAACATTCAATTCCTTGACAATGTCTATCCATAAATATATTTATTTAGATTTTTGAAATCTTAATTAAATCAAACACTGGGCATATTAAATAGAAGCCTTGGCTAAATACAAAACTAAACAACAAGTAATACCACTTTTAGGAATAGAGCACTTGGAAAGCTGGCTCTTAACTGCCATGGAAGTACTTGTTATGACGAGGCAATACACTTTTCTTTTAAAAATGCAGCTATTAAAAATATGTCTATTTTGTGAAATTATGTTGACTGATAAGTTGCTTTTCAATGGAAGAAAATCAAAAGTCAAATTTTGATAGTACTTGATTAAAGCTGTTAAGCTTTAATACTAATTAGGTGCCTACAGCTGACATTCTTTTTAAATTTTATATAGGATATTTCTTTAATGAAAAAACAAAACTATCAGCACTTATGTTGGAGACAATCAAAGAGAAGAGAAAGGAATGTCTGTTTCATGAGAAACTGAGATTCGGGGGTTCTTTCCATTTCACATTAGCACAAATCTGCCACCAACCTACGCTCCAAATGTTGGAATTATGCACAGATTTCAAATATCTGTTTCCTACCAACTCTGGTTTCTATTGCTGCCTCAGTCAAAGCCTTCCATTTTCTAGCTACTGCTCACTCCACAAGAAAAAGCCTTAAGGAAATAAAGAGGTCTTTTACATGTGACAGGAGGTGGCACAGGTGGACCTCAAAGGCAAGTATAATGCTGAGCCCAGTTCCAATCTGGGAACTCCCTGCAGCCAAACCTCTGTACATCAGAAGACTGTCACCTCCAGCACATGAGATGCAGACAGAGCTGGTTGACAAGTAGGACTCCTTGATGGCAGAAAAGGGATTTTTTTTCTGTTGTTATTGAGTCTCGTTTTGGTGAAAATGGGACTAAATGCAAATGTTTCAATATTTCCAGAGAACCAGAACCCSCTGAGCCTTGCAGCTGCTTGGTGAAAGTGACTTTTCTATCAGACTCACTGCTGATGCCGTCAGGGAAATAGATGCTCCTCTTTTGAACTCTGCTTTCGTTTTGCAGAAGATTTCCTCAAACACAGCACATTCTGAATCAGAGAATTCTGCCCCCAGGAATGAGCACTTCAGGGTGAAACTTTGTTTTATCAGACATTTCCTGCACATGGTACTCAGAGACATGCAACAACTGCTGTATCATATGAGTAGAAAGAAGCTTTATTCAGCAATCAGGACCCAAACTCAGTATTTGCACCCAGAGGCAAATTGAACTGAGGCATCTATTCTTTTCTGCCTTTATAATCGTGGTGTCCTGCTGTTTCCTTCACTAGAGATTTTTAATCTCATCTGGTCACTTTTTAATCAAGACTACTTTTACAGCATAATTGTGTATTATATTTGCCAGTTAATTTGATCCTGAAATACTTACTGCTTCTGGAAAAATGCAGGATTTCACATATAATGCATAAGGAGATGGCAGTCAGCTTAAAATGGGAGTTTGCAAAGATCAAGCAATTTATTTCCTACAATCAGCTTGCTCTACTATGTGCTGTGAGCCTCACTAGTAGCAATCAATGCACTCTTTGACAAGTTAGGTGTGCATGACAGTGCCTTTAAGAAGGATGTTTTCACAGATATCCTTTTGCTTATGGTCATTTTAAGTAGAAAATGTAGAAGTAGAAGTAGAAATCTCTTGTACRGTAAGGTGCAAGCATTTAACAGAAGCGCTTATGCTGTTAGGAGATCCTTAAAAATACCACGGAGTCTCCCAAACCCAGCAAGCTGTCATTGACTGTCACCTAATCCAAACACCAAATTTAACTGTTATGCATAATCTGGGTTCTCAATTTATGAAATATTATGTGTTCCTAGTAATGTGGAAGTGTATATGATCAGGAAGGAGTACATTTGCACTGTATGAAGAACTTCGCACAGCAGTACCCTTATATATAACAAAGGCTAATGTCATGCCAGGAAGCGTTTCATTACCTGAAGGTTGAGAGCTGGTACCTAGTCTAGATTAAGTTTGTTAAATTAGTTTTAGGAAAGTCCTATGAATGCAAGTAGACACAAGAAGATCCACAGAGAGGGACAGTCAACAAATAAAGAGAAATGTTGCACTTTGTATGGTTCCTATTTTGGAAGGCAAAATCAGGTTTGTCGGGGAGTCTGATAACTGAATTGTCCTAATGCTATCTGGCACTTCTATTTAAGCTAGCAGCACATTAGCATGGGAAACATCTTCAGATGAAAACAAAACAAGAATGATACTTATCACTCATTTTATTTCTTTTTATCTCCTTTGCTAATCTAGTGCCATCAAACTTGACTTTCTGTCAAGATCAGAAAACACCTGTTCCTGGCCAGTTTACAATATAAAATCTTCTGTGTGTGTGTCTGTGAAATAAACACACAACAGATGTTTGGTTTTATCTGTTAATCTTCCGTCATAAACACAAATGAGATGAACAGTATCTAGAGTGCAAAATGAGGTTGATAGACAGTATTGTGTGCACTCAAACTGGACTATATCCAAGGAGCCCTTATAATATTTGGGAAAAAAAACTTTTGACCAGTCCACTTTAGCAGTGCTTTTTGCAGGGAATCACTTACTGGAAGTTACAGTCTCCTCGCTGAAAGCACTGGAGATGATATTCATTGCAGAGTTTTTGCATAAATACAGCAATTGACAGAAGAACAGCACAAGTTTGCCTCTTGCAGTGTGATGGAGGTTTTAAAACCATCTACGAGAACATAGAATGATGGTCCCCTCTTAAGCATAATCAGTTTCTCATGGTTTTATTCCTTTTAYGATTTTAGGATTCTGCAGAGAGATATAGTTTTAAGGATAAGAAGCCTATCCATTCTGAGTGGTGATTTAGAATAAGAGGTAAAGTTAATGCTGTATGTACTTTAGAGTCTTTTCTAAGCTACTAAATTACACACAGGACTAGCAGGGAGACGTTGTTAGCAGTTTTATCTTTAAAAAAACCTCACCTGTAATGCCTTGTTTCTGAAAGCAGAACAAAGAGAGGAAGAAAAAAGGACAGAAAAAGAAGAAAGAAAAAAAAAAGAAGAGAGAAAGTTAACGTAGACTCATCAAAATAAGACAACACTAAAGGTCTGAATAAACTGAATTCACATTCTGCTGTCATTCTTTAGACATACATGTCCATGACATGCATGAACCATAGTCTGCAACTGCAAATCATATTATTAATAACAGCAGCTATATTCTTGTTGAAGAGTCCTTTATTTTAAAAGCTGTCTGACTCATTTCAACAGGGCCTTGACAGGAGCATGCTACTACTCTATATGTTATTGCATATGTGGAGGTGAAAAATATAACAGTACTGTATGCAAAATATATGATTCCCTGAGAGGAGTTTACCGAGTCCTTAGGGTCACTGTTGAACTACAGATAGAAAACCCCAATTGCTACATTGCCATAATTTGCTCAGGTATTTGCCTCTTCCCATGAAAAATGCATACGCTTTTATCTCAGCCCCCAAACAGGATAGGATGAACTAAATGTGCTTTCCTCATCTAGTTCTAAAACTGAAAAACATATGCTTTTCCATTATAGAAGCAGTATATTATGCTCGCTACACCCTTTTGTTAACTCTGTGATAGTATCTGGCTGATGTCTAGGTTATTTAGCATAAGCAATCACAATCTATCCATTATACTAAATGAATAATAATATCTTCTGGGCTATGAAATGACAGAAATTCATCATTTCATAGGCTTTGAACAGGTTTTTGCTGCTACAGCAATATGAAGTTCCACGGTTGAATACACATTCAACTTTAAGTGAACACTAAAAGAGAAAAAATGTCGATGTTTATCTCCTCCTTCTTTCCCTTCAGGAGAAAATTAAATTAGAATAGCAGTCAAAATAATTTCCTGTCAAAATAAACTTGTAACTATGGCCACACACACTATTTCTTTGTAACAATAACTCAAATGTCTCCCACCTAAGACTAGAAAAATATTATCTGTTTGACCTAGGGTGTGTTGCTTCACAGAAGGGCCAAATTCCTCCCTGTATAAAGGATGAGCTTGATTGCACCTTTTCATCTCACTGGAGAAGCTTTTGTGAATACAAAATAAAAACAGTCCATTCAACGATATGATACAAGATGCTGTCATATTTTATTATCCCTGATTCTGCACACCTCTAATAGTTTTCCCAGTGGCACCAGGAGGCCTCTACTCCCAGCAACAATTTGAGATTGGACTCTTCAGTCATATTAAAAACAAATTCAAGTTCCTGGGACTGTAAGAAGCTGAATGGGAACTCTCTGAATGGAGCAGCTGTTGCTGATATGTAAAATGAAATCAATAAACCCCATTAGGGTTCATTTATAGTAGCTGTTGATAACAGCTACTCTGTATTTAATGAGTGTTGGCTTCTTTTAAAACATTAATCAAAATCTAATGAGTGACCCTAGGTATGAAAATAACGTCAAGTACCAGCTTTGTAGAGCTACATCTACCAAAAGTAGGTCTTTTGAGGTACACACCTTATCTTACTGCCCACAACCCACAACATAAACAAGAATGGCTATGCATAAAACATTAACAAATGGTAGTCCTATATTTATAGATAAAAAAAAATTAGTCACAGCTTGAGTTTGCAATATTACAAACTGAAGGGCAATTAAACCATTTATATGCAATTTTAATTCTGCTTACAGAAGCTGAGTAGCACAGCTGGAGCCACGTCTCTGTAATTCTACCAGAGGATGGCTATACTATACTAAATAAAGAAAAAAAACCCACCCCGAATTTCTCAGACTATCACAGAACAGGAATTGCTTCTTCTTCCAAGAAGGCACTTAGTCATTTAAAACCAGTGACATGGCGTCCCTAAAATAAATTAATTTGATCAACATCATCAACAGAGATGTTCAGAACTCACAATTCCCATACTGTTGGTGAAGTCAATATTTAAGAAGAGTTTAATTTCAAATTGGAAAGATAGATGTTTCTGGGCAGGGGTGCTTCCTCAGAACACATATCAGGGGAGGGAGAAAGAACTATACATGTTAGTCAGATTTTTCCAAATTAAGATACAAATAGAGACTCCAGTTATGAAATACTGTAAACAACAAATCCTGCAAATTTGAATTACAGCTCCCGATAATCCCAGATTTAAAAAAAAAAAATGAAGCACATGAAGCATTCAACCTGGTCAAAAATTTACAGAAATCAGCATTTTAGCAGGCTAACATCACCTGTCCTTCTGCAGCCAGCACGAAGCTGACCTAAGGCTATGAAGCTGGCCTAAATTACATATCACGTGGTTCTGGCTTATTTAACACATTTATACTGCCTCCCGATCCAGCACCACACAGCCTGGGTGTGCAGGACCCAGTCCTACGGGCTTCAGCACAGCCCTGATTCCCAAACCCATCAATGTATTGGCAGGGCTGGCAAAGCCCCCCGGCGGCTCTCAGGCTCCGACTAGTCCCTGCTCCCAGGCCAGCCCTGAGCAGAGGACCTGCGAAGTGAGGGGAAGGGTTTCTGCCAGGCAAAGCATGAGGAAGAAACCAGGCCCAGATGCAGTGGAAGTCGGTTTGTGGGGTTAGATGATCAGCAAAACCAACTTACGCATTTCTTCAAAACACTGGGTTTCAGCAAGTCCCGGTCCCTCCTTCTCACCCTCAATGGCAGAGTTTTGTTGGAAAAGCTCTTGACCACATCTGAGAAGTCTGCAGAGAATAGGTGACTTGGCTATTCCATGAACTTTTTACATAATCCCTCTCTGACTGTCAATTTGTTTTGTATTATAAATCAAAGGTTAAGGATCAAATTAAATCATGCAGAGAATTACTTCAAGGCTCATAGCAACACCATTGGTACTTCATACAAAAAGTCAAAAAAGCAGCAAAACATTCTTTTAATTTTAAGTGTCTAGACAAATGATTATTTTAACCAGTAATCAGAAGTTAATTCCACCACAATAAAAAGACATTAAAATCTTTAAGAGGCATAAAGTTCAGTCTCGGGCTACATAACCTGCCAAACCTTACATTAATGAATGGTCAGGAGCAAACAGGGATGTCAAATATTTTATATCAGGACCATTAAGTGCCTTGAATATACAGTAGTAAAACCTTCGTGTTAATATCCACCGTTAAAAGGAAAAAGTGTAAAACCAGGAATGATATGCCCTTAAAGTTAAAAGTTTCTATACGGCTTCTCCATAATGTCATGTCAAGGCCAAACCTCAAAGAAGATACAGGAACTCTCTGTTAAAGGTTAGAGCAATCAGCCCCCAAAATGAAAGGTATACACAGATTAGTAGTAGTCCTATCTTTTTTCTGATAAAAAAAGATCCTCAGTATAATGATTTTTTAAGTGTTAAAGGTTATTATGTATTGTAAATTATAATTAATTTGCATCTCCCTTCTTAGAAATAAAAATATTGTTATACAGAGCTAGGATAAAAAGAGATTACATAAATGGGCTCACAGGTTGGAATCTCACTGTTTGAAGAAACAGGATAAACTCAAAATATATATGTGCTTCTGCAGAAGGGCAACTACTATTCAGATAACTCTGGACCAAAAAGGTAAATATTTTTAACAGCACATAACAATTCACAGATAAAAGAAACATCTATCACTCATCTCCAAGGGACCTGAGAACAGGAAGGACCAAGTTTGTCCTTGGCGTACAGAGGTTCACTATATTTAATAATTTAAATATGATTTGAACAAAAGTAAAGCAGCATTTGCGAGCTCAACTCAAGACAGTGCATTTGGTGACCGTGGCAAATATCCAGGGACTCCAAAGGAATCTGAACAGACTCCATTCAGTAGGTTATGATACGCTTTCAACAAACCCTCCTCTGTGAAAAAGCATTTTGTGAAATCCACGTGGGATTTTTCTAATAGGTCAAATGGAATATAGTTTATGCAATTCAATCTCATTGACTTGTCCAATTCCTTAAAACAGGAAGCACAAATTTGATGCTTAGTGGAGAAAAACAAAACACTCCCCCGACCTCCCAAACACACACAACTACTCCTCCTTCCCCAACCCCTCCTAAAAATTCAGGGCCCCTATAATGCATAAGTAGCTCATGCTTCTAAGCAAGTACTTCTCTATACCAGTTAGCAGTTAGTTAGGAATAATAGGTTAGCAGTTATTTAGGAATAATATGCAAAAAAAAACCATTGGCTTGTGGAGGTGATGTGATATATCAAAACGTGTCAGATACAGATCTGCTGCTTTTTGTCCCTGAACATCATGATAAACTAGTGATGGTGAAATATAGAAATGAATCTGGATCCATCAAAACAATTTGCTCTCAAGCTGTATTGCTCAGACAGAACGTTAACAACAGGGCAGAAGGAATAAGTAGGCTGTTGCACCTTCTGGATGAAGGAGTTCATGTAGAGTCTGAGAAAAGGTTGTACATGTGACTCCTCCCTCCAGCAATAAGGTTCATTATACAAAATTTCTCCTTGGCAAGGGTAACGTGAAATTTTGCCATTCGCAATATTCATACCGCAGGAGACTCATGCCATTTTCATTCAACCATCTGGCCACAGAACATTGTTTTTCAGGGTATTATCCAGTCTGCTCAAATTTAGATATTGCATCACCTCAGTTTTACGTGTTTGGCGAGGGAAAGCAGTTTAGTTTGCCCAGCTTCTCTACAAGTCAATAGAGAGATTCAGGTACCTTTGAAGACTTCCAAAAGTATGCGCAGTCTTCTTAGCTTACGTATTTCTCCTTTTTTCCTGCCAATATATGGAATTCAGGCATTTCCAGATGACATCAATCCAGTCTGCTTAAATGAGGGGTTCATCTTTTTCACTGAGATCACAGGAAGCTAAAGGAAAATTTTGGACAGCTCCATTCACTTAGTCCACAGAGCAGTGGCACTTCACAGAACTGCGTTGGCGATAAAAATGTGTGAAAGAAGTGGAAGATCTGAATGCCAGGCTATCTTCAGCCTGATCAGAGCTGAGGTCATGTCTCAGGGAGAGTGGCTTAGTGAATACTCTACCGAGAGCTCTTTAGACACCATGTCACTGTGTCCAGCACACTGAAGGGGAGCAAGTGCTGCAAGACCTCCAGTCCAGCTTATTAGTTAAAACATTCAGTTGTGAGAGGACTTACTTATTTACGCATTTCACTTTAAACTGTGTCCTTATTGTATTGCTTATCACCAGGGACAGAAACTTAGATCCCATCCCTTTCCCCGCCAAATACTGTCCTCATGTAAGGTGAAGCTAGACACAGACATCACACAGTCTAATATATGGGGCTTCTTGGTTCGGGTACCTTTCTGCCTCATCTTAGATTGCGATATACCTTTTGGCACTCAATTCCCCAGAAAGAAAGGCTCTCCTGTGCATACAGACTGACAAAATGTTAGTGCCTAGGGAACACTCAGACTACATGGGAAGCATCTAATGAATTTCAATGCCTGATGGATTTAATAGCCTTACTAAGTAAGCAGCCTGGATCAGTGTCTAGGATTCAGCAGGGTTTAAAGCATTCTAATTCCATTGTAGGCAGGATTTAGGCACACTGGATCATAGCCTCACCTTTTCATGTCCTTAAAACAAGAAGTAGTAACGAATACTCCAAATTGCAGTCCATAAAGGTATTATAACAGTTCACAGCAACAAGCTTCACCAGGAGCCAAGCTTCTGACTCCATATGCATATATATGTTTGCTTAAATGTACAGTAGTCAGCTGAGATCTGATATAAACTCTATATAAAATAAACTGACAAGTTTTTAAGGGTTAAGAGACTCCAGAGCTATCAAACATTAATAACTTGCTCACACTCTTCTAGTTATGCTACAGAGCATGATTGCTATGGTTAGAAGCTTGTATATCAAAAGGATAAAAATGAATGAAAAATTCTCTCTATAAAGGCCAGATACTGGTTATCCTACTGCCTGAGACAGAGCTATTGAGTAGTTAAGCTTTTGTAGGGTAGAAGGACAAGGAAATATACCAGATCTATACACGAAGGTCTATCGTTCCTGCAAAAATCTGTGATATTATGCCTCACTCACATGCATTAAACCAAATGATGCTTTCCTTTACAAAGGCATATTGTATTTACTGTTGATCCCAACTCCCAAAACAGAAGACTCACAAACACAAAATCAAGTGATCAAGTGATAAACCTGCTAATTTAAACATCTTTGCTACACAAGCCACTGAAGATCTGAGCTTGAATTTCTTTCAGTCTATGAACTCACCCCAAGGAAATTAAGACAACAAGCTTCATACATAAGTGGTATGCACTTTTAAGAGATCAGAAACGCAGTTTGCCCTATAACTCTGTCATTCTCACCTGCAATATTGTACGCAGAGCTTGTTACTCCTTTCAAAGAGAATATTGCTGAACTAATTGAGATGCTCAAGGAAAAGAAATGAGAACGCTTTTCAGAAAAGAAAAAAAACTTCTGTCCATGAGTATAATTGGAAAATACTGGTGCTGTCAGTTCAGTAAAAGAAATGGGAATGATACTAGTACAGAATATGTAAGTAATTGATGTTTTGCTTTGCCTGCAGAACAAAGGGCTACATTCACAAGACTTGAGAAACAGGTAAGGACCTATAATCTCAGTTCATTCCTCAATTTCTGCTATTGATACAAACAAGAGAATTTAGTTCTTACACTCTTCCTTCCCTCTCAGTGCATATCAGGTTGAGTTAGGGAGCAATTTCCAAGAAGAGAGACTCACATAAGCTCTTCC
Organism: Oceanodroma leucorhoa; assembly: GCA_030449065.1. Lineage (NCBI taxonomy): Eukaryota > Metazoa > Chordata > Aves > Procellariiformes > Oceanodroma > Oceanodroma leucorhoa. The sequence goes on from JASVER010000019.1 coordinate 6,102,316, forward strand.
CAGCATGTTGTGCAGGCTGGTGGTTAAGGTGTTCTCTTCCAAAGGCAAAAGATACGGGCTGAAATCCTCCCACAAGAAGATGGATTTAAGCCCAGGCCTTCCATGCTTTGGTAACTATTGCTCTCAGTTACTGTACAATAAAGAACCACTGTTTTGCAAAAATTAGTAAATTAAGCAAAATAGTTTTGGAATGACCCATTTTTCAGTTCTTTTCAATTCGTGGTCATGAAAGGAGAGCAAAATACAAATATAAAAAATAATTCAGGTAGAAAAGAAGGTAGAGTGTGAAAACAGGAGTTAGCAATCATAAACGTGAAGTGAAAGGGTACCCAGTGAAACAGAAAAAATAATATCACTGAATATTCAAAACAGTTATATGAAAATGCTGTTTTGACATGCTGTGCAATGAAACTACAGAATTAATTTCCCCCATTAATTCTTGACATCAGGAATATAAAAGCCAAAGAAGAACATTTATATAAACAACAGAATCTGAACTATTATGTTGCAATTTTTGGCAGCAGCATTGATTCTTAAATTTCCAGATTTAAGTCAAACTCCGACCTATCACAGAGAAACTAGAAATAGTCTTCACCTTGGTCTACACTGGGTTGTCACATCCTTTTTCTGAAAAAGTTTGCCCTAGATAGTGTCTGAGAATAATTAGGCTTCCTTAACATGGGGTCTGATGTAAAGTGACTATGTCCATGTTCCCATAAAAGTTTGTTGTCAAAGATACCATAAACACAACTTCTAGCCCATTTTAAAAGCCAAATTCTTTCAAGTCTAAATTTTGTGTTGATGGCTTCTCTGTACAAGCAGCCAAACTGGAATCACAGCCCTGCTTTACCTGCTTTATTTCGGAGCCAAGTCCTCTGTTTCATGACCATTAGTTTAAAAAAAAAAACCAAAAAAACCAAACAAACAAAAAGGAAAGAAAGAAAAAGGTGTGACCATTAAGAAGACTGCATAGCTTTCAGGAGAATCTCATGAGAAAGTGGTTTTTCAGAAGCATGCTGGAAAGATTATCCTGGGAAGATTGAAACATTTATTCATGATAGAAGGAGCCCTTCTCTTTATTTCAGCCATCAAATACCTGAAATAGATTTGTAGTCAGCACATCACAAAATAGATGAGACTGTAGTCAAATTTGCTTTTATCATTTAAGTATATGATCTTGCTTGGCAACATTGTACCACTAAAGTGAATTCAGATTTAAGTCACAACTTTGGCTTGCTACATATCTCAGACAGCCTATTCTGCTTCAGTCTTCAATCCTGACTGCCATCGTGTCATTTTGCTTTCATTGCTATCMCTAAGAGGAGACAATAAAGCTTTCCTATCTTACAAAGAGTTACCGTCAATAAATTTAAATGCTGAAATGCCACTGATCAAAAGAATACAAAATATTTTTCTAAAATAAGAGATTCAGAAAGCACTATTTTTTAAACAGAATATTAAATGTTTCTTTCCATAAATATCCACTGTGCCAAATATAAATGCATGCAAGAGAAATCAGATTGTGACAAGTCCAGACAAAGGCTGGATACGATGAAAAACACAGAAGCGCGTTTGATACTGCAGAGCTACTCTCCATCCTTATCTTGAAATCTTATAAATTGTAGCATCTTCTTTGCAAGGCATTTCAAAGGTAGTCCATTAGATACATACTGTACTGCATGATTTTATAGTCCCCCCAAATGGAAGAAGACTGTATGAACATACCGTTCATCCCTCCATGGGATACAGGGGCTGTAATGTTTATGCATGTATGTCATAAACCCCAGCTGGCACTCTCCTTTTCTGGCTGAATCTGCCCTTAAGATACACGATCTTACAGCAGCTAGACCAAATCAAGGGACATTATGATAAGACTATGAAACAGTCAGATATTCTGGTAATCTGAGGCAAGTTTTTCTCATAATGGAGGAATCTAAGCTATAAATACTAGAAAAGGGGAAGACAGTTCTAGCACACCACTTTTTACTCTGGTAAGAAAAAGTAAATAGTACCGTGGACTACAGTCGCTATACAGTTACTCTATAACTCTGCTTGCTGGAGCTGCTCRGTGTGTATCTTGAAAAAGRAAAAAAAATTCACAATGACTGAAACTGGAAGCTAAAAAAACCCCACTTAATCATGAGCTTGACTTTAAAATAAATACATCAACTTAGACTTAGGTTGCTTTTTAAAAACACTGCATTGATAAAAATTGAAAGATCTTTATAATTAATTCTAAACTGAAAGAAAATAAAAAAGGTTCCTCTCTAAGAGGAACAACTTTGCAAAACCAAGGTGGATTCTTTAAATGCTCCGGTGTTCTTGAATCCATTTTGTTGCTAAATGTTTGGCCCAAAATTCAAGTGTAGCTATAAAAGAATGACATATTTTACTGAACTCAGTGGATCATCGTAGTATGATGGAGTGAGAATACCAGGCAAGGATAACACCGCTGCTATATAGGATCCATAAAGGGGGGGAAACCAAAACCAAAACCAAACCCTACACCAATCTCTGTGGCGGGTCAGCAGGAATTTTAAGCAAGGGCTAGCACACTATGATAGTCATATAAATTAAAACCCAGTTTTAGTCACCTGGATGTTCTCAGTCTTTAAGTGACCTTCTTGCAGGTCTTCCTGGATTGGCACTACTGACTGGGAAAGAGCCATGGAGCATCTCAGTGCAKAGAGCCATGGACACAAAGAGGCCAGAAGAGAAACAGGCTCTGCTGTGGGAGCCTCACACTCAGCCTCCCCTAAGGAGGATACTCATCGCTCGGCATAGTCACCTCACAGAGTACCGCAGCCTCAGAACAAAGAGGAATATAAATGCCTCCTCCCACCCACAAGCAGCTTGGGTCTATGAGCAAGCTCTAGGAGTCATTTGAGGGAGGACTGCAAAGAGTATCTCATAGCAGATTTGAATATTAAACAAGCAATTTCATTCTGCCTGGCCCTGCAGACTATCAAGAAAATTGTTGCATTACTCAGAGTTGTCCTACATACATTGCTACTCACATGCTAAATATCTATTTAACCTGAAGTTCAGGTTGCTGAAATAATTAATACAATCCTACATTAAACACAAATATTACAGTCTTAGTAAAACAAACAAACTAACCTAAAACTCCAGGACTGAAAATGATCAGGGATGTTATTGCATATAAAATACAATTAATGCTGCAGAGCTGTTATTGGGTGTTTTTTTAAACACAGAATAACTACCAAAAGAGCAGTCCCTCTGCTCCCGCTTACAGTCACTAATCATGCATTTCAGAGTTAGGCAATGTCAGAAGAAAGGTTGCCTGTGCAAAATTAATCCAGTCCCTTTGGGTATACACATTATGATACAGTCTTGTAATTACACATTCACACACTGTTTTTCCCCTCAGGACCACTGCTGTATTCAGTTCATAGGAAGGAAGAATGCTCTGCTAAAAATCAGCTGGATAAGTTTCTGTTTCTCTTTTGTTTCCTCTTCCAGGGTTGATACGTGGTCTTGTGCCACAGTATTTACTGCCTGCTGCCCAACCTTGCTCTAGCAACAGAGTTAGCATCCTCCTGGGCTTTTCAGCAGTGCTTATCACTGTGATACTCAAACAGTTCACATATATTAACTGTTTTACTTTCTGAACACTTCTCTGACTGAGATAGTATTATAACTGCTTGTGTTTGGCACGTGAGGAGCTGCGTCATTTGGAAATGCAGGTATGAAGTTTCCACTCACCTTCAGCAGGCAGAAACCAAGAGTTAACAAATTCAGCTGAGCACCCAGAAAAAGAAGAATGCGTGCAATCGGTGCCCATATGTGGAGGTCTGGTTTAAAAGATTTGTCTAGTATTCTTATATAAAACTTCTGTCAGGTATGAAATACAGGTTCACAAAAGAAAATTTAACTGCCTTGAGCCTGAAACTCTCGTTCTGAGCTGTCTTGTGCCATTCAGAAACTTCCAAATTTCACAGCAGATTAAAAGGCATTTACAGAAACACGAGCTCCATCACTGCATAGTCCGGATTCACTCCCTCTCCCTCGCTCACTCTCGGAAATTTGGATTGCATTGGTAATGTGCTCCTCCAGCACTGTTTGACTCCTTTTGTTCCACTGCTATCTTTCTTACTCTTGATTCTTCACTATCCCTTTGATCCACACCACAGGCCCAGGCTTCAAGCTTTCCCAGTCTCTCCTCCTCAAACAACTTATCCTGAATTTAGCTTTTTTTTTGTCTAACCATTCTCACGTACTTTTCCTTCTTTTACCTCAATCCCTTCTTTTTCCACCCAAGTCCCTGCACTGTCACTATCAGGTCATCCTCTGCATCTTTGTCCAGCTAGTCCTTCCCCTCGTTTGCCAAATCCATATCTCCGTTTGAATCTGGTTTTCACAGTCAGGCTCTTCCCAAATCCTTTTCAACTTTCATTGCCCTCTCCTCRTCATCTCTTCCCCTACCACCAGTTTTGATGGGAGAACAATTTTATTCCAAACACACTCAAAATCCTGTTAAAATTTTGGAAAGACATGATATCTGTTGACACTAAGTTCTAGGAATATGCAACTCCTGCTGGTCGCTGCAGAGTCTCGTACCTGCACAAATAAATAACTTTAATACAATTTTAACAGAACTTTCATATCATTTTAGTGAAAATTAAAATTTTTACTTAATAGCGCACATATGGGGAAGGAGACTGCCTTTCAGCATCATCCTTTTAGGTACAATGCTCCTTTGAAAGAATACTTATATCTGCAGGAGCTGGGCACAGTTTTATGCCTAAATGTCTTGTGGTATGATGGAACCTTACATTGACCTGTGTACTTCTTCAATCAGGGACATTCGGTCAATTTTCTTATATAAATCATATCTGTTCCTGATTTTCAAAGTGTGAATAGTAATGAAATTGCATTTATGATGCTTAATTTGATTTTTAATTTGGCCTCTGTGGGTCAGTGCCTCAGAGAACTGCTGCTGCTGATAGGCGTCATCATGTGAAGAAATCTGCATACAGGCCAGCTGTGTTTATGTATCATTCACACTGGTATCATACAATGGAGAAAATCACAAATTTGACTATAATTGTGGCAGCTGTGTTCAGTGAAGTGTCCAAATTAAAAGCGACCTATAAAAGACTGTATTACTTGTAAAAGGAATGTGCTCTGGAGAATTTTCTACACAATGGAATATTTTGGGAGCAAGCTTTCAAAACAAATAGGAGATATGAATATATGAATAAAAACCATGAATGATGCATGTAACCATGAATGAACTTTCTGAATGTATCATTGTGCCCTTTGATAGAAAATATTTCTCAAAAGTCTCAAAACATTTGATTTTCAAGTCCCATTGAAATGAAACTGGCTGAAACAGGACCTGACAAAAAAAAAAAAAAAAGCACAGTTTTAAAAGACAAGGGTAAGAATATTCTGCAAACATTAAAGCTAAAGCTGTGCATACACTGAAAGCAAAAATATAACTTCTGCAGCATAGATTGACAAACCAAAAAGCATTACCTCATCAGGAGATCTGAATCCAGGAATTCCAGCCAATTTGCTAGTCTACCTGGAGGTTTTGTCAACTGAATGCTGGATTTATTTATAAATTACATCTAAACTCTTCTGTTGTGTCACACAGACCTCATTTACAGAAGGATTTACTGAAAATACCATGCCGGAATCAATGAAATTCACCTCATGAAAACCAAACCAAGACAAGAAAATTCACATATGTTTTTAGAGATACGTTAATTTTTTTTCAGTTCATTTTTTTATTCAACATTGGCTTCCTAGAAGTTTCACTGTTTTCTATATTTTCAAGAAAGTAGATTTGTGGATACTTCAGCATTCAGTATTTTTTCTATTTCAGTATCACCTGCACCACAATAATAACCTGGCGCTTGCTTCACTGACTGCCTAAAATACTTTTATAGAAGAAAATAAATTTAAAATGACTGAAGTCTCTCTCAACTTCCAAAATAAATAAAAAAAAAGTTTTAAAATTTTTGAGTGAATCAGACTCTGACAAGGTTTGAAATATGAATGACGTGGGTCTGGGTTACATATTTGTTGCAGAAAGATTTAAATAGAACATTCAATTTGTGGCTTAGTACTGCAGCACTCTGGGCATTTTTTGCTAACTCCCCAAAATGCTCCTAAACATAAATTCCACCCTTAAGTAGGTCATTAAGGTTAGTTTTATATAAAGCAACCCATAATGTAAAAAAAGCTGTATGATATTCCCATAGACTTAGAAAACATGGTCTAGATGAAATCCCCGTAAAAGGGCACCTTTCTGCTTGAAAAAAATTCAGCCAAAGATTTCTTAAAAATGGCTTTTGGTCAAAACGGAATAGTCAYCCAAAAAGATCTCTGTGTGTTTTCACCTGAGACCCATCTCAATCTGTTCCAATGGATGACGGAACAGAAAGGACAAGAATTGTGGATATTCCAGAAGGATCAGAACTTGGTGATACTGGGAATTTCAAGGAATAGCCCAAATTCAATCCTATGAAATTCATGCATGCTTGAATTACAAGCATGCTTGGGCAAAAAATAAGTATACCAATAAATGAGTAACGGCACGCTAGACAGCAATAGGACCAGGAACAGCAGCAGATTATGAACAAATAGGGACCAACAGCATGATGATGTTGCACATATGCATCCAGAAGTAAACCTTCTGGTTTACTGGTGTGACCTGCTGTGATCATTTAGTGCTGACACAGCTGGAATATCATGTCTGTTGTGGCCCAAATCATAGTAAGACAGATTAGGGATAGGGATAGTAAGACAGATAGGCAGATTAGGGAGAGTCCAGAAGACAGCAGCAGAGATGGTCAGATCAGGTGTTTGGAAACACAGCGTCATGAGGAAAAACTGGAAGACTTACATTGGTTCAACATGGACTATGGACAAGAAGGGACATGCAAATAGTAATGCACATATGAGGACAGTTGTTATGAAGAAAATAGGGAGAGCATTTTACTAAATTTTCTTAAGTCTGCTGCAATATTAATATATTAAGCATATAAAAAATAATTGGATTGTGGGTACTCACGCACTATGATGGTTAGGACTTCCAGCGTATTATTTTTTTCCATAGACTAGTTAAAGACCCAAACACATAAATTTGGGACTCCGAAATACTATTATGCAGCACATGGATCGAAATATAAAATGACATAAACAGGTTCTTGGAAGGTTTTCTGAGGTTAGGACTAACCCTCAGCATTCACAGGAGAAAGATGTGTGTGCCTGAAAGTTGTAGGTGCTGAGTGAGTAGAGAGAGGGCCATGAACGAGCACTACATTCAGACACAGCCTGGGCTGATGAAGGAGAAAAACAAATTTCTGTTTATGTCTCATGTAGAGGGTTCAGCACGTAGTGGAGCATCAACACCCCTGTCAGGAAGGCCCCTCTTTCTGGGGCAGGTCTCCACCATGTCATTATGCATATTCTTACCAGCTCCACAACTCAAACCCTGCAGCAAAGGTGGTATGATTCAGGGAAAACTGGCTTAAGCACATTTCTGTAACCTTTCTGTTCAAGCCTGGACAGGCTTCAGTCATGTATCTTATGCTGTCTAAGGTAACCTCTGCCTCTTAGCAGCTTCTGGTGAATCTTGAGGTACATCCTCCAGCTGCATCTTCAGAGAACAACCTGTGGCTGCAGTCCCTCTCATGGGGGAGGCTGGCTGAGTCAGGTTCCACTGATGACTTCTTGCAATAAAGACTCACTCACATAAACAGGGCACCCCACAGAGAATAAAAGGATAATAGGATCTCCCGTGCTTGAATAAGAGGCTGGAGCTTTTATTCACATTTTAACTTGCTTCATTGAAAAATCCTGATTACTTCTGCAGTGTGGTCCTATCTCCCTCAGGACAATATGCCATGAGAACAAAATTCATTTTCACTGTGACTCTCTGTTAGCAGCAAAAATGTCTTGCTTTTTTGTGTACCTCATTGTCTCAATGGGAAAACAGCTTGTGCAACAAATGCGAAAAATGCAAGCAGTTTAAATCTAAGAGAATGTACTTCTTTGCACTGAATAATGGTCAAAACAATGGATTTGTGAGAAATATATCTTAAACTTGACTTTGGAACAGTGGCAAAATGTATATGATATGTTCACATGTTTGAAGAAAGGTTGCATTTTGCTGAAATACTGAACTGATTTCAGCTTCCTCATGCCTGAACAAAAGGCAGAGAATTTTTTTTTTTCCATTTGCAGTGTTGTCATTAGAATATCAATGTTTGGAAAAATAAAAAAAGAATATAAATAAAAAGCCTGTAATTTATAGAGAAACTCAGAAACAGATAGGTATACTTTTAACTTGCCACTTTCAAATCTTCAGCTACACATATTTTTTCAAACACAACTAGCTAGTTTGCCGGTTTAATTACGTATGTAATTATAAAGCATTGTTGTGAATTTAGTCTCTATTACATTCACTGTGTTTAGTACACTGTAGTTGTTTTTCATGCTGCAATATTACGTCAGAGCTCCTGGACTGAAATGTAATCTTCTTGGATGCTTTTTCACTGCCATGTAATCACACACCATTCAATCATTTTAGACTGCTATCTACTTCTCACTCTCTTAAGCAACTCTAATGGACGATCCTTGTCCCAAGTTCATTCCTTCCAACTTCACGATGTATTGCACCCAATAACACGTTTCCATCTGACTAGCAGTAAGTAATAYGGAAGCAATACAGACATTTGCATTGCATTCAGCTCACTCCAGCAGTGCAGTTGATCCGACACAATTCTACCTGACACAGTGGTCATTTATGTGAGTTCGATTTGTAGTCTGTATTTGATTTCTCCTTACRAAATTCGTTGTGAAGCTTGCTGGCACTTTCTTTTTTACCAGATTGTTGGAAAATTACAGGTAAAAGACACAATGTAAATATAAAATCCATGTACATGTACAGAAGGGTAATAATTTTTTTACTGGTTTTGTTTCCTTTTAAGATGAATCAAAATTTAGAAGCAGAGGAAAAAGAATTGCCTTCATATTCACATAACAGTAAGTCAGCATCTACATGTTTCAATTCTAGTATGGCTACTGAGACTTATGGGAAAACCTAAGGCCAGGATTTTCTCTCATGGTAAATCCTGATAGACCAAAAAATAGACTTTTTCTTATATAGCCTAAATCTTTGGAACCATCTATTAACCCAAATATAAGGAAAGTGCACATGAGTTTTATCACAACAAATCAACAAGTAAGAGACACAGGGAGAAGGCAAATGCAGTGTGGAGAAAGGAAAACAATACTTGCATCACTTAAATATTTACATTATACATGAAAAATACATCATGTGCACCTCAGTTTATGCAGTCTGATAGTTTTAAAGCACAGGAGGCTGCCATGGATGAAGGTATCAGGAAACTGAACAAAACCAGAGATACAGTCTTTTCATTGAACAGTGCCTGGAGCTATTAATTGGAGAATATTGCTACTTGACTACACCTACCCTGGCAAATACACTTTTTTTCCATTCCTCCCTTTTGGAAGCAGGCAGAGAAAAAAGAAAGGCTGGCGATGAAGATGAATGGGGCTATCACCAGAAGCCTGAGAGAGTTCTGAAAAGGAAAAATCAAAACATCTGCGGTTTGTGGGTTGTTCGTGAAAGTAGCTGAGCTGAACAGCATTTCCCAAAGCTTGGGAGAAAAGATTAAGATTTATGTGAGAGCAAAGATGTGCTTTGAAGCTTTCTTGCTTTTTACCATTTGCTTTGCTGACCGTTAAGCAAGCAGCTAAATAATGTTCTGTTTTGAATAAATTACTTCTTGTTTTAATTTACTCACAGGTATGAAAAACAGGACCAAGATAGTTGAGGTGGAGCACTGAGGTGAAAGAGGCATACACCAGAAGTGAAGTCCTTCAAAAGTCATAAAAAATTATTTCATTCTTCTTTTACCCAAAGTGACTGAAGCACTTATAAAGTACAGTTAAAATAACCTTCTTAAAGGCTGTAAGCAGCAACAGTAATAACAAAAAATAGTGTTCTCCCTGCAATTCCCATTGCCATTTAACACACAGGTATGGATGGATGGTTTTTATTAGCATCACAGGAGAAATCCACCTACAGTTAATAGCACCTAGTCCACTGTGCAAAGGCCTCAATCACACATCATTGTTCAGTAGCCCCTCCACTCAATAGCCAATATAGAAATGTAGTATTCAGAAACCTGTATTAAGCATACAGGTTTCACATGCAGTGCATAATACAAGGCAAAACATCTCAGCACGGTGATTCAAAAACCCAACACATTTAAACAATGAAGTGCCCAGAGCTTGCTCACCAGAAATGCTTAGCACAGAGATGTATCTGACATCCCATTTCTCTCCTAAGCTAAAGAAGCTGACTCAGTGCTACAGACAAGCATCTCAGGCCACCAAAGACAGGAAGCCTCACTCTCTGCCTAAGAAGAACTGACCTCCCCTTCAAAAACCAACCCAAGAAACCCTTCCTTTTTCAAATAAGGGAGTATTTTAAATTACATTTTAAAACACAGCTGTGTTTTATACTCAGCTGAGACCAGTCTGTAAGGTAACATCTTTGTGATTAGAATCACACTCAGACATGGGAGACATCCAACTTTTTCTTCCAGCATGAGGCATTTCAAAGCTGAGTGTGCTGCTGCAACCACCAAGTTAAAAGGGGTTGAAAATCACCCTTTTCTTATTAAGGCTGAGACTACTGAATGAATCCACAGAGATTTCACAGAACCGAGGGTAAAGACCCCAGGACTGCCGCCTCCTAGCATGGTTCCTGCTTGAAACATGTGAATGTGATATAAAAGACAGGTACCACAATTACTTTCTCTGATGGGTCCATTTAAAAGAGTGCCTACCCTGTCTCCTCAGGTGAAGGGCCTGAATCCATTATTAATTAATTCAACAGTTATCCTAGTGTATTAATAGCGTGTGGTAGAAGTACTACAGATGCATTACCATGCTGCAACCTTCAGCTGTTCTTTAAAACCCTTTGAAAAGTATTTTTGTCATAATCAGAGTTATTAAAATGCTCTTATTAGCAGRAGACCTGCTGATGATGTTCATTCTCTGCAACTAGAAAAGCATTAGAGCCTGGACTCTCTGAACACAACAATTTTGAACGGCGCCAGTGTTAAAACTCATCTTAAACGCTGTCAACGCTCAGTGTGAAAAGAAACAGCTTTGGAGCCAAATCTTCCTATAACTCCTATCAGTGCCTTGAAGTGACATAGGCTATAATGGTTTCCTCAGCTGTCTTCTCTCTGTAGAGAGAAGGCAAGGACTGAGCAAAGCAGTGCAGACTTGGGCAGGGGTAAGCTCCTGGGAATTACTGCTGCAGTTCCTCTTCCCCATTCCCAGGCACGGTCTCTATGGGTTGCCACTGAAGTCAAGCACTGGAATCCAGTAATCTTGCCCAGCTGCTAAATTGAATTTGCAGGCACAGATTGAATATTCCACCCTCTACCCATGGAAAGATGCTTCCAAAAAAAAAAAAGGGGGGAAAAAGAAAAGGCTTATCACATACACTTCTGACACAAAAATGCTATAAACACGTCCTTTAGGAGACACTTGATCATCTTTTACCACCCATGTAAATCACACTCTAATACTGAACAGCTAAGCCCCCCAAAAGGCAGAATATTTTCAGCCCTCTCTCACTCAGATTTGTGTTTACTGACATCTACTGGCTGTTCTGACTCATATCTTCATTTGAATTAGAGGTGGGTCAGTTTTGCACTGCTGTAACTCCAGCGACTTTAACAGCATCAGCCACATAAGGGAAAACCGGTCCTTCCTGTCCCTATGTACAATACAGAAAATCTAATTTACATGTACTACTTCTAGAAACTATCTTTCTAAAAGTATGATTCATTAATAAGGTACCTATTAAAGTACCTCAAGTAAAAGGACACACAGTGGAATACAGTTGCCAAGTTCAAAACCAATCACCCTAAATACTTTTCCCTTTTGTGAAATCCAAGCAGAATCCAAGGAGAATCCTCCTTTAACCAGGCAACACATGCTTTACAAGAAACACTGCTTGTAGAATACAGTTAATAAGATGATCTATTGGACCACAAGAATTAGTTAGATGATGCTATCACAGTGTGTTTTGCAAACTTACACAGAAACAGATCACTTCGTTCAGTATAATGAGACGATTCACTAGCACCCATTCACTATTTAGAAAAAGAATACTTTCCTCCAGCTAGTACTCTATAAAAAATTTTAGGCAAGCAGAAAATAACCAATATTGACTGAAAAAAAACAGATGACACATTTATTCAATGTGATCGATGTCACAGGAATTTTTCCAAATGAAATCTCAATGGTTTTGTCAGCTCACCTGAAAGACAGCAATTTTAGGGAAGTTGCATATCCTTCTATTGTGCCTCAGTACTGGTTAAATATAGTCTGGGAAACACAACCGCCTCTTGACTCAAAATCAAAAAATGCTCTCTAAAATACTGCCTAAAAGGAGAGGAAGTCAGGGTTGGCTCTTTGAGTGCACATAGCCAGTCAATATGAATGGCAAAATTTGATTCACCTTTAAAGAATTTCGGAATCACAAATTTTCTTTGTTATAACAAATTCTGCTAGGACTTGAATTAATCTTCCAGGAGAAATATTCAGAAGCTTATCATTTTGTTTAATACTAAATTAGCTAAAGCATTCACAGGAACGTTTCACAGGAATTCACAGGAAACAGCTTCTCTCTGAGATTAATTTGAGAAGAGCCAAAAGACGACTCAGTACTGACTTTAAGATGTTTTCCTACCAAAACTGAATGTTATGTTAAAATCAGCCAATGCTTTCTGACGCCATCAAAAGTAGAGCAAGTAGCAAGGCTCATCATAACAAAGTGGCATTCTCCCACTAGCACTGAGGAAAGAATTTCAGTTTCCTGAAATTTTGGTTTTTCATTTCTCTCTTGCAGGCTGAAATCTTCCAATAAAAGTATCATAGACATTAAAAGTACTTACCTCCATCACTGTTCTTAAACAGGTAGCTTTTAAAATATAAACACAGAGTATTGGATAGGTGTCTGCTTTAAATGAATCATGCCTTCATGAGATTAATTCCCCAGTGGAAGAATTTTAGATACCTGGATTATTTAGGTCAAATTTCCTAAATTTTAGAGAGGAAGAGCTAGAAAGAGCTACCGATCTCTTCTGGATGAACAGATGAAATAGAATACTCATTTCTGAACAGCGATGCAAAAGAAATATGCATCAAACAAAGCAAAACATGGGATTTCAGGAAAAAAGGTCTCACAGGAACCCAGGAGAGATGAATAATATCTGAATAGACACTGAAGAGTTGGGCATTTTACTATCAAAAGCAGCTCAACTTCAGTTCATACATTCATAGTCTAGAGATGAATCAGAAAAATTCAAATTAATATTCCAATAAACTAAAAGAAGTGTGTATTTAGGCTTATTTATTCTGTACCACATGCTGAGAAGGGGTTTCCAAAATTCTGTTATCACCCTTCTCTAAATATATACAAAAAAAGTTTTACAGTGTCAGACAATACTGAATGCCAGAAAATTCTCACGGTGTTGCATTGCCAAATAATATTCCTTTTGTTCTGCGAGGTGCTACCCAAGATGGCAAGGGCAAATTAGGAAGCTTAGTAGTATCACAGATAAATGATCCTTTTAAATATGGAAATACATTCTACAGCTCCCAAAATAAATTCTCAGATGAACACACATCATCCTGTGAAGTTTAATTAACTAGTGTTTGGGTTTTTTTAGACAGCAGCCTTTTTGGAACATTATATAGAAGTTTCTTTAGTTGACTACTGAAATGTTCAAGGTCTAATTTTCCCTCTGTGAAAAAGACACACTGGTTTCTGAAAACTTCACTGGTCAAATCCTGTAGCATGAAACTATGAACAAATTATAACCCAAGATATTTTAATRAATAAAATGTCATTGGCACGTATCCCTACTAATAGAACTGAATGAGGGGTAATCCACTAACTTAACTGGAGTATCAAGCATCTTGTATTTTGGCCTGATTTTTTTTATAAGTAACTTTAATTGTATCATCTAATCCTTCAGCCATATTGCCAAGACAAAATTGCTGTCCAGTATATAATGAAAGTTTTACCTTTAAAGACAAAATACTGAGATAAAAAGTCTGTTGTCAGAATGACAAACATTAGCTGCTATTATTGTTTATTGTTGGAGAGAGACAGGCACCAATGGCTTGGCTGCAGTCATCCTTGGGGAGGATCTTATGATTCCAGTATGTGAGAGAAGCGTAAAACAGCACCATAAAGCATGGCATGTAGATTACAAGCAGCAAAGCATTCATATTTTAACATGTGAGAAACATAATTTTAGCACTATGAACACTGCATCATTATAAACATGATAAAGGAGACGACTAAAAAAAAACTCTACTCAAACAATAATAATTTTCTGTTTTCCTATTTTCTACAAACTGTCCTGAAGCCTGCCTCAGAAACAAGATGATAATTCCCCTTTTCTTCTTGGGAAGAAAAGGGGAATTATATATTCATCCATTATAGAAACAGGATGCTCAGTTTCCCACCGGTGCCAGGATCTTTGCCCATCTGTGAATAAGACCAAAAAACCAAGTAGTAACAGGCTGTCACAGATTTTTTGGGATAGGTTGCCTTTGAGAATTCCTAGACCAATTACACGTAAAATTATGGATTATTTTGCTTTGCCACCAATTACGCCAACTTCCCTATTGTTGACTGTTGTTATTTATTAATAAACATAACCTTGCTCTAGAGCCTTTTATTGGTAAATCTCAAAGCACTTTTCAGTATCGGTATTGCTAACTCTTTATTCTTGGAGACAGTGAAGCACAGGAGAAAGTGATTTCTTTGGTTTCTCTGGCAAGAACACACAGGGGAAAGAAAGAAAGAGGGGTGATTAAGAATGCTCTTCAAAAATGACAGGGAGTGCAGTATTAAAGATACTGTCCAAATAGCGAGATCTTTGACTTCAATGTCCAAATTGTACTCTTTTCACTCATCTCTAGCAGAAATCTTCTTAGACCTCCTGAAGGAGTGATGTCAAATTTCTACCTAAAAACATGCAGTGTCTTTTAGAAGAGGCCTGCCTTACTTGGACAACAGCGGGAATGACGATGTCTTATCTTTTACCAGTAAAGATACTAAATTCAAAATTGAGCAATAATAATCTAAGAAGAATTTTTTACCATGGTTTGTTTTCAGTAAGCTGTGCAGAAACATATTGGAAACCTACAGTATTCCATCACCTGAAGGAGTGACAGAATGAACTCAAGCATATGTCTCTCACTTAGAATCCTATAATATTTCAAAAGATACCTCTTGCCCATGTTTATTGTTTCTCAGTGATCACGGATGAAGAATATCGTAGTCAGAGAGACAGCTTTTATTGTTAGTCCTGCAAATTAAGTCTGGAGTTTGAAAAGCAAGCTGTGTTCCTCATGATCATTTATCAACAAGATTTTGACAGTCACAATTTCATTAAGTAACTTTGCTTGTGACACAAGACAGACCAATGTTCTTGTTATCCTGCAAGGCATCGTCACTATCAGCATCACCGAAAGGGTAAAAGATTTCCAAAAGAATGACTATTTTTATTAAAAGGAAGGATCTGCAATTTAATTCTGAATACAAACACAAAGCAGACTGAAAGAGGAAGATCTGAAGACTGCAGAAAAGGTCATTTAAAAAAACACAAAAAGCCACCATCACCAGTTTGAGCCACATTTAAACAATACAGACATTATTTAATCATGTTCCTATTGTAAATAGTATGCCCAAATTCCCATTAGAGCTTTTTTGTGACATTATTCAAGATAGTTCCCACCCCAAGGAGTTTACAATCTAATGTAGAACTCCATGAATCCCACAAAAGAATCCCATGAAAAAAGATATTGTTTTAACAAAAAATAACAAAATATATGATTCTCATATCTGTTTTAGATGTATAATGAAATAACAGTCTGACAGCCAAATTAAAACAAAATTTTCTTCAGAATATTTGAAGATGGACAAAGTGAAAAGATTTTTTTTAGTGCAAGGGAACTACAGTATATTATAGAAAAACATTTACATTTATTCTTTGATACTGACTGATTGCCATTGGAACAGGTGATCAAAAATCTGAAAAAGCATATAATCTATAGGCAAGAAGGTAACAAAAACTTGTGCATGTTTTCAGGTTATATACACTCAGACATACATGAGACTGCTAAAAATATAACAACAGTATGATCGTTAGAAAACATACTTAGAATTTTTAAAAGGTTGGTAACACAGTGGATTGCCTTCACAAAAGAGGAGTGCGCATGTATTTGTAAAACTATAGTGTTCTCCCTGTCAAATAGATGTTAAATCCTTTTTGAAAGTACTTATCTAATCTGAAGGCTATTACATTCTTTTTTTTTCAGGTTCAGATATCATGTTGGATCATTGAATTTATTTCCAAACACAACACAGAAAATACAATGCAGTGACATGGGTAATATCTGAATTTAGCACAAATACATTTTGAGATTAGATTGCCCCTATTTTCAACTCCAAAAAAACAAGGGGACATGCTGTTCTTGGATGTGCAATTGCTACTCCTAATGAACTCCAAAGGCATTAAAAAATGAATCAGTAGGAGCTACGTGAGTAAAGAAATACAGCATACCTATATGGAACCTCTCCACCTCCCAAATTGCTGGTGAAATGTAAGAACATTTGGAGCTAACTTTTCAGAGAGGACTAGGTGAAGCTACAACGAGAGGAGACTTTAGCAGAAAAGAAATCCATGATGGACACCGAACATCAACATAAATTCTCCTGAAAAAAATGGCCACTTCTGTGCCTAAYGGAAGCTGAAATTCTCTGCAAACTTTGCCTTTTCTGTGCCTGCAGAGTTCTTATGTCTTAACCAGGGTAACGGGAGGTAAGCACTTACTCTGCAGCATGTCACTTCATTGAAAGAGACTGTGGAGCTATTCCAGAGTGAACCCAGTGACTGAACTAAATATTTGGGATCAACTGAGAGTAACATATTTCCGTGTGAAACACAGCCAGAGCAAACCTGCCAAGTCTTATGCAATCTGCATTCAGCGTGAGACTCACTTCTGCTCCTTCTCCAGTCTCCTGTTCCCCGCTATGGTACCAGCTATCGAGGGGAACGTCTGCCTCAGTCTGGCACGCTGAGTATGACTCCATTACTTGAGCCTACTACCTAGTACTAGTACCTAATTCTCCCCTGGCTCATCGAAGGACCCGATATGCCAGACACAACACTCCAGTGAATTTCATGCTCCATAACCCATGTTTTCCAGAGCCGCATGCACCTGGCAGGTATGTCCTGCAATGTTTCAGGGAAGAGGTGTGACAATGTGCTGAAGTGCAGCAGAGTGCAAACTGGCAGGGCTCTGTGCTCAAAGAAACCCCAGGAGAATCCAGACTTTCCTCTGCTACAGTCTGACATGGCCCCTCTCCATCAAGTGACCTTGCACGCCTGAACCATGCACAAGCACAGCCAGGTTCACATTTCTACATACAGGTCTTCCATGTTGAATGAGAGATAAATGGAGATATCTGTTGAAATTCGGAAATCCATTTAAGAAGAAAAATCAAAGTCATGGAATGTAGAATAATGTCAGTAGGAAAGGCCTAATGGAGGTCATCTGGTTCTACATGGGGTCAACTTTGAAGTTATATCAGGTTGCTCAGGGCCTTATCCAGTCACATTTTGAATGTCTGCAAGAATGGAGACCCCACAAGCTCTCTGTGTAACGTGCCCTCATGTTTGATCGCCCTTAAGGTGAAGAACTTGTTCCTTATGCCTGGTTGTGACTTGTTTCCATTGCTTCTCATTCTTTCACTGCACACCTCCGAGTCTGCCCTCTGTCATGAGGTAGCTGAAGTCAGAAATTAGATTCCCCCTTCTTCTCTTCTCTCTTCATATATCATGTGCTCCAGCACCCAAATATACATCATACATATAAAGCAAAATGGTTACAACTGCTGGTTCTATTTCTAATATTGATTCTGTTGGCCTCTACAACTGAATATACAGTACAATATAAGCAAAAGTGTTTCACCAGTGCAAAGTTAATTGGGGTAACTGTACTTTTCTCATAGTATATCTATACCGCACTATGAGCACTTGTGCTCATATTGGCACTACATTCGTTCCTGGGGGATGTTGAGATTTTTGGCAAGCTCTCTGAATTATTTTCAACTGACCTGCAGAATGACTTGCCTCTCCTTCCTAAACATCCACAGAGCCGCAGGAAGACAGCAGAAAACTACCAGTAATGGAGTAGAATTAGCTGGTGTCCACTCCACAGGGCAATTATGCTAACAAGCAACAAATGACAGTTTGTAGAGTAGAAACTTCCTACCTCAAGTTTCAGCCTGTACTTCCTGATGTGCTTATTAACCCAAATTAGGAAAAAGACACATGGCATTCAGCTTAGGGTTTTTATGTATGGACATAACTTGCACATTAACAGTCCCAGACTTTATTTTGAAGAAAAGCAAACAACACCCACACAAAGGAAAAGAAAGGCTCCAAGATTAAACTGAAAGGCTGTGCAGATTAATCTTACTTTGCAGTTTTGCTCTTTGTAAATGGTCACGGATAAAATCTGACTCTTAGAATAGATTTTCAGACTTAACTCAGAATTTCCTAGTTTGGTCAAAGCAGTTAATTTAGAACCCCCAGTGACTAAAATGTAATCTACAGCTTTCATTTTACAAGCTATTACACAGATTGAATGCTATTATCATTTTTCTTTGTAATACAGGCTGCTGGCAAGTATATTTCTTTTTTTAATTGTGCAGAACTTGAGAAGTGGGATGCTAAAAGACATTTTTTAAACATTCTTGATAAAAACCCACTAAATCAGCCCCATGTCACATCATGCATGCTCAGTACATCTGCACGGTGAGGAGGGGTTCAACAGCAGCTGTATCATAATGTACGTCACAACTTAATACTACCAGAGAGGGTACAGATAGTGTCCTAGGTGTTTAACCTTGGTATACAATGACTACTTCACTAATAAAACAGATGTAGAGAGCTGTACATAATGGAGAGGGTAGCACAGGTAGGAAAGAGGTAAGAGCTCCGTTTGCTGGACCCAATCCCCAGCTCACACTCTCAAAAGAAATATGTGCTGCTGCTCCAAATAATGAACTGTTAAATGCCAAAAGAGGGGCATCAGCACCACCACCAGCCAGGTGAACGTGCTGTGCTGTGTGGGAAGAAATAAGTGAAACTACAACTCCAGCCGATTTTGAATTTGCATTCTCTCTGCAATCTGAATTGCAGCTCTCACCGCAGGCTAGAGAGAGAGGAGCAGGATGTAAGACACACGTCAACAGATTTAATAGAATTTGTTTTATTCTAATAGGTAAGCTGGCACAGGTAATTTTCAGATCAATTTTCTTCCCAACACAAATTTCAGTATAGACTTGCAGTAATTCTGTTTCAGTAACTGGCATTGCACTTGTGGAGAATGGCTGTTATTTAGCGAGGATTCAGACTTTTATCTTGTTACACATTCCATGGTCCACTCAGCCAGGTCATGAGTGCAAGCCAGAGTATCCGACAGAAAACCTACAGGGTGCTAAAGCTTTGCCCCAAAGAAACAGTGGAGAAAATATATTCCAGAAAGGTCAAGAGGGAAGAGAAAAAAGATAAGGAAATAATCGTATATATAAACTGAATATTTAAATCTTTTTCCTCCTGGAAATGCAAAATGACAGTTTGGGTGAATGGCTCTCACATGATGTTGTCACCCTTCATTCTGCAACTCTAGCTGAATGACGTCTAACAGAAAGCTCTTTTCACCTCACATTCAGGGATTAGATTTTTGGAGAATACTTAGGTAACTTCTAATAGATGAACGTTAAAGGCATTCAAATCTGTAATGCAAGGAATATTTAACTGACAAATGCCTCATGGTTTATTCCTGTATGCTGCTAATGCACTGCAGTGTATAGTAGTAACTATCGGCTTGTAAAACCTCATTATATCAATATGCAAGAAAACACTATCCTTTCTTACTAGTGAGAAAATGTAGAAATGAAATGCATGATCTGCTATACCATCATTCACAGTGCCATCTATGTACAGCCCATACCTAATATGTATAACCACCATTAAGCATCTTCCCCAGCACAGTTTTCAGGACTGGGCTTCTATACAGCAAACTCTTTGTCAAAAGACTTATCATAAGTACAGTGTTACATAGAATAATATAGCTATTATTGCTTGCTTGAAGTTCTATTCATTTAAAAAGTAATTTTGCTTCCATCTTGCCTTGCACCACATTTAAAAAAAAACACCCTACAAATCATACCTGCTCAATGTATGCTAGGTCAACTTCTTGCTATGCATTATGATCACGTCAGATAGATGTGCTATTCTATGCTATACAGATAGACATCGGAAAGGCAGAGCAAAACAATGCAGCACCACACAGAGATACCAAACTAAAGCTAAATGGTCTAAACCTAATCTGAGTCTATGCACTGTAATTGCATTAGTATGACACGATGATACCCTAATAAAGCACAGCTGTGCTTATTCTAGTACCCGGGCTATCCTCTATATACGCTACACGATAATTCTTGACCTGAAGAGTTCATGGTCTGAAAAAACAAAGCCATAAATGGAAATGGGAAGAGAAGAACAGCAAAATACTAGTATTCCTCAAGTCCTAAGCCTGCCATAAGCACATCAGCATGTGCTAGACCATCAGGGTTAATAACAGGAAAGAAATGACTTGGGTAATAGCAGGCACAGGTTTTACTAGGCTCATGCAGTTGTGTTTTTGTCAAGATTTGTGATTACTTTCTATATTGCTTGCTAGGCCAAGGACATTGATGAAGACTGCAGTGGTAGTGAGAGTATTAAAAAGTAACTTAAGCTAGTTACTACTAAGCAATATTATCACGTTGTTTTAAAAAGTTGTCTCTCTCTGTCCGAGGTATAACTATTGTGCAAACATACTGCAGGTATTTATTTCCATACCAGTCAGGTTCTTCAGTAAAAATACTACTTTTTAACACCTCTTTTGTACAATGAAAAGCACAAGCTGCAGATGGGTGCACAGACAATCTTCCAAAAGGTCAGATGAGTCAAGGCCAGCATCTTAGGGAGGAGGACAGTTAGACTCAGTAGCAGGAATGCAAATCTATGAGTTACCTGAGGTGAGTTAAGGAGTAGCTCAGTAAGTTTTAACCGATCTCAGTAGTGTCTAAATGCTGCAATTAAAGTTTCTAAAGCAATAACAAATATTCAAGTCCCTCTGTTGATCTAGCCTTGGTATTTGTCATGAGTAAAGTTACTATGTTGTAGAAAATATCTGTGTGGATGCCAGAAGCCACTCTTTAACATTAAAAAGAAGTTTTGGTTTGTTTGTTTGTTTGCATCTGCAGAAGTACCTCTATGTGTTTTGTAGCTATTCTGGTACTGAGATTACTCCCTCATAATAAAATTGACGGATTATCCTGAAATTTAGGACATTTGTGGTGGCTGGTGAAAAAGGTTTGCAGAGCTCTTGCTTAGAATTTTACTGCCCTAAAAAATTCAGAATTATGAAAATCTTGTAAATGGAGCTTCTCTGAAAGGCTAGGTGTGGAGGAATGCACCTAGTGCATGAGAAAGGTCTTTTTCCAGCAGGTAGAATGAGACTGAAACCCTGATTTATCACTCACATTGATATGGTAAATTAGCATGCTATGTGGAATACATTTCTCAAACCCAGAAAGTCACTGTAAATTGTCAAGACAGCTATTCAGGTAAGTCAGCTAATGCACATTGCCACAACTGTATGTGATAAGAGGAGGATGGCTCCCTTTTGAGCAGGATGCCAGACTGGGGAGAGGGGGCACAGCAGAGTCAGAAGCATCACCTTGCCAAACTGAGGTCTCCCTGCTAGCCTTGTTTCCTAAAACCTAGGGGAAGATGGAAGGTCACAGCGCAAGATTACTCTGGCTCTGCCAGCTATCATTGCTGGTGAGGGCTGTGGCAATTTCCTGGGCTAGGCAAGGGAGCAGGTAGGCTCCTTGCCAGCAAAAGAAGAGTAGGGAAGGGGGTTTGGGGTCATCTTTGCTCAGTTTCATGCAGTAAGTGGAAATGGGAGGGAGAGATGCACTGAGAAGAAAAAAGAGTGTGGAAAGCTCTTGGCAATTATAATCTTCCAAATTGATATCCAGTGCCCACAAGAATTCTTTATCTTTGCTTACACAGATATTATTGCACCACATTAGCAATACTGCAAAGATGAGGGGTACAAAGTATACCTCTAAACAGTATAAACCTATTTACATCATGTACAGTCCATGTACATAGTAATACTAGTTATCTGTCAAAAATGTACTACAATTTAGTTTTTGTCACTTCCAAGTAAAATTTTTATGGTCTTTTTTCTGAGCTGTCATACTAAGAATAATAGGTCTTTCTTTTGGTGATCTAAAAAATTGGGTGAGTACAGAAAACCCAGTATAAACCTTAGATGAGTGTTTGAGGGGAGGACAGTGTCACTCAAAATAAAAGAATTTACCATGAATTGCACAAAGCATTTTAGCCTGGATTAGCAAAGAATTTCACCTAGCCCCAATCTGCAGGTTTTGGCAAATGAAAAAATGTTGCCTGGCTTTACATCTAGTATTCTGTAAAAACTAGCTATACTTCTGTCCAACAAGAAGATCCAAACTTGCCTACTGGATTTAAATCATAGTCACTTATTAAAGCCCTATCTCGTAATCTGATCGAGGCTAATGACATGTAGGCTCTCCCTGAATCCTCCTGCTGTGTTAGTGCTACACGTGAGTAGGGAGGCTTTTCTCTGCATTAAATTGCATGACCGAAACACCCAACATTTTCGCTTATACTTCAGGAGAGGGTCTCAGACTGGGATAACCACTGCTGACTCCCTGTAACCTTGGGCAAATCACCTCACCCTTGCATGGCTCATTTTAATCTTCTTTTAAACTTGAATAATAACACTGGAGAGCACTTTTATGTCTTTGTATGAAAGACTTAATATAGTACAAAGTATTTTTATTTAATATCAGAATATAGCTTTCAGAGTTACATCTTATATGGAGTGGAAAATGATGATCTTATATAATCTGTTGTATACGGGCACTGACAGCTTATTTCTGGCAAGAAATAACTATGAGAAGGTAATGGCAGTGAAGAATATTTTTCTCTAGCTATGACACAACCCCTAGGACACAAAGGTCTCAGCAATTAGTTTTGTTCCTCTTTTGAGAAAAATGCATTAAGCAATATCAGGGAAATCCTGTAGTCACCTGGAGCAAATGCACCTAAAGCCCAACTGCTGTTCTGTATGGGCAGAATTTTTTTGTCATTCCAGGCCCTAAATGGCCATCTTAGCCCCTTACAACATAAGCATAATGAATGAGCGAATAAATAGTCACTATTTTGTGTAAATTTCCTCACAGGCACAGAGAATTAATTCTGGTTGTATTTTGACCATAACTCAAGCAAGAGCTCAAGTTCAAACTTAGCCAGTACATCAGTGCAAGTCTACTCCCATTCACATGCCCAGGGCAAACTCCTGGATGTTGGTGGGGTGGAAGCTTCACTCCCTCCATCTGGATAGGAGGTGCACGCTGAACCTGGCCCATACACCTCTGGATATCACGTGGCTGTGCAGGAACCATGCTGGAAGGGCTCTTACATGATATGCCACAAAAGCAGAAGGACTTTATAGCACATGAGCTTTACACGCTCATTTAAAAGTATGTACATTTGCAGAGCACCAACCTACCAGCAACCTCCTTCACTCAACACATATTTGGGGCCAAGAAATTCTCCATACGCTAGACCATCAGCTAGACTTACTGAACAGGGCTCTAAGTCAGACTCCATCAGCATGGAGTGTGTTGAAGGGAGTTCAGGCTGGAAACCCAAACTGAGCACACATTTATGGACATGCTCCAGCCTACTATTGGGAGACAAACAGAGCAACTCATAGGTGGGTACCAAGTGAATATTTGCAGGTTGGGGGCTTTAATGAGTCATCTGCAGTCTTCCAAGTCTTCTCTTCAGAAAATGTCTCTCAAGAGAAGACATTTTATAACACAAGATAGCAGAATATTCTCTGGGAATTTGAGGTACAAAAAGAAGACCTGAAGACAACAAAAGCATAAAGAATGTACAAGAAAGTGCAAATCCTTCTAAACTAATCACACTACAAACACTTTCAAGTTGAGGTTGTGCTCCTCTAGTGTAATTCTACATACATTGAAGTATCTTGGTGAAAAAAAAAATAAATAAAAATAACCTTTCTGAAAGCATTTTTCTCTAATTTTATAATCAGAAATTAGGCTAGAAGAATGGAAAGCCAATTCAGGGATGTGTTCATTCAGAAAATGTCAAGAGACTCTTAGAAATACCATTCTGTTTTTATCTGTTTTTTAGTGGTGCTTTTTGGTAGTATTTTGGTTATTCACTTTACACCAGCAGCTGACCAAGTCAATAAACTGTGTGGGTCACACATGGGAGAGCTGATAAATGAACAACTAGAAGGATTTTAATTTAATGTCAGCTTCTCCACTAGAGAAATATTCAAAGTATGGGAATACAGAAATACTGAATGTTGAATCAGAAATACAGTGACACAGCTGGTGTTCCACAAACAAATAACCTAAGGAAATTTGTTTCTACTCAAATGGAGAAGAGATAGTAAATAAATATTATTACCTGTAAATAAATTTCTTGCAAATGCTTTTGTAAAACAAACCTTTCCAACCTAGTAAATGCAGACATTTATTTGCATGCTGCTGAAGCCAAAAATCTTGAATAATTTTGGCCATTAGAGTGTACTTACTCTGCATCTATTTGTTCTTTCCTTTAAATAGAAAGCTAATACTACATTCTCCCTTGAAGGCTTATTAGAAGATAAAATGCCAAAGGATAAAACAAACACAAATTAAATGGTGGTAGGAATCCCAAGAGAAGAGTAATTCAGTTTACATTTTGGGGGGTTTTAATTGCTGGTAAATTACACTTCTGAAATCATGTTCAGAGGAAGAAATGGTTTCTGCTATGCTTTGTAAACCATTTTCACATTTTTCAGGCATGAAGCCAACTGACCACAATGACATATAGAACTATAGAACTTATAGGATCTGCACTGACCATATATTAATTGGCATAAAAGAAGAGTTCAAAGCATGCGGTATATTCGTTAACAGAAAAAAAACTTGCATTGTATATTTTTGTGGCTTACCTGAATGCCCCTTGTTCATTACCTACTCAGTTACACATCAGTTTCCAAGCACAAAACCAATCATGGTAAATTGATCATAAGCAAAAAGAAGCAAATAAGTTAAATCAAAACCTGACCATACCTGACCACATTACTTCCAATTAAAAAAAAAATAAATCATTTTTCAAAAATAATTATTGCTTGTGTAGCTCCATGCCCCCCCAAGTGAAAATATTGCAAAGTATGTAGTTAGTGAATGGCAATTTTCCAGGGCATGGCCGTGTGTTCTCACTTAACTTCACTCATAACTTATGCCTTACATTATTAAGGTCAACTTTCAAGTACCGAATACCAACAGTGGAGCATAGGTTCTTTTATTAAAAAACAAACAAACCACAACATGTAATGGCTACAAGAGTTGGAAGGGAGAAAGGTGAAGCTATTTCAATATTTGGTAGCTTGTGTGATAAGTAATCAATACTAATAATTGTGGTGAAAGGGAAACAAATACTTTGTTATACAAAAGAGGGGATTATTCTTGAAACACCTGTGTATCTACTTGTGCATTGCAGCACTTTAGTTATAGGCTGGAATGCACTGAATATTAATAGAGGTCAAGAAAAACAAATCTCTCACCATGCTTAGTGTTCTTAGATCTTGAGTGCCTAACATTAATCCTTGGAGAGATAAATGTTACAAATAAGGACTGTTCATAAAAGATCCATCCCCTGACTCTTAAAAGTAAGATCCACACTAAGGTGGATCTTATAACAACGTTTTGTCTTCAGTATTTTTCTTGATTATTGTATACAGAATAAAACTATTGTTAGGTAGTAGGGCTTAATCATGTGAGTACTTACAAATATCATGAGTCATCCCACTAATGGCAGTGAAGTTAAATAAGTGAAAGTCACATGTGCTACACTAAAAACAGAGGTGGTGACAAGGTAAAAACGCATTGCCCGTGGGATCTGTCAAAGCTCCGCTCCCACAGCTTCCCAGAGATCAGGGGACAGAAGGGAGGAGCAAGCATTTCAGGAACTGAAGGTTACCACACTGGATTGTGAGGTGTTAGGGTTTTTTTTCCTGATACAATTGCAGATTTCTGAAGCTAACCTATTTTCTCTCTTAGTCATTCAGATCCTAAGACCTTGCTAATTTTGGTTGGTTTATACATGATTGTTCAACCAGTTTACACACCTTCTTCTGCCAATTCCAGCCATTAAAAACAAGCAATGCAACCCCCCTCTGCCCAAGAACAAGTTGTTTGTTTGTTTCAAAAATTGTTTTATCTAAATGAAAGGAATCAGAAAAAAAAAAGATGAATATTGCAGTGGATTAAATTCCATTGCCCTTTAACCACATAAGAATTCTTTTTATGCCAAGGCAATATTTGCTGTTTTACTGGCATTATGAAGGGATGGCAATGTTTATGCTAATTTACAATGCACAGAAGAAAAGGTCTTTTGATCAGAGCTTTTTATTTTCATCACTTTGACTGACTGTCAACTATACTAATTATCATAGAACCACTGATCATCTTTTGCTGCTAACTAGAAAATGTTGACATGTTTTCTGTGGTATTATTTAGCATGCAAATTTAAGAAGAAATTGTGCTAGACCTAATAGGCAAAATTTTCATGTCCACTTCATTTAAGGGACGGTCAACAGCTATTTAAGAATAAAATAAAGTTTAACTGGACAAAGTTCCTGGAAACAACACATAGAGTAAAGAAATGGAGCTGTAGACAGTATAGAAATGCTTCCTATTTATTTGTACTCATATTCTCTCTACATCTTTTTTCCTGAAATCCATTCCCTACCCAAATCCAGCTCCTGAAGTAAAAACTCAGGAATTTGATTTTCCAAAAAAATTATTAAAGGCATTTCATAACTAAGAATAAACTGCAAGTTCAGCATAACTTTTTCAAACAGCATCTGTTGATATTTTTCTAAAGTCCACTTTGCTTTAAAAAATATTATATTTTATCAAAAAAAGTTTTTACCCTTTATGCGCCAATCCTATATATCAAAGAAAAGAAAAGGAAAAAAATATAATACACCTCAAAGAAGGATCTAGAAGCAATACTTACCCACAGTTTAAATGGGCACACTGTAGACTGTGGAGTTGCATCTACCATACTAGTGATAAATTTATCCTTATATCTTTTAATCTGTCCATAAAAAGTTTGTGTAATGGCACGGAATCAACACAGTAAAGTCCTATTTACTTCCTTGGCAGCTTCTTTATTAAGGTCAATAATCTTAAACTGACCAGTTAATTATTTAAAATCCACTTAAGATTTCCCAAGTTTACTACTATTTCAGCAGAAAACCCCTAAACCTGTGAAATGCGAGAGGCATTGTGAGCAGAATATGAAGAGGAGATGAGGAAACCTAGTGTGTACTTCTCCTGCACTGCCACCCCATGAGGGGATTTACAAGCTCGTTTCCACTTCCTGCATTACAAGTACTTTTTCTGATCACCAGTGAATTAATAATTAGGATCCAGAAAGCCATAACTTCTGGAGTCATAGCAAAGAAGATGTAAAAAAATCATGAAGTCAAGATGGAAGTGTTTAACCCTACTTTTGTATGGGCAAACCACAGAACCAGGCGCAAGCAGGAGAAAGAGCCATAGTTATCCCACTCGGGACCAACACAACTCAAACTTGTAAATGTGTCTTCTAACAACAGTAATTTTCTATTAAAATGTCCTCTAATAACCATGAAAATCCTGCCTCAGCAGTTACCTAATCACTATTACAGCACTGTATAACTAAGCACTGCAGAACTAAGAGCAGGACCTCACAAATTCCTCTGAATATGGGGTGCCCACAATACTTCTGCAGTACTGTGAAACCACAGCAGTGTCATGAAAGAACCCGAGGAGCAGCCCCATGGAGGTTCACTGTCATTCATTAGAAAAGTAAACACTGCTAACAACCAGTACAATAGTTTTTTAAAAGAATGTAAAGCCACAAAAATATTTTTTTCCCCACCTCTTTCTGCTGTCCCAAGATATGAAAATTGGCAGCAGATTAACTACAGAAGGTTATATTGCAACCTTTATGACCAGGAGCAGAAGGTTTTCTGTACCTTTCATAATATAACTATTCCATATCTGGACAACGGAATATTTTGGGGACGGACACAGAGGCCTGCAGACAGTATCTCCCTCCCTCAAAAGTTTTCCTTGCATTGGGTGGACCAGTAGCATAAACCATCCCAAAAGCTACCCCAACTAGAAAGTTCCTTCGAAATGTACGAATCCTGAAATAACACAAAACAATCACAAGAGCTCTTCTCTCTCAGACCTTTATATTGTTATTAAGAATAACAGAAGGAGCTGGGTCATGGTTGAGACACTTCTGCATTGCAGAAGCAGGAGGAGAAGAAACCAGACACATTTTTCTAACTTACCTTTGGGACAAGACAGTCACTGTTCAACACCCACAAAGAGGATGCAACCATCTTTGCTGCACGGTTATGAAATATGGCAGACACACAGCTCAGATACACCTCTGAATACAGACCTTTAGTCTTATGCTTGTCAGCTTTCATGATAAGATGGAAATACATTGTAAAATTCACCTTTTTTGATACCATTTGTCCTATGTTGAGCTGACAGTTTGTTCACCACTATACATTACATTGGGTATGATGTACTTCTGAACAAAAATTTTACAATCTAGATATTAAAGATCAGTAACAATAAACCACAAAAGCCCTGATCAGTCACATCAACAAAAATGCACTGCAGTGGTGTATTTAAAAATTATAATAAGGTTTAGGATTTAAACTAATCACAGCACTTCTAGCAAGTGCCATCAGCGCTGAATCAAAGGATTGTCATCTCAAGAAAGGTTTGAGAGATGTTGGGGATGTGCAATAATTATACAGGAAAGATCTTTGTTTTTCTAAAGAATAAAATTTAATTTCTTTTACATCTCACAGGAGAGCCTGAGACATCCTATAGTCACCAAATCTTGTCAGAATTTTTGGTAATTTTGTAATTTTTGTTACATCCCAGATAGGTCCCTTGTGACCTCTGCATACTTCCTGAAGAGAAGGGGGATCATGTGCATGCTGAATGAAGAAAGGAGAAAAGGCATAGCACAAAGAAGTAAAACAATCTGAATACAAGGCCCAGGTGTACTTTCCAGTATCTCCTGTCCAAGCCAAAATTATTGGTCTGACCCCATGCAGTAGGAGAGACAAGTGATATGAGTTCACTCTGTGGACGATCCCTAAATGATACATGGTCTTTATTTAAAAAAAAAAAACCCTCATAGGTCTAAAAAGACATTTTCTCTTTATGGAAATACACCTGAATTATTGGTCTAATGGGAGACAAATGCCTCTTTGGGGAGAACCGCTTCTCTGATGCACCCCACTCAAAGTTGCAAAAGTTTGGGAGCCGCAATTGCATTCCTGTTTGGTTAGCAGTCTCAGCTGTCCCTACTCCTCTCTGCCAATTCAGAGAGAAGATAGATGCTAATTTTCAGTTGCATATTGTAATCTGCTTTTAACAATATTCATGGAAAGAATTCGTATTACCAGCATGTTTTATCAAATTATAGTCTTCCCTCACAGAAAAGCATTTTTTCTGATATCTTTGAAAACAGCATTAAAGATGATTCTTTCTGATTACTGTCAACACTGAAATGTCCCATGTGGCTCTATAACTACACTAGCTTTGAAATCTGGATTTTTTAATTCCTCCTACTCCCTTCAAATCATGTTCTTTAAAAACATTAGAGATTTCTTTAAAGGCAATGGGAAAAATAATGTATAAGTGTTTTTATTCTCCTCCTTATATTTTAGAATCCCCTCATTTTCTTAGGCCAAAAGCCACACAAAATAATGAAATTAACCTGAGAGCGCTACCACTTTTATTCCATATTTAATAAGAAAAGGGCTGTTTCTTTCCTTTTAATGGACTAAAATCTTTAAAAAAGCCCTACTGACACTAGGCAGGTATAACAAAGTTTATTGTGCCTTAACTTCGAGGTATCTAGGCCCTTGATATAAAAGATTTAAAAAAGGACTTTAAAACACAGTTGTAAAGATCAACAAATGTAGTAGAATTTGAAT
Organism: Oceanodroma leucorhoa; assembly: GCA_030449065.1. NCBI lineage: Eukaryota > Metazoa > Chordata > Aves > Procellariiformes > Oceanodroma > Oceanodroma leucorhoa. The sequence goes on from JASVER010000019.1 coordinate 6,132,649, forward strand.
AACAATATATATATTACTTTCTAGAAACCAAATTCTATCCTTTTGTAGTTACAAGAGTTGGCTTGATACTGCATGCAAGTCTGAATGTAAAAATTACAGAAAAAATAGCTTAAAATTTCTTGTAGCTGTGAAGCTGTATTTGCAAGTGGACTGTATTTATTAAGTTAAATCTTCAGAAACCAATATGGTTCAGCCAAAGAAGCTGAGGAACAGAGGATGGGATGAGGCACAAGGGCAAGAAAAAGTCAATACATAGATTAAACCTGTAAAAATGCCACATTCTTAATCAATGTTTTATTCAACCACTTTATTCAGAATTGTAAATTATGATTTTAATATCATTAATTGCATGAGTGAAGACTCATGTCACTATAGTAGGGCAGCACCCTATAGTGCCTCACTGTGTGTACAGACATATCAAAAGTCAGCTCCTGTGCCACCCAGTTTATCATCTAATCCAGTAATTGAAGCACAAGAAAGGGGATATTGCCCCTACTTTGGTAATAAAAGCAGAGGGGATGTCTGAAGGTTTTATAGGAGCAGATATGGGAATTTATCCCAATCTATATCTTTTTATACCACTCAGTTCTTTAACAGCAAAATCATTTATTTACACCGCAGAGCCAGCTTGGCTACAGCAGGCAAACTGGAGCCCAGCCTAGTATAACTGTACTGGGTCTGGCTGGGATGAAGATAACCTTCCCCACAGCAGCCTTCATAGCGTCGTGCTTTGTAGTTGAAGCTAGAATGGTGTTGGTAACACACCAGTGTTTTGGATACTGCTGAGCAGTGCTCGCACAGCATCAAGGCTGTCTCTCCAGCCACCCTTCACTAAAAGGCCAGTAGGCTGGGAGTGGGCAAGAATTTGAGAGGGGACATAGCCAGGACAGCTGACCCCAACTGACCAAGGGGACCCCATACCATATGACGCAGTGCTCAGCAAGAACGGTTAAGAGAAAGGAGGAGGAGGAGCGGCATTCGTTCTCAAGGTGTTTGTCTTCTGAAGCAACTCCTACACATACTGAGACCCTACTTCTCAGGAAGTGGTTGGACATCGCCTGCTGATGGAAAGTTGAGAATAGGTATTTTTGCTTTGCTTTGCTTCCATGCACGGCCTTTGCTTTTCTTCATTAAATTGCCTTTATCTCAACCCACRAGTTTTTCATCTTATTTTCTCCCCCTGTCCCAGGGAGGAGGGGGAGTGAGAGAGCGGCTTGGTGGGCAGCTGGCAGACAGCCAACATAACCCACCACAATAACACATACATACTGATAATGTGTAATGTATACATTAACAGAATTATGAAACTTTCCTTGCTTTATCATCAGAACTTGTTTATGCTAGTATAGATAAAAAAAAGAATGGCAAAGGTTTGTTGAAGGATCTTTATTTTAAAGAGTCCTACAATGAGAAATTTCTTTGACGATGGTTAGAAAACACAACTGCATTTAGTAGTTTACACATACCCCATAAGGTAAAACTTGTAATTACAAAATGACCAAAGTTGATTTGGAAGTCACTGAGTGACAGCAGCTATAATGGGGTTCTATTTAATGTCAACAGTCAGCTTTTAGTATCGACAGGCATTTTAAGTGCAAAGGTATTATTTTGAACAGTTAAACTTATTCCTGTTGAACTGTCAATGGAAGCATATGGTGTTTATGCACTAAAGACAGTTACATTCTATGTCTTATTTTTTCATCAAGCTACAATGGTATTTGGCCAAACATCTTTGTTCTTATTCACATGCTATATTAACTAATGTGATACTATTGATGAAATTTTTCATTTAGGAACATTGTACAAAGTCAGATTTCAGATCCATAAATAACATTTTTTTCAGCAGTTTGTGACAAATAATACAGTCCTCATAGCTGACCTTGCTGGTTTTAAAAGGGACTTGACAAATAATTCTTCAGGTCCCTTTCACTGCTACAGACATAACTTTTTTCCATCTTTAAGTACATCTAACAGCTAAAATGTGCAATTTACTTTTATAGTCTTTATGCCTTTATATTTTTTCTAACCTCAAGATGTCTGAATAGGCTACTTAATCCCTTCAGGATCCTTCAAAGAAACCTTGGTGTTGCCTCTAAGAGGCTGTATTTTATGCAATACAGTTTACTCATGCAGAAGGAAAGGCACAGTGAACTTGCAGTGTTCACCGCTGCAGCAACTCACCCCATTCCTCCTGTGGGTTATCCATTCTTTCCCTATCTGTAACTTTCCACATGCCATCAACTTTCATCTCACTCCCTACTGTTAATCTTTATTTCTACAAAATTGTTACAAAGAAAAAAATGATCAGGAAAATTATATACAATATCTTTCAATCTACTTAAACTCCTTTAGGCTAGAAAGAGATAAAGTCCTACCCTTCATGCTGGGAACTTAGACGTAAAATTTGATAACCAAGAAAGAAGAAGAGAAATCCAGAAGAACACCACATTTCACCTGCCTGTTCTGCCTGGACAGCGTAGTAAAAGACTGAGCTGCAGCCTCATAGTTTCAATGCCTGTGTCTACCCTGCACTTGACAGGGCAAGAAAAGGCAGAGTTATGGCGCGCTGTATAAGCCATCTGCCTTTCAACAGCACGACTGTATCATGGATGGCTTCCAGGCAGCTTAAGACTCCCAATCCTCTGCTGGCATAGATACGCTAAATCCTCTCTCTCAGTCACAAGTTTCAAGTAGATACAAGTGCACTGCCTTGCTGCTGCTTTGGATTTGTATTGGTCTAATTGTATTGGGAGGATCAGCCTGACGTGAGAATGGATGGCATGGAAAGGATTGGCTGTAAAATGTTGTAACTGTCATTTGATTTTTGCAACAAAATTGATGTTCATCAAAAGTTAAGAAGATAAATTTTCTGACTGAGCTGTGACCTACCCACAAATTAATTATTCCATCAGATGCTGCATCACCTTAAACAATAAACAATAATAAACAATAATAATACTTGTAAGCTGGACATTTGTGAATTCTGAATACAGTTTACCATTTGTGAGTACTTTTCAAGGTCAACTTTTCCCACCCTTCCTCACGTCTGGTACAATGTCATTATTTATTTGTATCACATCATCACCAAGAAATACCAACCAAAACCAAGGCTCTCTCGAGATGATCCCTGTATGAATATGCAGTCTCTGCTCAAGGAAGCTCAGGCTAAACCAACAAAATGAACTGTGCACTGAAGTAGAGGGGGAGAACCAGTACCCAGCTTTCAGTAAAGTCTTAGTCTGAAGTCTACACTCTCCCAAAGAGAAAGCACCTCTGGAAAACCAAATAACTCCAGAATACCACACAACCTGAGCTGGAATCACAAAAAGTAATTGCACTAGCTTTGAGGGGACTGTTCCAAAATGTCCAAGTGACAATGCAAAAGTTTTCCTAACAAAATCCTATGTAAATCAAATTGTCTTGAGCTGTTAAAGCAGGAGCCCTGTAATTTTTAGTTATTTTTAACTAAAAGAACTCATTTTTAATAGTGTTTACTTTTGTGATACTCTCTAATTAGCTCATAGAGCATTAAAAATACTGTATAAAATGTGTGGAAAAGGAGTTGAATATTAATTAGTTTTTAATGTTCACTACTTCTGTTTAAAATAAAACTGTAATATATGCCTTCAAAATATTCACAATATACTGTAACGTTCTTAGGTTTCTAGCATCATTGCACAACAGAAGTTTTTTAAAGTTGTAATAAAGTAAGAAAGACAGTTCTTGATAATCCTTGAAAAATCTTGGAGCATTGTCTTTTATATATATATACATATGTAAGTAGACAGCCAGAGTCTTAGTCCCTTGCCTTGCTTCTACATATTGTTCTTATATGGAAATCAACATTTCTTTTCAACATAGGCTTTTCCACATTTCTTCTCTCAGCATGAAAGCAGTTTAAGGGGTTCTCTCTACCCACAGATCATTTCTTGCCCCTATGCTAGTTTGTCATCTGCTGAGTTGTGCCAGTGTGGCTCTTTATGGGCTGTTCCATAAACCGGGTCACAAAACTCAGCCAGAGTAAAAACAACTTTGTTCCAACATCTGCAGCAAGGACACGGTTCATGAGAAATGTTTAAAGTTGCAAATAAACTTTCTGAATAAATTCAAGTGCTGAGAGAGCTTCTAGCATGTGTTATTATATACACTGCCATTATCCTATACATTGATAATATTCTGTCTGAATCTCTGAAGTTGACTCAAAGTAGCATTTCCAGTATTTAACCATAGTGATTTTCAGGATCATCTAGATGACAGGTGTTATGGTTGCCTGTGTATTGCCTGTCTGTGTTAATGAAATTGCTGTTTCACTGAATACTTCTGGGTAGACAGAATTAACCAAGGTTATGTCATGTCTCTCTCTAGCCAAGAATAAGGGAAAGTCCCTTGCTAGGAAGACCTATTTAAGTGGAAACACCTCAGAATAATGAGATACCTCAGAAAAATCCCCCTTGGGGAGCTTCTCTGAAGGAAACGGGCTAGGAGGAGTAGAATTTCCTCAAAAGCAAAACAAAGAACAGACATATTGCTGGGTTTCAGAGGCCTCAAAGCACGAATGAGTTGAAAGGAACTGAGATTCTCAATGTCACAGGAAAAAGAAAAGACAGCTCTGCTGCTTTTACACAAGTGTCTACTGTAATTATCAGACCACAGATGAGGTAAATTGGCTACACAGAGGAATAAGAAAGTGTCCTATGACTCAAAAGGGAATAGCAAGGGGACCAGTCACGGATCCCAGGCATGACTCTCACTAATACCAATCACATTCAAAAAGAGGTGAAGAAAATAAGTTCAGGAAAACACGTAAGGATCTGCTGCTTTGTTCAAATGCATACACCCCTTTCCTCAGTTAGAGAGGATTCCCTTTCTCCCTGCCCAAAGGGGAGAGGGTCAGTTTCCTTCTGGTCAGTTCAGCTTTCAGATGTCCTTTGACCAGCTGATCTGTGAACATAAAAATGACCACATTGCTGRGGCTCTGGGGGATGTTTAGGGTGTCCTTCCTTAGGGGTTTTGGCTTTGATCAGGAGTGTGTTTCTAAAGCGAACCTCCCAGCTGTTCCCATTTACTTTAAGGAGGCACATTTAGTTGTTGATCATAAAGAGGTTTCAGGGCACGCAACCAGATTTCTTTTGGATGTAAAAAACCTCAAAGCCGTGCCGCAGAGTGCACCTAATCCACTTGAATTGTTAGTGAGCTAGTCTAAAGAGAAAAAAGAGAAATGCTGGCAGCGTGGACATGAGGACTTCAGCAATGTTTCCCACCAGAGATTGGTTCCTCTTGCATTGCTGTGCTAGCTAACGCAGGCACAGCCGTACAGATTTCCACAGCCAGAGATCCCAGGGCTGATCACAGATGCTTTCATTTCAGCACAGAGGTGATGCTGGGGACTGCGCCTCAGGAGCTTCCCCAGGCTCCAGAAAACTTAAAAGCCTCCAGTGCAGCGGGGCAGCAACCTGGCATGTGGCAATTGACAACATGTGCAAGGAATTGCTTCTAATTTTTGCAGCTAGTGTCCTTTAGTTTCAAATTTACCCATTTCAAAAATTCCACTAGTCTGTTTATATCTCACTTGATTGAAATAACTCTATGCTATTTTAGATTTAATCATAATCTCCAGAATAATGTAATTCCTATTAAAATACACATATTCTGAAGATTATCAGCGACTGACAGAGAATTTGGTAAAAATACCCAAGGGAACTCTTCCATGGACGAAGAAGAAAGGATGACTGAGACAATCCATCAACACAAATTTAAGCTGTATAAATATTTTTATCTTGAAAGCTAACTCGCCAAGAATTAAGTGTTCTTCTGCACCAATCATGACAGTACATTTTATTCAGAGTTTTGCTAGGTTACTTTCCTTCATTTAAAATTTTTCTTTCAGAAGCCAACGGCTAACTTGCTAAAGGAAATTTGACTAGTCTTTGTTATTTCACTACAGTGCAGTATTAATGGGAATAACATAAAGGATAATGGAATTAAGAACTCGGTAACAGCTCAGACAACATCCCATCACATCAGACTAATTCCAGTGTGCTTCTGTAGTAATCTGTTCTGCACCACTCCAGTGTGCTTATGCAATCAGAGCAAAGAGCTGTTACCAAGGAAACCAATCAACCCAAGACCCCTTGTGTGTGAAAAATGCAGATATTTAACACCAAAAATCCCATACAAAACAACTTCAAATAGCAACCCAGACTGGACCTATCTCTGACATTTATAAGTTCATGCAAATCTGGCAATTGCTGTTCTGACCTTTCAGTTAAATCACTTTGCAACTGTGGACTGCCTAAGAAAATTACTGTTAAAGAAAAATTTAAAAATGTATTGGTGCAACACACAGAAAAGTTTATCCAATGTTTTCAATTACAACAAAGATGCAAACAACAGAATTGTATCCCATAATTAATTCTCCATTTTTTTTATTAAGCATATAGCAAAAAAGACTAGGTCTACTCTCAATGTTGGCCAGTGGAACAATAATCCTATTGCACAGAATGAACTGATACAAACCCTTGCTATCAATGGACAGGCTAATAATAAAAAAAGGGCTTAACTTTAACTCTTCATACCTTATGGTAAGAAGCGTCTTTCCAAAGCGGCTAATCACAGTTACCTAGTTAGCAGATGGTAATGCTCAAATTCCTGAACTACATATTTATTGTAAATGGCTACAGGACTGGATACTAGATTAGCTGCATTCTCCAGCAATGTACAGACCTGGATTCTACACAGGGAGAAGCAGAGAGGCAAAGCCCCTTGTTCATCAGGACTTGAGTGCTCAAAATTACCACTAATTTTGCTAACAGATGTGGCTAACTGCAGATGCTCAGCAATAGTGAACCTAGGTCTGTATGCACACAGATGAAATTCAAATAAATGGTTTTAATTTTCTGTTTTCTTCTATACTCCTTTAAAGTTTGCTTTTGGAGATATTTTCTGCAACTGCAAGGGCTAAAATTCAAAGCAAAAGTCTTCTAAGCTTTACATCTCATAACTGGAGCTTTAAGAAAAGCTTTTTGCTAAGAGAGAAATTGCTGCCCATAGACACTGAGAGTTCTTAAATGACAATTAAGTCCTCCAGATGAAATTTATGAAAGCACAGGAATATTACTTAAAATATGTATATGTGGTGCAGAGCTACTTTTTGTTGAAGTAAAGGCCATTAGCTTTGTGGCACATAATCTTGAAAATGAGTCTGTATTTTAATATGCATAGTACAATTTACTGTCTCTAACAATCACTGATAGTATCTTGTTGTAGGACTGTACCTGTAAAGGACACACTGTAGGTAGAAAGATTAAATTGGAAATTAATTCCTTACTGAACAACGGATGGCCTAAACCAGAAAGATTTTGAACATACAGAACTAACAAATACTAATCAAGCTTAACACAAATTTGCATGCTTCAGGGAGTTTAACAATAGCTCTAAATCATTTGTGTTACTAAATATGCACACACTGCTTTACAGAAATCAAACCTTTCAGTTAACTTCATTTGTGCTAATAAAAGTCACAAAAGATACGGCTGGCCTGCTCCACTGGCAGAAAGCAATGTCAGAGTTAGGAGTGAGTGACACAAAGCCCCAGATCACTTTTATTTTTTTTCAGTGCAGGAGTGAAATAGTTATTACACAGGTATCAGTCACCTTAGAGAGAGATAAATCACATGTTTGGAAATCAATCCATGTTTCTTGAACTGCTTTAACAGTTTAACATAAGTCAATGTTGTGTATGATAACGTTTTGTTATTGTTAAATTTAGCTTATGTAACTACAAAGAGAGCGCCTCTCTCAAGGTTTCCTTGAAGCTATGTTGACCCCAACTGCTCCTTATCGACTGTCTTCATCAACTCAGAGAGCTTAAGTGGTTATCTAGCAGTAAAAGAGAAATAAAACCATTTAGAGGGCAAAGTTGCTTTTATCTCCTCCTCTTCCATGGTAAGTTTTACTTCATTCTATTCTAGCATGTATCGTGGACCAAACCCTGAAATAGATTAACCTGAAGTATTCTACTGTTCGCTCTTACAGATTCTGTAAGTTCTCAAAGCAGCAGCCCATCTCTCCTCCCGGCCATGCTCCAACAAAACGTTTGTTTTTGGCTTTCCCTCACACATGACGCAGATCTCTTCTTCTGAAAGGAGTTCAGAACAGATCATAAGGAAGCCACTTTGACTGGTTTTGCAGCAACTGAATGAACTTCTAATATTAGGAATCCAACTGCGATCTGCCATGTGAAAGAAAAGAGGAAACTCAAGGTCTGGGGCTAAAGGAAGGGGCTACTGTGGGAGTATTTTTGCTTACTGGGGACTGGAGAGGTGTTTTGTTTTAAGTCAGGCACAATGCCCAGAGGGGAAAGTAAGATCTGGTGCAGTCCTAAATCTCTATCAGACAAAGCAAGTGATGAATATGTCTTTCTTTTAAAAGCACTAATTTTGAGCATTATATCTAGCACAGAATCAATGTGAGATGCATTTGCCAGGCTCATTTGGATGTTCCTCCTCTTCCCATGGCTAAATTGAAAGTGAGCTAACTGGCAGTTTGGGGGCTCAGCAGATTACTGTATCGTAAGTTATCAGAGCATTAAATAAAGCACCTTCTCTTCTGGTGCACACAATATTCATTTTTCCCTTCCTTTTTGAACTAAATAACCAATGTATTGACATACAATATATTGAACATGTCCGTCCTTGTAATAGTCACTTGTTTTGTTAAAGATGTACATTATCATAACTTTTCAATTTTTTAATCAGGAAAGACAACTGCATTGAGTTATATGGTAAGTGTCTCCAAATTACTTCTGTGGAAGCTGACATGGTATAAGTGCTGGCCTTCATAGGTTAGCCTAGGTTTCAAAAGTTGAATTTGGTGTTTTCTGGTTCCCACATCATCCCTGTTTTATCTGAAGATCACACTCCAGTCTGCAGGTTAGCCTTAAGATGCCCAGGCTGGCTGTGAATGAAGTGGCTCGGGTACCAAGCTAACTAGGGGTAATAGCACAGAGCTCAGCATAGCCAAATTCACCCTGCCCTAAAGCGGGCTGTCTAAGAAGAAGAGTAAATTGTCTTTCATTGTGCAGGTGTGGGCATTTTTGTGGGTTTTTTTTTGTTGTTGGATTTTTTTTGTGTCTTAGCTAGTTAATTTAGCTCAAGCACCTCAACACTGCAATGCAGAGCAGCTACATGTATCTGTAGTTAACAAAGCTGTTCATGCTACCTCAGCTAGAACAGAATTCAATACACTCCCTCGTAGTTTAATCAGTCTTTCCATGCTAGCACAAACTGTAGTAACATAAATTTATTTCAGTAACGTAAGCAGATGAGTCCTGGCAACATCGCAAGTAGCAAGTCTATTAATTCATCTTTATCACATTTTATGCTTATGCTCATTCTTACATCTTTTTTCAAGGAAAAAACAAAGGCAGAATTACCGTAGAAGACATCCTCACACAGAAGTGAATCAGCAAAAGCTATCTAACTTGTCTGTGTGCTCTGACAAGTCTGGGTGTTTACAGAACATATCCTCAGAGCCACCAGACATTTTTCATCTCATCCATCTCCTCACACCACAAATAGGAACAGATTCCCGTCAATAGCCAGACTCTGGGAACCCAAGTCATGCTACGCGATGCCTTATTACATGAAAAAAAAAACCTACTTAAGTATGGAGATATTATCAAAAAAGTGTCTCCCTCTGTTAGCAGGAATATAATCATGGCTGACCTGTGTTCAGTGAAGATGTTAATGGAAGAAATAAGTACAAGTATTTTTTTGAGCTCACTATGTTAATAGCACACACATTTTGGTCCATTAGGAGAAGAGTATTAGTTTCCAGCATACTGCAAAGGAAATCCCGAAGGGTGAAAGGTCAACGCTTTTCACAGAAAAAGCCTTCTCTAGCCAGAAACTTCACTGAAATATTTTACAGCAGCAATACTTGCAAAATAAAAGCAAATATTGCTTTTTATATTAATGGCCATTAACTCACTAAACCCTAGTTTAATAAACTATGGTTTATTAAAAGTAGAAGATGAAGACTGGCTAAAGAGGAAGTTTCAAATAAAATGACTAATGATTAGTACATTCATTCTTCTGTGACCAACTGGATTAAGTGCACTGAAATCATTAACTKACTTGAAAATTTAGGTCTGAGGTTTTTGAAAACAGGCTTTGACAGATGTTCCTATTTTCAGTAAAAGCTCAAGTTGAAATATTAGATAAGACAATACACATTAAGAAAGTTTACACAATATATACACTTGATATAATGGAAGATTGGTCCAAAAGAAAAAGATTGGAAGTATTATTTACTTACTATCACTTAAGACCAAAATTTAAGGTTTGTATGTGTGAATCAACTGACTAAACACAGCACTGAGTAAAAGTCACTCACCACTCTTGAGCTGGTAAAGGCTCATTTATTTAGAGTTGAATTCAGATAGGCAAATGTTTGCAGGGCTTGCTGAATTACAGACCAAAAAGTGACCAAATCATTATAAAACGTAGAGGACCATAGGGCAAGACTTGCTTTTTGTATGAAATAACAGTAATTGCTGTAATATGTACTAGTCCTCTATTGAAGAACCAGAATATTTTAATAACTGTGTTTGAAGTATGAGTCCTACTGGTTGGTCAAAATCTTGAGCAAATAATGTTCATCGGCATTGTTTAAAATATAAAAATCTTAGTCTTAAAAATGAATTAAGATTTAACACAGAAAATCAAGAGACATTAAAGACAGATAATGAAGTTCCTGTGTACTTGAAGGAGGACTTTTAATACACACCTGTTCATTACAAGAACTAATGATGGCTATAGTAACACACAGGGAAAACAGGACATATTATAAGGACAATAAATATTTTGTTGGGATTTGAAAGAGATTGCATGAAATAAACAATAAAAATTATTTATGTGAACTTTTACATTAATTTATGTGGAATCAGCAAGCAGATCTGCTTGCTAATAATAGCCTTTTCAGGTTTCTTTTAAGTAGTCACTCAGGAATTTACATTTTGGTTTTATCACACTCTGGGAAAGCTTTCTTCAGCATTAGCCTAGTTTTTACACTGTGTTGCTTCAAAATGTTAAGTCAGATTCATAAAAAAAGTAATAAGCTTAGAACATTTTGTCCATATAGATTTTTCCACTATCATATCAAGGTGTGCAGTCTGTATGCAGTTTACATAAACCAAACTTCCAGTCTTAATTGGCAAAGCAAAGGCAAATCTCTATAACCTTTAAAAATTATGAACTGCATTTTCAAGAGACCAAGATCCAGCTCGCCTTATGTTGGTTCTGCCTAAGCAAATCAATTGTAAGTGCACTTTTGGAATTAAGTCCTAGAGATTCATTTTTTTTTTTATAATATGCACTGATTTTTTAATGTGGACCCTAACTTATACAACAACCACTTTAGTCAACAATGTGATAAAAAATATTAAACTAAATATATATATATATCCATATGTATGAATGCGTATGTATAAGCACAAACATACAAACACACACACACACACGTATATATGAAAAGATATGAGAAGACCTGAGCAACCAGGTGGAAATAAAAGATGCATCCGAATTCCCTGAAGCTTGTTTTAATTTAGGAACATATAAAAACTTGTTCTTCATGAGGGCTTTTCTAAATTAAAAATGCATTCACAGTATTTAACTTGCTGGTGCCACTTCTGATTCAGGTCTTTGTTTTGACCGGGAAGCAAAGAGCTGAAGCATCGCTGAAGTCAGCAAAAGACTGCAGAAACAGCAATCAAATGGTTCAGCATTTAACAGCAGATGACTGCTAAGACATTGCTTATCTGAATCAGACAAGTTATAGTTTATGTGGATGAGAAATAGGAATATTCCTCTTGCAATGGATGAAACTTTATTTTGCCACAGTACAGTGTGCAATGAGCTAATAAGAAGTGGAGGAATCACAGTGAGACCAGTTTGATTTTTATGAGAAGGAAATAAATGCTATTTACCCACCGTTTTCGCAATATATAAATAAAAAGGTGACTATCTCTGAAAGCCTGTAATTGCACCAGCAAAAGAATTTAATTTAGTCATAATATCTGGGTAGCATATGCAATGACACTAAACCTTTCTTTACAATACCAGAATTTTCCTTTCACCATCGACCAAGAGCAATCACAACCTTGTGTCAGAGGTCTGTCTAGCCCCAAAGCTTTTTTTCATCCCTGACTTCTTTGCAAGAGCACTAATAATTCCTTCACTGCTAACTGCCATGTGGACACCTGTCCACTTGGAACTCTATTAAGAATATTGGGTTTGTTTCATAAGCAATTGCAAATCCATCACATAGTAATGATTCTGGCTACTGTCAACCTGGGTGGCTTCAAACCAACAACCAAAATAAAGTGAAAACCTTGACCTCCTTCCATTATGTAGGGCCACTAAATTAAATTTAATCTGTCATCTGTGGTACTACGTGGCAGCTTCTGGGAGAACATCCAAGTTTTACAAGTCTTGGAAGTATGACAGCATCAGATAACTGCAAGAAACAGCCTTCTACACTCGTAACTCACATCCTGACTCTGGCATATGCAGTGCTGACAAGGGAGAATTTCCTAAGAATTTCACCCCTTAAAAAGGGGCAATTGCTGGCAGGGGGGGAGAAGGGGAAGAAAGGAAGAAAGAAGGGAGTGGTATTTCTGCATTTCTTTTGATACATGCTAACTACTCCAACTACATGGCATACAATTGCCCAACAACAGGAAGGAGATAGAAGGGTAAATTTTCATTGTGGTGCACAGGGATTTAGTTATACGATCCCATAAATGTTAATGGGAATCACATGATCTCATCCTTGTACAGTGCAATTAAAATTCACCCAAGAGTATCAATCATTTCTCAGACCAGAAAAGGTAGTTTAACACAGCTAAATGCTGAGATTAATAAAAGGTGTGCAGAGCAGAAAGAAGCATTGGATGTCAAGGCTGGTTTGGGAACACGCCCAGAAGAATAGGAAAAACTCAAATTCTGTCATAATCTCTAAAGGGCTGAGATGAGGACAAAAAAGAAGACACAACAAATTGTTTACTGATAAGAAATCCTGGTGCAGTCTCCGCAGATATAAATTCAACTTGGTTTAAGAGTATTACAGCTAGGAGAATAGTTAGGGTGAAAATAGCAAGGGGGATCCTGAAATCTGTAAAGCTAGACTTCCCCTGGTTTAGCCAATGTAAATGGGTGTCGCAGGTGAAAAAAAATAGCTTGAACTGTGAATGCTAACAGGGAGTTGATAATTGGGTGTATGCGTGTATGTGTGGCGGATGAATGTCTGAAATTGAACTCCCGAGTCCTCAAGCAGAAGCCTGCTACTCGCTAGCTGCAACTGGTACGAGCTAGGAGAAAATTTCAGTAACACCTGGGCTAAACAAAAGTGGCATGTCCTGAATCTTCCTATTAATAAGGAGACATGAGACAGAGTCACCAATTAGGAGGCTGATCACAAGTTGTGCTTCTGCACAGAGACTATTCAGACTGGGAAGCGGCGGTTTGGGTTCTGGAGAAAACTGCTGCTGCCACCAGAAAGAAGGGTTGTTGAACAGAAGAGGTGGTCTCAAAAAGAAAAAGGGGGCCCGGAAAGAGTGTGAAGATCTTGGCTGGAGGAGACATCCTGGAAGTCAGGGAAGATCCTAGAGATCAGATCRCTTCAAGGAGATGGATGCTGGGGGATGCTCAGGGACCTTGGCTGGTGACACTTGAGACAGGTGACTGTGAGCAGCAATGCAGTATGAACTGACATAACTTTCTGCCCAGCCTTCCCAGGGTGGCAGCGACCCGTCTGTGGGAAAGTCAAGCCCTAGGGAGTGCAGTGCTGCAGGCAGAGCAACCAGCAAGGGTGCAAGCTAATCTGGTGGGGTAAAAGCTCTTCTCTCGTTGGCTCTTAAATAAGCCCCACTGTGCAGATCCGCTATGGGTTGCTGTTTATTCTACCTTGTCCATGAGAATAGGCTACGGCACATTTTGAGTCCCATGTTAATAAAATGTCAGAGTTTGCTTCAGCTATACTGCCCTCTAGTATTCAGTCTAAAAGAAAACTTTTATTACATGTTAATGGAAATTCTATTTGATTTCAAGTGATAAGTGCCTGTGGTTTCTGGTAAAAAAAGTTCTTGAATTTTATTCCAGCTTATGACCCTGAAGTCCAAGACTCTGCTGTGTAGTGCCTGGAAGAAACAAATCATTTGAACCAAATCACTGTGAAATCAAAGAGAATGAAGACTTTGAGAAGGAGTGACACTTTTTTCTCAGCCTTCCAGTGAAAAAAAAAAAGGAAGTTATACAAGAAAATATTTGTAATTACTTACCTCAAAGGGATAAGTCTAAAATTGTTACTTTCTGTGAATTAGATAAAGACCTCAGAGACAGCAGGTGTTATAAAAGTATAAAGTAATATATTAGAATTAATTATAAAATGTAAGTGTCTGAGAAGTGAGCCTTAGCAAAACCAGCTCAGACATTAAAGGGATGAACTCTGAAATAAGCTTAGCACTATTTTGATTGTGATTCCGTAAAAATACACAAGAACACATGCATATTTTCATTGTTGTCTTAAAATCTAAAAGTAGGTGGTAAACTAAAGTCCATAAAAATGCAAGGTTTCAGAAATTACATTTATTCCACACCTATACACAATCAAAACTTGCTAAATAAAAGCTGGCCAAGGGAGGGTAGAAAAAGGGAGAAGGCACACAGGATAATTAAGTGGCTAGGGACCTCCCTGGAGCTTGAATTGATACCAAATAAACCTCTCCTAGTCACTCTTGTTGGAACCATTTGATTTCATACTAATGAGAGAATATTTCAGTGGGTCAAAAAAAAGCACGTAGGCTCTTCCCACCACTCCTAGAATCAGCCTTCCTTTTCCCAGCATTATGAGCATTCATCTATACGAAGCAAGAGAGCTCCAATGGGGGGACAAAAATTGAGAGAGACTAATTCTGCAGTTTGACTATGAGGGAGAGCCAGATTCATGCCTATACTCTGCTCAGTTCTCTCTTTGATTGAGGAAATGTATACAAATTCTTTCTGTGTCTAACTCAAGCCAGACTATTGAACATGAATTTCATTGAAAATGAATCTGGATCACTGTGCTATTACTGCTACTAGCCTTTCTTGCTCTTGAACAAGAACTTCATTGTGGACTTCATAAAAAATCCCTAAAAATTTTTTCTTTAAACAAACAGGTTGAGAAAATATTCCAGTTTTTACCAAAACAGCATTTCAGATCAAAATCCTTTTGAGAATTGTTTCCTAACAAGGTTTATTAAAAAATATTTATTAAAAAATAACCACATAACAAAATGGAGGATAATATATACAAGGCAACATAATGCAACAGATCTTTTCTCCTTTTTGTAGCTGTTAGCTGACTTTCCATGACAGAAAAAAAGCAAATTGGGATTATTTGATCTCCCTGTTGTTGTATTCGCTCCTTCCCCTTTCACAGAAGCCCAGGACCTCCTGACTGTTACTTGTGCTGCGTAATTGACTCTGGGACTGTCCATAGAATTTGATGGAGTTGAACCCAAATAGTCAAAGCAAGAGCAAGTCCACTTTCAAAACTCAAAGCAGAACTAAAAAACCCAGGGATTCCCCTATTAAAAAAAAAAACAAAAAAAACACCAAAACAAAAAATAACCCCCAAGACCCAATTCCATCAGGAACTGAGAACTTCTGTAAGGTGCTGAGTACTTTAACTTTCTACTGCATTGACCAGGAGCTGATGGAATTCAGTGATACACAGAACAAATGCCCATGAGCTAGGATGTTCTGCAGAGCGCGCTCTATCATGTCATCTAACACAGTGTTACACTAAGCAAAATACAAAACTTTGCATGGGGTACAGCTTTTGTGAATATGTGAGGAGGTGGCAATGCAAGCCTTAACATTGCCAACATCTATCTGCAATGGTGAACTCTTAATTTTTTAACTTCCTGTCTTGCATCCCATAAAGACATGAAAACCTTTAACTATGAGCATAATCCAACCTCACAGTCTCCAGCTATGGTTTTCATTACAGGTAAAGGGTCTCCATGGCTGCAGAAGATCACTCCTTCTCTTTGGATTCACAAAGTGCCATAGTTAGTATTTAATTCATCAATCAGAGCATTTGCGTGACTAACAGAAACAAATGAGAATACAACAGAAGAATGCAAAATCTGTCAAACCATTATTAGTTTTTTTGTACTACCATTACATCCTRTATTGGGGGGAAAGATGACAGATTACCTCTTAAACACACTGCTATTCCATCCCCAGACAACACTGACAACAACAAGGGCCATTACACAGTATCCCACCAATTAGGAGATGATGATGATGATTCTGGGCTTCATAAACTCATAAAATAAGACTAAATTTCTAATGTATTTAAACGTTTATTTGGGATGTTCAGAAATTATGCTAACAGACTTTATGTAGGGCTTTTTTGCCCTCATACTTTTATCACCTCTGAACAGTGCATGAGCAGGTTGGACAGGGCTTTGAGCAACCTGATCTAGTGAAAGATGTCTCTGACCATGGCAGAAGGGTTGGAACTACATCATCTTCAAAGGTCCCTTCCAACCCAAACCATTCTATGATTTTTAAAGTTACCCCAAATCTACCCTTCTTGAAAATAACTGGCTGGTTTCAACCACTGACAGAGCTCTGCCAATACAGGTAATGATAAGAAATGTATTTTGACCCCTATTTAGTCCAAAGTGTTACGTATTACCTATTTCCTGAGTATAAAGAAGAGAATATTTTTAGAAGCACTAAGCAAGCAAAAAAATGCAGAGTATTTACTGATACAGATAATGCATATTTTTCATGAAGGTCATGAGATAAAATTAGAATCACTTTAAAATAGCTTGTGCTTTGATTAGCCATTTTCCAGCCCTGTCTTCCTTCACACAGATTCATTAATATACCCCTAGAACTGTCATTATCCCAATATTCAGAAGGCTTCTTTTTTTAATAATTAGTGTTCTAATTTCAAATTAAATGCATTCAGCATCACTGTTCCTTCAGCTGAAAAGGGACTGCAGGAGTACATACATTATTTTTTCATAAATATTTTACTGTAGTAGCGGCCTGAAACAAAATGTTTTCCTAGTCCTTCTTACCAGAATATTGTGATTATTTCACAGTAGAACTATGAGGATCTTCCAAGAAGATCAAACATCTCAACAAATGTTCACCTAACTTGTTCTAGTTCCTGATTCCCTTCCCTACCACAAAATAACACCACCATGAAGGAGATGCACTGCTTCTTGGACACGGCAATCTTATCCACTCAGCCGCTCCCTCCTCCTTCCGCACAGGGAGTCTTTCCTAATATTCATCCCAAATTAAAGATTTCTTGGCCCTCTCGGCCACCGAGAACAAGTGATTACTTTTTTGTCTTAAAATAGCCATTTGGAAGACAGTTATTGGTGTTCTCTTTCCTTTTTCTTGACAGGGCCCCTGAATACTTCTGTGAACTAAATACTGAAATAAAATTGTAAACACAGCAATAGTAGCATGTCTAATAAATAACAATATAGGCAAATTTTATTGTTTCAGGATCAATAACCTCATGATTACAAGGTACAATTTTGCATTATACCCACCTTCATAATGTCTCACGTGCCCTTACACTGCCTTGAAAATACCCAGGCATTGGAAGCTTTTCTTTCAAAAGCTTTAATACTAACAGAAACCCAGCAGGGGTTTCCAAAGGCCCTGAACCCTAGTCTCACAGTAGTTGACATTAATATTTTCAGAGTGGACTGGGAACCCAGCTCAAAGATGAGTCTTCTTGGAGGTCTCATCCTGAATTATAATTTTTTGAACAACAGACTATTAATTAAACAAATCATAATTTGCCCTCTCAGTTTAGTTTTAATCAGGAAAGCTTTCTGAATGTGGACATGATCTTAGTGTAAACCTGTGGTATTATTAATTAAAATCAGCAAAGTTACCTCGAATTTACGAGAGGGTAAATGCCATCAGAATTTGGTCTCCTGCATGCCACTGTTTTACTCAGTCTAAATCTTGGACAATAAATCTATAAAGACAATAAATCACAGCATATTCTAAAACCATAAAAACCTTCAACTTGCCAATTGAAACACTAAACAAACACACAAAATGAGTTTTAACTCATTATTCATGAGTTTTACCAGAAGTGGTAAAGAAAGATACGTTATGGTGCCTATTTTGAGAGGTATGAATGTCACCTTTAAAAGATTGCTAGAAAGACTTCTGTGAAGAGTGGTAATGTGTAAAATATGAAGTCATCCAAAAGAAGCATTAACCTGTGGGTTTTCTTTTATCTGCTGTATGTCTGTTCTTTTCATCACTTCTCACTAGATCCACAGTAGAGAACAGAAAATAGTGTCACATTACTCTCTGTGAGCTTTTAAGAAAATTTAAGATACTTAAAGGGTCAGCAGTGAGATTATCATTGTCAAGGAAGGGGTTTCTCAAGCTATCCCCCACAGAACAGAGAATTAACACAGCAGATTAGTTACCTCACGCTGCGATATTAGCATGTGATACACTGCACCATACCACACTACTGTTTCAGTGTTGCCAACTCATGCAAATCACACAATAATTGGTATTTTCCCTAAGGCTGGTATAATGAGATTACATAAAAATAATACATCTTTAAAAACTAATACAATTCTGAGCCATATGCTTAGAAAAAAATCTTGAAGTAATTGTTCTCCTTGATCTTAAAAAGCCAACAAATAGAAGGAAACAAATTCTGAAAATCATTACAGTTAAAATTTCACAGTTTTTACGCTGATGGAGATCACCTAAAAATCAAGTTGGCAATACTGCAGGAATGTCAGAACAGTTAATGATTCCATTTCCAAGCCACAACTACTGTACACATTTTTTACTTACCTCTCCATCATGTATTACGTGGATTAGTTCTGGATTAGAGTTTTGTTAATCTTAGGTACAGAAGACAAGTTCAGTATGTGTCTTTGAGGAAAAAAAAAAATCTTATGATCGAATTGGACTTATTTAATTTTATTATTAACTGGACACTGTCTGCTTAAACCAGCAAAGGACTACAGGGTTGTGTGTATTCTCCCTCTGCGGTGGATCAGCATGGAAAGCCAGTGAAAGGGCCATGTCAGCAGTGAGAAGGGACAGGAAGGGATTCACCACATGAGAGCTCTGGGAGAAGCATCATTGACTCAAATCTCCAAAGAAGAATTACGTGGCTTGAGCTGGGGTGCAGTAGTGCTGACAGCAGATAGTGACTACTGAAAGTGTTTTGCAGTTTGAGTCCATCAAATATTGCTAGTTGCAGTTTTGCTTGTGTGCTGTGCGTTTACCATACAGGCTTCTTTACTTCTCCCAAAATTGTTTAAGTTACACAATGGGATACTTAACTCTATGCGTATATCACTGCACTCATCCTCTATACAATTACATTGTTCTTACAACAAGCAGAGTAAAAAATGCTGTTAATTTCCTATAAACTTTTTAACATGACTGCTCACTTAATTTAAAAACAAAGCAGCAGCAAGTAACTTATTTTAATTATTCATGCCATGACTCTGCAGATTAATCAACTAATGCATTATGCGTCAAAGTCTTTTGGAAACAAAAGCTAGTAAAGCATGGACTTACCTATATCATGCATATTACACAGATACCCTCATATATATGTCTGGAAACTAATAAGAGGCCAGTACAATGTAGAATGTGACTTTTGTACTATAGCATATACAAATCATAAGATACAAAAATTTATATAAAACTGGTTTGGCCCTAACTAACCAGAGAATTGACTTCTCCAAATGATTCAGTGTCAGCTGGAAGCAGCTGAAAGGCATACGCTGAAAGCATCCACTTCCATAAGCCGAGCCCTCAGGACTTTCTTCCTGTGTGGTCCTGGCTTTCACTCTGTCAGGTCAACAGACCCAGTTCTGCCAAACCGAGGGCATGCTGTAGGCTATAGCATCTCTTTTCTGAGCTGACTGGAGTGAGAGTTTAGAAATGATTGTTTATAGGCTTTGATCCTAGTTGTTTTTATACATACATTGTGTATAAAATTTATTACTGTCAGCATGTGTTTAATATATAAGCTGTAAGTATTTCAATTTGTCAACAATGTAGATTAAAACCCAAGAGGAAGACGAGAAGTGGATACTCCACTGTTTTCTCTTTTTTTTTTTTTTATAGGTAGATCATGAGACCTGGGGGCATAGAGAGTTTTTGTTGGACATTTTCCAGTGCTAGCCAAGGATCAGCACAGAAGCAGGCATTCAGAACCTGAAGTACTTAAACCAATAATAAATTATTTGTAGTTTTAAGAATTTTTGTGGCATTCATACTGTTTCCTAAAGTAAGTTCAGAGAGGTGCCTTGCAAAATTGATCCTACTGATTAATGCTAGATATTTACTTCATTTCTCATTTGTCTTTCATACTATTTTTTTCTACTGATACAACTGCATGAAGCAGGTCATGCTTCTGCCCTACTCAATACATGAGAGGACTTCATCTGCTTAGGAAATTCTTTTGAATAATACTTAGCATCAGCAACAAAATATCTCAAAATCATTGTTTGTTGGTTTTCATTATTATAAATTTGGAATTGAGTTTCCATCAGGAAACTTATCTGCTTAAGAGGATGAATTCTTGTATTTAGGTCCCTTTAGTCAGTAATTCATTGTTTCTGATTAAATGCAGTGATTTTTAAATTATTACAATGAGTGTTTAACTACCTTTTACTAAGAAGTAGTTAAACACTATGCAAAGATTATTCCATGCTGTTGGAAATTGCCCCCTTCTAGATCTTTCCCCAGTCACATGCTACCCTTAGACATGACTTACATGTTCTTGGCAGATCTACAGCAGAGAGACTGTATATTTGACTTTTCAGAGAGTATATTCCTAAGGCAACTCTCTCAGAGTTCTACCTTCTCCTGCCTTGCAGAAGGGCCCAGTATTCCTTCACCTGAGAAATCAGCTAGACCAGTGGTCTCCAAACCTTTTTGATTGTGCACACCTACCAGTAAAAACATTTTCAGCAAAATAAATTGTGTTTATGAATTATATTCATGTACTACTGTACTAATATATTATGCATATTGTAAAGCATACACAAAAATAGAAATTGAAAAGGATGAGAGAAAGATGAAATAAACACTTTTTAAAAATATTATTTTATTTATTAATGGTAAAAAAATATTTTCTTCCCACACTCCAGTGGGTTGTCTTGCACACGCAACCCCTGGTGTGTATACACCCTACTTTGGAGACCACTGAGCTAGAGCACCAAACTGCTTCTACCGCACAGGATAAATGCACACCACAATATTCTGAAGCCTTGGCTTCCCTTATCAAGATCAAATGATCTTCTGGTGTGTACCCTAGCTCTCTTTTTACTCATACACCCAGGTTTCTTTTCAGAGACACAAGGGGTATATACCCAGGTTTCATCACAAGATGATATTAGGAAGAGTTCCAAGGCTGCACACCTAAACACAAAAACTTCCTGATTTCATCAGTTAGATGTCTTCACTGTGTACCAGCCTCATTTTTCAGTAGGTCCTAATGAGTTTGACATCTGCAAGGGACATCTCTCTGGAAACATGGCTGGATGATAAATACAGTAACTCAGAACAGCTTCTTCAGAAACCATAGAAAAAAGCAACTGGAGAAAACACTGACACAAAAGCCAGGTTACATCTTATCCCCCCCTAACTTCAGCGTTCCCCCTGAGGCTCCTGTCTGGCCCTTGTGAGTCTAGCCAGTTTTGTTCATCTCCCTCCCCCAGGGAGCAGAAATGGAGAATCATGATCATCTTCAAAATTAGCTAGCTTCCTACTCTCTTAAATGCCAGCAGAAGGGTTGTCTAAGGCCATTGCCGTGTTCCTCTGTGTGCCAGTTGTCTCAGGCAGAAATTAACTCTCTAAAACCAGGTACAGTTCAATAATCGAATCAGCTAAGACACATGAAAGTCATAGAATCTTCACAGCTCATTAACAATTTTTACTGTCTCTTGGCTGTGACTGGGAGTCTGAACACAGGATCCTCGGAGATTGCAACTCAGTCTTCTATAGGATATATAAAAATTTTGGCTTTCTGCTAAGTCCTTTAAGCTGATTCACATTTTACTTCAGGTATCCTTACAAAATATCAGCTAATCTTTCAAATGAGTACATTATGGTCTTACAACTGGAAAAAGATTAGTCAGAAGTTGCTATTTCTGAGTATTAAAAAAGATTATGAATGCATAACAACTCAGTTATGGTGTATTTGCTCAAAATCCATCTCATTAGAAATGCTATGTAAAACTCCTCATTCCTGGAATGCCTCATAAAGAACACATTATAAAATGTTTTATCATCAAATGTTATAATCAAGCAGTTTTAATCAAAGTGAAAATTCTAGAGAACTTTTTCAAATGACACAGTGCCCTGATGCCAGGATTTTACAGATTACATCATATATCTCAAGCCTTTCCTCAGCATTTCTGGGAGTGTCTCTCCCTCATCGCCAGGTCCCAGGTCCTCGTGTTGCTCCAGGGGGAGCTGTGCAACTATAAAAATTGGTCCCTGCAAAAAAACCCTTCTTGATTTCACAGACCTCACTCAGCATTCAGCAGCTGATCGTTCAGCAGCTCAGACCCCAATGGGCAATGCATAATTTTGGCAGTAATGTACCTATCAAATGTTTTTCTGTGACCCAGAACAGGTTTTTTGAGAACAAGACATTATTTATCAATCCATTATCTATAGGAATCAGTAATGTAAAGAATCAGTGTCCAG
Organism: Oceanodroma leucorhoa; assembly: GCA_030449065.1. Classification (NCBI taxonomy): domain Eukaryota; kingdom Metazoa; phylum Chordata; class Aves; order Procellariiformes; genus Oceanodroma; species Oceanodroma leucorhoa. The sequence continues at coordinate 6,155,445 of JASVER010000019.1, forward strand.
ATTTCTCTTGCACCCTCTTGCTTGCTTAAAAGCATCGCTTCTAGAGAGACAGAAGGTAGGCAGATCGGCAGACTAACCTTACCAGCAATTCCCTTCACAGACGCCAAGTAAAAAGCTCTAGACCGGACAGCCCCTCTGCCCTGTACACAAATTTTACACACAAATCCCTGAGTGTACTCTCTCAGGTGCACTCATGCCATTTTCACATGTGAATCTGCTGTCCTCTGGATTCAGGTAAGGAAGGGGATGAAATGAAACATCTTCACTTAAAGTCATCTCATTTTGGATTTTGATGTCTTTCAGATGCTCAAGCTAATTCTGTTACCCATACTGACAAATTTTCAAGACTTATTCATACCTACCTACACATGCCTCCATGTCCCCAAAAGAAATTAAGTAAATTGCTTGAGATCAAGTCAGATGTGCTCTGAAAATAAAAATTAATTGTTTGGTCTCCACACTTTCATTTATCTTGGGTTGAAAACCCCAAAGATGTAGAGTCTAGAAGCTCTCACCCTCTTGCACCCATCAGTGCCCTCTGATCTCCAGCCTGTCCCCGCACTCTACTTTGGTATTAACTGTTTTCTGAGAAGATACAACCTTTTGAGAAGGCCTTCTTCTGATTATTCTAAGATATATCTAAGATAAACATATTAAAARAAACATCCCAAAGCATTCAGGTTTTAAGATCCTCCAGACACATCTGAATCAACTAGTCTTTAAAGGGGACTATAAACTAAGGAAATATTCTCCTTAAAGAGTTAACAGTTTCTTCTTCAAGGATTGGCACTTAAATTCCCAGTTGGAAAATACTTGGCTAAACAAGACAATGTCTGCGATCTGGAAGACAAAGAGCAGAGTCTCTGAGGAGGATGCTATTCATGTATCCAAGCCTCTAAAAACAACTTTGTAGATGACCACTTGTATGGTTTTTATTTGTGTCTGGTTCATAAAGCAATGAGCTTTTAATGCAGCAGCATTTAGTTTAGCCTTGAACGGGTGCTCAAGAAGGGAAGCGTATAGTTATTTACCAGCATGCAAGTTCTTCCAAATCACAGATATCTAAAAGATAAAAGCTCAGATTCACCCCACAATGCATGAAGAGCCATCTGTAAAGCTGCCAACATAATTGCTCACAGAGCTCCCCAAAGAGCCAGATGCCACCACTTGAACATGTTCCCAACTTAGTCATCTGAGTACTGAAGACAGGAGGGAATAGCAGGAAGTTGAAGGGTCAATGGTATGCCATTTATATTCTGAAAAGATGAAACGGATTTTTGGAGAAAATTAAACTGAAAGGACGTCATGCCAAACAGAATGTGCTTTAGCAGCACAATTTAATACTAGAAATAAATGTGTATGTCATTCTGGAGTTTTTAGAATATGAAAGGCATGAAAATTGTGCTCTGATAATAATACAGAATGAAAATGTGGCAAAATTTCCTCATAATTAAAAGATGTAGTGAAGACACTCATGCAACTTGTTTTTGATTCTCTGCACTTTTCCAATCAGGACTTTGTTTCCAGAGCTTATTCTTGCAGTAAAATTAAAGCAGGCATTTAAAATCTCATTTTCTTACACACCTGTTTCGCCGGTTTACTAGCAGTAGCTTCTGTAATTTTTGTAAGTGCTTGAAGGCTGATATTTGGTCTTAAAGGCTCTTGCAATGGACACAGTATAACAAAAGTGGATAAATATAAGGACAAATATTCGAAGTATAATTAAAGCATGCATTTGATATTGTCTCAGCTGTGTAGCTTCTTTGTATCACATTACCATTACAAAGCACTGAGTCCTGAAGTCTTAGAGTCCACAAATTACTTGCCACAGAAATTATAATAAAATATCAATAAAAAAAAGTTGACCAAGATGAATATGTTAGTGTCTGGGTCAATGGAGTCAATGCACTACTTCTGCAAGACAGCAGCTCAGTCCTTACTCCTCTTTCCTGATATTTTTCCCATCTCATCCCAAAGCGGCACATGCCCTTCTGCTCTTTGCTTGGTAGTACTTTGGTCTCGTATGGCACCAGACTGGCTCCTCCTTGAATGTTGTTATTTATAATCAATTGAAGGAAGAGGAAACATCCCCCTCTCCATGCCTTTAGCTGAGACAGAGTCAACAAGTCCAAAATGTCACAGCAGTGCCAGGAAGCATAGAAGAGTTTAAGATGGTGGCTCAGGGAACCTCTTATAGGCACAGGTTAGGTTTGTCACTCTTCATCTCTTCCACCCCAACTTCAGCCCTGCAGGTCCAGCTAATGCTTCACAGCTCATTCAGGACACCTGTGGCCCAGGCTAAGGTGGGACAGTGACCACAGTTCTTGCACAGGAATCCTCACCATCAAAAGAAATAACTGCTTCTTCACTTCCCTCTTTCTCGCCATTCCCCTCTCCATTGCTGCACAGATACCAAGCCACATTCACCTTTTCTACTCCACCCCTGACTGCCAGTACTGTAACCATTCTCAACTCACCTTATTTGATCATGTAAAGTTACTGATTGGTTTGCTTTTTCCTTATACCAGGGCAGTAGTCTCTTCTTCACATCCTCATCCTCATCCCAATGATTCCCTTCCAGCTTATAATCAATAGTGGAATAGGTCCATAGTGGTCCATGATTTTTTTCCAAATAAAAAAAAATGTTAACTGGACTTCACCATTTGAGAAATGCTGTTATTCTGTTCTGTTCTTGTAATACCAGAATACTTGGGATCTCCCTGCTCTGATGTTCAAAAATGTATCATATATAGCAACCTCCTGTGGCAATACCAACTGCACCATCAAGTGCACTTCATTAAGGCTGAATGAAGTCTTCCTTTGACAGAATGAATTTTATTCATGAAGAACAATTTTGGCTCAAGAAATAAGGCTGCTTCTTGATTGTACAAAATTCCAAGACAAAAATCAAGTCTGATCTACAAGTCACAATTACAGTCTTCTTTTTTGAGCACCTGCCTTTCAGCATTGCTCATTTCAACTTTTGAATCGAGTTACCAAGGGTTTGCCAGTACAAAGCTCACTCAAGAAAGTTAATCTGAATTAATTTTTAAAGTGGATTAGTCAAAACATATTAAACCTCTGTGTAGACACTTTCATTCAAAATTACAGCACACTTAATTAACTAATTTACTCTGGAAATTAAGTTAAATTGAATCAAGACACTTTTAATTCTGATTCAGAGTATCCACATGAGAGTTTAATGTCATTTAATTAATCCACTGTGGATTCACACTTCTAGTTAATTTGGATTACTTTTTTGGATGGTTCCAGTACACAATAGCTCTGATGCTGGACTTGGACCAGAATTTTCAGAAGATGAGAATTTTTCATTTAAAAAATAAAACATAGGCCAGTAATGCAATTAAAATTTCATGATAGAAAGCTATCCTCATTAGATTTCTTTCTGTCATTTCTGAAGTGTTAAGCTTGATGAGTTAAAACAAAAGTAGTCATCTGATAAACTTTTTCATTGAAATACTATATTTAAAAAATGGGAATTAAATTCAAGTGAAATTAATTTATTTATTGTTGTCATCAGTAGTACTACTGTTGTCATCAACCATACTACTAACACAGCTAGATAAGATCTAACTGGTATTTCCTCACCCCCATTCTTGACTCTTTACTTCATTTGACATGCTTTTTGTCTAGTCATTTTTCACTATTCTGTTGGAGGTTCAGGCTCCTCACCTGCTTCCACAAAGGTCCTGCAAGGCAGAGCTCAACAGTAACACTGCCATGCCATTACGGTCTGAAACAAGAGATCCTATTGACAAAGGAAATGCTTTGAAATTTTTTCATGATGGAGGTATTCAGAGAGCCTCGTGAGCATGCAGGTCCCAGAGGGCTCTCCAGCAAGCCACCAGCAGAGGCGATCTTCCAAAGCAGTTTATTTCTAATTTAAGGCAGGCCCCAGTGAGTGTTCGCATTAAACAGCAGGAGGAAAGACCTCGGTTATCTACAGGAGGTGTTGCTCAGCTTGATGGTCCCAAAAGCCATGGTGCACCCCATTCTGGGACTACAAACATGCATACCGTCCCTCCTCGTATACATTGGACAGGATTAATAAGGTTCACATTGACTTCTCAATTTCTATTTCATCAACTGAAATGATACAAAGTTATTAAGCAATTCTTGCCGCCTTAGCCATTACTGCTGAGAAACTGCTGCTAGGCCTCAACTTATCACTAGGTCAAAATTCATACCAGTAATGAATTGGTCCAAGTATAAAGGGACAGCATCTGTAACAGTGCCTGAAGTTGAGTCCTTGCGAAGCACCAGAAAGGTGCCTACAGAAATAGTGGGGAAAGGATGGATCTGGACATGGCTAATATTATAATTTGTAGGTCTATGCACAAATCCTTAGGCTTATGCCATCTCTTATGCCAATCAAATAGTATGCAGAAGGAAAGGTCTGTGTGTGTTTGCAGGAATACATATGCACATGCTTATAAGATGCTAGAAAACTGCCTTTCTGCAAAACTTCGTTGTGGGGATTTTTTCTGGGTAGAATTATCCCTTAAAAAAAAGAAATATTATTTACATCACTGTCTAGAACAGAAGGCGTATTGCATATTGGCAGAATTCAAGTGTCCCTTAAAGAGAAATTTTGCACTGACAGCAGTAAAGTTGAAGTAATGCAATAAAGCACTGGCAGAATATATTTAAAGGATGCAGAAATAAAAAAAGGCTATTTTAATCAAAAGCTATTAGGAAATTCTACTCCATTTAGTAGAATGACTTTGAAAAAATTAATTTTACTGCAAATAGTACCAGTAAAGATTTTTTATATTTTCTAAGTACTGCAATAAAAATTGCTTCAAAATGGAAATGTAATCATTAGTGTCATTTCTTAGCAGCGAAAAAAACAACAATGCCATGACCAGTCTCAGCAAATTTAGCAGTTAGCAATTTTAGAAGTACACATTGTGGTCAAGTATTTTTTGCTGTACTTATATTTACTGACAGCTGTCAATAAGAAAACTGGTTCCTGTTTTTAGTTAACTTATAATTATGCTCTTCCTGACTTCAGCATATGAAGCAAAACTTCTTTTAGGAAAATCTATCACATCTGCTCTTCTAACATTGGCAACAGAGATGAACAATTTATTTATTTTTTACCAACTAACACTGTCACTTTTCTGCAGTTTTGCAAACTCACCAGAAAAAAAAAAGGTGTTTACTTTTCCCTTATGAATGAAGTAGTGTGCATACAAAAAGGCATATCTGTCATCTGGATTTACTATACCTCCCCTTCAGGAACTGCATAGGGAGGACTGCCACATGGATCATATCTTAACACATTTACCATTCACCTCTGCCTACCTTCAGAACCTTCAACCCCGGGTTATGTTACAGGTCACTGTCAGTTCATTGCTGTTAACTTACTCCCAAGCACCCATCACAAGTGTCTCGGACTGCAATTTGGTAGTGCTGTTGTAGGCACGATGGCTTCAGGATAAAAGGGAAGAAGGCTTGTAGGAAGGGGAAATACCTTTTCTTAGTCCTGTAATACAGCTGAGAAAAGCAGCCAATTATTAGGATATGCTGTCCCTTCACCAGACCTCACATAATTCCCATGCAAAAGGATGCTCTGACTAAAAAAAACAGGTATCTATCTCTCCCATCAGGGCTGAGATGGCCTACTTGATTGTGTTAATCTCCTGAAAATCCCCTCATTAGCTACTGCTATTATTTTCCAATTCCAGGCATATTAGCCATCATTGCCAAGATACAAATTTTATAAGCACTTTAGTTATGGTCTCTGCCTGAGAAAGTTTACAGGTTAAAGGTCCAGCCCTGCTCAGCAGGCTTTCAAATGGGGGTACTTAGTGTAATTACCCACAGAAACATATTCTAAGACAAGACTTGGAAGGTAAATGAAACAAATACATAACGGAACAAAATTTGCTTAGAATGGCTGAATTTCAAATAAAGTGGGAGCTGACAACACATTTTTCTGCCTTACATACATCTATATATACTTGAATAAAAAATAGCAGGGTTTTGTTTGTGTATCAAGCTTTATTTTACACTAGTAAATAACTATCCATCTGAACAACAATACAGAAAGAGACCTCAAACATTTTAGCATGGATTATCTTCATCATTAATTTGCAGCCAGTAAGAAACAGTGATCACAACTCACCACTTGCCTATGAGAATTCAATCATTTCATATCTTGTTCACAAAGTCATTAAAGACCTTATTCTATCAAAATCTCCAACTGTTTAAGAAAGAAACACAAACAGGAATTAAATACATTTTTGCTTAACAAAGCATAGACAATATCCATGTCTTACTGTAGATTGACAGTTTTCATCTATGACCACCTAATATTAGTATTCACCTATTTAAAACACTATGATTATCTATGAAATTAAAAAAAATCATGAGAAATTATAGAAGGAAAAGGACTTCATAGACATTGTAGTTTATATTTATGAAGCCTACCAACGAATTGGTATCTTCACCTGTATTCATTCTTATATATAAATCATTTATCTTTGTACTGTTTAACAGGCTAATGAGATGTCAATTCTTTTGACTTTACAGAAAGAGAACAATGGCTTTTGCAAAAATGCTTAAATAGCTCATTTACTGCTGGAAGTTGTGAAGTCTGGTAAAAAAAATCCTCTCCACCCCCTACAAAACCAAAAAGGACAGCTACCTATGGTGCAGAAGAGTTATCCTTCTATCCTCAACACAAATTATGCGATAAATTTCATAGGCAAACAGATATGACCACTAGAGGTGGGTCAACATTATAGGGGAGGCATGTGTGAACAGGAAAGGTAGTGCTCCCACCTGAAATCTGGTAACAGCGAACAAGAATGATAAGGGTAGGCAGGGGGAATATCAGAGGATGCAAGAAAGGGGCAGCAACAACAGCCCAGGGCTAGAAAGATAAAAGCAAGAAGACAAGAGGGAAAGCCACCTGGGGAGATATTTACAGTGGCTGACTTCTTCCCAGGCTCCAGTTCCTCCTATGGGCAGCAGAGCAGATGGGCTCTTCCAGGGCAATAATTCAAAGCACCAAGCAGCTATAACCAGTCTTCTGCTGTCAACTCCCCTCCTGGGGGAGACTCTCTCCTTTAAACTGAATGCAAGATTAGGTTTCCTAGCATAAATTCAGTCTTTGTGAATTCCCATATGGTAGATTTTTAAAAATGTCAATCTTCTTTCTTTTTAAAGGCCCTGGTAAAAATTTTCATTGGCTTGAGTGGCAACATACTTTGGCCAATGCTGAGTACTAGTGAGTACCCCATCCTAAGCCCTACTGTGAACAGAGAGAAAAGAGACAATCACAGGGTGATCGGTAGCAGGTACTACACCTGCACAAAGCCAAGCGGCACCATGTGGGTATGCTAGCATACGACCTGAAAACAGCACAACACCCAAGCTGATGATTGCAGAGATTTTGATCCCAGAAATATTCATTAGCAACCTTGGAGACTGTTGGTCTCGGTGCATCCTCACAACAGATGTGCGGAACACTTAACTTTTAGATCCCAGGCAGACCTAGGGTTGACACACACCACAGCTTGACCAGCTATATTAATGCTGAGATGTTTCTACACGTCAGAAACAGTCCTTTTTTCACCTACATAAATGCAGAGTCTAAACGATGATGCCCATAGAGCTTGAACATTTCCAGGCTGAGATAGTGGCTGAACTGATGCTCAATTTTCGTCATACATGGCTTTTTTTTTTGGCATCTTTTTCAGCATCTCAGTTCTTTCTCCAGCAAGTCAAGAATTATCTTATGATAGTTCAGGTCATTCAGACAGGTGTTCAGTGGCATCAATCATTCTCATCTTTGGGAGATTATGAGATAATATATTGTACTAATAATGTAGTAATAACTGTAGTACTACGGTACCTCCTAATAACTTTCACCTTATTTCTATAGCTAACGCATGTGACCATATCCAACTCATGCGGTCCTGGTGGTATCAATGGTCTTGCACTCTACAGCGTGGGTGTACCATGCAACTCCATAGTCTTTAATCCAAAAAGGTACTACTAGACAGTATAGGACAATTTCTGTCCTTGGCCATACCATATCACATTAGCTGTTTATTCCATCAAATACAATCTCAGTTTTTTCAGATAAAGTAGATCTGCTTTTATTTTTCTATCACAATCCACTGCTGTATGTTTTATTGGAAAATAATTTTCCTTCTGATTTTGTTTTTTCTATTTAAATTTTCTCTCATGGATCTTTTAATGTTACATCAGACTATCGGCACAAGTTTTTCTAAAAAAAAAAAAAGTGGAAGAACATTCTTGGAGATCTTACTGGCCTCTAATGTCTGTAGACACTGTTGTCTTTCCTGCTTTCCCAGATAATCTGTAACTGGGGAGAATATAGCTCTATTAACCTTGCTATATCAACCAGAATGTCAAAATCTGAGTTATAAATCTTCATCTTAATCATTTATGAGTAAATATTCAGATGAGATTATGTGCAACCTAATTCTACACATCCATCTCCACTTCCCTAATTAATGACAGACAGCAACAGAGGGGGAAACCCACCACCTTTCTGAAGTAACTAGGAAAAAACAAGCTTTTGTAGACAGCTTTCATTTCTAAGTACGTATTTATTGTTTTATCACCATTTAAGAAAGGAACGTGATTAATGAAGTTATGTATACTGAATTATCAATCTGTTGCTTTACTATAGATTACTAAATATCACCAGTGTTAATCCCAGCAGCCCCAAAACCCTTATTTTTATGAAGCCTCACTGATTTCAATTCTTCCTCATCTGTCAGAGAATTTGACATGCATACAGTGAAAGTTACATAGGGCTTAGTGGGTAAAATTCACCCTTGTTCAGAAAAGCAATCTAAGATTTATGAACCACTAAAGATCCTCTTAGTCTTCACTCTACTTCTATTTAGAACTGCTTCAGCTTTAAGCACCACATTTGAGCTACTTAGACCCTAATTTTGAGAGGGGCTGAGAAAGTGTATCTCATACTGAAACTGAAGTCATCAATACACATCACCAGATTTTCGCAAAAAAAAAAAAATACTGCCTTGCCATGTGTCCTCAATTCTGCTTGTTTAGACTTAGCACTTAAACATACCTGACTCAAGTTCTTCAGAATTTCTGACCCAATGCCAAGCCAAAAAAAAAACCCAAAATAAACTCTAAAGCTACTAAAGGCATCACTTAAACTGAGGCAGCCAACCCAATCTGTAAATCACAGACTCTAAATGAAAGAGACCTCACAGGAAAAGATATGAAGTCTGTCCTTCTATCAGCCTGAAACTGACTTCTCAGTATATTTTCTAGACCTGTGCAAATAATAGATTCTTCAGTTCAATGAGAAGAAAAGAAAAAAAAAAGTTTAACTTAATTAAAATCTGATCTTGGGGAAAGACAGAGGCAAGAAAAGAAATATATCATTACATATTTTTGCATCAACCTGGAACAAGTATGAGCCAGTTCATAAATGAAAGCACCAAATTTCAAAATTACAAGTTACATTTTTAGCATGAAACTTCTATCCCAAACAAGCAGGCATTTTCACAAAGTTACTGGAATAAATTATCTTCAAATTTGCCCCTTTTTAGCCAAAACTACTTGCTAAGTGCAATCTGAATCTGTTATTCCCCCAAATGACATTTTTCAAACCTAGTTGGGGAGAAAGCAAAGGGGGGAGGGGAAAATTGCCTGGCTCCATCCTCTGCTGCTTTTTCTAATTGCATTTAAATGATCCGTGCAACTGGTCTCCTATAACTTCCCTGAGGGGTAATATTTCACAGTCTAGCTAATCTCACTGTTGAAATGTGTCCTGTTTTTCAGCAAAAATTTCACTAGCATAAAGCACAATCGGAATAATTTTTGCTGACTTCTAAAAAATTTTCAGTTGGTTTTAAGATCAAGAAGTATGGAAATACAGAATATCAGCAGAATATACAACACTGGATGCTTTAGCAGTGCAAACAAATCTGCCATCCAAGGTGCCTCATGTCTACTCATGACTCCAAATCTGGAGCTGAAATTGAACAATCTTTTGGCCCAGCGATATTTTGTTGTATCTGAATGAATGGTAGTTACCTTTTTTAAAAGGGGGGAAAAAAAAGAAGCAATGTAAGCCCAAAACTATTTTTCCATATTACACACACTTAATATTTGATTTTAGTCATTTATTTCTCTGGCTCACTCACATGACTGCATTTGTTTGAGCTTAGTAAGCTCTGGCCCTGATTCTTCAGCTGCTTATATATGTACTTAAGACAGGCAGCACACTGTTTGCAGGACCAGAGCTCTGTATACATTTCCTCACTGTGAGGGCTGCTGAAGCACCACTCACCAAACAAAAATCCCAACTCTTTGGGGAGAAAAAAAAAGTGCCACTGCTCACAGTGATTGAGTAATCCCTTTTGCAACTATTATTAGCAAACTTACAATACAACCTAATGGCCTGATTCTGTCTTCCCCCCCCAAGGATGAGTAAGATACTACTTACTTTGTGAATTGCTGAACTGGAGTCAGTAGGCTGATTAAAGGAGTCAGACACATTATTAAGCCTGCGGGGACTTCATGTGGATCCTAAGGCAGGGGTGCCTCTGCCTGCAGACCAGCACACAGGGTAATATGCCCAGTTACCTCCTGTACTTTAAACTGGTTTAACACCAAGTTAAGTACTACTTAACCAGTTAGGACTGTGGCACTCTGCATGAGAGGGAACGCATTCCAGACTCAGTCCAAAACGTCATTTTTTTTTAATTCAGACTAACTCAATTTCTGAAGCGCCTAGATTTATGTAACACCTCCACACCTGAGGTTAGAAAAATTCTAGTATGAACCAACCAACAAGCACTACTGAACACAGCCTGAAGAAAGCTCTTCAATACTACTTGACATATACCTGTGTCGTTCCAATTTTGGACAAGGAATATATAATCTGGCCCAGTGAAGCAATACTGTTCTGTTTCTCAATTAGTCTCATTCTCTGGCTGTTGTGCTCATTCTGCAGCAGCAGGTGAAAATGTTTCAAAGTATAAAAATTAAAATAAAGCCATTTCCACAGTAACATGATGTTATTTTTACTTTTTGATTTAAGAATACTAAAAACTACTACACACACAAAGTCCACCACCACCTCAGTTTACAGGAGCTGACAAAAGTCCCTTTACTGTTACCCTAAAACCTCCTTACAAAGTACAAAGCACCTTTTGTTTGGAGTAGTTTATCTCTACACTTTTGATCTAAATGATATAAAGTTAGTCACAATCTTCAGCTATAACAGTTAATTTCCTCTGTCACTTTGCAGACACCTAATGAAACACCTGAATGCTCATGGCTGCTGAGCAGCCAGTAAACTCTCACCGAGATTATGTATCTAAATTGAGGATTGTACCTTTTAAAAAATCTTGGTCCCACATATATATTATCATAGCAAAGTTTAAGCAGAATTTTCTGGCATGCTGCAACATATGGAGAGCTCTAATTTAACCGTGGTCTCGGGGTATGCCAGAGATACGCAAGCTTGAATCCTATTTGAGAAGCTATTTAGCAGGAGCTTAAATCATTGACTCTGAAGTTTTTAAGTCCTCTGATTTCATAGCATGTGACAATACATCTCTGTGGAGCAAAATCAAAATGTAGAAAGCCTCAATTTGTTTTGACTGTATTTCTACCAGCAATTTTTTTTTATCTGTTCAGATCATGCCTGAAGAATAAACACAATCCCAATACACTCAGACCAGGCTGTGAAATGCAAACTTCTATCTGATATAAAATTCAAAATTCTGAAAACAAAAGGACCTATGGGTTGGAAATTCTAGCAAAATGTCAATGCAGTGATTTCAACATAAGCCTCCTGGATGGGAGGAGGAGAAGGAAGAGGCTACGAGGAATGTAAGCTCTCACTTAGTGTGCCACAAGCTTTGGGTCACTCAGTGAAGCCATGGCTGTGGCCACACAGTGCCTCTCTCATAATTCAGCTCCGTGGGTTGTACTTAAACATACCTGCTACCGAGTTAGTTCCTTTCCTACTCTACAGCCCCTTGCTAATCTCCTTGCCCAGCTCTGCTGAAAACTTCCAGGGTGCATCAAAAGTTTTCCCCYGCCTGACAGAGTACGCACACCACATTGCCTTCCTCTATAAAATTCAATACAGTACTGAGAAAGTTCCCAGGTCAGTCTGGCAGTACCAATCTTTAGTAAATGCTGTTACACTTTATTCCATTCCCCCCTTTAACTGTAAGTCTTTAGAAAAGTTTTTTAAAGGAAAGGACACTTAACTTATTCATAGATCTATAGTTGCTGAATAATTTTATTTCTCAGCTTCCTAAATTCAGCTGTTCTCCAGTCCTATGGTACTGTCTCTATCTTAACAGATTCAAAGTACAGATGTAATTCACCAGTTCTTTCTGTGTTCTGGAATGGAAATTATTAATTCCCTTTGATTTTACAAATATAAACTCATTTACTGTTGCTTCCACTGCAGCTGTGGTTATTTCTGTTTTAATACCATCATGTACATTATCAGTCTTCCCTTTGCCACCATGCTAACACAATCATCTTTACTGAAAAATGAGGGAAAGCACTGAGCCATAGCTAGATTATCTTTAATATCCACCCTCACAAGATAGAAGCTCTCTTTCTTCCTTTTTCTGCCACTATTACATAGCTGAAGAGTGTTTTGCTATTTGTTATTTCTTCTGTAAAGCCCAGCTCAGCTTGGCTTTCAAAATTCTCACTTTACCTCCAAACCTCTTGACCTCTGAGACTTAGTGCTGATCAGACAACTGGGAAGGAAAGGGTGCAAGGGGGGGAAGGTGTCTCTTGCATATTCCTAATGGTGTTGCATACATACACTTTATTTTAGAGCCACACCCTACAATTTTTTCTCTTTTTTGATGTTCAGATTCCTGGCAGTATTAGCAACATTAATTTCAAAGAAATTTAGAATTTCATTATATATATATCTCTGCAAGTTTCTCCTACTCACCATTTCCCTCAGTTATGAAATTTTGCTCTTTTGGGAAAAAAAAAAAAAAAGAAAACAAAAAACACTTAGCAACTTTATTTCCTCAAGAAACATAAAAGGTAGATATCTGTGATCACTCTGTTGAAGGTTATTCAGTGTTATCAGCTTCCAGAGTGCCCTCATTGCTTACTGAGAAATTCTAAAAATTTCAAAACATCCCCATAAAAAACAGAACACTAACACATCTGTGTTCAGATTTGGGCCCCTCACTACAAGAAGGACATTGAGGTGCTGGAGCGTGTCCAGAGAAGGGCAACGAGTCTGGGGAAGGGTCTGGAGAACAGGTCTTATGAGGAGCGGCTGAGGGAGCTGGGGTTGTTTAGCCTGGAGAAAAGGAGGCTGAGGGGAGACCTTATCGCTCTCTACAACTACCTGAAAGGAGGCTGTAGCGAGGTGGGTGTTGGTCTCTTCTCCCAAGTAACAAGCGATAGGACGAGAGGAAATGGCCTCAAGTTGCGCCAGGGGAGGTTTAGATTGGATATTAGGAAAAATTTCTTCACCGAAAGGGTAGTCAGGCATTGGAACAGGCTACCCAGGGAAGTGGCGGAGTCACCATCCCTGGAGGCGTTCAAAAAATGTGTGGATGTGGCGCTTCGGGACATGGTTTAGTGGGCATGGGTACTGGGTTGATGGTTGGACTCGATGATCTTAGAGGTCTTTTCCAACCTTAATGATTCTATGATTCTATGATTCTATGATCTCATTGATACATTAACTACTTGATGAAGACTGTCAGCTACCACGTGAAAATATCTACAATGATTACTAATAGGCTGTGTTCTCCAATATCCATTTAAGTAGTTAAAAACTCCCACAATGGTAACATTTCCACAGATTTCAGGAATGTCTACCCTTTCCTTCTCACAACAGGACTCCAGCAATCCATTACAGAAGCCCAGAGCTAGCCCAGGGAAACCACCTTTGCAGACCTTTAAAAACAATTTTTTTTTAAACATATATAACCCACTCTTTCAAGTTATATTATATCATTAATACTCAGTAGTATACCAGCAGTTCTCTAGTTTGAGTTCTCTTTCCTCAGTAGCACATAACATTCAAGCCCCTATTTCCAGTCATGAATTCACCTGATTCAAGTTCTGCACAGATGCTCCTACTTCTTCCCTTTTCTTGCACAGGTTTTTGGTAGGTCTGTATCCGTGTTTCAGCTTTTCCTTAGGGACAACACTCAGCCACTGAACAGATCAAGTACAATCCTAGCTTCAATGTGTTATCAACACTTTACTTTCTCAGGAGCTTAGAGGTTTCTTTGCTAACCAAATTACTGTTAACATTTCTATATCCACTGTTCTAGCCTTATTTTCCCCATTTTACTCCTCTTCCACTAATTTCATATATATATAAAAGGTATAGGGGATATATGCATTTCTCCCAATCTTCTCTCATTTCTCTGTTTAAATTCCTTCTTCCAGATGTGTCAGCACCAACTTGAGGCCAGTTTCTCAGTTAAACAAGAAGAGTGCACCTTTAGACATCTCTTCTATCCAGCTGCACAGTAACGGCTGATGCTTCAAAACACATCCCTTGTAGTGTTATGAGTTATGTGTTGATCACCATTGCTCCATCATGTGTCCACTCTCTTATCCCACTGGAACATAAAGGAAATTTCCAAACATCTTAAAGACATTTTAAATCAAAGCAGAAACACATCTACCACTGACCTAATGTTCCTTGCTTCTACATGCATGCCATATGATCAGCAGACTGTTTCCAAAATTAAAATCTCTGGCATAGTCCTGCTGAAAGACCAGGTTAACCGGGAATTTAAATAAGGCGGCCAGCATTACATTCACAGTAATGAGCCAAATCTTGTGTCATTACATTTCCTCAGGTAAGCATGGATTTGTATGAAGAGGGGATGGCTCCGCTTGAACCCTTCCTCGATCTATTCAGATTATACTGGAACTTTGGAGAAAGAATTATTCAGCTACAGCCTTCTCTGTAGGCAAACAGGTTGTGAGAGAAGCCCTGGCTATCTTTTCCCCTTAACAGCCAGATGAATTGGAGAATGCTGTAGAAGTAGGGAGGGCAATTATTTTCTTCCCAAGAACACAGAAAAACATGTTACTCCTCAATCTGCTCTTTTCCTGGAGAAATACAGCCCTGGGCTGCATCTTATCAACAAGACAATTACATGTCCCTATGCATGATTTTGGTATAAACACTGTTATGGTTAGAAGGCTTCCTATAAGATACAGACCCTAGAGGACACAAAGGGCAAATGCATAAAGTTATGCATTGCACTTAACACCTCTTGATTGTAGGCATCCCTTGCTTTCAATGCAAACCCACTTCCATGGATCAAAGCAGGGATAAGTTGCTATGGTTTAATTGATTATAGCCATAATCCTTCATGGGAGTGCTTATTCTCCTTCAGTGTTTAGACTGATTTTGTTTGTGTAGAGGCAAAACAGAAGAAAGTTTATGCCATATTTGTGATGCACCACGCACAGACCAGCCCGAATACAGCTAATCCACTCCACAAAAAGTGATGTAGTGAAAGAGAAGTCCTAACCTGAGCTCAGGTATGACCGATCTGCAGCCTTGTTCTAGTAGCACACCTATGCCACAGAGGTACTCCCAGCTCTGCATTTTCCTACCACTAGGACAAGAGCATTAGAGTGAGAAGGAATTTGTCTATTTTTATCTATAACTATTTAAGACAGAAAGAAACACAAACCTTCCCAACACAACCGGTAGCTGTGGTGTAGGGTGTTGGCCTACTAGTGGCAAAGGAAAAAAAAAAAAGACATGGAGACTGCTTTAAAAAGCAAAGGAGGTAAAACTTTCAGAAAGCAGGTTGCCCTCAGCAGATGGATCCCATGGGTCAGACAGCTCAGGAAGGGTAGGCACAGCCCTTCACCCACAGGATAAAGCAAAGGTAACTAATACACTGAAACTGTGCTTCAAAATAATAGTGCAACAAGTTAAAAAAAAAAGACATGATTGTGAGATGCTAGTTAACAAAAGACAGAGAAAATATTCATGCTCTAAAGCTGGTCCTGGGCAACAATTTGGATTCAGAACACAAGCAGGCAAACTCTGATTTAGCATGTAATTAAGAAATCCTCTCTGAATTATGCAACTTTCATTCACTTCTTCAGAAGATACGAGAACACTGCAATCACTTGCCAAGTTTGATCCCAATGTGCCATGGGGCAAATGGAGACCCTAAACTGTCATATTCTATTTAAATCATACATAGGCTAAAGCRAGTGCGATTGCTCGGTATATTAAATTACTACTAGTGTGTTGATATTTCCTCATGAACAATCTATGGCTCTGAATTATTTATTGAGGAGGAAGTGGTTTTTGAAGTGAACATTATTTCTCTCTCAGAGCTAATGCTTGAATATGATAAAAATAGTTGCAGAGAGAAAAAGGAAATGAAAAAAGATATTTCTGTGACTGACAGCTCCCTGATTTTACCTGACTCCTTCATGCATTTTTCTCCTTGTGAGGTCTATATACTAAAGTGATGTTCACCTAAAAAAATAACAAGATGAGGGACAGCCTGTATCAGGAAATTGCTTGCAACAAATCACAGCTACGTACACATTCAGTGATGGCAATCAATAGGAGTCCTAGACTATTCCCATGGCTTTGTGCTTCCTTGCCTCCAGAATCCAATACTGCCCACAGAAATGCAGCTTCAAGGGAGCCGCAGAGCAGCCTTCCTCTGGTATCACAGAATCAAAGAGCTTTGGGTTGTAGTGGAGATGAAGGACACTTAACTGAGCATGTAGGACAGTAGGAACAGGGAGAAGGACCCAATTGTCCCACTAGTCCTTCAAGTTCTCAGACACATTTTTAAACCTTTGCCCCCGCAACAGGAGTCTTCACAGGTTTGAGGATAGGGAAGTTAAAACCCAGATGAAGCAGTGGCAGACTCCCATGTATTAAGATAAATCCAGTGTGACACATTGTGCATTATGACCAAATTAGAATTTATTTGGTCAAAGAGGTATTCTCACAATAAAGTGCACTCTTGAGTGAAAGCTGCAATATTTGAACCCAAAACAATTACTTGAAATAAACGTAAATAATCCTTCTGTCTTCCTTTCTCCTTCCCCACAACTATTAGGTTGCTATTCATGAAGAATTCTCCAAAGAATGATTTATGGCATKCCATTAGAAGACATATTTCTATCATATTTCTATTGTTTATTTATTTGCAAATAGTTTATACACACTAGACATGGATCCAATCTTTCTGTAAATTTTCTGTGAACAGATTTGAATATTGAGTTTATTCTTATTTCAAGGTTATTCTTCAGTTTTCAAGGTGCTGAAGTTAATTTCTTTAATAACCAATCCTTTGTGTCTACTAATTAGAAATATGCAAAAAAATTTGCTATTTAGATCATATGTCATTGCTTCTGATCTTTGATTGGATGAGTAATGAAATTAAGTAAGACCCATATGAATTCTGACTATTACTACTGAATATGTAATTAAGGTTTTGATTAATATTCTGGCACTCAACCTTAAAATACACCTTCCATAAGTATTTGCAGTAATAAATCTCAAGCTCAAAAAAATCAGTACAAGTCATTAACACAGTCAAACTGAATTAATAAATGAACTTCAAAAGAATATTTGTAAGGTTTTTTTATGATGATGGTTATGAACAGTGTCCTTTTAAGCTAGACTCCTATATTAGTGCTAGCTGTCAAATAAAGCTACTGGACATCTTTCCTCCTTAGGTGCTGGTATAAAATTAAAAATTAGGGATATAGGTTTTGCCAAGGTGTTGAAAACATCCTGTGCTAATACAAGTTGATAATTTAAACTCCAATTGTTTCAAAGCTCAATGAATCATTTTATGCAAATTTTGAATCCTTTAAGACATAGCATTATATTAAAAAATTTGAAATATTATACTTTTTCTTGCAATACACTTCTATTTCTTACTTAGAGTATCCATTAGGAACATTTTTTATGTCGTTACTGAAATATACTTAATTCAGCTGACAGTCAACATTTTTCAAAATGTTCTTCCCATCCAATACTTCCTGCACTTTAAGAAAGCCAGTCAGAGTACCTGATATTTAATAAATAGAGAGGTATGGATATATCATTTCATTTTTTGTTATAGCAATCTCTCGTTTGTAAGACACCGCAAATAATCTTGATAACAACTTATTAATATGAATTCTGCCGCAGAAGGCTACATCATAAGTCTGGTACATGTCCTATTAAAAGATGTTAGCCCTGTAGAAAAGTTTTGGCTCTTATCACAAAAGGGGTTGACTCCCTTGTGAGAATCCACACACTGTGTAATAAAGAGACGGGCAGTGTAGGAATAGCTAGATTCAAGGAGAAGGACTGAGTCCAGCTCTGGAATTGACTTTGAGATGAGTTAGGAAAGGCACTTGCTCTAAAACACCACTCTATTTTGAACACTCTCTTTAACCACAAGTAGTAGCAACTCCTCATTACTTGTATTACAGAAGTATCCCAAAACCTCCACATAATATCAGCCTCCTGCTGTGCTAGGAAGTTTGCAACAGAATGGAAAGAAATCCTTCTCCCAAACAGCTTACCACCTTACCAACACAGGTGAGGCTGGAAACTGTTAATACATTTCACTGGAAGAGGAAAGGAAAAACAAAGATTAAAGACCTGCTGAGGGCTATCTGAGGCAAGTCCCACATGAAGAATCTTCCATGGCCCAAATCACAAGTTGGTCACGAGACAGTATTCTCCCTCCAGAGGGGCTATAATTTTACACTGATGAACGTAAACCCCCAAAAAACTCACAAAACAATCCCAAATTCTCAAGTTCTCAGTCCACCTAACAGCATCTGAGCAACAGGTCCTACCTGGCAAGGGAACAGGTCCATTTCAACTAAAGCCTTCTCAGCTCCTGGCTTTTTATGCTCTGCTTAGCCAAAACCACCAGTAGGCTCTACAAAGGGCTGTGCCAGCCTCTACAGAAACAAACTTAGGGACTGATGCTGGGGTGGCTTGTTTTAAACCCTTTGCTAGTTTTCTCAGCAGCCCTCTTGATTTAATCCAGCCATGCAGGTAACACACCCAATAATTAATTAATTAATTCTCTAAGTCAATTGGATCATTAATGGAGTAGCTCTGCCACAGAAGTGACACAAACAGAATGAAGACAGGTTATAGAAAAACATACATCTCCAAAATTTTATTTTTTAGGTACAGGAAAAATAATGAATGGCATACATAAGTTCCAAACACAGGCCTTAGTTCAGTAAGGTAATTTTCAGACTCTGTTATCATGAGTTCTTAATTAACCTGCGTGGTAAAAATTCCTAACAAATGGTTGTTGACTGTAAATGCAATGCCTCCTTCTGACACATGCATTAATGCACTACCGTAAAAGTTCAAAGCCATTATTATTGAGTTGTCTCAGCCACATTTATTATCCTCTACACTGTATTTGGCTTCACTTGGGTAAATCTCCTTTAATTGCCCAGTCTTTACTTACAGAACATCTTTGTTTAATATACTGTGAACTCTGTTTACATTTATGCTTTTTCCAATAATTCTGTGTTGAACTTAGTTTCCACCATTACTACTGGAAATGTTCTACACTCGCTTCATTTGTCTGCTCTCAGCCATACATGTCACTGCTTTTGAAGCTGAAACGTCCAGTGCTTGGAAGCTTTGGGCTGAAGTTGATTCTAGCACCTCCACTATGTTTTAAAAAATTCCTGACCCTTGTTACCCAGGCTATTTTTTTCCATAGCACGTTGGAAAAAGCAAACTAACAGATAAGGAAAACAGCACAAGAGAGGAGGTGATGAGCTAACTTAAAGCAGCAAAAGTGGGTAGGTGAAGGAAACAGGGTAAAGGACAGAACTTTTTAAGCTGAGTAGCATATTATGGGCATAATAAGCATAAACCCTTGAGGAAAGAAATCCTTAAAATATTAAAATTTTGCTTTAATGTCCCATTGATGTCCATTATGGAGAGATGTTCATGTTTTCAACGTTTAACTTGAAAAACATGAAAAACATGTTTTGACAGGAACATTGAAATGATAATTTGTTTTGAATTGTTTCCACCTAGATCATTTTCTGTCTGGGTCTCTTAAAATATTTTACAAAAATTAAGCTTCATAATAACCATATAACAGCTAGACTGCAAATACGTACTAAATAACTAAAGGATAACATTTTCAGAAGTATGCACTGCCTTTTGACTGTCCAAGTTGAGCCAGATTAAATTTCCTTCCCCTTTTAAGAAAAAAAATAAAATGGTAATAAGCCCCGCCCCAATGACAGTAAAAGGGAGATGTAGTTCTTTGTTTCTGAAACTCAGACAGGTAAAAAAAGGCAACCAAAATTACGCATATCGAAAACTTGGACTGCACTTGTCGTGGAGGTTGTGGTGAGTTGGGAGACAAGAAGCTGGGACACGAAGATAAAGATTTCCTGGGGTTTTATTTCAGCCACAAAACTGTGCTACTTACATTGATAAAAATCAACTACAAAAATGTTATCAGGAAATGAACTCAGATCAAGAACTGGGAACTCAAGTGTTTTTTAAATTTCTGTCTAATTTACTTTTGCACGAGACAGCAGAGGAAAAAGGTGAAACAGCTACTTAGTGACACATCAAAAACACCTTTCCTCTTTCTTTTTTTCTAAGGTTGACTACATATGACAGAGAAATGTTGATGAAAAAAATTAATAAATCAATCCTTCAGCCAGTTCAGATCATCTAGAGCCACTCCCATAAGCTAAGTAGGCATTTCCATGTAGGACCATGGGTATTACGGTCCTCTTTGTGGTTATACTATACATGAAGGATGAGTGTTTGTAAAAAGAAATACTGGCGGTGTACTTTTAGGATAAGAGAGAGAGAAGGTTAAAAGGTGGACACAAAATGTAATTAAGCAGTAAAAAAGAAAGACAGGGAAATCTGTATTTGGTCCCATTTGAGAGCCCTAAGCATTAGGTCTTCCTCTCTGGCTTCATGAACATGACATTTCTGTCAGCACGATGACATAGCTCCAGCAGGAAGGACAGTAAATGTCCCCATCCAGTCTCACTTCAGCCTCAGTGCAGAAAGGACTCTGGGAGACAGGATCTGAGCCCTCACAACTGGAAAGGGCAGCGGACTTGGATCTCCTGAAACCTGAGCAAATACTCTAATCACAGAGGACATTTCTCCAGTATTGTAAACCAAAGCAGATTCAGTAATTCTCATCGGGGATCTAAGCTCATCATTGCTCATAAAGCGGGTTTAAACAATGCTTGCCAACTAGATCCACTACGGGATTTTGGTGCCACTCCAGCCTAGCTTCTGGTTTGCAATGGGCTTAAATGAGAAACAGGAACTTAGGCTGTGTGTGTGCTGGGAAGGTCTGGACACAGCCAAAACACAGAAATACAAGCCTCTAGGACACTTTTGAGTTGAACATTATGGTCCGTTATGTTTAAGTTCCTCAAGAAACTTCCTAACAAGGCTGTTGAGTCAATTTTCTAGATCATATTTTCCGGTCTATATGCCTGAAGAACATCTAAATTCTGCTTTGCGGAACAAAGTCCTGTTTTAGATCTGGCTCACAGAAAGATTTCCATATAAAGTGAGCATATAAAGATTACGGTTGAAGAAAAATAAGAAGAGAGACGCCTCCACCCATACCCCTCTTTAAGATAAAAAAGACTACACCTGTATAACGACAAACCTTATCATTCCACACTAGCCACTATTAAACCATGAAAGTATCAGCACAGTGGCTTTTTGTTGTGTTCTATGCATGTATAGATCCCTCTATAGAGAACTGAAGACTAGCGCTTGATATTACAAGGTACTTTCCTTGGACCTACTGGAACTAACCTACTGATCCTATGCACCACACACAGAAAAATACCACTCAAAGAAGTTGGCAGGATCCTAGAATAGATCAGATGTTTACATGAAAACATCCCATTAAAGTGAGTAATGTTGAAAACTGTGGTACCGCTAACCTTCATTGTTAAGGGCAGAAATCAATCTGATATATAGCAGCTGATAGAGATAAGGAAAACTGTTCTTCCATCTGTAGGTTAATTCACTTTTTATTCATGCTAAAACATCTGCATCTTTCGCTGAAGCAGCTGGTACTGGTCCTTGGTACATTAGTCTTGCCTAAGTCACACCTTCCAATTTTAGAAGAACAAGAAGTTACTTTTGTTGTCACATCATTGGCTGCCAAACTTCCTTTGAAAACACCTCACAAAACAGTCTCGCTCCATTTGCTCCAACTCATGGTACCAAACCATTTGTAACTGATAGCCTCAACCACCCCCACTGATTATCCCTGCCAATCAAAAAGATTTATATGGCTCACCATACAAATCTTATACCATGAACATACTGAACAGCACAAGCATGTAGTCAAAGGAAAAGTAACGGAAATAATAACATAGTATAGCAATTATTTTATCTTGGGGGAAAAAATACATTATTACCCACTTCAACCATTCAGGGAGGGAAAGAGAATGAGAGGGAGAGTGATAAGAAACCACTTCAGCAATCAGAGACCACAGGGAGATGATAATTCAAGTTATGGTTTTCAGGAAATTCAGGTAAAATTTCTTGGAAAAGTATATATCCAAGACCTATTATTTTTTAGTTCTAAAATTTATGAAAAGATACTTAAGAGTACTCCCTCCCCCCACAAACTGATATCAAACTGATACTTTTGTACTTATCATTGTTCAGATGACTACTCACTGCAGTCAGAGTTTATCTAATATTTTCTCTGTGTATCTAACATTTTTGCTATGCGTTTGCCCAGACACACAGCTCTTCTTTTTTCCTGCCTCCTTCTCCAGTCTCTCAAGCAGTCACTTAGAGAATTATTCAAATAATCTCTCTTTGGCCAGTGGCTGAAGGGAAATAAACTGGAGTTTTAGGTACACAGCATACAAGGATTAACTGGTATTCCTGTGCCTTTTCATAACCTGTTTCCTTTTATATGTTCCCTCAGTTCTCCCTCATGTTCTCTTTTATATCAGCCTCCTTTCATTTTAAAAATCAAACAAATCAAAACAGTTCTTTTTATAGCCTGTTTGCTACTTCCACTCCTATATGTCTACTTGACACAATGTATACAACTGACAGCTGTACTAAAATGGACAAAAATGGCACCACTTTGTAAACATATTTTAGCACCCACAAATTTCTACTGTACCTTGAAATGCAAGCAAAAGAGCTATTGATTTTGTCTGTGCCTGATAAATTCCTCCCAAACAACCTGTTTACTGAAACTGTAAGTCACTGTTGTGATTAATCTGCTGTGTATTAAAAGCTACTTAATTGGAACAGAGAGATGGCAGAACGAGCTAATACTGTTATAAGTGACATAGGAATCAATTTCATTTTAATTTTACTAGAACTTTTGTATCTTTTGAATTTTGTAAGTAACACAGAAATTTTAGCAAGAACCTTCTGCAAGATGACAACATCTAGAAACAAATAATACAACGTGAAACATTTCTTTGAATTCAAGGTATGTACCTATAGTCATTCCGGCATGGCATCAGAGAACTCTGGAATAATAGCTATACATGGTGACATGAAATCGTCTGAAACACAAACCTTTAAACTATTCTAGATTTTCCACTCCTTTGGAAAAAGCCAGATGTAAATTCTTCCCATATATAAGCTTCTAGAAAGCGTTCTGTGTATAAAGTATTAGCTCTCCTACTAAGCCAATCGAGCAATCAGAAATTTTAGTGCTTAAGCAGTACTTTGAAAATCTGAACACTTACATAACTGATAAATATTCTCTATAGAGAGAATCCTTGTTAATTATTAAAGTACAGTATCTTTCTTCTAAAGTACATCAGCATCTTTTACATGTAGCTTAGTTTATTAGAATAAACTGAATACCAAATCTGATTTGTATGCAGACTTGTAAGAGATTTTTAAGAACATAGTAAAGATTCACTTTTGTGTTTCAAAAAAAATTATGAAAGGCACAGCCTTCATCTGCATATCACTGTCTTCAGCAAAAAAGAAAAAAAAAATGAATATTTATTCTGCTGAATGTATTAGCAAAAGTTTACAGGTAGTTAAGCCACCTATGGGATGGGCTGCCCCTTCTAATCCTGCTTTCTGAGGGGAAAAAAATGAAAACTTTAATTCCTATTTCTGACAGTCTATCACCTTTCCCGAGTCCTAAAGACACAGCAAGCAAAATAGTTAGCCAGTAGGACTTTAACTCAAGCACTGCAGTAACTCAATAAAAGAAATACGGTATTGCTGAGTGGTAGCATTTTGCTACACTAAGAGACAGATGGGGAGGATATGCAATAATCTTGTCTAGGAAACGGCTATGACTCATAAATTTGGACTCAATGTGACAAATTATCTGACAGATTTCAAAACAGTGAGAAAAACTGGTGTCAGATTGAGATATTATCACATCTCAGCGTGAAGTCCAATGGCAGCTGGAATTATTGACCACCTAACTACACTGAACTCYTACACTACTACTGAACAAAAATGTCAAAACTACTATGTAGAGCAAAAGTGCGAAAACAAATGAACCTATTTAAGGACAGAGTTGAGCTGATTTAAACACTGGTGATGTTTTTCTTCATTTCAACTACCTTGCTCACAGTTCCAGCTTAGGGCCCCAGTTGTGTTTAATAGTGAGCAACCGAGGAAGTCGTAAGGACTTCTCATACACAGTGCAGACGCCATTTACCTTTTGTTTTCTGAAAAATTAAGAGCATCAACTGATTGCAGAGGTGAAGCTATGAACACAAGCAATAAAATTTCTTTGGTGGATGATCCAGTCCTGTGAAAAATGTTTCCACAGGGTACCATAGACACTGCAACTCACACGGCTTCCAGAATCCAGCATCACCTCTACAGCCTTCCTCCAACTTCTTTTTTTTTCCAAATAAGAACCAGGAAGGAGAAGGAAGATAATGATTTCTTAGTATTACACATAAACAGATATAGCTAAATCATAGCACCACTTGTCAGAGAACCAGACCCACTTTGGAACAGACACCTGCCCCGGACAAGTGCCATCTGGAAAGGTCAGCGATTAACCTGGCGTCTCCTCCTCCTTCTCTAGGTGGGTTCCCACATAGCCAGCAAATGTCAGCCAAAACCCCTCACTCTGTTGAGAGGGATATACTTCATCATCTCACTATCATCTCAGCTACCCAGAAATAATTTTAAAGGGTAATTTCCAGTCCTTGCCTTTCCAATGATTCACCCTTCCTCTGGCCTTGCTGGCTACAGAAACTTGACAGTTCCCTTGCAGGCACTTTGACTGCAGCCTTTCAGACAAAATGACAGCTGCCATGGGAACTTCCAAGCACTCCAAGCACCAAGGCAGCCTGCTCACACCATTCCCCTGTGAGGCACAACAGTTGTCCTGGGGAGCTACTTCTTGCTTTCCAGACACCACAAAACGGGCACTATCAAGTCCTCCAGTCTCCTCCTCTCGCCCACCCAGTTTCCCACAACCCATGCTCCCCCCGGGGCTGGCTCTCAGGACCCCTTTAGGGGCTCTCTGGTCCTGCCAGCCCAAAGGAATCTCATCCAGAGAAAAAGTTTTCAAGGAAAACAACCAGCTCCACAGATGCCAAGTGAATGCTATTATCTCTTACGTCCAATCACCAAGTCCTGCTGTCCACTGCTAAATCTGAAAGCCAGGGCTAAGCCTGGGAAGCTTAGTGAATCAAAGGGATGCTCAAGGGCAGTGGTTACATACTTTCATGCCAGGCTCAAAGGGCAATAGTTTATCTGAATCCTGCTGGCCCATATACCTCTACATAGTCCTTACAGACTATAAATTAAAGCATCCACTTCCCTTCTTTTCCTTTCAACGGAATACAAAGACCCCGTGCATTACATCCTCCTTGTACTCCCCAGAGTCTGCTAATAAAAAGCCGTGTCTCTCACAGCACCTACTTGGGAGAACAGGGTTCCATAGTGTGGCTTCCATGCCCATATATTGGTAAAAAGAAGAACACACTGGAAGTATGCATAAGGAAATGTATCTGTATCTATCTCCAAGGCAGAATCTCATCAGTGATCATATTTTAATATGAAATTAGCTGCCAACAAAGGCCTAGTATCTGCACTCAGCTGTGGCAAGCAACTCCTCAGAGACTTCCCTGGAATTTTAACTGAGGGACAGTCTTATCAGGAAAAAAAATATATTTATATGCTTATTCTTCAAAATGGAAGAATTCAGTCTTCTAAAATTTGTGGGAAAAAAAAGTTATACCAATTTCAAAAGAAGAAAAAAGATACATTTTTATTCAGAACTGATTGGCAGTTTAGCTGCTCCTGCAGCTCCTCTTCTTTACACTGTAGGAAAAAATTGTTTTAGTAATTTTAAATTGCCTATTTCCAGCATTGTTCCATGCCACATTAAAGACCTCATTCATTTCCCATTAGCACATTTTAGTTAAAATTAACACATAATCATTTTCAATGATCTGGCTTTCAATATATTTGTAAACAAAAATTAATCTCGAATGTTAAACAAGGAAAAGCTTTGGAATTGTTAAAAATCATCCTGACAGAACTGATCACTAAACCCACATTTTTAAACTTTTTTTTTTTTTTAATCCAAGAACACTGAGATTGCCAGTTGTACCCTCAGTTCCTCAGGATGGCTTCCTTAAATAAGCAATTGACACAATTCCCCCCAAAACCTTTGGCAATGTGACAAATAAAGGGAAACTGAAGACCTCCAGAATCAATTCAACACTTTAAGAGGAGACAGAGGACAGCGAATGCCAAATGAAAGCAGAATGAGCACCAACCTTGGTAGAAGGCACAAGTAAACCTCTCTTCTCGTACCCCAGTATCCTTGCCCATATGCAAAACTACCAAACACCAAGACCTCAGTTCTCATACCCAGGGCTCCTTGTTGACAGAAAACAACAGAAATAGTACTGCAATTTTTGCTTGTGCAGGATTCAATATAATAAGTAACAGAAAACATAAATATAGGGATAGGAGAGCTTTAACCAGGGCCAAAAAAAAAAAAAAAAGAGAGAAGGAAAAACTGAAAGCTGAGAGAAAACACAGAGATAGAGACACAGAATAAAGGGTAACACGGGTTTTGCCAACTGTGGGACAGTGCCCCCAGCAAGTGTGCATTTGTGGTGGTAACACAGCCCGCACGGTCTGTTTAGCTGCGTCAAAGAATGAGTTAGTCTCTAAACACATGCAACTGGAAAACAGTTTAGATCATCCTTCAGCCTAAATGCTCAGGAGCTGTTTGCTCAGGCCAGTGCAGATGTTACACTGCAGAGCAGAATTTTTGGACTATGAAGGGCGAGTGCTCCATTTTCCAGAAAATCATAACTATTTTCCACAGATCATGTTAGTTCTGACTCCACGCTTATGTACAGAGTTTCTCAAGGGTTGATGTGACCTCTCCTTTTTGGTGCTGATTATTAGTTTTAGATGACTCCAAAGGCTCTCCCTTATGAGGAATATACCTAGGGAATTAAAATGAAGTCACTTTAATCAATTATGAAGTGCTGATATGCAAGACTGCATACAACTGACCATATAATTTGTACATTTGTGGAAAACTGCAAATAAATATTACTAAGTTACTGACAGACAAACAATTCTATGGCTCTGTTTCACTGAAAAAAAAAAAGCGTAACAGGCTAAAACATAAGTAATGTCCTAACACCCCTCATCAATTTAATATTCTGGTAGTCTTTCGCTACTGCACGTGAAACATGAGGAAAAGCTACATATGACCAAAAGAGGCTCATCTAGCTTTAAATGTAGAGGGCTAGGTGCTCTTGTAAGGAGCAAAGCTTATATTAAAAGAGAATGCTTCATCGAAATGCAAGCAGCTGGAGAGCTGTAAATCCCAGTCACCCCATCTGACAGAAGTGCTGTACAATATCGGATCACACCCTCCTCCACCCAAAGCCCTGCTCTTTGTGTTTTCCAATACAGAGTCATGACACCAGACTTTGTAAAACTCTCTTCTGTGTCACTCAGCATGATACACGCTATTTATCTTCTATATGGATCAGTATCAACATGAATTTCTATGTACAATTTGAGCCATTGTACCTACTCTTTTGTCTCTGCAGGACTGGGACTAAATAG
Source organism: Oceanodroma leucorhoa (assembly GCA_030449065.1). Taxonomy (NCBI): domain Eukaryota; kingdom Metazoa; phylum Chordata; class Aves; order Procellariiformes; genus Oceanodroma; species Oceanodroma leucorhoa. Next base: position 6,183,565 of record JASVER010000019.1, read on the forward strand.
TACATAAAAGCACCTCATTCAGAAAATCCTAAATTAAACTTGTGTTCAGTCGTGGAGGTAGAGCATACAGGAACACACAAGCATACAACATCCAGAACAAAGCATTGCTTTTTGTTCAAAATTCTGCTTCCCTCTCAAGTTGTGTCATAGTTAATATCGAGCACACTTGTAACTTGTAGTTAGTTTCACAAGTTTAGAAAATTGTATTTGTTGTAATAAGCCAATTCTGGAAAGTGAAAGATACTTAGTTATGGCATGCCAAGATCTTCGATCTATTATCTAGCAGCACTTGGATTCCTTGATGCTTAAAGGCCACAAGCAGAATGGAGCTGTACTGGATACTGCACTAACAGAGAGCAAAAGACAGTCCCTGTCCGAAAGGGCGGGCCAAGGATTAAAAATGCCAGAGTTAGAAATTTAGAGTAACAACAAATTAAACTCTCTAATGAAATAATTGTAAAAAACTAGTATTTCCAGAACAGAAACATGAGAGAATCCCTTTCCACCCATCAGACAAGAAACCCCAAAAGTATTTTCAGCTGTTGCTTCAGTGCACTGCCCCACTGGATGACCTTCTTCAACACAGCATCTATCTGCCACGATTTTATGTAGAAATTTTAACTCCTTAGAAGTTATGTATTCTGAACTCTCCACTTTTCAGGCAGCACGAATTGTATTTGCAGGGCATTTGGCCTCCGTATAAACCTTTCCTGGAAATGCGCTTAAAATAAAGGAAAACAATACTTTTGCAAACTATGATGTCATCCCCCTTTTCAGCGAGTGCCTTCCACAACCTACTTCACCACATCCTTTCCGTAATGCACATTACGTTGCTTGCGAATGTTTTTGAGAGCTGCTACTCAAAAGTTTGATTTCAAAGACATTCCTTTACTAATCACATATATAGGAAACGCATACGCATCGCAAGGAGCAGACTGCACGCAGCATATTTACATATAAATACCAAAACAGAGCAACGGGGTGTTCATTAGCCGTTGCTGGAAAGAAACTCTTCGCTGTCAGTGAAGTTCCCCGCTGGCGGCAACGCTGTGCTGGCCACATGTGAGGAGACCGGGAGACGCACAGTATCGGGATATTCTCCTTTTCCCCTGCCCGTTCCCCTTCTTTACTTAGCCCCCGGCACAGGTGTCCCAGGACGTCCAGGGCACCCCGCGCCAGCCGGGCGCTCCCGGGGCGGCGGCCGCCCCTGCGGCACCGGGCGCTGCGGGACCCGGCAGGGCCCCCCTCGACGGGGCGGGACACCCCGCGCCCGCCGCCACTCACGGCTCCGCGGGGACCCGGCCGCCCCCGAACCCCCCCGCCGTCCGGCGGCCCGGGGCGCGCTGTCCCCAGGAGGGACCCCGAGGGGGGGACGGACGGCCGCTCGCCGTGCGCCGTCCCGCCCGCGGCCGGGCTCCCTTCCCCGCGGCGAGGGGAGCCGGCCCCGTCCCCCGCGCCGCCCCGGCCCGGCTCCTCACCTCCAGACCTGCCCGAGCTGCAGGATGTGAACGAGCGACTGCAGGAGCCAGATACAGAAGGCGCAGGACGCCGACCTGCCGCCGCCGGCGCGGGGACCGGCGGTGCCGCTGCCGGCGGCGTTGCTGCTGCTGTTGCTGCTGCTGTTGGTGGCGTTGCCCTTGCTGGCGGTGGACGCCTGCCGCTGCGGCGTGCAGGGGCGAGCGGCGTCGATGTCCGCGGCCGCCGAGCCGCTGCTCACCAGCAGCTTGCTCTCGGCGGCGGGGCAGTGGCCGGCGGCGGCGGCGGCGGCGGCGSCGGCGGCGCTGTCCTCGGTGCTGAAGTCGTGCGCGAACCAGCGGAAGCTGAAGACCTGCACGGAGAGGGAGCCCAGCAGCACGAAGAAGAGGGTGAGCCCGAACCACCAGCGCTGGCCCCGCAGGTAGTAGTCGACCGCCAGCCAGATGTCGGTGCCCACGTCCGCGAAGTACACGGCCAGGGCGGCCAGGATCCAGAGGCAGTCCCACAGCGAGTAGCGCCGCTGCTCCCTGCCCAGCCGCAGGCACAAGGAGGACGAGCCCCCGCCCGAGCCCCGGGAGCCCCCGCCGCCGCCCCCGCCGCCGTCTCCTCCTCTGCCGCCGCCGCAGCAGCAGCAGCAGCAGCAGCGGGAGCCGCCGCCCGAGCCGTCCCCGCCACCGCCGCCGCCGCCGCCGCCGCCGCTGCTGCAGCACCCGCCCCCGGGCGCCTCGTCGTCGTCGCTGCCGCCGCCCGGCCCGGCGCCGGCGGGTAGCCCCGGGGCCAGAGCCTGCACGGAGCCCGAGTGCTCGGAGTTCTGCAGCGGCGTGAACGCCACCTCGCCGCCCTTCTTCATCTTCCGCCGCCCGTCCGACTTCGCGGCCATGATGCCTCCCTCAGCCCCGCCAGAGAGCAAGCGGGAGAAGCGAGCGCTCCTTTATCCCGCGCCTCCCCCTGCTCCTCCTCCTCCGCCTCCTGCCTCCTGCCTCCCGCCCTCCGCCGCCGCAGCCGCCGCGGACCCGCCGCTCCCCTCGTCCCCTGTCCCCCCTGCGC
>JASVER010000019.1:6186338-6662023 GCA_030449065.1 Oceanodroma leucorhoa
CCCGCACCCGCCGCCGCCACCACCCAGCTGACTGACGCCGGGAAAGAGGATGACCTCATCCCTCTTCCCTCGCTGCCGCCGCCCCCCGCCCGGCACCGGCACCGGCACTGGCGCAGGGGCGGGGAAGGGGGCGCTCGGCCGCCGGGAGGGAAGGGCCCGGCGCAGCCCCGGGGGTGCGGGAGCACAGCCCCGCGGCGGCGGGGGGAGGCGGTGGCCCGGCCGCCCGGCCTGGGGAGGTGGGCGCGGCGGCGACGGGGAGGTGGCTGCTCCGCGGGGCGAGGGAGCGGGTCGGCGGGGGGAGGCGGGGTGCGGCCGGCGCCCCCCGGGGCCGGGGCTGCGGGAGCGGGAGGGGCGCGGCGCTGCTGCCGGCTCCGCTGCCGCCCCACGGTGTCCTCGGCGCCGCTTGGGGTGAGTCCGCCGCTCTGGCGGGGCGGTGGAGTGGTGGGAGGCGGGTGGATGCGGACGGGGCGGCGGGGAGGGCGGCGGCCCCCCCGGGGCTTCTCGCAAGCGGGGATCCTCGGACCGGAGGGAGCCGTCGCCGCCCGAGCGCCGTGACGGGCGGCCGGGACCGGCGGTGACGCCGAGCCGTAACGCCCGGCGCGCAGAGCGGGAGCCACCGGCCGGCACCCGCGTAGCTGCGCTGGCCCCCCCGGGCCGGCAAGTCCCGCGTGGGGCGGGCGGACACTGCCCCGCCCGTCCCGCAGGAAACGCTGCCGTAGTTCCCCTAACTTTGTGAGATGCGACCGGGAGGTGCAGTTCTCGAATGACGCCGTGACTCACGCTCTTTTAGGGGCGTTTGAGGGAAGGTGAGGCGGCAGCGTTTTACTCCGCCACCCGGAGAAATCGCATTTTATGCATAAAATTCACTAGGCGAGCTCACGATGCCTCTCACCGCCCCGCCCCCGCCCCCCTTTCCCCGCCGCTCCGGCCGCCCCCGGAGCGCGGCAGCTCCCCAGAGCTCACCCGGGGGTTTGGGCGGCAGGGGTGGCTCCGCCTGCAGTTTTCAATTCCGGGGGCGAACGGCGGAGGCCAGGGGGAGCCGTCCCGGGCGGAGCCGGCGGCCGCCGGCGAGGAGCCCAGACCGCCCGGGCGGCCCCGCGGCAGCCGCCGCCCTCGGAGCGCGGCGGGGGACACAGGTGTAGGGTGGCTCCCCGGCCCCTGAAGGCCACCAGCCTCCTGCCCCCGGGAGTCACCCGGGAGTTACCCGGGCCGGGAAGCCCAGCTACCGGGCGCAGGGCTGGGGGTGCGGGCGGGGAGGGCCGTTTGCCACCCACCCTTGGCCCTTCTGCCCTTTCTGACCTCCTGCATCTCCAAAACATACGGGATGAGCAACTGATTGACCTCTTCGACTTCTTTGTTCTTTTGCACCTCTGGAATATTTTGTAAGCATGCCCTCTCCCTCCTTAAAATAGAGCAGTGAGATAGTTCAATCACGTTGCTGGAATGTCTTAATAGGAGTGCCAGTGAGACTGTGATAGGGCACTGTTCCATTAAGATATGTGACTAAATATAGCCCCCTCAACTTCATTAGTTAAAGAGAAGAAGTCATATGGACTGCTGAAAAATCTGCCTTCTAAGTCTTAAACGTACATGGTAAGTGTAAAGTTGCCTTTTGGAAATTAGCTTTTACTGATGTATACCCCAGATTTCAAGAGAAGACTACAGCATGCATTACTGTATTATTCAGAGTGCTGAGCACACAAAAATCAAACTTTGAAAGGTGAAGAGCACGCATAAAACTAATTTGGCTTGTTATTTTGCATGTTATCGCACATTACAAGAGTCTTTAATTACATCATCACGTAATGGTTCTTAAATAATACACATTTGCTCTGCAATCTCTGATAAAGTAGTATAGGTGTACTTTTATTTCTATTCCTTTTGTAACCCCATATTAATTTTGTTCTGATTACAATCCATATGATCTTTATTGCCTTAGACTTTTAATACAAATTACTTCTTTCTCAAGGTATCTTTTAGCAATTCAGTCAGCACCTATATATAATACAATATATTCACTTAAGATTACCTTGTCAGCAGAGAAGATGCTTAATAATGAAGCTAATTTAGCTGCAAGTTGGTGGTTTATATATACCAACAAGTTTCCAGTGTTATTTTGTTTATAGTTACATCTTTAATAAAATGTTTTCCTGTGCACTTTAAGTTACTTTAATTGAGTCTGTTTGACATATACAGGTCTAAAAGATGCTACAAATTTATAATAGAGGTTATAGTGGATGCACAAGTGGTCGTGGGGGAACAACTGTGCTCCGAGAGCCGAAATCCTAACCTAAGCTGTTCGGGCTGGGCGTGGGGTAAGAAAGTAACTCAAAGGTGCCAGATTCAGGATGGAGGAATAAAATGGAGGAGATCAAGGTCCAACATACTAAAAGGGCAGAAGGTACCTCTGAGCAATGCAGTAGATATAGTTAAGAACATAAATGGTGTCAGCCTAGCTGTACATCGTCTTCAGAGGTCATGGTAGCCTGCTTAAGGTTACTCCACTGCTAGCCAGCTCGGAGGAGGTAACTGCTGGTGCCAAGTGTCCCTACATTCTCCCCTCCCTGCCCCAAATGTGGGACAAATTTTCTGGTATCTTCACCCTCAGCCACTTCAYTCAGGGGCAGAATTTGACCAAAAGGATTGATCCATTGCCCAGGAAGACTCCAGTTCACCACAGCCGGCTTGAGATCAGACCTGTAAATCTGAAAGGTGTTCAGTTTGCCAGACATTTTGTTGTGATGGGGAGAGTTTTACACTTACTTCCCTATATTTTTTTTATTTATTTCATTTCTTTCCTCTCTCCTCTCCTCTCTTCTCTCCTTTTTTGTTTCTTTTGTTTGATTGGTTTGGTTTTCTTTTCTTGGATTCAGCTACGGTTGCATTTATGAGGGGAATAATATTCTTTCCCACTGATTTTCATGTTAACAATAGCTGTCTGTTAAATGAAGGCAGTGCAGTAGATGAACATTTAAACTTAAATTAAATTTAAGGCTGTTTGATATTTCCAGAGGAATGTCTTCTGTTTTGTTTTCTCACTTAAAAGATAACAAATGGAAAGGATCCCAAATAATATGTAAGTGCTGAAGAAATTGCTTCCAAGAAACAGAACCAAATTTCCTCTTCGTTACACTGGCATAGCTTCTATGCAGCTCTATCAGGGCCAGAAGAGTTTGTATACACATGGTGTACAAACCAGCATGCATTCAGCAAGCCAATGTTGTTACTAAACCTCAGAAATTATTAATTACAAAATTTAATTGAAGGGCAAAAATGCAATCATAGACATCAATACATATTTCATAAACTGAGTACAGACATCCATTTCTCATGTAAAGCTACTTTTTCTCTGAAAGAGATTTTATTCTTGGCTTCCTTTTTCTCCCTTTTTTTAAAGAAAACATTTTTATGAATATGACAAGTACTGCTTTTGCTTTGTTCTGAATTGCAGTTGCTGTTTCCTTTTTTTCTCCCTTGCAATATCAAATCACCTTTGTCTACTTTAGGGATACTTTTCTTTTTTTTCTTTTTGTCTTTCTGTTTTTTCATTGTAGACTGCTATCAACTCAAACCTAAATGTCCAGGAAATACTCTTCTGGGTTCCAATCCTCTTATCTGTACTCTAAAGTATTTTTTATTTATTCAGGTTCCTAACCATGATGTTTTTCTCAGTCTTCTTTAGCTATATATTATAGACGGCCCTATCAAAATACACTCAAGCTCTTGCTTTTAATTCTCTCATTTCGCAATTAGAATATCATTATACTCTATAGGTCTAATCAATTTTTGCATGCGTTCATTCCAAACTATTCCCAAATCTGTTTTCTTTTGTTTGGCAATACTTTTGACAATTTGCAGTTTGGTGCTTAATGTTTCTGCATTTTCTGCTAGCTCAGAGTAACTGAAGCGTTAGAATGAGCTCACTGTACCTGGGTTTGACACTCTATGGCAGTATTTTGGCACAAAAGCCTGCCTTACTTACCATGCTCAGTCCTTTGGGGAACAGTTCTGCATCATGAAGGTGCTGTGCAGAACCCTGCTGCCCTGGCAGGGCTTGCCACGGGCCGGTCCCTCCTGCCTGAGCAGAGTGTCTGAGCAGCCCCCCTTAGAAATAAATGAAGTCCTAAGCCATAAGGAGTTCTCTGGCGACTTCTTCCAGAAGATCTGTTGAATCTGCTGGCAGATTTGCTTCCTTTCCTCCTTCCTTCCTTCCCCTTTCTTTTCTAACTACCTTCTGATACGTGTTTTATTTCTCTCTCGAAGGCACCCAATGCCTTTTCCCGCAGTGTGCTTCTCTCTGTCTTGCTGTGCATAACGTAAAGCTGGGGTGGCCTGATGGAGAGTCTGATGAACATCTATTTTCTCATTCGCTCTGACATAGTCTCACTACTATGTCTTCCATACATCTGACTTTAACTAGTGTTCCATGTTAAAACAGTGCCCTCAGGCACACACGTACATGCAATCAATTTCTTTAGAAGCAGCAAATGAGATTTATTCTACAAAATGTTCCCAAGTTTTAGATGTTTTCAATAGATTCATGTTTAAGTTACACACACAGGTGTCAGTGGAAGTTGTAATACAGAATGTTTAATGTTTACACACTAACGTACCTAATTGCCTTTTTGCCCAAATAGCTTCTTTCACAACAGGCACATGCCACTGTATGCTCTGAAAGGCACGTCCTTTCAATGAAGCCACTATTTCAGCAAATTAACATAAGAACAAATCATTGGTAAATTGCTAAACTACTTAAAAAACTAATGTTAAAATACTATATATTTTAAAAACATATTGAGTATAAACAGCTATTGCTTGCTTGCTTTAGGTTGAGATTATTTGATTTATAAGCTTACATGTAGATTCACATAGAAACATTTTCGAACTATAAACTTGCCTTTAAAATGGAGAAAAGCAGCATGAATCAAGTATCTCCATATGCTAGCCTACTTTTACAATTGCAAAGAAAACTCTGGTTCCCTGGTTTCAGAAATTACTTTGCTTCCTAACATCCTGATGCTGATATGTGTATTTTGTATGCCTAAATCTCTTTTCTGTAGCATGTGAAGATTCATGTGAAAATGCCAACACATATGCAACCACCACAGGAGATCTGGAAAGGAAGAGATGCAATGTAGCAGGGCTCTTCAGTGCACACCTAACTTTAAGTAGCCTATAAATGAAACTTAGTGGGACTGTTTCTATACTTATGTTTTAAGCATATACTTACATTTTAGTCACATACTCATATTTCATGCTGAATTGGGGCTGTAGCTTCTTGTACTATATTTCCAGAATGTCTAAACATTAGAAACATTAGAAACATGTAAATACATTCAACTGTACACTAAATAAATAAATAAATAAATAAATAAATAAATTCCAGGTTTATGCAGCCAGAATGATTGAGAACAGCCCACCTCAAAGACAGCATACTGACTTCAATATTATGTATGAAAGAAGAAATGATTTCTTAGAATTTTTGAAAGATTTAACTCAGGATTTCTTACATTTACATTTATTATTTAGAAACAGATGTCAGTTACCTTTCATGTTGCTTCATAGTATGTATTTAAAAATATAATCAAAAAGATAGACATAAATATATAAAGAGTGATAGCAGAAGACAGACATATGGGAAGACATCACAGGAAGCGAGCTTGCAACCAGGTTTTGTACAATGCTGACAACTCTTCCACTGCCATTGTGCATGCAGAAACCAACCAACAACCAAGCACATCACATTTTATGATAGATGGGAAAAGCTTTTATGGAATGCCTAAGGGGATATTAACATGCCCTATGACACTGTATTTAAGATGTAATTAAGACTTTTCAAAAGTTTGAAGAAGAAAATGAAAAGCCCCATTTTCTTTCCCCTTCTTGCTTCACCTATTTAAAATTATTTCAAGCCAAGCAAAAGAATTGTAAAATAAAGATTCAGCCACAGCACAGAAAGTTATGAAGCTGCTTTGCACTGCTCAGTACGGAGGAGTTTATGGACTTTTCCGGACTACTGCTTTTCTTCATGGAGAAGAAGTCTGAGGGACCATTTCAAATTGATGTGTGAACAGAGGATGTTTATATTTGCAAACACATTTATAAATGCTGACAACCTACGGGACTAGATGGTATCCATCCAAGACTTCTAAAGGAACTCAAAGGAGCACTTGGTACTTCCTTTTTTCTTATTCTCATTCTGTTTCCACAACTGACAAATTACAGGATGGATAGATGCAATATAACTGCTCTTATGTACTTAAGAGGAGGGAATCCCTTCTTTTGTATGATGAGTTTCAGCAAAGCAGTACTTGGAATTGCTGGGAGAATATTAAATGGTCCAATGAGCCAGTCAGAACATGATTATATTTTTTCCAAATCCTTAACATCATCAGCAAAAGAAACCGAGACACTTAAGGGCTTAAATGGGCAGAAATTTGTCACCTAGATAAACCTAATAATATATAAAAGCACACCAGGAGAAGTGGATAAGGAAAAAAGATAGAGTTAACTAATACCGGACCCTTAATGGACACTTTCAGACTCTGTTATATCTAATAGTCTATTTTATGGTCTTCAGGGTCTATATCTTAGCACCCAGCTCCAGCTTGAGGCTTCTCTGCAGTGCAAAATTAAATGTTCTTGCTTCAGTATAATAACAACAACAACAATAATAACAATAATAACAGCAAAATCCTCTAGCCACTGCTGTCTCAGATCTTCAGGGACAGGATGCAGCAGGAAGAGACAGCAGAAGTCAAACCCTTCTCTCCACTACAGCCCTGCCTCTTCCAGCTGATTGAGTTATCTCACTGCTCCTTCCAAGGCTCCCATGAGTGCCAAATGCCTGGCTTTCTTGTCGACCCAGGCAGTCTCTTTTCCATGCTACATCTCTGTTCCCTGTGGAGGCATCAGTGGTGTCAATATCTGCCCAGGCTCTCCATAGGCAGGGCAGGGTGCTGGGAGCAAAAAAGCAAGGCAGCAACCTTGCTGTGCAGCAACAGCAGAGTGCACACGAGGTGGCACCTCTGTAATGTCTGTGCCTTTGGCCAGCAGTTTTGACCAAAAATTGTCCTACTCACAAGGGACAGAGATTAAGTGACTTCTGTGCCAAACACAGCAGACATCACTGTATACCATGTGGAAGAGGCAAGTTTGGGGTTTGGAACTAGTCACAAGCTAAATATGCTAACTGGCATGTCTTCCAAGCAAGATTGGAGAAAGGGGTTCTCATGGTATTTCAGGTTTTCTTATCAAAATGTAACCCCCTGGTAATATGTGCTGCAGGCACCCATGATGCGCTTGAAGTGAAGCCCTCTGCTGTGGTGGTCCTGTTGGTGAAAGGGTTGAGGCGTTTACATAGCTCTGGATCCAGGGAAGTGAATCCAAAGCCTGGTTTGTACACTGTATAGGTAGAGAAAATAATTTTCCAATACAGAAGGCAGCTGCTGAAGGAGGATATTCACTGTTAGTAATGAAAAACAGATTAGGAAGGCATTATTTACACTTGATAAATCAGAAATGGCATCAAAGAGAGCTAGTATTACAAACTATTAATGAAAGACATAATAATGAAACAAATCACATAATAGATCACAACGAAGTGATTCGGTGTAATGAATACTGATACTAAGTAAGTGAACTGTGTGCTCTGGGGATACAATTKCAAATCCATTCCAGTGTGCGTGGTAGCAGTGTGAGCAAAAAGAGCACTTTTAGAAGAAATTTACTCTGTTCCATTGCTTACTCTGATCACATCCACACCTTACATTAGCTCTCCCTTTGATGACGTATAGGGTAGATAAGAATGAAATTACCTGCCAAGACCCATTCTATGTGTTTATTATTTTTTTGTGTCAAAGTAACCACTGAAATTTCATCACCCATGCAGATATCAGCCAACATTCCTCATTTCACAGAACAATGTGAGTAAATAAGCATTAAACATATTAAAAAGACAGCCAGACAATGTTTCATCAGCACAGATTAGAAACTCATTTAATTCTTATAATTATAAAAAGCACATTGCTGCTACAGAATATAGTAGTGCCTTGAAGGTGAAACAAGTCTAAAATTCAGATCTTCATACAGAGTTTAAATATTGGAGGTACTAAAGGTGTAGCCTTTGATTAAACAGAGGGATGCCCTATGTAGCTTATATACAATATTTGTATTCTGATTGCACACATAAAAATTCAGGTGGTGTGCAACTCATTATTTCATTTCAGACTCATCTGTATCCTAAACCCTTTCTGAGTCAATTCTGGCAATGTCGAAGCTTACTAAACCCACATTAATTTGTGCATTTATAGCTAAATATGTTTCTATTTATTGTGCATTTTCAAAAAGAATTGGGCTTTTTCTTGAAGTAAAGGCTTTCACACATATAGCACTGGAAAGCCAGTTAGGTGGCTAAGAATGGGCACTGCAAAAATCATCAAGCTGAGCAGGGAGCTGCCTAATCCTGCCAGTAAGCTATTGCAATGTTACTGATAACAGCCTCTCTTAAGAGACCCTTTGAATCTAAAGGTTCTCAGCTGAGGTTCTGGCTCAGCTACAAGATTTTACAGTCAAATGTCAGTGGGAGGCTTACTGACACAGGGTGAACTGAATAACAAATTCTTTATTATTCTCTGTTATGGTCTTATAGAAAAAGGAAGCAATATATGGTAAGGCTGAAGAGTTGTGCAGTTTGTTTGGAAAGTGATTTTGAGAAAAACTAAATTTTAATAAATGTTGAAATTTAAACAGATTTATCAAATTAATGAATAATGGCAGATTTGACCAAAGAGCTAAATTTAACTTACCCACAAATTATTACTGAAACAAAAGTGTTTGAGTATGTTACTACATATGTCTACCATTATGAATGCTCAGATCAAGTCCACAGAGCCATGTTACAGATTTAAATTTCTGTTTTCTAAATTTCAGTCATGCAAAGTTTTTGAGCATCCCTAATAGGATTGGAATGCAGTGTTCACATTAGACATGTTTAATTTACTGTGATGTTTTTAATGCATTGTTTTGACATTCCTTCACAGTAATTACAATACCTTCAGAATTATAAAATACAAGTAAATCAAATCAGCATGAATTTGGAGAAGCAACACACTCAGAAAGAATCAGAAATAAAGCAGCTATGGATGAAGTTGCACTACGGTGTGGCCATCACTTTCATCCTCAGCAAGCCACCTTAAGGGAAAAACACAAAAACTTGTTCAGAGATACAGCACATCTAAAACTTAACAAGCAGTCAAATCATGAGAGCCTGCTTCTGCACCTTTGGATTTCTAGGGGAGTTTTTACATTGGTTTATACAGAAGCAGTAACCAACCTGAAGAAAATAGTGATTATTCTTTTTAGTACCCATATATGCATAATTTAAAAGTGTAATTAACTTTGTAAATATATTTATGAAATATACATTCATTTTATTTGTTGGTCATATAGGTGACAAGTAGATTGTTTCATTGAGTGGCATAAAATCAGAACAATTTAGAGTAAGAAAACCTGTTCTGTGATAGCAAGTTATTGTCCATGTATTCCATTCCAGGGACTGTTTATTTCTCATATCTCGTTGTTGGCTCACAAAATACTGAGTCGTATGGTGGGCCTGATCCCTGCTCCGTAAGAGCCTATGGAGGTTTTACTATTGACTACATGGGAAATAGCCCTGAGTCCAAAGCTCAGGTAGATTGATGTTAACTGGAACCATGGAGGCAATAATATTATTTCCAAAGAAATTTTCAATGATGTGATTCAAGTTTTAGCTCCAAATGGGTCTCTTACATACCTTTCTGTTTTTACCATAAGACTTTAAATAAAATTGGAAAAAAAATCTCTGGAAAAAAATGTTTGTTGCAAGCTATCTTTTTCAAGAATCTTCCTCTGACTGGTGTGATCCGAGAACTCTTACAAGCAAAAGAGGTGGAGTGACATCAACTGAAAATCCCATCACGGATTGTGTTGTGCACCTGAGTGATATTGTGGTTTAAGGACTTTTGCTCATGCTCACTAACCTAAATTTAGCTATCTAGAAGATTAGATAGTACCTGAGCATGTTTTCAAAAGTTGTTTAATGAAGGCAAGTTTAATGATGTTAGAAGTTGAAAGTTGTTGAGTTTGGTAACAGCTACACATTCTCACGACTTAGACTGCAGAGTCCAACTGACTATCCAAGAACTAAAAAAATGTTGCTTTCATGGATTTGGCTTCCATGAATTGTCAAGTTTACAGAAACATTTAAGGGAAGGATCAAATTAAATATTCTTGGCTACCATTTCTGTTTTCAGACCACCAGGCAACATCCCTGTTTCTAGATGTAGGGAACTTGTAAGTTTTCACACTTGTCTGTTATCCAGATGCATTAAAACCTTATCTTACACTTAGAAAGGCATGAATGTGTTTGCTTCTATTGTTTACTCTGAAATGCTTTAAGCTGTAAACTGTATACTGTAGTGTACAGTCACTCCAAATATACCTTTCAATTTAATTTCCAACTGCTGAAGGTGTATTGCTTCAGTTTGATGCAGACTGAAGTGGATCTTCTTTTTGTACATTAGWAGTCCTTTACCCCAGCACCTCTTTATCCAAATAAATGTCTAAATTTAGATCATTATCCTCTTACATTGCAACATAAAAAGGTTTCTTTTATCTTTACTCCATTTGCTGAATATATCTTGACCCATACTAAGCAGACGTTGAAACAGAAGGATTTTAATGTTGCTTTTGCACAATAAAATAAAAAACCACTATTTTTTCTCCAGATTTGTATCTATACTGCCATATCCTACCACCCTCCCACCATCCCATATTTCTGATTCCCTCCCATTCCTGTTTGCATACCCATGATATGCTTGTCAGAGCAACATATGCACTAATACTTGTGTAATGATTCACCAGACAGTTTCTATCTCTTGAAAATGGCATACTAATATCTTCTTTTGGCAAAGGCACTAAACTGTGTCTCTCTCTCCTACAGTAATCCAGTTTTAATAAGTTGGAAAAATACAGTGTCTTCCTCTAAATAATCTTCTGACAAATTAGTTTGAAATTGGCCAAAGGGTTCAAAAGTTACTGGGGATGGATTGATAGGAACGCAGCATGGTTAAAAAATTCTTACTGCTTTAGGAAACCAGAAAAGAAACAACTGAGACTAAAAAGACTACTACTAATTCTTATTAAAAAGAAAACAGCACCTACAGAGTGATGATGAACTGATCTACTGACCTGTTACAGTTGAAGCAATATACTGCATTCCTAGATGCATCTGTGATTTCTACTTTTTCCAGAAACCAGCCACTTGCTGTAGACAGAAAAAAAGAGCAAATTTAACATAATCAAAACCACAAATAAAGCATAAGAAAGGTTTCTGATTTCATTTCCAAACCCTGTGTGGTTCAGTACTTCCAAAGATATTCAATATCAATAATAAAACTGAAATGTAGATAATTCAAATTACTACCAACTTCTCTCAGTTTTACAGAGAAGATCTCTGATGTTTTTGACAGAAAATATAACGGAAGATTTTTATTACAACTTAACTCATTTTTCCACATTGAACAGAACAGGCAGTAAGACAAAGGAAACAGAGTGCTTGGTAATATTGAATACATTCTTGAAATCCCATTTTGCCCTTTTTGGTACTCTGAAATACACCCTGGTGGGCTTTGATTTGCAGTGTCCACCAAACAATAAAAACAGATAGACTTTATTGATACATGTAATTTCCTTAATGATAATCGAAGCTCTTAAACAATAGAAAACCAGAAATTCTATTACTCCTTTCTAATTAATATATTTATGTAAACCAAGTGGTGAATCTGAATGCTGCTCATATCCATATTTCTTCAGCAGTAGTGATTCAGAACAGCATTTCCATTTAGAACAACACTCATATCTGTTTTAGCTTTAAGAATGTATTTAATATCTGCTATAATCTCCTGTTTTGCTGTGTGAAAAAGACCTTCATTACTGTGCTATAGAATTTTATTTCATATAATATTAAAATATGAAGATTTTAAAAATAAAACTATATTATAGGAATACAACGTTTGTTCTGGCATCTTTAGTCATGTTTGCAAATGCAGATACTTAATGACAACATTTAAAAACTAATTAGGATCATACTGCTAGTAGCTGAAAACATTTTAGTATTCTTTACATGTCCTAGAGATAAAATACTATATTCTAACAAATTATTTTGGTTTTCAAATATTTGGATAAAGTACTAAGTAGGCTAAAACCAATAAAAATATTTGTAAGTAGGATAAAAATAAAATATAAAAATATTTGCAAATTGTAGCAATTTAGCTAAAACGTAAAGGCATAGCAATGTTTCTCACTTTTCATGGACATTTTCAAACAATTAGCTAGTATAACTAGGCCATAAAGGTGTCTACATATTTCGTCTTCAATTCGCAAGAGTCATTTATTGATATTGTGAGGTACTTCTGGAACTCCTTTAATGAAATCTTGTGAATGGTTTAATGTGTCATAGACTCTACTTGGAATATATGACCTTTCATGAAATCTCTGTAATTCAGAGTCAAGATTATCACCAATAAAAATTTACAGTCTCTCAAATTTACATGACACTTTACAAACGAATATAAAGGCATGCTTGCTGTCTTGAAAAGTTTAAAATCTAATGCTTTATCCTTTATTGACAAAACTCCAGCAGACCTCACTGAAATCTCCAGGTATGGAGAAATCTAGAGGCAGCTAGGAAAGATTAGCAAACATGAAATATTTCAAAGARGTGTTACATTTGAGGATGCTTGTGAGGATTACAGCTGACGTGGCAAAAGACACTTGGAGATAATTCCAGAGAAAAATTGAGAGGAAGGTAGTCATGGATGTAAGATGAATCAACACACACCAGCTGTGCAAGGAAGGCAGTATTAACAACTATGTGATGTTGATCAGGACACGGAGAGGAAAGACAATCCTGTTCTTGATAGTTTGGGACCCAGGAAATACAAGTTCAACCTATTTTTCCCCTGCAGACTTCTGTGTAACACTCGGAGCGTTAAAAGTCTGCCGGTGTGGAGTTGCCTTCCCAGATCAGTTCTAAGTTGAATTGTGTGCATGTACAGCAGCTAACATGAATGAGATGAAAGTCAGCAGGAGGGTTTTATTTATTATAGGTATTTCAACAGGTTTGGTGTTTTTTCTTTTTGAGTTTTCAATACCGTCACATCACATGTATAACATGACTGGGTAGTTAGAAAAAAAACTGTTCAAATTTTGCCTAAATAGGAACTGCTATTTGCAGAATTTTGCTTGGTTCATCCTAGATATGATAAACTCTTGCCACCTTATAGTGGCTCATGCTCTTAGATAAATCAGGTTTTATTAAACCTAAACTTATTTCTTTCAGATAGGTTAAGCAAAATTCACCTGACTAGAATATCTCAATACAATCAGATCTTTTCTATTCAAGCTGTACATTGGCTGCAAATTCTGTTTATATATTTATATATCTCTAGGGTTGTTTAGCACCACTAAATGTAAGTTAAAATATTAGATGCCCTAGCCTCCCATCTTATTTATTTTTTTTTAATTCAGGTTTTAGAGATTACGTGTAATACACTGTACATAGAAACAGTTTCCATTGTCATGTGTGGGTATGAATTGTAGCCACATCCTAACTTAATATCAGGGCAAGACCTGGTGCACACTAGTGTTCTCATAGTTTAGCTTTCACAAGAAGAAAAGCCGTATGTGTGTCAGAGAGAGCTACAGCATGCTTTGACCAGAGTCCCAAACTTGCCCAAACATTTCTTAGGTAATGTCCAAAGCATGGAAAGTTTAGCCTGCAGTTTGAACATTCAATCCTATGTTATTTAAGACATCTAATAGGAGTTTTGGCTGAGCAATGTTTGAAGGATAAAACCTCCTGAGGTTTATGCTAACTAGATCTCTTCTGTTAGAAAAAAAAATTCAAGGTAAAATCAAAGGAAATGTGATGATAGAGACAGAGGGGGTGTAAGCAAGAGCAGTCAAACTGACCTCATTTGTATACAGATTTGTATTAGCTAGCTGCAGCAGTAGCATGACTTCAAAAACCTTTCCATATGTCAGGCAGATCTTTAAGCAGAAGATTTTTACAAGGCTATTGAATGCATGCAGTATACTCACCAAATCCTTTCCCATCATGACCAATTTCAATTGAACGTAGGATTCCTAATTTTTTTGTCTTAATCTTGAATGTATCAACCTTTAATATTAAAATACAGTTATTAAAAAATAATATACCAATGTCTGGAAACTTATACATTTGTTTAGGTCAGTTCTGAGACTAGTTCAAAGGTAATACTACCAATTCGAAACAGGTGGCTGACACCTGATGTGGTTTATTTTCCTTACTGAATATCTCTGGTACAGATCCTCTCCTAATAGGTCTCAGTTTAAACATGAAAGATTCACTTTTCAACTTATAGTAGGACAATCACTACCTCCTTCCTGACTTTCATATAGCAGAAAAATATTTTTGCTCTCTTATGAATTCTCAACTGATATAGACTTCTAATGTTTTCAGTATATGATACATAAATATACATTCAAGAACATAAAAGATAAAGGCTTTTACTACATGTACCATTATATCTCCCAAATATTATGTATTTTAATTTAAAATATTACCTTGTTTCATATTACAGATTTTTTAAAAATGAGATCCTTTTTTCATAAGACATTTGACACCACTGGCTACCCATTGACTTAGCTGGATTGCTAACAGGATTTCTATGTATCTTCTCTTCTTTCTCAAAGAGCAATGGCACCTCCTGTGTAGTACGAGGCAAAAGGAAGTACGACTCCAGACACTTTCTTACTTGCTCCTTATTCCTATACGTAACTGGGTTTATTAACCTCCTCAGTATGGAATACAATACATGGGTAAAGATCTTTTAGAAGATATTAACAGACATTCTGGCTGAAGAAACTCGGACCAACTGCAAGTAAAAAGTTGTTTAGTACTGCTGGAGATAATGAGGTAGATCTCATAAGGAAGATACTTTAACTGGAGTTTTAATTATTCAGTCATTACCTTTCAAGAAATCCACAGGAGAAAGATATGGAAAATATATTTATTTCTTGCTACATAAGGGTAACCATCATTATAGTCCATTGCACAGGTGGTGAGCAAATGGAGCAATTCCTTTGCCAGAGTAATACATTTATTAAAATAGGAGAACATTCTGCTAAGGTACTAGGACATCATGCTGAGAATCAGCATTCTTATGCAAATATCTGTATCTGAACTAGGGGTCTCTGAATAGCYTAAAGCATGATGGATATCAGAATCAGGTTGATGTGCATAGTTCCATTTTATCTGGTTATAGGCTTRTACATTCGGTGAGGCTCACAGCATCAGTTTCCATGGCAAAGTAAAATGATGGGATGTAAGAAACATGTATTCTCAAGCACAATATTCAAAGTTTGTGCAACAGCAAGGGACATTGCACGTATATGCACATGCACAGGCAATGCATGTTATGCATTTCAGATCAAGGAACTGCATAACTGGGCAGATGAGTGATTGCAGTATGGTGATGTGTTTGGGACTAAGAGACAGAAAAGCCACAGAGTCAGCTAGATATGATAGAAGTAAAATGTCCTTTGGTTACTCTGGTGAAAAGGTGAAACACAGAGATAGCTGAGACTATACCTCATCTAGTGATGTGGAAAACAGGATAAAAGCCTTAAGTTCCATAAAGATCTTGCATAGATTTAAAGTTTGCTTTCCCAGTCCAGAAACGGACACATCCTATAAAATCTATGTACTCACCTTTCCTCTTTCAAAGGGGTCTTGATGCTCCAGTGACTGAGAGAGTCGAACTACCTCAGATTTGTCCTCATTCCCAAATAAAATAATATGCACATTGGCATCAGTCCCTGCTCCCCTTTTGTCACCTGTGTATACTTTAATAGTATACTCTGTCAGATTTCTTGCTTGACTTCCTTCTTCATGTAAGTTGTTATCTATGTCATTCTTTTGTTTGTCTCCTCTAATAACAAAAGATATGGGGATTTCTCTCTGTATTTCTGGCTTATTTGCGTCCACAGAAAATGCTCTGAAAAACAAAACCGCATATGTTTTTGTGGTAAGTAAATCACATGTTAAATCAAAAAAATCCTATGAATTTATCTGGGACAGTTAAAGATGGACTTATTTTTAAAATATCCATTCACTGAACCACTCTGTGACAGTCATTTTAATTCAATGCCCGCTCATTATTTTCAACTATTATACTATAAAATGACTAAAAAAATGACTAGCTTTACATAATATACTTACTCATTCACTTCAAATACATAGATAGGATGCTCCTTTTCAGCTTCTTTCAAATGCAATTTTTTAATGTCCAGTTTGCAGTCTACAAAGAAGGAAATAAAGTGTAGTGAAAATGTTGTACTGCATGTTAAGGAATTAGGTAGAGTCTGTTGTTGATATAATGGTGTCATTCCTACTATATTGAAACATCATTTATTAATTCATTTATGAATACCAACAATACAACATTTATGAATACAACAATTAAAAATCCTGGAATCATCATAGAACAAAATAACATTCCTTATTTTGTTCCTATTTGAAACCTCAACTTAGAAGTAAGTTGGAAGTAAGCATTTCCTTTGTCTTAGGGAAGCAAAGGAGTGTTGTCCTCACTGTCCTTGGACAGGCATGCAAAAAAGATTCAGCATAACTTAGGCAGGCACATTTGAGAAGGGAGAGCAGAAATACATATCTGGTGCTTCCTCCTCAGTGATTGGCTGACAAGAGGGYTGGAGCTCCATTCCACATGCAGCACAAAGAAGATCTCGTGAGGTGGCAGGTATGAACTTACTGTATACCTCTGCTGTTTGAGAAAGATTGCTCTCTGACTTACACTTCCTTTTGAATTTTCTGCTGGGGGCTTCAGCTACATGCTCTGTAACACCGGCCTGAATCTTTTGCCACTAGTTAGTCATGAAGACTATTCATTTCCCCTTCTCTTCTATTATTTGTCCCTTCAGCCCTGTTCAGCAAACTGCATCCCAAGATCTTCTACTATTGTCCAAGTCCCTTTAATTATATCAATAAGAGTCTAAGTTAATAGGCTGAGGCTCCTGGGGAGGAATCCAGGACATCGTGTTGCACTCATGACCTGCCCAGACAGTGCATGGAGGGAGTCAGAAGCTTCAGGAAGGGATTTTGAACCACCTGATCTTAAAAACCCGCTCAGATACTGGAAGAAGCATAAATGCATTAGAGCAACACTCTGCCTGGGCTGACCAGTCCTGCAGGGTACATCTAAATTTATACACTAAGGAGCTTTTGTGTTCTTGGTTCAAAGTCTCAGTCCAAACAAGTCTAGATACAATATGGACACCCTTACTCATCTAAAGTGCTTTATAATCTAAGTAACTCTTTTGGAAGAAATGTATTGTACATCTGCCCAACCCTCTCTTCATAACACACACAGAGTCAATGAGCCCCGAAGTCCCTCCTTTGTGAATGCTGTTTTCAAACCCGACTGGAAAAATCTTGCCTGCCATGCTCTCTGTGGTGCCCTTTGGCAACGTGCAATTGCCGTATTCAATGGTTGTCAGTCAGACAGATGGCCATAGTTAACCTGCACAACTGAAGTTGTGGGAAACAAAAGTAGTGAGCTATATGCCTTGCTCCCCAACAGCAGCACGGCAGGGCTGTCCCCCCCCTTCCCCTCCCCTCCCCTCTGTAGCAGCTGCAGCTCCGCACCGTGCCCCCTGTGAAGCCCCAGCGGCCAGGGCAGACCATGCTGCGGCGCWGGGTGTGTGTGCCAGCCAACCAGTACGTGCACACTTACTGCCCAAGTGTCTTTGACGTCTATACACATTTTACAGATTTGGTTGAAGCTGGGTGGTGAGTCTAAAAGATTATTACGAGGAGCCAACAGATGGGCAAACAAAAAAGACAGAGATAAAGTGCAAACATAGAAGCTTTGTTTTCCTAGAAAACTGTCTGAAAATGGTCAACTGTAACATACAGTACGTAACAATTTGCAATTATATAGCAAATGCCACTAAAGGACTTCAAAAAACTTTACAATTAATTCTTTGAATATTCCGTAGAAGCATGATCGCTATCCTACAGATGAGGCAAAGAGATGTTAAAGTTACAGTGACTTTAATGAAATTCAGTGACAAAACTGCTGATTGCCTAATAGGGGAAAAATCCCCCTCCGAATGTCACAGGGAGAAAACAGAACAGGTGGGGAAAACAGCAAAAATAACTGAATCACAGAAGGACAATTAAACAATACCAGTTTCTTGTGTGAGTTATAATTATTCTCCTAGATCACTTATTAATAGATCACATATTAATTGCAGAAGATAATTGTTCATCTTAATTTTCTGTTTTTCTTTCTGGTATGAAAAGGAATAGTTTACTTTCTTGATGCAATAATGATATAACCTTTAGATCCAAGGATTTTAATGTGTCAAAATGTAGGATTTTGCTTTATAAAATATTACCTTTTAGCAAAAATAACCAAAGAAATTAATCAGGATTTAACTCTGGCAGTGATTTCATTAACAGGAGGTTAGCTGTGTGATTGACATCACTGACTTTAGTGAGCAGCAAAAGTACTTTACCTGTTTTACTGCTGATCAAAAGGACAACTTTGTCCAGTTCTCCCAATTCAACAGCATCCACGATAACTAGAAATGACTAAAATAAAATTATTCAGTATTACAATCTTAAAATATATTACTTAATTATATAGGAAGATTTGAAGATAATATATAAGAAGTACAAGAATGGATTAAAGGATAAATTTTAAAGTACTTTAAGACAGAGTACCTCATTATTCTCTCCCTGCTGGACATTCTGCAATGACCGGAGAAGGGATCTGTCCCCTGTGTCACCATGAGTACCATATATACACGCAGCCATATGCACTAAATTTCTCTCACTCAAAATATTTCTAGAAAATACAGTCAGATGGTATGTAACCACTGCAATATCAAGCAGAAAGAGATCTTGTTAAGACTGTGCCACAACCTTGCACAGCTATTTGACAACATCGCAACATACAGTCAGATGTAATTAAAAATTCAAACACTTGAACATTCAAATTTTTTTCAATTTTTCCCTTAATTTTGTCCTGTAACTATAAACACTGGTGATGCTGACAACTTTGTATTAAATTAGAGAAAAGCATGCCTATGCTTTATGCTGTTTGTAACAGTAGCACATTATGGAAAAATTACTGCAGACAGTTGCCTTTTTCTTTTTACAGGCAAATGCCTAATAGATAAAATCCTAGTAAGTCTCAGACTCATCAATCACTTTTGGGATCTTTACAAAGACTAACTTTAGCTAGGGAGACAAGTCCTTGAGACTTCATCATCTAAGAGAAGGAGAGAGAAACTCCTCGCATGTGATTCAGAGCACCTAAAAGTTGCTGCTTTGAACTTCACTATGATGGAGCACATCCACTGACTATGGAGGGAGCTCAGGAAGACAAGTCTATCATCTTAGCAGAAGTTCTCACCCATGAATTTGTGCTGTTTGTGATTTATGCAATGGTTATAGTTATTTAATTGAAGACAAGATGACAACACCTGAACACCTTTAAAAGTAGACACATACACAGTGTCTGTTTATATTCATTTACATTTTACCCATAGAACAAAATGATGTGACAGTTCTGAATATTTACCTCTTTTAATCATCTTCCTATCATCTGCTTTTTATTCCTGGAGACACTCTAGTAGAAGGGGATGGATCCTGACCTTGCAGAAAACTTCTGTAGAATGTGGTTCAGAGCTTAGATCAGTCAGACACTTACCCCATACAGGACTGTGTGTATAAACAGATTACCTGCATCCTTTGGCAGTCAAGAAGACAAAGTCCAGGTAAAGCATATGACAAGCTCCTATTATCAGCTTTCAGATCTAATGATCATCTAAAATACTGAGTTCAGTACAAGAACCATCTCTGTTCTATGGGCCTTGCCTGTTTCCCCAGCATCAGCAACAGGAGAGAGGGAACAGACCCTTGTTGCATGCCTACTGCAGCTGAGCAGGTGCATGGAAAGAAATCCATAGTGCCAAAAAGGTATTTAATTTTACCCGTAAAGATAAAACTTAGTAAAAGCCTAAGTGGTAGAGGATACAGCTAAGTTTAAAATGGAAATCAAAAATTAATGCTTCCTAAGCAACAACAAATCATGGCACGGTAAGACGTAAGAGAAAAGATTAAATACAAGGACTATATGGAATATGGTGGGTGATGTTACAACCAAGATGAAGAATCAGGAGAGGAAACCATGTATTTGGTCAGGGATGCAATGCAGTGAGTGGGTCAGAACAAAGAAACCTGTGCAGTGGTATTTTTGGCTATAACTGATTTTCTAAGTGTTCTCTTTTTATTTTACTTGACCTCTGTTTTGCCACAGTCTCCCAGTTCTGAAACTTGAGAAGTGAGGCTGGACCAGCCCAAAACAAGAGTGAAAGGATTGCATTTGGAAGGCTTGTTTCTTGGACCACTGTGTCAGAGAGCAACAAGAGTGAGCCTGCCCCACAAAGGTGGACAAGACAGGAGCTGAGCATGACCCCAGTGCAGGCAGTGTCCTCACCGACCAGGTAACAGTCCTGCAGCATCTGCATGCGGCAGGCAGAGCTGTCAACAGTCTCAGATGCAGCAAACAATGAAAAAGATCTGCAATCCATGCTGGTGGTTGAGACGGGAGCAGCAGGAGAAAGGGCCAGAGACAGGACTGAAAATAAGGCTACAACATAGGTCCAAGGTCCACCCAGAAGACAGGACTAGAGACAGACGCACATCTGACATAGCTCAGGCATGTTTTAAATGGACATGCTATGCCCACCATGGCTGGAGGTTCCAGGTGAGTCTGGCCAAGGCAAGTAAGTTCTATTGTCTTATCATGGCCCTGACACACTGTAGTCAACGAGAGATTGAGTTGAATGAACTTTGGATCAGACTATACAGTGGATAGAACTGGCAGAGTACATTGTACAAAGAAGGGCAGTTGAAGGAGACTAATGTAGGCAAAGGAAGAGGGCTAAAATGCTTAAATGGTGGTTTTTGTTCAGGTAGTGGGATCAGGCCATCATACAGCAAATGTGGGCAAGTAAGCTTTTATCTCTGTAGTATACTGAATAGACTGGAGAGGGGAAAGATGAAATAAATTTCTGAAAAGAAGTTACATACAATAAGGATAACATATATGAATGTTACAACTCCATTAATTTTATAAAATTCTAATGATTGCATAATCTCAGTGTGAATTATGGCTCTGTGTTAACTTTGTGGAAATAATCAGCTATTTGAAAGCATAATACACTTTTATTTCAGCTTTTCACTATTTAATTGTTTTGCCTTAAAAGCTACAGTGGTGCACAATTCACCTTCTGTACAGCCCTGTATGTGTGTGAGAGAGAGAGCACTGTTTCACCCCTGGGGATTCCTGAGATGTAAGCATCTCAAAGGAAGAGAAACTATTTATGTATATACTCAGCTGGAGGCCTTTCCCCATTAGTACACCCAAAGGCACGTGTGTGCACAGCCAGATCTCGAGAGTCTGCACTGTATTTTATCAACTGTGTTTTGATGGTTTCAATTAGCCATTAGCATACGCTTCATCACAATCCCAAGTACAAAGTAAAAAAAGGAGAAGATAACTAAGAGATGGAATACTAAGGCACTGTATGAACGACAGAGCTGTATCTGAAATTTAACAGCACATGGCTTCTGGTTAAGGTGATTATGATCAGCTGCTTTGCATTCCAATTAACACAATACTGGTTTTGCTTTTAACTGAGAAAAAGAAAACCAAGAAGAAAATAAATTAGATTTAGAAAGCTGAGAGAAATGCAGATCTGTTTTGCACAATTAACTGCAAGTTTGTGTGTAACTTTGAACTCCATGTGTGCCACCTGCTGTGGAGCTGCTTAAAGGTCTCTTGGACATAAAGTGGCAAAGATTTGGGGGAATATATTTTTTCACTGTCCTAGGTTTTTYTTCACTGTGGTTGCAAATCCCTCCCTGAAGACTTCTAAAGCACACGTATAATGCAATAAATGCAACAGAGATGAGCTATTTTGTTTGTTTGTTCTTTTACCTAAACACATAGCTAATATAATACCTATTCTTTTTTTGTGATTTTTTATCTCTTGATCTCAAAGTATTTTACAAAGAAGGAAAATATTACAAAAAAAAAAAAAACTCAAAAACCCAAAGAGTGGGGAAGTGATTTTTTCAACCAAGAGGTCAGTGACAGAGCCAGAGTCAGAACCACGGTCACGAGGGTTCCAGTCTCACCACTGCTCGTTTATCACCCGCGCTGCATCTTTCTCTCAGTGTTTCTGTGTGTTTGTACATGTACCTTAGATACTTCTGCATGTGACAGCGATCAACCTTTTGCAAGGGGCACACTCGTGTTTTATGTTAACCTGAAGGTCCTCTTTGTTTCAATCTTGTGTATAGGAGATGAAAGCCATTAAGCCCCATTCTGTACCCATACTATGCAAGTCTTCAAGTGAAAATAACAGCTCTAAGCAATATAAAATCTAAAGCCTAAATAAAAAAAATTAAATTTTCAGTGGCGGCCAAAAAAACCCTCAACCTCTGTTAATTCTATTGAGATTACTTGCACGCTTACACTTAGACACATGCAAACACCTCACTGAAACTGGGCCATAAATTCCAATCCAAAGCACTTCACCTACTTCAGCTCACTTTGGATGAACTGACTTATTCTTTACCCAGGTAACTCATTTGTTTTCTGCATAAAACTCAGGCACAAATGATTTGAATATTAAGTATCATTATTTGATCTGTTTATTAAATTGAGAATTGTTTTGTCATGTGGTGGCGTTCAGTAAGCATCACATTAGAAGAATATGGAAGATATGGTGGATTTTAGGTGAAAGGGTTTCTTTTATTTTGCTTAACAAAGGTGACATATGTAAGACAATTGTTGAGCTAACTTTAACAGGCATAAATATTTGGAGTGTATAAAGGTAATAAAGCTGGTGCTTATATGTAGTTTTGAGCTGTTATTTACTGACACTGTTTGGAATGTGCAAACAAAAAAAAATCGCTTAATATAAATGAGCTATAAAAGATCATGTTGTTAATGTCAGTAGTATGAGCACCTGAGGACTAAACAAAGGAGAGTAGAAATATTACAATATTGCAAGAAAGCGATATTTCTTATAAACTGTTCTTTGTAGCATTTAATAATGGTTCTGTGCAATCAAATGAATATTGCATTTCCCACCTTATGGTACAGAAATTAAGCTGAGTGGATAGTATTTTCCTTCATACATTTTAAATTCTTATCCAGATTTTATGAATCATTAAATAAAGACAATAAAATTTTCTGTTTTTATAAAGGTTTCAATTGTAATATTAGGACATGTTAACCTCCTGGACCATTCTACTGCTTTAAAGTAGATTTATACATACCAGAAAGTGCTTCTTTTAATGGCCACTCTACAGGGAATTCAATCCATCTGTCTCCATTAAGAGAAAGAGGAAGTGTTTTATTTATGGTTAGACTAAAGGTATCCAGGGTTGATGTGTTCTGCATTTTAAAGTGACGAAGAGACAACTGGGATATGCTGTTTTCCAAATTCTGGAGACCAAGTCTCACTTTATAAAGCATTCCCAAATCAGATGGTAAATGTATCTAGGAAGCAACAAAACAATGACTTAGCATCCAAACAGAGATATATAGATATATGCATAGCTAATTTGCAGGAAGAGAGTAAGTTTTCTCTAAAGAAGTCAGCATGGACCTAGTCCCATTTACATCAGTCTTGGTGCTAAAAGTTCCTTTGAGTTCAAAGGCAGCAGGACCAGGCTGACTGCACACACTTACAGAAATATTAGCTTTATACTCTAGGGGCATTCATTGTAATTATTCTATCAAATTCAAATTACATACTGCACTGATTTCTAAATGTGAATACTTCATGTTAATGCCATTTAAATTGATATGCATTATTAACTATAACTATTTGTTGGCAAAAAAAAAAAAAAGGATATGCTTGATCATCATGAACTTGAGAAAGCCAAAAATTAAAAATGAAATCTGGTGTGCAACTGAAAATTTCAATTCTGCTTTTCTTGAATATTTAAACAATAATATCTGCAATATTTACAGCTACATGATTATTTCTCTTTAAAAGGAAACTCAAAATAAATTTAAATATAGACAAATCTATATATTATTTTACATCATATGTTATTTGGTTCTTAGCCTGATGTTCCACTTTGTTTTCCATGGAAACTGGATTTGACTTGCCGTTGCTTCCATAAAAAACCATAACCAACTTGGATATATTTTCTGACAACTTTTCAAAGTCTGTTTTTGTTTCTTCTTGATGTTTTGTGAAATAAATCCTCCATCTGCCTTCTGAACAAATAAAATAAAGAAAATAAAAAGGAAAAAAAAAAGATTAAAGGTGTTTCTCTTTTCATACATTAACCAAGGTACCTGAGATAAAATTCCTAAAAGACATGTCTTAGTCAGTATGGGGAGCATTAATATGTAAGCACTTCATCTGGGTGCTGATCAGCTCCCTAAGTATGTTGCCATTTCTTACTATTACGAAGGGGAAAATGTTTTCAGTTCTAGTAAGTGTAATGATGTATTGTGATGAAAATATTCTCACATTATTATTTCAGAATTGATGAATAAAACAGTCGATGTAATGGCAGGAGCCATACCTGAATTCATTTGCTCTTTTCCTAAAGGCCAGGCAGAAGTGCTCCTCCTCTCCTGAATTTCTAATTAAAAAAAGATTGAAGACTAAATTAATACTTTCGTAGAACAGTGTCTAAGTGATAATAAATGCCTGTATCCATCTCTAGTGAGGCAATTGACTGAGTATTATATCATTTAGATTAAAGATTTAACTAGGAAGTGTACAATGTGATTTTCTACTTAAGCATCATCTCCTACATATCACCCTATTTAATGAACTGACTCTAGAGCTAGCTCTTTACTATGAAATGGTTGTAACATGAAAATTCAAGTATTTTTCATTTTAAAGCATTTCTGTTTCATTTATACAATTTATGCTCTGGATGAATCAGAACTAATTGGATGTTTTTAATGCCCATTTTAGGGGCTGATGTTCCTCCCACTGATATCAGCTCCCATTGATTTCAGTGGGATTTGATATAGATCAAAACTACTTGTAAACATTAGATAGAGGCCTGAACCAAAGATGGAAAGCCTTCTTTTGAGATCACAACCAAGTTTGGATTTGCCAATTATTGTATAAAAAAACTCACAGGAACACTTTATCCTTCTACTAAATCAATGTATTCTGGTAGAAACAGAAACTTTTTTTAATTATTATTTGAATAAAACCATATTATATAACCTTAAATACACTAAATATTCCTATATTTTATTCAGAAAATACATACAATCTAAAACAAAGCTGAAATTATTTGCTTTTGCATAATAACACCTTCCTCATTTTCATTCCAGGTTTCAAATGATCAAAAGTTAGAGATGATAAAGCAGAGGAAATGGATTCTACTCAGTCTCAATAGGTTTTTGCTGGACAAGCACCATCGTGCCAATGCCGCTACGGCGAGCAGAGATGCCTGGGAGTTAGGAGGAAAAGAACTAGAATATTTTCTGTAATCTAAGGACTCATCTATACCATCTATTTACTTCTCTTAGGGGCAGGATCATAAGAAATACATCAGTCTTAAAGGTACATACTAGGCTTTGGTTGCCTACTGATCTGGTTGGGGTGTGCTGTGGTTCCCTCCCGGCTTGCACACCAGATTGTGTTTGTATTGAACCCACGGCACAGGGAGGGAGGATGCACATTCCCTTCTTGTCTTGACAAAGAGTGCAGTCACGGGCAGTGGGGTCAAAACTGCTCCTCTGTGGTCTGATTACCCACACAGTGTCAGCCAAAAGTATGTCCAGTTTCTGGCAAAAGCTATCCGAACAGCATGGCATAAATAATGTAAAACAGTCTTCATGAATACAGTGGAGCCATCTCCTCCACTGCTTAAGCATAGTTTGCCCTACTATTTACCTCACTTTTACTATGCATGGCAAGTAGCCAGCAGAAGTATTCGAGGCTTAAAAAATTGTTTGCAAGTTGCAAAGTGGAAGTAAGACTTGGAGAGCAGCAATTTGTAAAGAGAATAGGCCAAATTTGTTGCCATTTATGGCACTGTAAATCTGGAGTAACAAAGCAGAAATTATCCTCTGGCAAATAGTGGTTATTGAATAGCACTAAAAACCAACAGCGTTCAGACACACTAATTCCCGATGTAATGACAATGGTCTACTGGAATATTTTAAACCATAACTTGTTTATAGAAGCAAATCACATAGCTGCATTCTGCAATTTGGAATGAATTTCTTAGCAAATGGTATTTTGAAGAAAATATGGACCTGTGGCATTCAGAGTTACTGAGGCAGATCTTTTTCCATCGCGTCTGTCTTTTAGCCATGTTTGAACCATAAACAATGCTTCTGTCCCTGCAGCTGCTGACTCTTTCACAATAATCTTCTCCAGAAGCCAGTCAGAGCCTTTCCCTTTTTCAACCACCACCCTTTGCAGAGTCCCAACATCTACTGCTTCCACGTGAAAAACATCCACCTGAAAAATTCAGAATCAAAAAGACATACGTAAACACAACCATCAAACTAAATTAATAGTGTATTTTGAAATATGAAAGTGAGAGGAAAATCAGGATTTTTTTTTTTTCAGTAATTCAATAAGTATCAGCAGAACCAAAGATGACAAGTTTAAAGATGCTAAAATCCTGCATTAAGCAGTATTCCCTTTGTGGTTCTGCAGTTTACTGCTAAAACACCTCAGTTTCCCCACACAGATCAATCAGTTGCTCATGCTAACTTCTGACAGATTTTCCTTCCCACATTTCACATTCAATGTGAAATTCAATTCAATTTACAGGGATACCATTTTATACATCTCTTACACCCAACAAAATAGACCCCCACGGCTCCCTTTTGAGGGATGAAATGCAGGGAATGAGAAGGGCAGAAGTGAACATCACAGAATGGTATTTTATTCTCTTAGGAAAGAATAACAAACTTGGTCCCAGATTTGAATTAATACTTGTAGGATTAGTTTTAATAAAATTAATTGAATTTAAGGAAAAATATTAGGTAAAGTTATAAGGTTAAATCAGTTCAACTATTCCCTGTCAGTTAAAAAAGCTACAATATTTTTAAAATGCTGGGAACACTGAAGTAAGATCCCTGAAGAAAATGGTGAGGTGTCAAGCATATTAAACTTTTTCACAATATGTGGTTTTGGCTTTTTGTGGTTCTTACACCTACTTCCTCAGCTGGAAAACAGAGATTAATTTCTTGGCATAGAGACCTTCCACCTGTTTTGCATTATAGATTTATGAATTATCATCTCATTTCTATTAGGGTTGATAACTGGTAAAATCTAGTGTCATTTGTGATGGAATTTCCAACATGATTTAGAGACAAAAGATGTTTTGGAGGGGACTGGCTTGCAATAATGATCAAAAACACTTGAGTCCTGAGAATTCTTCACACTCTAATCCACTCTGAAGTTGCTTAGCCAGAGCAAGGGGGCAACAATCCTTATTCAAAGGATTATGCAGAGGTGAAACAGAGAAAAGCAGTTCTCTTGCTCAATCAGCCACAGGTCTGTGTCTTCCCTGGACAGGTTTCCCAGGTGAAGAACTGATGAAAGATTTGTGTCACCAAGACCAGCCTGACCAGCTTGCAACTTAATGAGACCCACCATGAATTAAATAAAATATTGAGCTCGAAATTGCAGATAATATATGATCACCTATTTTTTAAAAAAAAGAATCTCCAGAAACGGAAAAAATTCAAACTTTTTTCTTCAGCTCTGGTCTTGGTGGGTTACCTTTAACTTTTCTTTCTCATTTTTCATTAATATATGTACATATGAATGTGTGTGTTTGTGAACTACGTCTTTAACAGTTTCCTGAAAATAATCACCAACCTGTCATTGAATTACTCCGTGGCTTCTTCTAGACTGAAAGGTAGTGTTATTCAAAAACTGCTATAGTGCATCATCTAACCATCACATCTGCACTGTCACCCCTATGTTATTGTGTGAAAGGGGAAAATGAGAACAGCAAGCTGACAATGATTTTAAGGAAAAAGTGTTAAAAAGGCACTTGAATAGCTATAATTCCTTACGAGGAGTCAAGATTATCAGCTGCTTAGCGAATTTAGACTGGCAAAAGCATAAAATGAAAATGAAGGTTCTCAGGATAATCATGTCCTTCGGCAGCAGAGCAAATACATTGGAAGGGCTGAAATTCTAGATGGAGTGCAGGACTGCAGGGAAAGAGGCTCCTTTTCACATTTTCCATAGTTAAGTCAAAAAAGTAAAGTTTAGTGTCAACACCACAATTTTATTTTATTACCTATTGGACTAATTTGATGAATGAATACCATTAATCTGAACTCTTAATTTACCTTAATTATGATATGAGTTTTATCACTGCTTTATTCTATCTTTAACTGGATTGGTAAAGTTATAGCATCATGCTTGAATAAAATAGAATGGCTTGTTACACTTGTTAAATAAAATGTATTAAAAATACACAGGGCTAGAAGATGGACGAAAAACATGGAGAAACTCAGGTAAGAAACATACAGACCCCTGTCTTTGTTAGCAAATAAATATTTTAAGTTCCCAAAATGTGAAAATTTATCTTCAAAATTACTGCTTGCCCTTGCAAATGGTTATGCTTATATTAATGCATGATTTATTTTCTCAGAAACATATGAGGAAGATTTGTCAGATTAGAATACTTGTTAGAATAGATTTTTTTTTAAGAGAAAAGAGTTTTCCAGACAATGACTAATTTAGTGACACTGTCATCAGCATCTCCAAAAAATCTGTTGTCAATGTTCCACTTTTGGAAAGGAGAGAGAGCTAGGAATAAAGGAAAAATACAGACAATATTCTGCAGACTTCTAGACTAGTGTTGTCTTCGGAAGAAGGATAGTTGGCTTTGACTTGCACTAAGCTTGACAGTTAATAAACTCTATTAAACTAGAAAAAATTCACACAACATCAGGAAAAGTATTTGTACACCATTCTCTCTAGTGGTAGTGTTTCTGAAAGCACTTAATAACTCAGGTGCAGCATGTACTATGGCTTATCCATAACCTGGATAATCCAGCCTCAGCTAACAGCAAGTTTGTATATATAGGTAATGCATGAAAGGTTTTCCAGATCCTTTTTCTTCTGAAAATAGGTATATTTTGTCTGAATAAACATTTGTGAAAACTTCAATGTTTGGTTTGCATTAGATGCACTACTTCATCATTTGCCGATGTGCAATTTTAAAGAGCCCATTTTAAAGCACGTAAAATCTCGGAACTCCATGGTCAAATTTGCAGATGATTCAACCATCTAATAAACCGCAAGTTGAAAAACTATTAACTAGACTAGGAATTGTGACAACTGGGGTAAACTCACTTCACAGAGAAGATTACATTTTCTCTTTACGTGTACAGTTGAAAATCTACACGGTGTAATGAGCTTTATTGTAGTCAAGAGACCAAAAAAGAAGAGAGAAAGAGCAGCAAGTATAATTGTTAGAGCTAGAGGAACAATTTGCTAGAGACAATTTATTTGCCAAATTTAATCTACTTTTCTCATCACAAGCTGTCTGCGAACAGACAGATTATGACATATATTTCATTATAATTTTAAGAAATTGAATCATTATTAATAGCTAATATTTTTGTGGATTCATTTCAGACCATGGATTAGTCATAAAACATAGGAGATATTTGAGTTGTTGACAGGTCTTGTATGTCACATGATACTCTATCCCTTATCTGATTTACAAACAGAGACCTTTTAAGTTACTGGAGGCTTAATTCTTCTGCAAAAAGAGAGAGAGGGAGAAAATACACAGAAGATAGGTAAACCTACAGAATATAAACCTTTTCTTTTTCATTTTCCCTTAGGGAAAAATGTTAATTGTTTTTTAGTTACTACTAGCAAATTAGGTTTGAATGGAGAAAAGCCACCTTAAATATTGATAATAATACATATTGTCTAATTCAGCAAAGCTTATATTGAATTTTCTCAGAACAGTATTAAAACAATTTGTGTGTATGTACAGCCCGCTAAATTTTCTTAACTAACACTGTCTGAAGGAAGAAAGATATTCTCCAAGACTGAGCAGCTGAGACTGACAATGTGAGAGCCATACATCCTCTGTGACCCAGAAGAGCTCCCCTAGCAAATCCAGAATTGACACTTTTCATCTTTCTTGCACAAGAAATATGAAGCACTGAAAATTTCCTTAAAAACAATCATTTCAGCAACCCTTTCAGACTATTTAAAGTTTATTTTTTGTTAACACCTTTTCAGATTTTCTTCAAATGTTTCTTTTTATCCTGTGACCCATGTTCTGAGCACTTCCTTTGAATCTATGACCCGGTTTGACTTTATTCGGTACTCTTCAGTGTCAGCGCTGGCAACATATCACCGTCTGTAGCAGTTGCAATAGCTCTTGTAACAGAAGAAGCATTTGGACAGTCACTATGCAATATTTACCTTTATAAATGCCAATCATTTTATAGGCTCAGTATTGAGACTTGATGGTTGGTTAATGACAATATTCCCAGCAGAACTGAAAATGGCAAGTCAAGACACACCATATGCTTAATTTCATCAACCTGTATGCACAAGTGATTTCCCCTACTGCTAATGTTGCTATCATTTTAATAGGCTTTTATTGGAAAAGGAGTTAGAGTGTCTAGATAAAGGACCTTTTCTATTAAGCTTAGCAAACCTATTGATTTGCTGCCTGATTATTTTGATCTCACTTGTTAATCTGGAGAAACTCCGCTGAAGACAGAGTTTTAACTAGCACTGGGAGGCAAAATAAAGGCCCCTGTAACACTGAACCCAAATCAGAAACAGTGTCTGAACATTCCTGTAGAAGGAGTCAAATGAGAAAAATAAATTTTGCTGAGGCGTCACCCTTCAGACTGTGGTCCCATGGGCTCTTCCAGTTGTGCTGAACTGAACTCCCCCACCCTGTCCCAATTGCTTGTTGCATCACTACCTTCTCTTAGATGGAGATTATCAGCTTTTTAGTTGCGCCAGCATAACCACACAATCAGCTTCTCTCCAGCCAAATATTATCAAGATAGACCAAGTGGAAAAGCCCAAATTATTAACAATGTTAATTGCTTAAACTAAATACACATTTGGACAGAGTGAATGTCACTGTGCCAGCGGACTTACGGGGTGGAAACATTGGGTGGTATGCAGCAGCGATGATGAGCACCGGTAGCAGTACTGTCTTCACCCAGCTCAGTGGAAGGACGAACAGTGCATCTGCCTGTGACCTCAGCATTTTGTAATCTGTGTTCTGTACAAATGCTTCTTTAAAAATAGGGTTTTCCATGCATCTGAAAAAGCCAACCCTTGACTTCCTCTTAAATTCACATATTTTTGCAAGCATGTTTTTGTTTTATGTTAAATTCTCACCCAGAAATTCATTGAAAAACTTTATCTTTACATGAAAAAAATTAAATTGATTTAAATTACAGTGAATGCATAATTAGAGGTTTCTGATAACCTACAATTATCATGGTTCATCCATCTTCAACAAGATTAGTGAAAAATAAATGAAAGAATAGGGGCAGAAAAAAAACCAAATCATATTTGCCCTGAACTGACRTTATGTTAATTTGCTTAGTATAACTGGAACAGAATCTTTTTGAAACAGGATTTATATGTATAGAGCAGCAACAGGAATAAGAAAGAATAGTGCTACATTATAATAATCAGCAGCTATGACCATTCAACTAACTCGTGAAAGACATTTCAGACTTCAAGTAAAATGCATTTAATAAAATGCAGAAGGACTGCTACAGAGACCAATATCATCAGCCACATCCAAATCTGTAAAAACATGTTATATTACACAATAGAAATTAAAAAACCAAACCAAACAAAAACAAAAAAGCCCAAAGACAACATCACTTTGGACAAATTCAAACCCGTTTGATGCAGCCTGATTGTTCGACTGGTTTAATAACAGTCCAAGTTTGAGGTCTGGTTTAAGAGACAAAGAAAATAGGATGGATGTAATTTTCTTCAACTTTAGTAATGCATATGATTGTATGATATTTTGATTAAGACACCATAATCCAATATTCAAATGATTCTCATGTGGGCTCAAGCTGGCTGATAACGGGACAATAAAATGTCTAACTGGTAAGTCTCCAAGTGCAGCTGTAAATGGAGAATATTTTCAAGCACATTTCATGGTAGTGAGGACAGTTAATAAGCTTATGCTCTTTAATGTTTTCATGAGTTAACTGGAAGAAAACAAGATTTTAGAGACAAAGCAAAAACAATTGCTAGTTATGGCACTTGAAGAAGTAGGGTGCTAAGTTGGCGGGTGCTCTGAAAAGATTTGTGAGAGTTATTAAATCACTGGAAAGCCTGCCTTCCAGTGAATCAAGCAGCCTAGTCTATTTAACTTGTCAAAGGCATACTGATTTGCTTATTGTCATAAATACTGTCAAAGGCAGCAGAAATTTGGTGTGAGAGCACTATCCAGGCTAACAGTCAAAAGCGTGACAAAATCCCGTTCGTAGGAGTTAAAGCTTGACAAATTTAGACAGAAAATAGTGTGATTTTTTTTTTTTTTTTCTTAAAGAAGGATATTTAAGCTTTGAAACAACTTTCCAACTAGATGAGCCCTTCATCACTGGAAGCTGTTCATCCTGAGTTAGATGAACTACTTAACTTGAATTGAAGCTAATTCAGTTCCTGCTGCATTGAGGAAAATGATTAAATATTTTAATTACTGAAAAATGCAGACTTGTATTGACCATAACTATTTTAAAATTTTTGATAAATCAAGCTAATAAAGTCAGCTGTATTTTATTTTAAAATTACCTTGTTTATTAAAAGCTGAAATAAACGTGACATAGGATTCACTCACCCAACTTTGCCTATCTAAAATAAGTCTACAGTCAGACAGTTTGTTAATTTCCCTGTAAAATCTTGAGAAAGCAGCAGGCTCTCTCTGAGGATAATTAATTTCATTTTAAGATAAATGTCCAAGTAAAGAGAGAAGGTAATCACCTCCTGGAAGCATCTACTTCACTCCCTTTCTGCAGAAGGAGCTCAAACCATCACTTCAGAACAAATGTGTACATTACATGCAACGAAAGCTGTGAGATGTATTTCAACTTTAGAAATGTAATTTATGTCATTTATTTTTGAGCTCTATATAGACAGAAAGCCCCTTCCCCGAGTACTTAATTTCAGTGTTAATGAATTTTGTCCAATTTTTAATTTTTGGCAACAAAGTTTTACATTTTTTCTTACCCTGAAAGAATATGTCAGGAAATCAAAATTAATTACTCACACAGCTCTAATCCATTGGCAAGTGTCGTGTAGGCAAATTAGGTGACTGCAATGGTATGTTCTAGCTCTACCTCCTACAAATCTGTTGCTAACTGGCTGTAACTACGGTCTAGTGAATATCATCCTGGAGGATCTCTGAGAACTGCATGTCTCAGAAATTTGCCACTGTCTTCTAGGGTTATATAAAGCTCTAGTTACATTCTTTCTTTCTGCTTTTCTTTTCAGAGTTTCTGACAACCTCCACCAGTCTTTCCTTCACTATGATGGTATTCCGTATTTTCCTAGTTTCCATCTGAATAATCCTTCTGCTCAATGACCAGACCATTTTACTGTTCACTTCTGTACTACAATAACTTGGCTAGCAGCCTACCACTATGATTAATAGATTTGGATCAATGGCATTTTGCAATTATTTATTATAATCATTATGTCAGATATACTTTCCATAAAAGAACCTTTATCTGCATTTACAAAATAGTAGTATTCTAGACATGATGTGATGAGGACACTGCAGACAAATGTTGACTTCCTGCTAGTGGCCACATTCTGGCCCTTTTTAGTGTATTTTGGCACACGTGGCTTTTTTCCTGAAGTAATTTTKAAAATTGCCAATGCTTAATCTGTAAGTGAGTACTGAAACTGAACACCAACAGTCACCTCTCACTGACAATTTTTGTATGTGCTGCAGTTACCATGGTACCAACCTGAGCAGTTGATGTCTAAATATAGGGCAGGATAAAGGATATATCTTTTCAACAACTAATAGAATGAAGTGAAAATTCAAGGAGATTTTACTGGTTCAGTAACTTAGAGTACTTAAAATACTGGCCACTTTCATCCCACAGAGATTAAAATACTTAAATATCGGTCATAACATACTCAGTGTATTTTACTGGCTTTGATGGAACTGATCTGAAAAAAGCCACATTCTCAAAGAGGAAATTTATGGCTAACTCACAGCCATATGACAGAGCATACAGCAAGTCTATCAACGACTATATAAAAAAGCACAAAGAATTTCATTCACTGAAAAATGTTGGGTGCCGGAAGCAATATGGAGATACTGTACGGGTTTCACACAACTGGGCCCTTGTTTTTACAGAATGTCTGCACTGAGTATACGTGGTTCAAAAAAGTGTTTGTAGCGGGTAACATTTATCAGGCTTAAACTGACTCATGAAGTATGAATAAATACTATTAGGATTTCATGAAAGCTGAACTGCATGAAGAAATGAGCTGAGATTGCTTTGTCTATCCTTACAGTGTTTAGAAGAACATCAAACAAGGCATCAATGTCATAGCAATTTGAAAGAATACGGTTCTTGCAGCACTAGTCCTCACACTCATCTGTCTGAGTAGATAACCAGAAGCTCAGCTCTCTCGGTGACAGTGCTGCTCACTCAGACATGGGGTGAGCTACAGGGAGCTTACTGGTGATTTAATAATATCATGCACATTACTTTATTTCCAAATGCTCTGATGGTTTTACAGGTGTAAGGACTTTGGAAAGACACAAAGCAACTTTTCAGATATAAGAAGCTAATTCAGTTTTTTACTATCATGTAACTCAGCTCAAATGAGAGAGGTGTATCTCCAAGCCACTGCAAAGTCCCCTGAATATTTAAACATTTCTATGTATTTCTGCATTGCTAAACTGTTGTTTGTAGCAGCCCTGACATTCTGTGAGACTAACACCATATTTTGATGTGATTTCTAACAGAAACATTGTTCCAGTTCACTAGCTGTTACTGTATAGTCAGGGGAAAAAATATTGCAAGGAAAAGCACATTTTAAAATGTCAGAACAACTATTAAGATTCAGAATGCAAATTCTGTCTGTTATACTCCAAAATCCCTTAAACCACCAAGTCCAGACTCTCTGACTGCAGGGGTGCTCGGCACAATATGTGATTGGGCTGGTATAGAAAGAGACATTCTACACTTGAGAGTCTTTTTGGAGATTACTTATAAAGGGAAAAAAACATTGGGAAATTTCCAAAACATGTCATGAACAAAATGTTGCTGCAAAGGCAAGAGTCTTGCTTGCAGAATCAATTTACACTTTGTCAATTAACCAAATACCTTTACTTCATTTTCACTGAACAAGGAGAGAATCAAGACTTTTCTGTGTTTCCCTATTACTTATCTACAAGCAATTTCTTTTTAAGGTCCTAAAATACTCCTATCTACTTTTAGAAATATAAGGATACTGTGTTACATTCACACACTGGTCCTATAAAATGTCAAATAAGTAATGAAGATATGATTACAGGCCAGCTCTGCCCCTTACTCTGTAAAACAGAAAAATTCTGTGCCACACTGAAGTAGACACAAAGACTATAAAAACACCCTTCAGCTTATGAATCTTTGTAGTTAATTTCTGTTCTCTTAGGTAACATTTCTGGATGTGCATCCCTGGTCCCTCTTCATTAAAAACTACCAGTCTAGAAATCAGGTTGCTCACTTGTGGCATGATGATTTAAGGAGAAATCCAGTAAAACTTACACTAAACTAACTTTACTCCATGAGGACAAAAGGACTACAGCTCTAAAATCCAATTAAATCAGTTTATCAATAAACCATAACCTGAATTTTAGCATTAGGGAAGACAAATGTGCCTTTATCAAAACTAGGTACCCTCATCCACAAGTATTTAGTCCCTTAAAAATAAAGATTTAAACTCTCTCATTCTTCTTATGAATAAACATTTCAAGTAGATAAAATCCAGTAAGATAATGACCCCCTTCAAATCCCACTGAATTAATGAGGCTGGGGGTAGCTGAGCTCCTCCTAATCCCACATACCATGCCTCTGCTTTGGCTATCAATCTAAGCTGATTCGCAAGCTCACTTCCTCAGAGAAACTCTCATTCTTTTGGCAGCCAACACCACCATAAGGAAATAGTTTACTGCATGGTATTTCCAAAAGAGGACAAGTTAGTATACCATAATCACAGTATTCACTGAGATTTCAGAGAGGTAAAAGAGGGCAAACACTATAACGAAGACAGGTAGCACTGTCTAATGTAAAATATGCTCAGCATTTCTGGTTGTGAGACACTGGAGGGTTTTTTTCTAAGCTTTAACTATTCCAACTCAAATTTTCTGTAACAGACGTTTCTTTCAGAATCTTTATTAAATTGGTTTAATTGTCAAGTTTGTTTTCATATAAAGGTCTGCAGAAAATACAAACACTTTGTTTCTTCCATTCAGTTTTTAGCTAAAAATTTCACTCCCTCTATGCAGTTTCCAACAGGGACTAGGTTTTAGTCAAAGACATGTATTTTGCTGTAAATATGCCCATGTTTCTGCAGCACATTCAGTAACTAAATTCCCTCTAATTTCTGTTTATAGTGACAACGCTACAGGCAAATGCATCTCTGGCAGCTATGCTGGTCTTTGACTGGTCTACATCTATGAGCTGCGAGACTCA
The DNA here is from genome assembly GCA_030449065.1 of Oceanodroma leucorhoa. Taxonomy (NCBI): domain Eukaryota; kingdom Metazoa; phylum Chordata; class Aves; order Procellariiformes; genus Oceanodroma; species Oceanodroma leucorhoa. The sequence continues at coordinate 6,223,208 of JASVER010000019.1, forward strand.
CTCCTGCACCGTGAGTGAATGACTTTCTTGGTAGACCTATCTATGGAGGGTAGTGGCTGACTGTCTGGAGAGAGACCAAGAGCCAGACTGAGGGGTAGACTGGCAGTGGAAAGGCAAAAGCCAGGGAAAGGAGCCTTAGCCTGAAGAATGGCATGGGAAGAAAAGAGGTATTAAAGGAAATGGAGAATCTTTATAACTCTATGGTTAAGCAAATATGCAGGAAAACCACTAGCGTGTCACTGAAGACCTTCAATATTTGTGAAAATGAAGCTAAAAGCACTTGATATAGTCGCTTTATTACTTTATCAGTATTATTAGCATCAGCTGCATAAACATCAGAATTTTCCTCGTAAGATAAATCTAGATATTCACATACACATGCACTTACAATCACAGAGCATTGCAAACTGGACTTCGTAGACTCTATCCCACTGCCATTAAGTCTACGTGAATTGGACTGGGTTATAAAACTGCAAAAATATCATGCAGAAATTGTAAGTATACCTTTCCTTTAGTGAAATTATCATCTCCTTTTCTGATTAATTTTCTTTTGCCAGTATCTCCCAAAAAGCCTTGCAGCATGACATACACATCTGCATCTGTTCCTGACCCAGGGGTTGCTCCCGTAGTGATATAGAGAACATAGCTTTTCACTGTTGGGAAAAAGAGATCAAATGTTTACCAAAGCTTAATCAGTTACAAAATATGTTATTTAATAAATTACTACTATTAAATTTTCATTTTTGGTCCTGCCCAGAATGATCAAAAGGCCAAACTATATTATAATGCTTAGAAAAGCACATAGAAGCATTGTAATTAAAATTTAAAACCTGCTATTATAAGGAATAATAAGCTAAATAGTTTGTGAGTGAGCCTGAAACACAGGCAGTAGAGAAAATAAAAGAAAAATAAACAGATCACAAATTGTTATAAAAACATGTAAATAATAGTCTACCACACACTTGCATGCATATAAATACGTAAAACTCCAATGAAACAATTCCTAGGCTATGGATTATACTAAATTACTCAAAAAGCACATCTCTGCTCTGAGCCTCACGGAATTCAAATGAAGCTGAACTCTGTCAGAAAGACAGCAACTTTTGTATTGCCTCTGGATCATCGTTTGGTCAGTGGCTGGCCGTTCTACACTGTACCAATTGCAGTTACTCAGTAGAGGATTTCCAGAAATATTGTGTGTTCTCTGACATGTCATCTTATTTACAACTCTTCAGCTGACCATTTCTTGGATGACTGTTTATGTTAAGTACCTGTTTGTACTCCCAGAGAAATGCATAACACACTGGTGATCTGGCCCCCAAAATAAGAAAGAAGCCACATCCCCAAAACATTCAATTGAAAAAGAGAAAAAAATATGGGGAGAAGGTAAAGAAAATAACATCTGTCCTCATGTTAAATGCTCCTCAGAAAGAGGAGCAGCATTTGTAAAGTTTTAAATATCTTTGCTCTTCCAGAAAAAAATATTAAAGTATTTAAAAGACAAAGAGCCTTCCCAGGGAATACCCCAGCAGTACTCTTCTCAAATTCATATTCACTGAGCTTCTGCCCAAGTGGTTTTTTTGAGACTAGCTTTGAAAGCACAGCAGAAAAGGCAAGGAATACAGAGATTACTTGGGCTATTGTTCTAAACCCTCAACTCCTGGGAAACACTTGGATGAGACTGGGATATTCTCATGGTAGAATATCCAATTAGGACAAGAGCTCTTCCATTCTTCACTAACTTTGGTTATAAAACCTCCCAAGAAACACAGAGCAAACTAAAAAAATCCACTCTTGAGGTGATCGAGGCAGAACTCGAAGGAGTTTCATGACATATAACTGATAGGTCACAGAAGAAGAATGCCTGAAATTCTAGGAACACAAACAGATGAGCTTCTGTTGTGAGGGGCCATGGATCTCCTTCTTATCTGAAATTACAGTACGAGAGTTATTTCCTCTGTATTTCCTTTGTTTCCTCTGGGAAAGAACCAAATCATATTATTGAGAAAAAGCTGAACTCTGAGTATTGTTTAAAACTTGTTTAATGTTTTCAGTGCTGTATGCTTGCTCTTTTGTGTGTCACAAACTGATACCAATCAGACTTGAATGCACAGTGCTCATCTACAGGGACTGAGATATTTTTTTTTAAACACTGGAGTGGATTGGACCTAGTCATGCATCACAAGCTAAATTGGATAGAAAGTATCTGCTAAATCTTTTGGACTGCTCTGAAAATCTTAGCCATCATCACTGACCAAATCTTTTCCAGTGTTTCTGATTTGTGACAAACCTGCTGGAAAAGGAGAGCCAGATGTGAGAACTGGAAGCTCAGCCACTCTTCCTCCTTCTTCATCTGCAAAGTTGCGACAAAATGGAAATTCTAGAACATTTTTACTTTCTCTGTGTTGAAGCTTTACCTTAGCAAAGAGCAAAAAGAAATACCTTCAGCATCTGTTGTGCTCTAATGGAAACTATAACAAAAGACATATTAAACAGCTATGACACATCATCTCAATATTACAAAAGAAGAGTAAATAAATTTTTCTAAAATGTTTTTGAAAGCAGCCTTTTAAAAGAGAAGGAGTCGATATCTTTCCCAATTAAAAATAATTAAAATGTTGTCAACATTATTGCTGTAGAGACTGCAGTAAGGGAAAAAAGTATTTGGAATGGTTCAGAAGGGTTCCTTTATGTAACCTATTCATCCAGCATATGGAAGAAAAATAAGTGTTGATATGCCCATTTCAGCTTGTGAGAAATGTCAATATGCCACAAGTTTTTCAGTGCAGAACATTTCTTCATTCTAAGTAATGGGAGAAAGAAAATGAAGTGTTTCTGGGAAAAACTGAAAAGCAGAAATTAAGAATCTTTTATGGCATGTGTATATATCTGTACATATGTATCATATGAATATATAGAGTATGTTACTAAAYATTTTTAATCTCTATGAAATTCTGTATATAAAGTAATAAAAGGGTGATCCTGAGCTAAATAGCTTAGTCTTACTATAAGAAAACATATTTTAATAATGAGGTGTCTTACACTATGGTACTACCAGCTACACTAAGAGATAAAGTACCATTTTCTGAATTATTTAAAGCTAGACCAGACAACATATTTGAAAATATGTTGCAGGAAGTAACCCTGCTTTGAAAAGGGCACAGAGAATTCACTCATACATTTCTTCATGACCTAACTCACTAAAATGACCAAACCCTTAACCCAGTAAGCTCAGCCATCTTTGGTTAGCAATTGTCACTGGGAGACGGTAGCATTATTTTGTCTTCAAAAGACTCCTATTATTTTTCGTTGTGACAGACACATTGAAAAGATTTTTTAAAATGCAGTGTGAAGTATAATGTTAATATAATTTCCCTTTCATACTAACATCTACATTCCTGAACAGTTTCTTGAAAATCAGATTTTATTTACTGTGCTTTATTTCTTCAAGAAGTGAAAGAAGCAAGAATAAAGATGTTAGCTATTACATGCTTCAGAAATAAAGCATATCTTAATTTTGTTCTGGACATTATTTTATAATTATTTCAGTTTCCTCAAAAGCATCAAGAGAATTATTTTGCAGTTATGGTTATAAAAGTGAATTCTGAATCTAAATATGGAATTCAACCAACTGCACTTGCATTTACTTGTGATAGAAGGCAGAAATCTCAGACTCTCTGAGGTCCAATCTTGTAAAATCAAAATAAAAAAACATAGAAATGGCCATCCTGGTTCTAACCAGCAGTGTAAATAGACTGCTAACCTGTCTTTAATAACAGATATTATCCACAACCTCTTATACCAACCTAGTTATTTCATACAAGGATTCAGACAGTCCTGCTATGGAATCCATGGAATAACAGAGGAAATGTCTTCCTAAAACCCCAATAATTTACATATACCCCAAAGCAGGGAACTTTATGTTTTCTTTCTCTTTCTAATCCTACCTAATGTAAATGTGCACCTTTTCCTTACTTATAAAAATGATGTTGATTTTTTTCTAACTCAGGTTTGAGTCATTGTTCTGAGCTATTGAAGTAAAACGGGCTAATAGATGTCACTGTTTCCAACTGTCAAGTTTCCATTCTGAAATTTTTACTGTGATCCATGGTCTCTTACAATATCCAAGAAGCAGTCTTAATTTCATCAATAGATTTGTTAGATGACTATTTTATCTGGTTACGAAGATGAAATTAACAACCGAACATTTAAATGTCAGGGGGTTTAGCTCACTAATATCATGTATTGGACAGGAAATTATTTTTTTTCTCCAGTTTTTAATGAGAACAAAGTACAAACATTAATGGACAAAAGCATGTCTGCAATTTGAAAGAAGATGATTCTTTCCCTTAGACTTCTTTTTATTTTGCCAGCATAAGAGGATAAAGATATTCTTGTATAGTGAAGTGCCACAGCAATTTCAGTGCAATGTCAGATTTTAGCTTCAGCATCTTGGACATCAGAAGAAAGATTGTCGCTTTTGCTATCCAGTTCTTTTTTTCACATGCCAACTTAAAAGGCAGATATTTTCATCAAAAGGCATTTCTAGTGTCTGGCTTAATTATTTGCCTTGGATCACTGGGTCTACAACATATAACAGCCAATCTGGAGTTATGTAAATACTGCAATGTATGCCAGTGAGTACAGTTCTGAAAAGACAGCACTGGATATGCTATAGATGATGGCACATCTGTATATATGCCCTCCAGAAATCCATCTAAGTTTACAAGATTTTTGTTATCCATAGCTATCCTAGTAAGTGTTTTGAGCAGTCTCTAAAGTTATCACTCTACAAGTGTTATTACCAGATGCACTTACTTTTGTAAATTAAAAATTATGTCATTTTAGACAGAACTAGAAACTGGAAGCAATAACCATAGAATGTGGAAAAAAAAGGAGAATTTTACAATAAAGACACAATAAGTAATTGCTTTAGTTTTGKTTTTTTTTTTTTACCTCACGGCAATGCCAAGTCTCTCCTTCTCCAGCTTCTTCAATTTCTAGGCGAACTTTCAATATAGAATTGAATGTCTTATTTATTTCAATTGAAGTCTCATAAATCTGGGTTTTTTTAAGAGATCCTTTGGGGAATATGGCTGTAGTACAGGTACCTTTTTCACCACATACAGTTAGAGACATTTTAGGATTCATGGAACTAGAAGAAATATCACTAGTTGTGACAAGGACATCCCAAGTCCCTGTTGAAACAAAACAGTAGAAAAAAATTAATGGGTTTGCTGAATAGCCAACATAATACAGCAATTTGTAACAGGCTGAGTAGTCAGTGACTAGCAACCCATTCCCACCTTTGCACTGAGTTAAATATTGGCACGTAACAGGTTCACTTATTATCATCAGTTTAGTGAGAAGCAGATTTGGACACCAGCCCTTCTGTAGTGATAGCTGACCCTTTAGAGGTGGGCCAGTCCAGTAGCACTATGCAGATAAGACTGCCAGTTCCATATTAGAGACTTATGAAGAGCCATGCCAATCTGCTGATTTTTTCCTGTCGTAAATGTTTCCTCTAATGATTTTAAATTTTTTTTCTTACTAATCACCATTCAAAAGCAGCATATTTTCTGCTAGATAGTACTGGTTATCAGGTTTGCCTTCGGTCACGGGAGAGTATTTTTTCATTTTAACTTTTTGAAGAGCTACTTAAACTAGAATTTTAAAATTTGCTATATATATTCTATAACAAGATGCTGATGAGATAAACTGGTTCAGAGCTTGAAATGTGATATTTTTATCACAGATCACCACAATTATCATGCCAGCAAAGTACAAAACTTTATCCATTTCTTCCGTGAAGAAGTGATGTTTGCTGAGAGATTAAAAATAGTCCTATATAACAGCACATAGATTTGCCTACTTTAGGGACACAGAAAACACTCAAACCCAGCAGTTTTACTTTAAAAAAAAATGTGAAATTATATTGAAAAAGAATAGCAGCTTGTGTTCAAACTAACGGTCTGATTTGAAGTACTTTTTGTCTCTTAAACATTCTAGATGAATTGGCAGTCACCTGAAGGCTCATAAGGACTGCAGACTGATACCAGTTAGGCTCCTGAGTAACTTCTGTAACTCTATACTGAAGGGATATTTAGCCAAACCTCCAATCAACAAGACAGTTTTCAGGATCAAAAACTTGTACCCATCAAAAAAATATCACTGATTTAGCTAGCTTTAACATTTTAATTCATGTTAATAGAATATATGGCAAATTCACAGCTATCAAAACCATGTTTTCCATTTTAAAAAATCATGACTCCTACGGAGAGGCTTTGGTCACCTGGGCTGATGCAGAATTGAGCATGATCATTTTTTTATTAAGATAACTTAGCTCTGTTTATGCCAAGTGAGTCAAAGTATGGATTTAATAATTTCAAATAGCTATTTTGTAAAACAAGGTATTTTACTTTGAGTAATGGAAGCAGTGACTTTCTGAGTTTACGTCCATAGTCCTGTAAAGTCCAGCTTCCTGACCACAACAGGCAAATCTTTATCTCCTGCTATAAACTAATGCAAATAAAGTTTTATTACTTTAGATTGAGGATCTGTGCCATAAATTCAGGACTTGGTGAAGGTAAAAAGTTAATACTCACCATCTTTAAAATAATCTAAAATAACTTCAGATGTTATGACTTTACGAATAATCATAAATAGCTACCATTTTCATGTCTATGAATGTTAAATATAAATGAAACCAATGATATTCATGAAATAATGTAAGTCAAATGAAAATTTATCATATCCCCTGTGACATAATCCAAGATTTTTTACCCCTTTAGTACTGAAATATTAAGCCTTTAAACTATAAATGTATAACTGCCTAGGAGGACTGAATGGAAGGACGTTGGATCATACAGTACCATATGCTGATTTTACATGTTAACTATATTGTATAATCTCATAAATTTGTCAAGATCCAATTTAAAAGCAGCTACATTAAGCTTCTTTCCTTCTCTTTAGTTAAGTCTAAAAGAGAGCTATGCTAAACATGCATTCCTTTTTTCTCAGAAATCTTTTAATTTTCACAGAATGGCATTAACGGACTGCTGAAACCTATTTATTTTTACGACAACTTTGTCTGTTAGCTTAAATAACTCTTTTCCCTCCTTGATGCGTAAGCCACCATTAATTTGATAGGTCACAACTGTGTCCATTTTGAGCCTTTAATTTGCTAGTCTTAATATGTCAAGTTTTTTCAATACCCTTTCACAACAAAGACCTGCCATATTCCCAGTCATCATGTCTTCTTTACAGCTATTCCAGCTTGAAACAGTCCTTCTGGACAGAGGTGACCACAGCTGCACACAGCATTCCCAGTGAAACATCACTGTTTCTCCATAGTGGCATTAATTCTTSTCTATTTTCAGTGATAATGCCTACATACGTTGTGGGGTCACAATTACTTTACTCACAGCCACGTCACATTACTGTCTAAAAAATTATCCTGCAATCATATAACAAACCCAGGTATTTCTCCTAGTCATATTCTGCTGATGAACTCTTGTAGCAGAAATCATTACAAGACATGGGGTTACAGATCCAATGCAGTTTTTAGACTCTTAGCTACTACTTAGTTCCTAATTTCCCCAAAATATCAATGGAAATTAGGAACCTGTACCAGAATTAAGAGCTCAAATATTTAGTTGGGTTTACGGGGTTTATGCCTAATTGTATTCAAGCTTTGTGCTACAGAATTCAGTCCCATTGCTTTCCTCCAGTTCTCAAAGTTTATCACACAACCTCTTCACCTCCTGATAGTACTCTCAGCTTTGTAGCACCAACAGATGTCATCAGAATATTCATTCTCTCTTCTCAAGCTCTTTACAATTCTTCCTTTTACTACTACTTTCCACTTTCTTATTATTACCTAATAATTTCCCATAAAGCAAGTAAAATTCAGTACTGAAATTTAGACAGATTAGATGTGTCTCTGTTACATTTATCTTACGGGAAAATATTTCTAAAGAGTATCAACTTTGTTTTACAATCTGTCTTTAGTAAAGTCATGACGCATTCCTCATTTCCTATTTGCCTTTATTATCTTAACTATTCTTTTCTTCAAAGTGCATTATAAAGGTTTGCATGCGATCGATTACTAGGTCTATAGTCACCTACATTACGCCTTCTGTTTTTTAGATGGAGGTATTACCTTTGCTATTTTCAAGTCATACCTTTTCTCTTCATAAAATTGTTTCAAATCCTTGCTACTAGATCTGCCACTTCATTTCCAAATTCCTTCAGTATTCTGGGCTAACGACTCCTTTGGTTGTAGCTGTTTGACTACATGAAACTCGAAGTTCTATTTGCATTTCAGATTTGGTGATTTCCAATAACCTCATTCCCATTAGTAATTTTGGTTTGCTTCCCTTGCCAACATTATGGTTCCTTAATGAAAACAGAGATAAAGTATTCTATTTGTTTAGGGATTTTACCTACATCATCTTCAGTCTACACTCTATTGTTCCTGCATAGTTACACATCTTTCCAGGTTCTTTTTATAAGTTAATGGTTGAAGAACCTTTACTCTTGTTTTAATTCTTTTATGAAATCTGACTCAGCTTGACATTTAGTAAGTCCCATTGTATCCGTACACTTTCTGACCTCTAAGGTATAGCGCTCTTTGCTGATCTATCTTTTATTTCTCCACTCCTTATAGGCTCTCTGCTTACTTGTCAAATCCTTTTAAAGTTATTATACACCCAGGCCAGAACTGATTTTCAATAGATACAGAGCTGAGTATTAATAATCACAGCCTGGAAAATATTAGCAAGTCTGCACTCAGGTTTTTGAGGACTATGTGTGTGTGGGAAACACAGGAAGGAAAATGTTTTCACATAGCTATGTTCAGACACTAATTAAGGTGCATAAACAGAGGTGCAAAATTTCTCTCATTTTTCATATTATCAGTGAAGAAAGATGCGACAGACTGACCAACCTTGGGCTTCTGCTCTGAATTACCCTCAGGAGCTGTCTGCCTCGCTCCGTGGATTATGTAGGGCACCTAAGGAATCTACTTTTTTAGAGACCTGGAATACTTGCAGTGGTGCAATACAGCTATTTCTTATTCTGAAATTGTCACTACTCTAGCTGCTCATCCTATGCTTGCATTTCCATGGTATTCTGTCCTTCTGTTGTCTCAGCATCATTATTTTTCTGTTTCCTTAGGTGATATAAGATATTCACTAGTGGACTAAGTACAGGTAGCTAAATATGAGGATACACACTACTAACTGTGTCTGCAACTATGTATAATATAAAACTCTCAGCATAAATTGAAATATCCATGAGCATAGAAATTAATAAAGATCAGTTTACAAAATTGCTGATATAGAATGCAAATTCACACCTTCAGATTAGTTAAACTTTACATAGTTTGGTCTACCAGTGCTGATTCAGATTTCATAAATGGACCCAAACCAACATTTTACACCTCTTCAAAAAAGACATGTGAGGGAGCTAAGAAATCCAGTTCCCTGGCAAAGCATAAAAGACTTATCATGTTTTCAGTGTCTAAGTTGTTTCTGAATTTTGGTCTTTTTTTCATTAAACAATTTGAATAGGATATTGGGTTCAGGTCAACTAACTGTTTGCAAAAACTTGTGCCACTGATGTAAGTAAAAAAGAAAACTGCAAATAAAAGCAAATGCTTTCTGCAAATATATGAACATACGGGAAAATCTCATTCTGCTAAAAGAGTTTTTGTATCTCTTCTTGTGATTGCATTACTGTTGCAGGAGCCTTCTGCTCTGCATTGACTGCCATATGGAACAACCTACCTCTTTCTGCTTCAGCTTTTTTCTAGCCTCAGATAAAAACGTAGTTCCTTCATTGCCTTCATCACTTAATATCTCCCTTCTGCTCTAGTCTTTCTTCCCTGAACATTATAATCATATTTACCAGCTCTGGAAGGTGTTTGGAGAGACAATTTTTGTGAGAGATGTAACTCACATTTAAGCTATATTATTTCTGTATTTTGGTTTTAGTCTTAAAAATAACCTGAAAAATAATATGAATTACAATTAAAACAAAAGCTGGAAGGAGCTTTGATGATTTTGGACCTTACCATAGATATTTCCTGTCAACATCCCATTCCCAACTTTTCCAAGAAGTTTCAACATTCGTTCCGTCTGTGCATCACCAACTCCACTGTCTAACCATTGCTGGCAAAGAAATGCGTACTGGCCATCAGTCTTGCCTGATTCATGGATGACAATTTGGTCCAGGTACCATCCTGCTCCATAACCCACATTATGGTGCTCAACAAGCACTTTGCTTAACTGTCCAAGGTCTACTGCTCTCATTTCAGAGGTACAAACCTGAGAAGGTAAAGGCAAAATTAATAGCAAACTGATTAAACCATATATTTCATCGTCCGTCTTTAAGATGTTTGGAAAGACAGATTCCTTTCAATGCTGAAGTATCTTTTCCTTTCTGATAGTAAAGAAAGATATTATAGGCTGACATTCATATTTGGACCTGTTCAGAAAATATGTGGATCCTTGAATATGTACATTTTTCCTTGTTCATAGTCACTGCATCCCAGGCTTTATTATGAAAAATATTCCACTATTTTGGGTACAAAGAAACCTCTGATCATTAATTTACTTACAGAAGTCTCATGAAAATTGAAGTTCAACCAATCCCTCATAACTGAAACAAAGGGAGTGCTTCGAATATCAGGATAGGCCTAGTAAATTGGACTTTGTTTTAGATAAGGCATTTTATTTTTAAATGTTTCAAAGTCTTTTATATTCTAAGACATCCTATTTTTCAAATAGGAAATGTTGTATTATTCAACTCTGAACAGAAATACTGACACTGTTGATGACTATGCAAACAAAGGAAGATACTGACATTAGAAACTATAACCAAGGCTGTGCACGCATACAGGCGAGAATTGATGTGCTCTTTAGATGTAAATAGACATCTGTTTAAATATTGCTGCAGCTACCAGTAAACAAAAGCTAAATGGCAACTGCACTAGTGCAGGTTGGGATGAATAAATTTTGTGAGTGAGAGAATGAACGTGTTCCGTGCAAGAGATAGTATGAGTGGGTGGGTAGATACATGGGGATGTGTGTGGGTGACATTAAAAAAACCCAGATGGATAGTAGAAACAGATGCTATAATTTTTATTTGTTGCCAACCAATTTGCCACCAGGCAGGAAAAAGCGTGAGGACCAGAAAACAACAAAGGAAGAGATGATTTTTAGAAAGAATTGTGTCATCTGGTCTATTCTTTATCCGTGTCGGACTAYGCTCTACAATGTGCTCATAGAAAGAAAACATCAGAGTTATTATTCCTATCACAGCCTTAGGACTTCTAGCATTCTTACCTTGTTATATCCACGATCTCCCCAAACAGTTACCATGGCAAGTTATATCCCTTCGTGTAATGCATACATAGCCCAAAATAAGATCTAGCTGTGAGGAACATCTTGTAAATAACTTTTTGGGAGCACTCATTGCTTTTTAGTTTTATTCTTTGTAGTTCCAAGCCAAACATAATTTTCTTGTCAGTCTACATGACCCTTGACTTAGAGGAAATAGCCTGTATTGCTAATACTCATGTTACTTCACAGCTAACTCTATCTCAGAAAGGGACCTATCATTAATCTCATTCTTTGTGATAATAATTAACAGTCATTAGACAACAGTGGTCATAATCACCCATTGTTATCAATGAATTCTCATAATAACACATTAAATTGCCTACTCCCTCAGCCTTAGCAAGAATGTACTTTTAGTTGATGTCATTACATTTCTTTTTTTTCCCCTCAGTATAAAGACATTTGGAAATGCATTACACACTACTGGAAGTGTAATTAATGAAAGCCAAAAGGATTTTATTTAAATTGTCTTCCTTTAGATAAAGTGTTAGCTACGCAAAATGAAAATCTCCATTTATTTAAGCCATTAAACTGGTGAAAAAGTTAGACATACAATTACTTAAATAAATATAAACCAGCCTTACTTTCTGCAGTAATTAAATCAACTTTACTCTCTTTTCTTACACTTTGTTGCAATTTTCTGTCTTCCTAGCTTTTCCTTATATTCCAGTCCTTTATCAGTCAAGAGAGATGCTTTTTTTCATAACTCAAGTTTCGTTAACTTTGTTTTCTTTGCCTGTCCATTCCATATTTTCCAGGGATATTGCCGATGTAATCTTGTCTCTCAAGACAACTTGCCCTTTACATCCCTTCCTTTCACCTTCTATTCTTAGATACTTTCACTAAAACCTCATTCCAACTTTTTTATTAATCTACTTCTATGTAAAAAGAACATAAGACTAGTAATAGTATGTCAGACCGCAGATCCATCTAGTCCAATATCCTGTTACCAACAGCTACCAATAAGAGATTTCTAGGGAAGAGTTGAAAAACAGGGCAAATATATAGAGGTACTTCTTGAATATAAGGTCTCTCAGGCTTTAGCAATTTGTGGTTCAGAGATTTCCTGAGCCAGAGATTGTGTCTTTGCACTTCACAGCCCTCAGTGGAAAGTTGTCTTCCATGACAATGTGCAATGGCTTTTTGCAACAACTTGCATTTTGTCATCTGCAACATCGTGCGCAAGAAAGTAAAATGGATTAATTATGCACTGTGCAAAAAGCCACCTCCCTTTTGGTTTGAATCTGCCACCTGCAGGTTTCATTTAATGCTCTTCAGCCCTTGTATTTCATGAGAAAGTAGAATTACTCATTTTCTCTATGCCATTTTATATTTCTTATCTCCCTCTCCCTTCCTCTCATCATCCCTTTTCCAAGCCAAACAGTAACTTGTTTGCTTAGTTGTTCCTTGTATGGAAGATATTTCATATCACTTGACATTCTTCTTGCACTTCTTAAGACAAGTGAATCAGAACAAAACACAGCATCTATTATGCATCCGCACTAGAGAATTTATGTGGAGGCATGACTGTATTTTCTACTTTGGGGTGGCTGGGTTTTTTCCTTTTTCTAATAATTCCTAAACATTTGATCTGTTCTGTTTTCCTTTGGTTTTGCCTCTACTAAGCACTGGGCTGACATCATTACAGAGCTATGCTAATGCTGACATTTCTATGGGTAAAAGCTATTTCAGAGTCCATCATTTTGTATGCAAATTTAAGGGGTTTTCCCCCTCACAGCCACTGCTTTTCATTTAGCTACAATGAATTTCATCTGCCATTTTATTACTCAGTCACTCTGTGTGAGGTCCTTCTGCAATCTCTGCCACCAACTTTCATATCTATTACCTTAAATAATTTAGTATCATCAGAATACTTTGTCATCTCACTGCTCAACCCTTTCCCAAGAACCTGTTGCACAATGAAGAACATGAATACACAAAATATCTAACCTGAAGAAAACTTTCCTTGTCCACAGTACAAAAATAGCTCACCTAAAACAAAGGATCTGCTTGGGAAGACACTCAGCACTCTTCTCTGTTGCTCAATATAGTAGCTCTGATTTCTTTAACACTAAGAGCTGTCTCACTGATTCTGTATCAACGTCCAGCTTGAAAGTGCCATGTAAATTATTTCTTTTTAGACCTCTTCTCCAGGTTATGTCACAAACTACGTACCTTCATGTCTTTTATTAACTCTTCTAATCACCTATAAACATTTGCCCTCAAAAATGCCATTAACCTGTATTTTTAATAATATCATCCAGGCAATCAACATCACAAGCCTCTTCCTATACTTTAATAGCACAGTTTGGACTAAAGCAGCAGCATTCTGAAAACAATGACGTTGTAGGGAATATAAGAAAAGGAAAGAAAAACATGCCTAAATACTTTGGGTAGGAAGACCACGGCCAAATTATTAAATATCTCCCAATGCATAGTAATTTCACTAGATACCAGGACACTAAATACTGTTATGAATCTAGAACTAGGTTATTGCTATGAAAAGGAGAGATTAAGCATATTTTTAAAAGATTTATTTAATTCTCCTCCGTAGTAAATAAAAGGGGAAGTAACCTTCATTGAACCTTCATATGCTTACCTCTTTTCATTCTTGCCTAAACTAGTGGTTATCTTCATTTTACAGTGGGAAATGAGGGACACAAGGAAGGTAAAACGTTACATTCAGATCACCAGATAAACCAGTGGCTGGGCTTAGAAATGAATGTAGGCCTCCTGCCTGTGAGTGCTCTATACACTATATCACACAGTCCATTTAGAGCAACAGTTGTCTGAAGATGGTACCTAGAGCTGAGCCAACAGAACTCTGACAAAGAAGAAAAAAAGAGAAGCAGAGGAGATGATGGCAAATTTTTAAAGAGGTTGCAAATGTATTACTGAAGGGTCAGAAAAAGATATAGGAAAGTGTAAGTAGGATGATTAAAGAGACATTCTTCTACACAAGGAACAATGAACAATCCAGCGACAAAACAAGTGTGCAGAGGATAGAGGTCTATAAAATCAAGAATAGCAAAGAGAGAGTGACAGAGAAAAAAACATTCACTGTGTCTTCCGGTAAAAGAAGAAGGGAAATCAGGTGAAGCTAGTATGTGGAAGTTTTACAGAGGTTGAAGATCAAGTGCAGTCCATACCACCACAGGAGATTATGGATACTCATCACATGTTTAAAAAGAGTTTACGCAAATTCATAGAAGAAAAATTATCAATGACTATGGAACACAAGGATGACATGGCTGGTTTCTATGTTTCAATGCTTGAGAAAATATTTTGACATTATAAAGCAAATGAAGGAAGAATTGTCTAAGCGCAAGGCTAGCAAAGCAGTGGAACAGGTTGCCTAGGAAAGTTATGGCATCTCAGCCATGAGAGGTCTTAAGAAATGGTATGAGATAAGTATAGAGGATCCTGCTTTATTATACAGTGATCAATTGAAAAGTCTCTTTAAATCCTATCTAGTCATATCCGGGCTGAGTTCAGGGTAATTAGCAAAGGTTGACCAGAAAATCTCTTCTAGGATTTGTCCTGAGCAGTCATAGTATGTTTACAAGCAGCTTTACCTGTTTGCAATTCTATACATAAATGGATTAAAATTAACATATAGTAGCTAACACATTTAAAACTTCTCTTTCAACTATATCTGGACAGATCTTTTAAAAAAAACAGATTTTAAAGGAGCAGTCACATGAAATAGCCCTGATATTTCTATATCAGCTTCACAAATAACTGAAAACTAAGCCATGGAATTTTATATATCATTGGGTTCAATTCCAGTTTCTTAGAACAGTTACTGATGGTTTGTGGGTTTTAAATTTATCGGTACTTGAACTATTCTTAAACCATAATCCCAATTCAGGTAAAATGTCTATACTTAGTAAGCAACACATCTTTTCCACAGCTTAGCACAGTGTAACATCAATGCTTGTATTTGATAATTGAAAAGAAATATGGTATTGGAAGAAAGTAATAAAATAAAAGACATTAAGCAAACATGTAAGGAAAATAACTCAGTACTAACCTGTCCTCTTTCAAAATTTGAGTGTCTTAGTCTCCTTTTGCAAGAATCTCCCTGCTCTCCAAATACTGTGATAAATATATCTGCATCAGTCCCAGATGCAGGCAATGTTCCCGTATGAACACYGATTGAGTAAAGAACTCCTGTCATGAAAAATCAGTGACACAAGACATTACCAAATCAGACTATTTAGCAATGTAATTACCAAACATTATAAACCAATTTATTTTAGGTAAAAGATTATTTTTAAGATCAAGGAATGAAGTTACAGTAATTGACATTAATGTTCTGTCTGAGTTTCATACAGATTGCTAACTACCTCACAACAGCACAGTACAGCATTAGAGATTAAATGTCCCTTATGAATCAATACAACAATCCATGCTTACATTACAGAAAAAGAAAATATCATCGTTCTGGGATCTTATCAAGTGGTCACTGAAATCAACCGGAAGAATCACACTGATTTTATCAGGCTTTGTAAAGATCCTTGAATCCTTGTAGGAATTAAAGGTCTTAAATTGAGTTAGGATTTACCAACTCTAACAACATTTTACCAAAGAAAAAACACAGACATAACAGATGAAATCCACTTTTTGTTCTGGATCAGCTGAATTCTGCTTTAGTCTGGCATTTTGATAATTATGGCTAGTAACAATTAATATGTTCAGGAGAAATGGCTCAGCTACTTATACAGATATCTTCACCACAAAGGATGGCTTGCCATGACTTTTGACTGATGAGTTAAATAGTACATATTCCTTGAGGCAGTAAGACAGAGGATTTTTTTTTACGGGTTCTGTAAGGTCTGTGAAGGATTAAATGTTATAACAGACTGTTAAGATATATTTCCATTTGCAGTCTAGCCTTCAGTTAGACATTAAATGCAAAAAGTTTTAAATATTTTAACTAAGACTCCTGTTCATAGAGTATAATGAATGAGAATTCTTTTCTAAATATTTTATAGAATGTAATCAGAACAAAGGAAGATGTTATATTTTCAATACAGTGATGAAATAAAACAGAGCTTCTGGGGCAGAAACGGGGCTTGAAGAAAACCTCAAAAAAGACTGGTTTTTCTTTTTGTGATTCATGCCATTATGATTTTGTATATGCCTTTTTTAAATCTGTGATTTAGTCCCTCACCAAGTGTAAATCAGTCGGTTTCTGAAAATTTAAACAGAAATATACTAATTGGGCTTTGCGCATTTTTCAGACTTTCAAATTGGTAGTTAGCCTAGTGAAAACAATATATGTCAGCTGTTTTAAAACAGAAAAAATGCTTGAACAATACACATTATTAAAGACCCCACACTGTTTACACAGTTATATTGAATGAATCTTTAAAAATAATTTTAAGTGGTTTTTTAATATATATAAAAAGCTTTGCAATCTTGCCTATTGTATTCATCTTATTAGGCAGTTCACAATTTTGTGTGCTGTGTATGTGCATTTGCTCATGTATTTATTTTTTAGTTCAGCAGCGTACCCCTGAGTGGTGGCTTGTCTGGCCTGACCACTGCTAGCTCTGTCACAGTCTCAGATCCATCTTCTCCAAACAGACATCGGGCTTCAGTGTGAAAGCCCAACTCTTGTTTAGTGTCCAGGTCTTTTAGCCGAAGCTGCAGGCAGAATCAGAAGAAATTAATTTAGCTGAATTATTTCATTTCTTATTTCCATCCCAACAGAAACTGACATTTCTTCCTATTGTTAATGCCTGCACACACTTTATAAAAGCTACCTGATTCTGCATAACAAGAGCTACAGTAGTTGCTGTAAGCTGCTGATTCTGCAGCCTGATGTTTATAGGTGTATTCTTCACTGCATATCGACACAGGCATATGACCCATTTGTAGGGAACCAATGAAGGATACAGATTAAATTGACCTGTATATACTTGCAATTTCAGAATGTCAAATGAATGAATACAGTTACATTAATCTTAAATATGCCCATTTTGCAAAAACATTTGTTTTGTTGCTTTTTATTTGTTTGCATGTGGCTTGCTGTATCATCTCAGCTAGGATTTTCAAAGTTGGAAGAAATTAGGTGTCCAGTGGCCTTTGGGGGTCCCTGTGGAAATAAGTTATTTAAAGAATGAATTCCAATAGAAGATGTGAGCTTAGGTCCAGCTTCATTCCACCTGACTTTAAATGCTCAGTGGAGACTGAACAAATTAGGTTCCAAATTTGAGACCTTAGAACCTCCAAACCAACTGAGGAAGCACAGCCTTGGGAACCCACCTATCCTAGTTACTGAGACAGTCAATGTGGAGATCAGATTCACAGGAGGCCAACTCAGATCATGAACTTTATCCTAGGTCAGACTTTAAAATACAGAATGACAAACTATCAAGCATAAGCAGAAATATTTCTGGTAACTATTATGTGCAGGATTGAACTTGATACAAAGCTAATGACTATAAGTTTGCAGAAATGGTTTCTTTAGCCTTTTGAATCTCTTTGTATAGAAATATTGTATCCGAGACATTAAAAACAAAACAAAATGAAACAAAAACTTAATTTAATCAAGACATTAAGTAATTGAAGTTCTTAGGCAGGGTTTTGCAAAATTACTGGGACTTATTACCACTACTGACACCAGCGGCAGCAACAAAAGTTCTTGGCTTATTGTACAGGATACACATACCACTGTTTGGAAATCCTGAATACAGATTTCCTTACACAGACTTCAAGTGCAAGCTTTGAAATGCATAAATATTTATATAATTGTATGATATAACTGAAATTATTAGGAATTTGACAGTTCCACTCTTGAAAATTTTGTCAGACTATCAGGCCCTTGAGTTCCTAGAAATGGAATTACTGAACATTTTCCACTCCTGCTTATGCTTTGTGCCCAGCGCACAAAGCTTCCAGATGAAAGTAAACAATGACCATTTCCAGGATTAAACCATTAATTACTTGAAAAAACAGTGTTTTTATTTAGATAGTATTAAATTCCTCTAAAATTGCAGCCAGTTGTTTACCCATTTTTTGCACTTGCAATAACTGAATTTTCTCACACTAAATGTCTAACTTCTCATACAAAAATATCCTTCCTAACTTCTATTAATATAAACATCCCTGAGTAAATTTCAATAAGTATCACAAACTCCAATCCATATTAAAATTGGACTAAGGGTTACTGCATTTGCACGCAGATGACCTGCAGAAACTGGACTCATAGAAATGAGATGTGTAAATTTATGCAGACTTTGGCCTTAAAATAAAATGTACCTGACAAATTCTTGTGAGTTGTAAGATTACATCTAAGTGTGAACTTTATCTCCAAATCATATAGTGTTTCTATATTCTATACGAAAGTAAAAATTATTTTGTATTTTATTTTGGAAAGGGCCAGAAACTCTGTTTTTGATCAAGAAAAAGCTACTCATTCTAGAGTACATAAATCTTCAAAAGTTATAGAAAAGACATAAATTTTAGCTAAGGTTGTATCATTTTCTACAGAAGTGTGCAGAAAAACATAGGAGATAACAGGAAAAACTGGTACTCAGAAGCTGCTATAAACACCTGAATAGAAAAAACAGAGAGTAGCAAAAGGAATGTAGGGATTTTATCTCCTTTTTAGCCTTTGCAATTTCATCTGTAATCTGTGTTTTTGTGAAATTTCTCAAACTTCCGCTATTACTTCTTTCACTTAAGAAGAAAGCAAGGAAATTATTTTCAGTTGGGGCTGGGTTTGGCCACTGATTCATAGTGAGCTTACACATACCAACTGCCTCCTGTAGTCTTTCTATTTCTATACAGCATCTCTATTTTTTACTGTACTGTAAGAGTCCTATTAAAGTGAAATCAACTTGTTACATTTTAGATTATGCTTCCATGTATAAATAATTTATAAACAGACTAATAAATGAGTAACAGATGTTATAAGCATATTACTGGCACAAGCAGTATATCTTATTGTGGTTTCTGTTGTGGGTTGTAAATGCACCAGTAGAAGAGACTACATAGGTCTATAGCAACCTATTGACTTCTTGTAGATTGTAACAATTTATAGCTAAACCAATTATTAAATAACTTTTGAAGTATTTAAAAGCATGAACAAAAATCACTTAGCCATTTGCAGAGGGTTGTCTTTGAAAAGAAAAAAGAAAGCAAACTATTACATTTATGAATTTCCTGCCATCTTTTGAGCCACCAGTTCTAGAGGATGAAATCTTATATTACGTAATCACACAATGGATATAGTGAGGGTAGTTTCAACATAGGTTTGGAATGGTTTATCAATAGCCTGGAGATGCATGTTTAAAATGAGAAATTAGTTTTTCTTACCTATTCTTTCCATTCTTGTAGCCTAAACTGAGACTACAATATTTGCTGACAAAAAACAAATCTGGGGAGAAAATATAAACAAGATAAACTCCTCCTCTATCCTCAGAGGAGCTCATAAGCTCAGAGTTGCTTTGAGTACCATAAACTCATTCAGATTTTAGCCTGGAATGAAGCTGTCTCGAGCATTTCCCATCAGAACAGTTTCTGGACTGTTTAGTCATTTAGGGAATCACCCTTCGGTATTTGAAATACATAGCAGGCTTAAGGTATTGTGTGGCCCATTTCAGAAAAACTTTCTTTTACTAACTTCAGAATAATTCAGTGCTATATCCCCAATGCTTTTTGGGCCCTTGCCTACAAACAGAGCTCATTCACACAATTTTTCTTTGCATTAACCTTCAAGTTTCTTTGCATTAACCTTCAACCTTCCTGCTTGACCAACCTGATCTCCTTCTACGACCGGGTGACCTGCCTAGTGGATGAGGGGAAGGCTGTGGATGTGGTCTACCTGGACTTCAGCAAAGCCTTTGACACTGTCTCCCACAGCATTCTCCTGGAGAAGCTGGCGGCTCATGGCTTGGACGGGTGTACTCTTCGCTGGGTAAAAAACTGGCTGGACGGCCGAGCCCAGAGAGTTGTGGTGAATGGAGTCAAATCCAGTTGGTGGCCGGTCACGAGTGGTGTTCCCCAGGGCTCAGTTTTGGGGCCGGTCTTGTTCAACATCTTTATCAATGATCTGGATGAGGGGATCGAGTGCACCCTCAGTAACTCTGCAGACAACACCAAGTTGGGTGGGAGTGTTGATCTGCCTGAGGGTAGGAAGGCTCTGCAGAGGGATCTGGACAGGCTGGATCGATGGGCCAAGGCCAACTGCATGAGGTTCAACAAGACCAAGTGCCGGGTCCTGCACTTGGGTCACAACAACCCCAGGCAAYGCTACAGGCTTGGGGAAGAGGGGCTGGAAAGCTGCCCGGCGGAAAAGGACCTGGGGGTGCTGGTCGACAGCCGGCTCAACATGAGCCGGCAGTGTGCCCAGGTGGCCAAGAAGGCCAACAGCATCCTGGCCTGTGTCAGAAATAGTGTGGCCAGCAGGAGTAGAGAGGTGATCATGCCCCTGTACTCGGCACTGGTGAGGCCGCACCTCGAATACTGTGTTCAGTTTTGGGCCCCTCACTACAAGAAGGACATTGAGGTGCTGGAGCGTGTCCAGAGAAGGACGACGAGGCTGGTGAAGGGTCTGGAGAACAGGTCTTATGAGGAGTGGCTGAGGGAGCTGGGGTTGTTTAGCCTGGAGAAAAGGAGGCTGAGGGGAGACCTTATCGCTTTCTACAACTATCTGAAAGGAGGCTGCAGAGGCGGGGGTTGGTCTTTTCTCCCAAGTAACAAGCGATAGGACGAGAGGAAATGGCCTCAAGTTGCGCCAGGGGAGGTTTAGATTGGATATTAGGAAAAATTTCTTCACTGAAAGGGTAGTCAGGCATTGGAACAGGCTGCCCAGGGAAGTGGTGGAGTCACCATCCCTGGAGGYGTTCAAAAAACGTGTGGATGTGGCACTTTGGGACATGGTTTAGTGGGCATGGGTACTGGGTTGATGGTTGGACTCGATGATCTTAAAGGTCTTTTCCAACCTTAATGATTCTAAGTTTAAGTATTTCCCCAAAGCCCAAGTATTATTAGGCCCAACACTTTTCTATTCACTCTTCCTACTCACTCTGGGGAAAGGTATACATTTAAAATCTGGTTGAATCATAAGATTGACAGCATTAAATCATTTCTCCATCCCTTTTTATGGGAGATTTTAAGTACATATTAAACTGCAATCAGATGTTTAAGGCCCACTGATGACCGTGTTGTAATGAATAAATACTAAAGTATCAGATTAATTGGTTTCCACATGTAGGTTGCTCTGTGTCAGGAGACTGTCAGTATTTGCATGCAGGGATTAACATTTCCTAACATCAGCAGAAAACACTGCCTTCTGCATCATGATGAGCTATGCAGAATGGATCCGCACACGAGTGAATATGTATAGCTATATGCACTTCAGCAGGCACAAACAAGGCAGATCTTCCCACAAAGAGATCTAGAAGCTGTAGGCAATCATCTGTAGATATCAGGTAACTGAGCCAAAAGATGCATGGCCTTGCTAGTGTGGTGCAAAGTGAAGCTAACAATCTGTTTCTCTACAAAATATTTACTGGTGTTATGAAGACTATTACAAGTTTATATGTAGTGTATTTGGAATACCTTGTGAAGTTTAATTCCTCTTCCCAAGCATGGACCAGACAACACAAAGGAAACTTTTGTTATATCTCCAATATCACCAACAGTCAACTGTTAGAAAAATAAAGAAAAARAATTAACTGTACATTGTATGTAACAATTTGGATGACATACTTTAAACCCAGGTAAAAGGGTAAATAAAGTAGATAAAAATACTAGTCAAGGACATTAATGTCAGGATGAGGAAGTCCCATTAAGATTGCAAGTTAATTTGGACTCACATTTGTATCATAATTTATGTTTATTTTTAAGTGGGAGAATTGGCTGCAGAGCCTAGGCCAACATATGAAAAGCAAGGAAATGCATGACTGATTCTATATTTCCAACCTGAATTCGTATTACTATTCTTTTCTCTTCACTTTCCTATTTACCTCCTCTCCATCACAACTTTATTCTCAAACTTGAACTGAAATTTTGAACCTAAGATGATTTTTAGCCCTGGCTATTGGTTCTGTTTTCAGTTATTCTAGTGCTCAAAAGAAAGGATGGCTGGTTTCCATAAGTCATATCATACACTGCTGCTTGTAGCTTTTCATCTTGCAGCAGTTAAGCAAGTGATGTTTACATTGCCTTTTTGCAAAAGATTGGTAATGACTTTTTTTCCCATGTTTAAGAATAAAAACCTTTTGAAGGGGGTGATCCAGGTTCACACACCTGTCCAGAAACTGCCATTAACTTCATGTGCAAACTACAGAATTGATATTTGCCCAGTCCCAAGCTCATTGTAGAGAGACACAGCTTCTAAGTAGTGAAAATAGATTAGTTGAGGTTTGAGAAGTAGAACGTAAAGGAAGTATGGAATAGCATCATTATTTATTGCCTTACTGTTAATGCCTACTACTCTTAATTCAAAGTTAATGAGGCTTTTCATGTCAAAGCTGGCATTTGCTCAAGAGAGCTTTTATAAGTGATATGTATTAGCCCACATGTGAGAAGTTCTCCAAGTGCTGTTTATTTAAGACATGAAGGTATAAACATTTACTCTGACAAACAAAAAATCAGTCCACACAACTTCACATATGTTGGCTACAACTCTTACTTTACTGAAACTATTTTGTAAGATTTGTGTGAAATAAAAAAGAAACCAACCAAAAATGGTTTATCATTCAGATTCTGAACTTTCTGTGCAGGGGATTTCCCTTTTCTTCCAAATACAACAATTTGAATATCAGGAACATCTTCTGGTACTTGTGTACAGTACAACCATGTTTGCCATTGTCCTCTGCTTTTAGTATCGAATTTTTTTGTGAGAAGAGATGTCACAGATGTTTCTGCAATGAAAACAAACATATATTCAGAGCCTGTGTCTAAGTTATAAGGCAGTATAAGCCAAAAGACACAAGATTACATTGCCTGGTAGTGCTGGATCTAGCACTGGCAAGTCAGGCAACAAAGCCGCAAAACCCTCATTACTCATTTTAGTCCTGTGGAGGTGTGGAAAACCAGGCCAGCTGCTTCAGTAATCCATGTCACACTCGTGCAGGGGCCATGCCTATCTTCTCTGCATTGTTCCAAGGAGAGGATATGTGCTGCCAGAGGAGGCACTTTCAATACTGCCATTTCCATCTTCTCCATCCCAGGCATAATTTCTTCCTCGCTGTTTACAGAAGGCATGATTCACTTTGGTCCAGGCCCCTGCCCCTCACCATTGGGGTACCAATGCTCAGTTCTGCCTACATTGTGAAGTAGCCTTGTACTGGCTCTGTTCTGCACTGCCATGCMGTAGTGATTCATGCAAGTGAAGGACATTTTTGCTGGTATTACCTTTGAGTGGAATTGCCACTTCTACAAAATCTTTCTTGGAGCATTTATTGATCCAGTCATTGTGAACAAAAACATGTGCAGAAAAAGGGTAGAGGACTTCTTTTATAACAATTTTTTCCAAGAACCACTCATCTGATTGAAAATAAGCAGAACATTATTAATTTATACCTTTTAAGCAACAAAATGTTATGTGTATGCAGTCATAAATTTCTATCTTCAGAAAAACAATAAAATGTTTTCTTTTGCTGGACTTTTTAAGGAAATAAGACTTCTGAAAATATATTGGCTGTGTGTATATGTGTTTCTGTCTGTTCCCCTACACTCCAAAATATTCGATAAGGTGATGAAGTTTTAAAGTTTTTATAGATCTTGTGAAATTAAACATAGGGATAGATTTGATTTAATGATCTATTAGCATCCAAAAGGATGGAAAGGCTTCTATATGAGATCTCTAGACACAAGAAGTCCCCCATAGGAAATGATATTATCAATGTCCTAAAGGAAAAAGGATCAGGATTTCTACCACATTAGCCATCAGAAAATCCATTCAACACACAACTAACTTTCTGGTGAGGTTCTATGCTATCTAATAAGACACAAACTTCAGCTGAAGGTTTTCTCTTGATTGACACCATTGCATTGATTCTCTGGAAACAAAGCGTTTGAAGACTCAGACCTCTGAGTCTTGGTATAACCAAGTTTACTTGGTTATACTCCAAGTCTTGGTGAAGTCAATGAAAGTTTAATCACTCGTTTTAATGTTACCATCTAGGAAATATATAGAAAATAGTCTCCAAATCAGTTTTTCTGAGTCTGAATTTAACCTACAGAGTCATCTTATAGTCTTGGTTTTTTTGATAAAGAACAAGAGACGCAGCTTATCATGCTCTGGAATAATCTTATCTCCATTATCAACATTATCTGCAGAAGTAGGATGTCTGTAGAATCTCTGTTCTGTTGCCTCTAAAAATAATGGGCCAAAATTGTAGCCAAAGTATTGAAGAAAATATCAATTCATGATGCTCCTTACTGTTGCTATTTATTTTTAAGAAGTAAGCAATTTTCTTTAACTCCAACAGCTGCTGTGGAGTCAGGAGGAGGACAAGAAAAAATGCTGCAGGAAGTGCAGCCTTTTTTCCTCTGCCACTCAACCTCACGTATGCAGAATCCCTTAAAAAAGAACATATTTCTCATGGATTAGAGGAAAAAAAGCTATGAGGCTAGAACAGCCTTTCTTTCATAAATGGAGAGGAAGAAAAAAATGTCAAAAATTGCAAAAGCTTGATGTTCTATTGCTTCCTGAAAAATAAAAGCTTTGTTGACTGTACTCATAAATACATAGTAACTTTTATGGAGAAAAGTTTCACATATAATTTTACCATTTTACATTATCACGACATTTCCTGGGAATCCTTTGCACATTTTAGTAAAACCAAGCTGGATGCTTGACATCTATAGTCCAACAGAAATGGGGACTGAAGAATCTGAAGTTCTAGAATCTCCTAAGTCTGATAATCTACATTATTATTACCATACATCAACTGAAAAAATTGCTGACCTTTTTTTAGACTCTTAAATCCAACAAGAACTTGGTTCAACTTGCCAAGGTATACTGCTTTGATTTTGAAAACATCCACCTGAAATATGAAAATAATCAAAATGATATTTTAGTTAAACTTAATATGTATCTTCTTTTGAATATTTATCAGGTGAGCCTTATGTGTCTGATCATTGTTTTGTATCTCAGTGGAAGCAAATTTATCTCGTTTATGCCATTCCATTGACTTTGAGTTCATAATTAAACATTACATGCTATAACTGATATTTTCTGATCCAGTTAATATTATGAATTATGAATTTCAAAATGCTGCTGTATTTAATAGGAAGTAATTTTGGAAACATCAGATACACACACTAGCAATAAATTGCTCATTTCCAGTACCTTCATGGGCTGAAATAACCAAATCAGATCAATTACTAATTGTTGTGAAAGTTACTTTGATCCAGAACCTAACTCCCAATGAAACTGATGAATAATAGGTGTCTAATAATTCTGAAAATCTGGAGCAATTTCATTTTTACTAAAATTCACAGTTAATTTCATGGGAATTAGGCAGGTAAATGGGAATGAAGTGAATAGTATCTGGGAAGGTTTCAACCACTATGCTATTGCGATAAGGATTTTTCAATGAAGCCACCTCTATAATAGGTCAAATTTTCCACGTACAACAGACTTGTGTGATGAATAGACCTCTTGGAATCTTCCCTTTTTTCCCTACTGTAAATCTTTCACCTTCTTGCACATACATGTTTGTCGTCTTCTTTGTGCAGTCATCTTCCTTCTTAATCAATGGGAAAGCGCACATAAGTATGCACATTGACACTGGGGACACACCCGTTAAAGTGTGTACTTGTTGGCTTTTTTGAACTGGGCCTGAAGAAATGAGGTTTGGAAACATACTATTCATGAATGGATTTGTCTACTCTTTTGGAAAACCAGCTATAGTGTGCTGGTTTTGGCTGGGATAGAGTTAATTTTGTTTGTAGTAGCTAGTACAGGGCCATGTTTTGGATTTGTGCTGAAAACAGTGTTGATAATATAGAGATGTTTTCATTATGGTTGAGAAGCGCTTACACAGAGTCAAGGCCTTCTCAGCTTCTCATGCTCCACCAACTGAGAAGGCTGGAGATAGATACACAAGAATCTGGGAGGGGGCACAACCAGGACAACTGACCCAAACTGGCCAATGGGGTATTCCATACCATATGACATCATGCTCAGTATATAAACTAGGGGAAAGCTAGCCGGAGGGCCGCTGCTCAGGGATGGCTGGGCATCGGTCGGTTGGTGGTGAGCGATTGTTTTTATTTTTTTTTTCATTTGCATCGCTTGTCTTTCTTGGGTTTTATTTCTCTCTCTTTTTGTTATCTTTCTTTCCATTACATCACCATTATTATTATTATTACTACTACTATTATTATTATTACTACTACTATTATTATTATTATATTTTAATTATTAAACTGTTCCTATCTCAACCCGTAAGTGTTCTCATTTTTACTCTTCTGATTCTCTCCCTCATCCCACTGTGAGGGGGAGTGAGTGAGCGGGTGTGTGGTGCTTAAATGCCTGCCGGGTTAAACCACAACATGCAGAATAAAATCTCCATGAGTAACACTGTTTTATTTCTTGTGACTTCATGAGCTATCCTGTTGTAGACAGAAGCAGTTGTCTTGGAAATCTTGGGTTGAAAATGCAATTTGAAGACAAACATTGGGGACCAGTTTGCGGGTTTGAAAACAAACAATAAAACCATATTGTTCCCATAGTTGCTGTCAAGTACAATGACATACAAAAATTCATGCTACCTGTGAGAACCATATTGATAACAAGAGTCATCTAGAAAAAAAGAGCAAAGACTAAAATCGGAGAATTAGGCATTTGAGGGCAAGCTGGAGTAAAGAAAACTGTGAGAGAATGAATACCCAAACAGTTGTTACTCAAAATCTTTTCTATAAGAAGATTAGGGTGCTATAGCCCAGGATATAGAAAAGCCTTTTACAGTTTCAGGTGAAGGATTTAGCCTCCTGAACGGGCCCATTCAAAAACTCACACAGAATCTGGATTATACAGAAAACATCTTGTGAATTTGCAGATTAGTTATATTTCCACTGGAGTGAGTATTCACAGAAGTCAATTATATTGTTCATATATTTTTCTCTACAAGTTTTATTCTTAAATAAAATTTAACATACATTCTTACAAAATAAAGAATGATAAAAAAAGCTCAGGACAGTTCAGTTTTTTGAAAGGAACAGGAGTCATTCCCTCTTTCAGTCTGTACTGATACCTTATCCATTGTAGCAAGCAGTCTTGCTGTTCAAATTTCTCTGAGGTATTATCTTTAAGATATATTATATATAACTAATATCTATATCCCCAAAAAGATTAATCTATAAAATTTCCTACATTACTCCTTAAAGCCAGATGAGCCCTACTACCCTGTCATTATTATTTTCAGATTTATTTTGTGAAGTCTGAGCTAGCAGTTTGATCAGTTCTTGATGAACATGACATTGGGCACACATATTCTCTTCCATGATGGAGAAAGAAAATACAGGAATACAGAGGACACAATGACTAACAAAGATTTAGTTTGGTTTTCATACAAAAATCATTGTGTCTTCTAGAATCTTTAGAAGTGAAAAGAAAAGCAGATAAAATAAACGGAGGCATGTTTAAAGAATAAATGAAGCATATTGCAAGCAGATTTCTCTAGATGTCTACATCAGAGAACAAACTAATCTGGGTTGGCTGACAACAACGAAATACCCCCTCCTGCCCTCCCCAAAAGAAGATTCCTGTGTACTTTGCAATGATTTTATGATTCCCTTAAAACAAAAATAAAAAGATCTTCCAAACCTAAACTCAGAGCAAACAGTAGGGTCTAGTAAAGTATCAGCTAGACATTTCCTTTTGATCTGAAATTTGTTTTAGTTACTTTGTTCTTATGCCAATAACTACTCCAGGAATTACTCTTCTAGGAAAAGTCCTTTAAGCCTCAAAAAGCAGGAATATGTTTACCATGTTTAAAAGCAATACGTGGGTGGAAGAATTGGAAACATGAAAAAATAAAACTCTGCTTGGAACACTGACATTAGTGTTCAGGAAAGTTAACAAGAAAAGGTCATGGTCTAAAGTAGGTACAAAGACAAGATAGCCTACAGAAATATTATCAGTTCTATCAATCAGGCATATTTTAACAGAGCACTGATACCTCCTTGGCCTTAAAAGTCTGGAATATTAAAATAGAACTTTTAGAGTATATTTAGTCCAACTCAAAATTACTTCATCAACTTAACTGTTTTACTGTTGCACGATGCTGATGATACTTAAAAGCAACATGTTACCTATGGAGACAATCACCTCTTAGTTACAAGAGAAAAGCATGTCTATATGGAATATAAAACATTAGTATTTTTGATACTCTGTCCATGAAAGGTTTTATGTAAACATAAGTTTCAACAAAAAGACACTCATAGATTCAGTTACATTTTTCCTCATTGCTTTACCTGCCCTCTAGAAAAAGTGATCAGGCTGTTTCTTGAGTTAAGCCATCGTTTCCCCGAATGACTCTTTTCTCCTTGCATACAAAAATAGGCCTCACCAGTGGCATCTGCTTTCTTCAAGTCTCCCGTGTGCAAATGGATTTCATATTCCATGACTTCAGAAAAAATACACATACAAAAACAAAAAGTCAGCAGGAGAAAATGCTCCTTGTCTTCTTGCCCAACACCTGCATTACGTACCAGTCCCTGGTAGAAACCATTGCAAATTTCATCTGAATCCCATACTGCACCACAGAACAGGGAGCACAGGTATCTTCAGTCCTGGTGACATACACAACCGAAACACATTCCTGCTGCATAACTCCCTGTCCGGCAATCCGCAGAGTACAGATTTGGTCTGCTCTGACACCACTCCCAGAAAATCAGCACTACTGGCTGCTGCTGGGGGCACAGGATCTCCTATGTACTGCCTCCCTTCCCCTAAGGTAGGGAATCCCTTTCTAAGAAATACTTCATGTTTACATGCTCTTTGGAAAGTCTGAGTTCTGCTCTCAGACTATTTACTCCTATTTCTTGGTTCCTTCCTTCGCTCTGTGTCTGTCATTTTCTCCTTGAAATGAAATGGGAGCTTACACTTATAAAGTGGCTTAGAAGAAAGCTGGGACCTGATTGTCTTAAGCTTTAAACTCATATAATTATCTCCCACTGAATGAACACATCAGGACTATCAAGCTTTCTCACTAGTCAGACCATAATACTATTACAAAGTTCTTGAAGTTAAAACACCTCAATGCAAAATAGAAATAATGAATTAAAAATTCTTTCATCAGCTTTAATACCTAAATAGAAAAACCTCTTCATATTTTGTATCAGTCTCCAAAGAACCTCCCGTGTACTGTATAATAACACACAAATACAGATCAGCTAAGTGAAATTTGAGTTTAAGGGAAAGCATTCCTGATTTTCTCATCTGTGGTTATAGTATAGCGATTAGGAGAGACACCTGTGGCCACTATGTGGAGCTTCTGCTTCCTTGCCTCTTTATGACACAATATACAGGGGAGTGATGCAGATGAGACCAGATTGCATTAATTCTGAAGAAACTTCATGAAAACTCCTATGTTCATTTTTAAAATTACCTATTTTAACCCCTGAGTTTATCACGGAAACGAGGAACAAGGAACCACTTAAACAGAAGCAGGTCACAATCTCAATATTCATGGTTATTTGCATCATTTTATCAAGGAGCCCAGGAAAAATAAGAAGGGTTTTTTTGGGGTTGGTTTTTTCCCCGTAGTGTTGTAAATCTGCTCTTACTCAGATTACAGTAATAAATCTGTGCTCTTTTGTATAATGCTGGTGCTGCCACTTCAGGAATCTAACTCTGGTGGCTATATTAGGAATATGATCATTATGTAGTCAGCAGGGAAAGGCAAGTGCTGTAGAAAACATCTATGATGGGTTCCCATATATTCTAGGGATAGACACTAAAAGTTAGGAGTCTGAACTTAGATGGTCTGAATGTTCCCCTGCTTCCAACCACAAGCATCAGTACTTCGGCCTAAGAAAAAAAGCTATTATCTTGTAGCAACACAGGTTTGTAAAACACACCTTTCTAATATTTTTCAGAAGGAGGAAACCATTTTTATCCACTGTAAAATGCAAAGTCACATTCGGGATGTGAGTAATAAGCAATGCACACATACCAAGAATGTATTCAAGAATGCATATATTATCTCTTGAACTTTTTTGTCACAAGCTTCAAGACTGATTTTTTTTTTTTTTTTTAAGGACTGAGCACCCTCAAAATCCAACATTTTACAAGCACTGAGCTATCTTTGACTACTCCAAAGTATTCAGCCCCAACTCCCACAGCCTTCATCACTGGCGCAGTAAAGCAGATATAGACAACATCTAGACTATGTGACAGTTACATGCTGGAGAAAGTCTTCCAGCCTCACTCTGCCGCTTGTTCCTACCTGGGACCTGCCTGGCTGTACAACGTCTGCTTTCCCGGGAAACACATGTGTGCAATGAAGGGAAATGGTACTTTAGACAGACGTGAAATCAAGGAGCAAATAAGAAGCACTTTCAGTCTCACAATTAACAATACAAGCCAGAGAGCACTGAAATACATATTATTCAAGTCTGAAATACATATTTCAGTCTAAAATACATCACAGGATACACAAATATCTGAGTATAGATCTTGGAAACATCTGATACTTCCAGTACAATTTGCTTCTTGAATCAAATTTATTCCAAGATAGAAATGGCCCAATTTAGCCAAACTGTACATCCTTTAAAAAGATATAATTATGAGAAATTTCTGGTAGGTTTGAGGATGATCGTTAAAACCCAGAAGCTAAGGCTGTCATTTATTTTCATGCGTAGGTGATAGGAAAACAGGGAGGAAAAAAAAAAGTGTTCTGAGGATGTTTATTTTTGAGCTTTTCTTACAGCTCTTTTCACAAGTTGGTGCTATTCATATTGAGTGTTATAACAAAATGCCTGAATTCAAATATTGTGACATCTTATATAGCTATTTCTTTATATGTCTAAAATAAAAAGATCACATCACTGGAACAAGGGTCCTAAATGGTGGGTTTGCATACTGATTGAAAAATTAATATCTAAAAGGATTCACTAAATAATAAGGGCTGTATCAGGCCACTAATAAAGGTGTGCTCATTGCAATAGACTTCTGAAATGTCTTTGTTTCTCTTCATCTTTCACTACACGGGGATGACATCTGAGAAAACCTGTTTTCTGAAAAGTAACTTTATTTCATGGCAGCACTATTTACTTTACTTCAGGGACTTCCCCTGGGATTATTATTTTTAAATCATTTAAACCAAGAGCTAGGAAAGTACTTGTAATTGACAGCATCGCTCATGTTTGACGATAAGTAAACCAAGAGTTTTCCTAGACTAGGGCCCTAATGTATCTCATCCCTTTCTTCAAAGCAGTTAAATATGCACTGCCAGGTGAAAGGCAACATAGCTGCATTAAAGTCAGTGCAGTGACACAGACTTGTTCTTGCTGGAGAGTCTATTGATACTGTGCAATCTCTTAATTTAGGCTGACAGGCGAGTAAGAACTTGAATGACTGACATTTCAGTAGAGCATGAGGGTAGATTATAGGATGTAAAAGTGCCTCCATGTTTGAGAGCAGTTACAGAATATGCTCAAGAAAGAAACATAATTCCATGAGCTAACACTGTGTCACTCCTCAGTTAATGGCCAGGAAACCATGGGTTTTCCTGGTTCACCCTGGTCTTGGAGTGAGTTTGTGACCATTCTCATTATCAGATGAACAACATGCCCCAACAACAAAAATCTATGAAAATAAGATGTTCTATTCAACCTTGCCATTCTTTGTCTCTTCCCAATTCTATTTATAAACGCTCTGTTTCAGATGTAAGCCAACATAGCGCGAAACTGAAAGTGATCACCTAATGCTCGTTAAAAAGGGGAAAAAAACATAAATTAAAGATAGGATGGAAGGTGTTGCTTTGAATTTGCCTTTTGTTGTTGTTGAATTTACTATGTACTATGTACTCAAAAATCATTTATTGTGATAATTCAGTAACATTTACCCACGGAACTCTCAATAGCCTTTCAAGGGTGAACAGTTTAAATGATACAATCACATCCTTTCTGAATGTCACAGGTCTAGTTAAACCTTTTACACTATTGTTATTTTAGCTTTGTAATGAAATCAGGCAATGCAGGCAATTTTTCCAGTGGGGGGGAAACAGCAAGAAAAGCTGTCGGGGAGGAAATGAACTATCAAATGAACTCCTCTTCCCCTGTTGGAGCTCTCAAGACCCTTTCTCTTACCGCTTTCCTCTGTAGATTGTCAGGTTCTCCACGGAAAGATAAGATGGTAGGGATGAGAATGCAAATGGAGCAGGGTAGGGTGTTGTATTTCAAAGCTGTTGGATATAGCTGACAGAAACTGTTTTTTTCATAGGCTTCAGCAAAAATTCTACTCTACAAAATGTAAAATAATTAGAAAAAGGCAATATGGGGAATGAGTATTCCAGAGGTTATTGTCATAATTCCCCGTTGAACCAGTTTTGTTTTTAAATGAATGTTAGGCAACTAAAAATCAAAGATGAGTAGAGTAGGCAGGGATATTTTTTAAATGTTCATTTGGTTCTATGGCAAAAAAATATGGAAAACTAAATTTGATGCCTAACCTTGCTAATTTATCACATAAGAAGTCTCAAAAAATTAAAGTCACCCTTTGTGTGAAATTAAAGGTTTGGGACAAGATCCTCAGTTGATATAGCCACACAGCTAATATGCTTGAGACAGTGGAACAAATCACTTTATGCTAGTTGAATATCTGATCTTATTAATCTAGTCAAAAGTACAGGGTTCACCTAACCTACACACAGAGTGTGGTAGAAGGATGCATGAGTGAACAGGAATTTGAATCAGTAAATGTAAGCAGAACAGCATGATTCACTTCACCAGCTCTACACTTGAGCCAGTCTGGTTCATGCTAGTTTGGTGCCATTCTAGAGCTAATAAGCCTAAGAAGTCAAAAGACTACATCAGCTGAAGCATGTCTAAACTACTTTCATTTGGAAGATAACATGAGACTTACCATTAACTTTAATGAAAAAGGAATTATTGGATAAATATGAGCTTCTGGACTGAACTGTATCTGGAAGAGTTAAGTATCATGTAGTGAGCAACTACTTCTCCATGCTCAAACACATCATGGTACACTACTACATAATAATGATCTATTGTGATTAACAAAGCAGTGGAAATGTTATACTTTATCTATTAACTATAGAAACATAAAATTGGGTGATTTTTAATAAATATCAATATGTTTGTTAATACAGATGTTTCTTACTACAGATGTTAAGCACTTAAACCCTTCAAGTTCTTATGTTAACAGACTTGACTGGCGGAGGGAGGAGGAGCAGGATGTCAGTAGACTCCAGACAAAACGACTTTATTTGTGTCACAGGAGCTTAATGTCAGCCAGAGGAGTCCAGTTCATAACTGGTGTTAAAAATCCTTTAGTAAAGAGAAGGTAACACTGATCTTCAATAGTTACTTTGACAGCTACATATTGCAAAGTTCTTACTGTGGCTTCAAGCAGCTCCTATTGCTATATAACTCCTGGTGCATGCCTTCAACTGCAGTCACAAATAATGGCATTCTAAAAATCATCAAGAAATTATCTAGAAATCATCAAGAAATATGGAGTCTAACAGCAAGAATTTCTAAAATGTTAATTGCTGTTGTGTGCAATGACTTTGTCCGAGTGTGTTAATACACACATCAATGTCCTGCACAGAATTATCACAGAACTATCACAGAATTCATAAAAAAAATTAATTAATGTCTTTTAATCTGAATTCCAAAAAGGTGCATGATAAATAATTTAGCCCATGATACAGATAGACTAAAATAACGTGCTCACAAACACTAGGATGGACAGACTAAAGAAAAGAAATAAAAAGAATTATTTGTTTCTGTGATACTAGCTAATATCCAGAACACAAATTCAGCTCTGACATAATCCCACAGAACCTAATGAAATTATGCAATAGAATCATTTGACCTTGTTTTTTTAATATAATTGTATCTGTGGAGTTACCTATAGTCTGGGGTTGGACACTTGCTTTTAAGAAGAAATATTTCTGCAGATAGAAGAAAAAGCAATTTCAGAGATTGACATTTAAATTTTGCTTATTTTTTGTTTGTTTGTTTGTTTTTAGTTATTAAGAATTGATTCAATGATAGCTGATAAATGTGATGGAATTTACTGGGCATGAAAAATCATCCTCATGCCCCACCAGATGAGGTAGGATATGTAGGAGACATGGACAGAGGATACATTAGAGCTCAGAAAGAGGTGAAAAAATATGGAACAAAAGTGTTTGTAGATGCAGGAAAAAATTGGAAGTGGCCACTGTTTTTAACAAAGGCATTGCAATTTTTCTGAAGATTCCAAATTAGCATAGATATGTATTTTTGCTTGCTAAATCTCATGGAATCACTTAGTTTAGAACAGAAGTAATTATATTAGTATGGCCTTCACTACAACCAGGCAATTGACATTACTGATAAAGGTTACTGTTTATTTGGATGCTTAGTTTTTAGCATTTACTTTGCTTCCTATGAAGTTTGTTTGCCTATACCTGTTGTTTGCTTTGACTGGGGATAGCAATGATCCATATCGTTCAAAATTGTTCTTTTATCTTTATTTGAATTTATTGTATCAAGACATTCATTAAAGATCTCCATAAATGGATGCCTCTTTCAAAGAAATAACAAGAGCAAACACATAAAAATGAAATTGGTTTTTCTCTGGTAATCAAACTGGAATACAAGGAAGAAGCTGACAGAAATTTTAGACTGAATTAGTATTGGGGCTACAAAGAATAAAACTGATATTAACACTTCCAGTTGTAGATCACTGGACTCCACAAAATGGTTTGAAAGAAACTTCCTAGGTTAGTGGATACTACCCATCTATGGAATAATTTTTGAGGGAGAGTATATACACATCTTTTTCCTAGAAATTTTCCAAGAAAAACACCTTAACTTTCTAATATATCTCAAAACTGAATTGCTTTACAAGTGAGGATAATGCCATCAACAGTATCTCCATTTGGTTTTTAGCATAATAGAGGCTTTGAGCCGTGCATTCTGGAATTTGTTTTGTTTGAATTTCTGGAGTTTTTATATGTAGTTAAACATTTATCAATTTTGAATTCTGAAAATAATTACCAATACGTACAATTTTCCCCAATCGTTCATAAATAAATTGGGGAACTAGAGCTATTTAACAAGATCTAGATTTACTATATTCAGCATTGTACATCCTGCATATATTACATCCAACATCCAACGTTGTTTTGAATCTGACAGATCAAAACCCTAAAATAATAAATTTTTTTCAGTAAATGAATACAAGGCTACTAATTGTTTAAAATTATTCAAACCCACACAAAACCAGAGATTTAAAAGGTCTTCAGTGTTTTATTTGTTCAAGTTTCAACTTTAAATGGGATGAAATATTTAGGAAAATCTCCTTAGAGAACAGTGTGCAAAAGTTCACATGGAATATTCTATTCTTTTTTCTGGGCCGCTTCCATCTTTTTCCATTAATTTCTGTTTAAGCAGAACACTCTTTGTAGTATAGCCTCTAGCAATAAACCTCTTAACTGTCACTAAAAGCTTCAATATATGATCTTTACTATCCCCATCAATCCTCTTTATTCTAATGAGCTGGATAGATGGGAAGCCTGTTCTTAAATAGCTAGTGATCAAGTTATCTGTATGCAATTGGTTGTTCCTCTCCATATTCCTGGGGGGTTGGGAGAAATCACTTTATTATCTCTCTGGCATCATACAATTCACATGTTTTACTAACAGCAGAGAAACATGCCACAGTATATATTTTTGTGGAATATTACTTGCTGTGCTATAAATTTCTCATCAACGTCAATAAAGCACTAGTGCAATTGAAATTCTTGGATATCTCTTTGTTGGCTAATTGTAACACATTTTAAAAGTTCTATCTCTGTTTTGTAGGGGGTCTTTGCAATTCTTTCATTCTTAAAAAATTTACTATGTTTCTAGGTCACATCTATCTCTTTGGAATAGGAAGATTCAGGTAATATCACACGGTAGATGATATTTTGTACACATCTTCAGCTGACATAGCATTAATTTGAAGAGATAATAAATAATCAAGAGCTAAAACTGGAAATCCATCTAACATGAAAGAAGCCAAATCCTTTGTTTGGTGTCAGCAGTTATAGCATCTGTCATAATCCTGATACCAATGATTTGTTTCTTCAGCTTTCTTTTGTGATAAATGCGTGTGCAAAACCATCCTATTCCTTAATATCAAATTCTTGTGGAAATCCTCACACAGTATTTTAGGCCCAAAAGAGATATACTGGTATTCCAGTGACAGATCCTGACCCCAGTAACAAAAAAGGACTTAGCTTACCTGGCAAAGGCTCCCGATCTGCATAGAGAGCTGGCAGTTCCACACATTTGTCTTCATTAGGGTTGAACCAGCAGTCAAAAGCTAAATCCATCTCTTCCTTTGTGCCTGTGTGCTTCATATGCAGCAAATCTAAGTGCCATGGCTGTTTTAGCTCGCTATGTGGGCCAGTTACCTGAACTTTGTATATTGAGCCAATATCTGCCAGTTCATCCTATGTGAGGAAAAGAGAAGATGAATGGATCTCATTCTAATTGTGCCAGATCAAATGTAGTTGACAGCTGTATGCAACAGTTGAACAAAATTCAGTAGTTAAAGAATTGGGGCAGATTCATAACTGCTACTGTTTTTCCCCTTTCTAATCAATACAAAATTGATTTACTAGCATGAATAAGGAGATGGAATGCTTGAGGTTTGATATCAGGGAATGAGTGATGGCAGTCACTGCTGAAATTTGTACACAGAACAAGGCACAGTGTTCATATATATATTACACTGATTCAGAAGACTATTTGCAGGCACAGAAGCTTTAGTCAATTCTAAAAATTTTGGACACTATTAGAAATATTTCTTACAACTCGTAATATAAAAATGGTGCAATTAACAATAAATTTGAAGGAGAATTAATCCAATTTTGAGAAAACATCCAAGAGATCCTACATCATGTTTTCACATAGAAGCTGTCCATTAAAATCTTCCTCTTCTTACATTCATGCTTGAGAAAAAAATCTAGTTCTACTGGGGATAGTACAGCACCTCTATGACATACCATTGCTTGAGTAAGTTAAAGTAGAGGAGGCCTTAGATAACTATGATTATTGTTTTCAAACCAATAATTTTTCCCTATAAGGGAAAAAGAAGGGAGAAAACAGAAGTTGTCTTTTCCTCTTCCTATTCTCTACTTCTCATATTCTTTCCCCTGCTCTTTCATTTCAAATACTGCCCAGCTAGTAGAAGAGCATGTGACCTGACTTCAGCCTTTCCTCTGACAGGGCACTTCCAGTTTCCTAATATTTCTTTATATTTACCAGAGGTTCTTGGAAATAACTTAGGAAAACCTTCTGGGTACTCCTCCTGTCAGATCATGTTTATGGCCTAGGCTAGTCTGCTTAGTTCCTCTTTCATTAAAGAAAAGAGGAACATCAAAAACCAGCCAATTATTTCTTTAGCTCAATCATTAAGTTCAACAAGGAACGAATCAAGGTTAAAACTTTCAGTTTCCTTACAAGGATCAACCATTTCCTCAAAATCCACAAAGGACAGCAGAAGGATGGAACAAGCACTACGAGAACAGGACAAGTAGTAGTCACACTTCCCATGAATGTTGTCCTAACTTCCAGCACTTTGTGGCTCAGGGATCTCCTGAGCTAGAGGAGGTGTCTGCAGTGTTTACCTTCAGGTCAGTTCCAAATTCTACTGAACTGGTCTTTCATGGAGAGCAAAACCAGAAAAGCATAAGAGTAACACAGTGTTGGCACTGGGAAGGAATTATAGCTATAAGAGGGAAGTAAGAGCATTGGGAAATAAGCAGGTTACAACTCAGTGAAAGTGGACCTCAGACGCTTGTTAATATTTCAGTTAATGGGTAATAGGAGGCAGTGAAGACAACGATGGAAGGGCAGAGTAACTGAGTAAAGGAGAAAACTTGTAGGTAAAAAGGAGCTGATCAAGAGGAAAAAGGAAGTGATAAGGAAAGCAAAAAAAGAGAGAAACCATGCAAGAAAAGGCAGTTAACCTGGAGAAATGTGGTGGCAGGGATGCATAAATTACATGAAAGAGAAAAATGAACTTTCTATAAGTTTCATCTCATTTATGATTCTTCCTTCTCCATCATTGTCCCCAAAAGCTCTGTAGTATCCCATAGCGTATTGTATGTTTACATGTTACTTACTTTTGTCAGATCAACAAAACCTGTAAATCAGTACCTGCAATGTGGTATATACTGTGATATGCACCAAAGGACCAATTCGCTCACTTAAGCATTCTGGGTATGCGACATTGGGAGAATTCAAAAACCATTGTTCAAGTGACAGCATTACTACCTACAAGCAAAAATGATAACCTGTGCCAAACTACACAGAGGACTTAAAAATCAATTTGGTAGTTCAGTTTAAAGAAACAATTTATGTCAGAACTAAGTACATTATCGGCTACATGATTTTTAGGTTTTTCTTTCAATAGAGAAAGGCTGAAGTACTTTGATCTGAATTGCTTTTCCTGTAACTTGAAGCGGCAACTTTTTACAACTCAGGTTGCCATAGAAGATAAAAGAAAGGCATATTGGATCCTCTTCATTGCTTAGGTCAGATCCAGTGATGTCCATTGTCCAGAGACCTGATGACTTCATGTTGATTTCAGGCAGTTTAGGACTAGAAATCAATCTTCTACCTTTAAAAATTATCAAAGAGAAAGAGGAAAGATGACAGCATGAGAGAATGGCATAATATAACAGGATCGTAGCCTTCACGGTACACAAACAAAGCTCTATTTGCAGGTTATGTTGTATCTATAGCAACAGTTCACTAAGAATAACACATCAATACCTTTATTATACTTTTTGCCAAGAGTTTAACAGCTTAATGTTCTTTTGGTGTTTAAAATTTAGTTCCAGAGGTATTTTCTTGATGCCAAGGTATTTTCCTTGTCATGTTTAGAAGTAATTACTAGGAGAACATTCAGTCACCTTTTAGAGGTCTAATTAATTGTTTTTAAAAAAGCAATCAATGTTACTAAAACCACTTTATCATTTAGAAGCACCAGCCATCTCTGGCAAGTAGGAACCTAATGCAAAATGAATAATACCAGTTAACTCCATTTGTATCTAGATCTTACCTAGCAATATAACATGTGCTGTAATAGTGCGAGACTGACAGGTAAACCTATAATAAGCACACAAAAATATTTGCCAGGTCCTCAGAAGATCAATATTACTATCTCTCTCTCTTTTTCTTCATTAATTGCTGTTATCCTTCATTTTCATTCTGTTTTCACCATTCTATATGAAATGAAAATGATTTAATGGAAAGGAACAGCTCAGTAAAATGTACTTTCTACAACTCAGAAAAAACACGCAACTGAATACCTGTATATCTATCATGGGCACCTTATGTTTTTAAGCTGTCTTACTCCCTCTGGGCAAACTTTTGTAGCTCATTTACTTTACATGGAATTGTTTTTGCGGGATCAAGGGAAGGAATCTTTTCTATTAGTTCTAAATGACCAAAGGTCCTGCTGTAAATGTTCTTTTGCCAAATGTGTCCAGGTTTAGATTTGCACAACTTGTGGTGAAAAGGCTTGAGATGAGCAGAAACTGAGAATACCACATGTCCTGGTTTCGGCTGGGATAGAGTTAAATTTCTTCCTAGTGCTGTGTTTTGGATTTAGTATGAGAAGAATGCTGGTAACACACTGATGTTTTTAGTTGTTGCTAAGTAGTGTTTACACTAGTCAAGGACTTTTCAGCTTCCCATGCTCTGCCAGGTGCACAAGAAGCTGGGAGGGAGCATAACCAGGACAGCTGACCCAACTGGCCAACGGGGTATTCCATACTGTATGACGTCATGCTCAGTATGTAAATAAGAGGCGTGGTCCAGGAAGTAACGATCACTGCTTGGATTGGCGGGTGGTGAGCAATTGCATTCTGTATCACTCATTTTGTATATTCTACCACTATTGTTGCTGGTGGTGGTGTTTTTGTTGTTGTTATTATTATTTTCCCTTCCTTTTCTGTTCTATTAAACTGTCTTTATCTCAGTCCACGAATTTTACTTCTTTTTCCGATTCTTTCCCCTATCCCACTGTAGTGGGGAGAGTGAGCAAACAGCTGTGTGGTGTTTGGCTGCCTGCTGGGTTAAACCACTACATCACAACTGTTGCTTTGTGCTGTGGAATAATCCCACAGGTAAAGGCTAGGCTCATTTCAGTAAAGTAACTTTTCTCTGGATTTCAAATGAGATCCTAAGCTACCTGAAAGTAGTGTATAAAACTTAAGCTATTTATCCCCATGAGGCACACATCCCAAAGTGCTTTAAATCTTTCCTTGCAATGTGCTAAATTTAATTCGGAAGGTAAGTGTTCCACACACAACACATTGACAGGATGGAATTTTATTAACTTTGACCTTACCAGATGTGGTTTTGTACAATAGTAAGATCAAACTGAAAATTCACATTTTCAATAAAAGAAAAATACTATAGAGATCTGAAAGAGCTGTATCCAAATATTTTTAAAAATATATATAAACAAGCAGGCCAGTTTTGCAGAAGAGCTTACCAACTGTCACAATCTCACAAACAGTCTCACATAACCCCAGGTGAGTATCAAGCCAGTTCCACCATGGGAAGACCCATTCTTTGTCTGAGTCTTGTGATTCCTTGACTGTTACCATCTTGAGGTACATCCCAGCCCCGTAGCCTTCTCTATCATGTCCTATGACCACTTTTTGCAAATGACTCAGAGAAACAGCTTCCACCAAAAATGAATCCACCTGCAAAAAAGGTAAATACTTAATAAAACAGAGTTTGGAACCAAATATGCTTGAACTTCAGGGAAAATGTAGTCCTGGATTCAGCTGAGGATTGAAAATTTGCATCTGTTTTTTTGTAATATTTAACATAACATCTCCCCTCTGAATCTAAGAAAGCACACACTGATTATACCTAACACTGAATCCCACAGTCATCATTAACGATGCATTGTAACTTCATCTGCTTTTTGGACAATACGGATCATTTCATATTACAATAAAATGCATGTACCTCAACCTTCTGACAGTCAAACAGTTAAGACAAGATTTTGGTTCTAATCAAATTTCTATCTTTCAGGATACTTCTAGTTTCTAAAATTTATCATATAAACCTAGATATATAGTAATAGCCCTAATGAAAAGCTAGAAATCTAAAAAGAGTGTGTTCCCTCCAGGATAGCTTCTAAATTCTTCTCCAATAGTCAGAAAAGCCTGTCTTTTTGTTTTGCTTACAAAATGAAGATAATTGTGGAAACAGCAAAAGGAGAAAAGAGTAAACAATAGAATGGAGGAAGTTAAGATGAAAGTGGAGAACAATTTGAGCGAAAGATGAGAGATGGGAAGGGAAGCAGAATGGAGAAGGTGGAGTAAGAAAAAAGAGAAGTAAACATAGGCATCTGTGGATGAGAATAGAGACAACAAAAACAACAAGATAAGGGAAAATGTGAAATGCAAAGAAAGAAATTATATGCCCCACTAAATTTTTGCTAGTTTTGTAAGAAAGCCAGGTGTTCTATATATGGCCCAGCCTAGGGCCAGATGGACCTGATGGTAGCTTGTAAAGGTCAACAAGGTTATGAACAACTGGAGTTTAAACAGCAATGTTTAGGATTATAATTAACACCATCATCCCAATAAAACATTAATTCAATAGTAGGAACTTACTAAACCAGATGTCAAGACAATTAAAAAAGAAGATATTGGCAAACTGATCTCTAAAAAATGTAGTACTTGCCAAAGTCCTATGTGTTGTCCCTGCTACTTTTTAAATAAAAATATTGGAGGAGTAGATTTTCTGCTATTAATATTAAAAATATTTTCATATGACAAAAATATTGATTTTTTTCTAACAATAGTCAGGACCCAACAGCCAGATTCGAAGCAGAAATCATTAACTTTTTTAATTAAGACATTTTAGGAAATAAATCTGTGCACGAATGTAAATTAAAATAATTATTGTAGMGTGCTATCTTCTGTATATAGGCATAGCCCTGAGGTATATATACGCAGAAATGAAATTTAGAAATTCTCTCAGTTTGTTACTGATTCCACCTTTACCCTACCAAGTGCTGTGGTAATTGTCTAATGAAATAATTTCACAGAAATCTGTGAGCTTTTTCAAGCTTCAGTGTTCAGTGAATGAACCTCTCATAGGAAAGCGAACAATTTTATAGAACAATTTCATAGAAAAAGAACAATTTTATTGTTATTGGTCATCTAGAAACACTGCTATTGTGTGCATTCTCTTCTCTAAGTGGAATTCTTGTCTCTTATCTAAACTCACTGACTAGACATTGAGTTAGTGTTTCATGTGGGATTGTGGTTACAGAAACATCATTGATTGCAAAAGTCTCACAGCAATTTCTGTAACTTATTTTGAATCACTGACTTTTAATTCTTTGCTACCTGTGCTGGAACGGAAGAAGTAAGAAGCATGATCACAGATGTTCTCCTCAGTAATCTGCTTTCTATGTGCTTATGTCAAGCCTTTATTATCATGTGTGAATGTTGTTGTACAGGAAGGAGATAACACTGGCATTGGTCTACCGTGAATATCCGGAAGATAAATTCTGTTTCCGAATTCTTGCCCATCTGTAGCGAGATGTGTTCTGAGCAGGCATTAAGTGACACTTAATGCAGCGCTAGCCCCTGCACATGTAAGACAGCATTTTTTGTACCATTACCTTATTCCTTTGAAATTTTCTTCCTTTTGCTAAAGATGTATGAAGTTTCCTCACACCTGTGTCCCCTCTTTTGCCATAGAGAGTGATATAAACGTTTGCAAAAGTTTCTGCTCCCCAGCGGTCACCAATATGTACAGAGACAACATACTTATAGACTGCACAAAAAGAAAAAAAGTTTAAATCAACCTGATTAAGTACAAGGTGTACCTAAAAGAAAACAGCAACACAGAGTATTTAGTAAGTCTACGGCTTGTTTTTATTTCTGCAGCTACCAAAAAATCTGCTACA
The DNA here is from genome assembly GCA_030449065.1 of Oceanodroma leucorhoa. NCBI lineage: Eukaryota > Metazoa > Chordata > Aves > Procellariiformes > Oceanodroma > Oceanodroma leucorhoa. Next base: position 6,266,765 of record JASVER010000019.1, read on the forward strand.
CAGTGATTGAAATAGTCAGGTTACTCTTTATGAATCTGATCTCTTCATGCTAAGCTCAGTGAAGACTTTGTATTAATTTCCTTAGAAATTCGAAGGAAATTTGACTTGGACAATTTAGACTTATGCAGCTTAGAGCTACTAATATCCAGACAAATTCTGCCCAATTCTATTTTACTGTGCAAGATGTGGAAAATAAGAACTCATGTGAGTTTGTTCAGGGACTGTTAGAAACTGAATTATCTTTGCAGTAGATAATAACTATCACAGGTCAAAGAATAAGACACTATGTAAAGTTTATGCAAATTAGAATAGTAGACACATGTAGCATGGCATCTGGATGCATGACATGACATGTAAGTATAAAAATTTACAAAATGCACTTATTAATTTAAGGTGAATGACAGAAACTATAAACATTTTGCCTCTATAGTGCTCCTGTATAAATGCACTTCTACACAGTCAGATTGGATTTTCTCCTGAGAAAGATCATTATATTGCATATGTATTCATACTCATACAAAAAGAATAACCAAAATTTTTCAAATGTCATTTTTAATGTACAGTCTTGCTGAGTTAACATTTAACTAACGTAGTGTTATAGTTTCTTTTAAAGTCTGAATAGGTTTGAGGTATTCAGGGACCAGAACTTTTGGAACTTCAGTTTAGAAAAGCAGTCTTGTCTCTAAGTACTTTTATCTCATGTGTAACTGCCAACTTTTGTGAACAAATGTAGTACTTCTATAGGTCTTCACATTCCAAGTGCATCTCTGAATATACTCTGAAACTCTCAGCATGTCAAAAAATAGTTCTTAGGGAAAAAACAAATAAAAAACTTTTTTTATTATTTCTGATACTTGTGTTAGTAACTAAAGCTATTATAAGCTAAATAATTCAATAGTAAGCCTACTACAAATAATTTCCGTGGCTCTGAACATGTGCTTTATCTTTAAAAAGTATAATATATTGTTCAGTTTTGCCCACTTACAATCATACAGAAGATTTAGCAACTGTGAAACCCAATAGTGACTTAACTGGAAAATTAAAATTTCTTAAGTGGTCAGCATTTTCGCAGTGCATATATGAAGACAGGTGAAATAGAGCCACTGAAGATATCAAATTCAGAAAAGTGCTGTATTATATCTGTGGCATTGATTTCTTTTCAAAAGGTTAGTTTACATTGTTTATACCTTCTCACTGTTTTTACCTGGTAAAGTTTTCTGGTCCTCATTGACTGCAGGGAATTCTTTCACCAGCTCCTTGTCTTCTCTGTTAAGAGAGAGCCAGCACTTACAGTCAAAGTTCAGTTCTTGTTTTGTATGTAGCTCTTCTAAGTGAAAAGACTTCAAATGCCAGCCCTCAAAGCCTGGCACATCATCACAGCTGACCCGAATCTTGTATACATCTCCCAGATATCCAGTCTCAACCTGCAACAAATATCATGAGGAAAAGCATACTGTCAGGGCTGGTTCACTTACAGAGATTTTCCCAAACAGTGTAGAATTCCTAAACTTAACATTAACCAATGGAAAAGCTGAGTGGGAGGCTGGGATAAGTGTGATGAAGGAATCAATCCTTCTCTTTTTCATGGTATGATCATGGGTGAAATTGTCTCCCTTAATTTCCTCTGTTACCTTATTAATATTGTGAGCATGATACTCTACCATTAGGGTGAGTCAATGTTAAAATTAGAAACATCTGTGCATTTAAGCTCTTTAGACAAAAGGTAACATGTAAAGCTTTGACCCTACTGGATAAGGGGAGCATTAACTTACAATTAAAGGTTCTGATACAAGCAGTCAAGTGCAGTATTAAAATTAATGATAATTACCATGAGCCTAGAAAGTTTTAACTAAATTCTCATTTGCAAAATGATTGGATTTAGAACATGAAATTACTTTATAACCAATTCTTTGGAAAAGAGAAGAGATATTTCTGCATAAAAGTAAATCATGAATGTTACAGAAATAACTCTGTAGAGCAACACAGCCCTGCTCCCATACTACATATGGGAAATTCAATATCTAGTTGCTGATTGTTGGCTTCTGTGAGATGTGGTTAAACCATCTAACCTAGGGCTGTGAGAACTGGGCTGATCAGCCTGCATCAAGCGCTAATGATCTGTATGACATTAAGCACTGCATGATAAGTCTTCTGAACACCAGGAAGTGGAGTGCTGCAGCCTCTCACTGGGCAACTGCAAGAAAGACAGGGTGGGAAGTGATTTTTGAGTGAAACAAGACAGAACTATTATTTTAAAAATGTAACAATTATTTTTAAGAAGGATCAAAACACAACACGTTGCCAGTGGCCTTGTTCTTCTCTCATATTGCTTTTTTTTTTTTTTCCAGACCAGTCACAACATAAGCTTTGGTGACTGCTGCCAGGAAATAAATCCTTTGTGCACCCAGTAGCATCACAGTGAGAAAGTGAAATCAGTCTCACACAATTATGCTCTGGGACCAGCAGCATCACCAGCAGACTGGCTCCTAAGACAGAGTGCAAAGCTCTTAATAGATTAATTTATTCTGCTTCTCAACAGAGCTCTGCACTTGACAGCCCTTCACTGCTGACCTACCTTGCTTAAAGCTAGTTCATGTGCCTTTGTACAGTGGACACATACATGTAGGGAAGTATCAGCTACCTTATTCTTATTAGGGAGGACCCATATAAAAAGTGTGGGTTTGTCATTTTGGGAGAGAATTGGCCATCCTCATTAATAAATGTTATGCAGATAAGAAATAGTAAAACATCAGAGTATGAAGAGGAACAGTTAATTGAAAATAAAGTAACCTGCCAAAATCATTTTACAGGAGCTTGAACTGTAGATGATGTAGAGCTTATTAAAAGAGGCCTGTGGTAGGAAGGAATCACACTTGATGACTTAAAAGAGCCCTTCCAGTCTGAATTTCTTAAGGTAAGTGTCATAAGTGGTTGCCATGTCACTCCTACAAAATTTCAGGGTTCAAGGCATTGTTCTTGAAGGACCAGGGAAGAAATCCTTCCCACTGTCTATATAACAGCCCCGAGGCTGCAGGGAATCTCTCAGCTCCTGAACTGTAACTCCACAGCATCCACAACAGCCACACAGCAGTAGCTTTACACTGAAGATGAGGGCAGCAGACTTGTCCTCTCTCTAAACTTAGCCTGCCCTGCCTGTCTGTATGCCATCATGCATACAGAGCTTAAGGCTGTCCCAGACTACGATGCACATGTGAGGGGTGTTATGCCTCTTGGATCTACCACATCCTCACAGATTCCTGACTTGGTCTCCACCGTTGCACCATGAAAAGGGAAATACATGGGCAGAATTTCATGTCAAGAGTTTTTCATTCATGCTGTGTATGCTGCAAAGGATATAATTAGCTATGGTGGACTGTGCTCTAATTCTCCTCAAATATGCATTCATCTCTTATTAAACTTAACAGGAATTATTTGGGTTCATTGAGAGGAGAGTGCACAGGTTCTTCACCCATCTAAACTATGGTTCCTTCACAGGCAACAAAATTGTTGCTTCTTCTCTTTCAGAACCAGACTACTGACTTGTAAAGTTACTGCCTGCAGATTTTCTTTCTTGTAGACGGACCTCATGACTGTATCACACAGCTACTCTAAATGCCGTGCACAACTTATTCCATAAAGCTCTCTGGTTTGGAGTTGCAACATTACATAACTTGGTAATTTTTATATGACAGGGAAAGCTGTACCTCACATTTTACTTTGTCTTCTGCTACCCAAATTTCCAATTCTATGGGCTTCTAAATTGCCATAAAGACATTTTTTATAATCCTTGTAGGAAATTCACAGATGAGATATATAGGAAAATAATTTCAGAATACAGGACAGACTATTTAAAAGCCACTATTTTCCCTTTTGTTTCTAAATTACAATTTCAATTAAGTCCATGACTGCCTTGAACCAGCAAGCACTAGTAATCATACCACCTATGATCTGTGGAATTAAACAACACCAACTATTTTCAAATGAGTGTATTAGGTATTTCCCTCCTTTTCATGGGTTTGTGTTTTTTTTCCCCACAGTTCTGGCCATTATTAGCTTTTCTGTTCAGCTCCATCATTGTAACAGAGCATTGCTATTACATCATTCTTGTAATCCTTTTCTGAGCAATTTAATATGATCAGTTTCCCTTTGGAATATGATATCCTATCTTTGATCCTATAATTGGTTTTTCCCTCCATCGATACCTATTAATTGATGTAACATAACCTTCAAAGCAGAGACAGACAAATAATCCATCACAAAGTATATATCCAGTGAATATCCTGGTTTTAAGTTTGCAGAATGTTTGCAGGAGGACACTTTACCTTGTTTTCTATTCATGGTTATAATTTCCTAACTAATTTTTCCACATTTATTTCTTCTGAACAGTTTTATGTAATATTCAGTACTTGAAATCTGAGATGAGTTGGATGTGATTTGTCATATACTAAACAACACAATATTTTTTTCATTACTTGATTGAAGGAGCATAGCTCTCATAATCAAGAGGATGCTCTGGCAAAGCCACTGGGATTTTGAAGCTCTCAGAGACAGACAACTGATGAAGATGATTAGAGAATTTCATAATATTTTAAATCTTTTCCTTTTTGACTCACACAGGGCTTCTCCAAAGACGTAACTAAAACTTTGTAAAATTTACTGTTTGGGTACACATTTAAATTAAATTTTTTATCACTTCCCTGTTAAAAAAAAAATAAAAAAAGATGCATAAATGATTCTAGTTAAAAGGATGTGGTCAAAGCATCCTAAAATTCAGCTGAACAACTTTCTGTCAGGAACTCCAGAAATCCTGTTACTTGTTTGGAGCATCATCTCATACTGTGGAAAACACATGGAGTATTGCATTATGTATGTGATTCAAAATTTTCTGTCATCCTCATAGTCCTTAATACAAAATACATTCCCTATTTGTTGCATATTTACGAACAGTCCTACTTGCAGAGCTCTGTTGCTCATTTCGTACTACCTGTACTAGTGCTTTGGAGAATAGTTTTAGGGATCTCAATCCCACAACCTGTCAGTCTATGTATCTTTGCATTTTATGATTCTCTGGATAATAGAATGTGCACAATACACTAGGACTCTCCAAAGGCATGCTTGGACAAGCTTACTCTGTAAGTAAGCAAGAAACACTGACGACTGGGAGAAAGATACATATACTTTACAAATTTACTCATTCCACATGAGATCAACAATTGATTCCTATCACCACTGGAATATCAAGGAAAAAAAATCTACTACTGCACTGTCAGTTTACTTTCATTTTCCCAGTTATTTTTCAATGTGTTTGTTCATTGGAGATGGCATGGTTTCTTGCCATGCTATCTTCAATGCTAGAACTCCCAGCAGATTCAATAACATTGAGACATTCACCTATTTCTCAATTTATTTATTAGAACTAAGGTTTTCTAATTAAATTTATTGTTATTTAAGCAGCTCACCCACTGTATTACAGATGCCTGAAACCACTGAAACCCAACAACTGTACCTGATAGCATGCTGCTGTTTTATCTCTTTTAACAATTTATTCTTTACACTTGCTATGTGCAATTAAACCACACCTGTTCTTTCATAGGAGTTGGTTAGAAATATTTTGGATCAAATAATCATTCTGAATACAATACACATCTGTGCGTATATTTGTGTGAGACCACCTGGAAAATCAGGGATTCACATGCCTTCCTGTCCTCAGCATGCAATAAATGTACCTCTGAGATCAAAATTAAGCTTGCTGTTTCAAAACAATGTGAGCTGCTTATAGCACACAACCTGTTGTTCTTTTTAATGCACTCTATTACTAAGGACATTTGTCTAGGACCAGGATCTTGAGAGGGGGGGTTTAAAAGTTCATTTACTCCTGCTTGTTGGAAAGCTGAATTCACAGCTTGTCCTCCTTGCGACATGTTCATGCCTCCAGCCTGCTGCTACAGTGGGAGAACATGAGCAAAGCTCCTGCATTCTTCTGAATAGCCTTAGTAAGCACAAAGAACAGGAGAGTAAAAAGAAACTGCGTTTATTAACTGAACCACCTAGAGAAGATATGAAGGTGTTTATGGAGATATCTGTGAATCCCCAAATGCTCCTTTATATCAGACCTGCTATTCCGGTTTCCTTAGAATGCCACAAAAACTGTAGAACGCTGTAAGCAATGTGGCAAAGAGACAAAATTTCATGCACAGTAAAAAATGTTCAAATAGTATTAACTTCTTCATACAAAGTAACAAAAACAAGGACACAAATAGCTGAGGGGAAAATATAGGCACTAACCCAAAGCCAAACCAAAGTATGAACAAGCATTTAGAAAGCCATTGGGGTGGAAACCCAGTACAATGGATGTGGTACTATGGTACCTAGGATAGTAGACTACGAGGGACAACCACGACTGACACATAACAACACTAATTTCTCCTAGCATCAGACTCAGTCATTGAATTAGGCAATCTTAACAAGGAGTACATGCCATTTGGGAAATTACCAACAAATTACCAAGTTGGATGTAGCAGAGGTCTCCTTTATGGAATGACGCTTGCCAAAATTCAGCCAGCTGGTGTGGTTGCTCCATACATAGATTCTGCCTCTATTGACCTCTTCAAGTTTATGTCGATAGCTTAGGAAGTTCCTTTTGTTGCTCAGTGTGTTTCCTATCTGTTTTCTGATAAGCAGCTGCTTTCTTGTCTTTAACAAGTGCCATTTATCTTTTCATTTACTCCCCATAAAGTTCCTAAATTGCTTTAGCTTGTTATTTAAATTAAAAATTCAGCCTGGATCATGTCATTATGATGAAGCTTTGACAACATTTTCTAAATGTAGTTTTGCCATTATTGCAGCCATTGAAAAGTATTTCTAATCTTTACAGAACTGCCTTGAATTACAAGCTGTTTCTCTCATCTCACTGGCTAGAAGCTGCACTTCATGCCAATCAACAGAATTTGCAGTGACTTAGCCTAGAAAGCCAGGACAGAATTTGAACATTAAAAAGATGCCTCAGATGAATCCTCTCGCAGCAGCAGGATGTGTGTCAGGTATACAGGTAGTCAGGAGTGTGTAAGGGTTGATTTTAATACTGGCCATGTATTTGCTATTGCTTCAGGGTTCATCATACTTTGATATGCATGAATGCATTCTCCTGTGATTTGTGATTATCCAGAAAAATCCTCTGCCTGCTGGCCTGAGAGACAGAACTATTTTGGGGGAGAGTGGAGACTGCTTTACAGAGACTGAAATAAAGGAAAGAAAAGCCTACTTATGTCCTCTGGGAATACTGTCCAATCCTTCATCTTCTGCATTCTGAAATAATTGTATATTGCCTTTTGTATAAACTGCAACTCAGGAATCTTTAGAGAATTGGAAAAAATGGAAGATGAGCTGATGATTGCAATAAATTACACAAAAGGGACCATTTTTCTCCATGATACATACACTTGAAGTCACTGAAAATTCAAAGAGAACACTGTAGCTGGCTATAGCAGAACAGGACTACTAGCAGAAGATGACCCAAGATCTAAAGTTATACCATTCCATCTTTGTAAATAAATACGCCATTTGTACCAGCCAAACTAACATTCCATATATACATATATATATCTTCTGACTAGAGAGGAATGTCATGATAAGCTTTGTGTAGTACTGTATATTTATGACTTACAATGAATTCATCTGTTGCTCTGGGTAGAAAGCACACATATCCTGGGGTTTGTGGAGAAAGCAGAAGCTCATCACTTTTGCCCTTTGAGCCATAAATCTCAAGGGCCCTTTTACACTCTTGTGGCTCTGGGGAATCTCCATCTGTCTTAACCTGCACTCTCCACTGTTGTGCTAAACAAAATTAAAACGTCACATTTTTAGTACCAATGGCAGAGAGTAACGGATGTTTTTGTTATTATTACAACAAAGAATTTAAAGATTACTATGAACTTATATCACACTTTATAAAAATCGACAAATAGACATTCCTTCTCTTGAAGATAATTATAACTTAAATAAGACTTGATAAACATAAGACAACTGTTGAAGTGGGTATGCAAGCAGAAATTAACACCAAGGAAGCAAGAAAAGGAATATTTGACTAGGTTTTTGCATTCTTTATAACAAAATACTTGCTTTAATTGCAGTAATTAATTTATTAAATTTACATTCTTAAAGTGTTCATATGTAACGTGAAAAAGAAAACTAACATTTTGAAGGACTTGTATGTGATCCATTTGTAAGAACTGCTGGCTAATACACAACTAGTTAAACAATGAAACTTAAACCTATTTTCTCAGATTTTTCTAACCTAATTTGTCACATTCATTCTGCTCCTTTGTCAGATCAGATCATTCATTAGGGTTGAATCCAAAATTTAGGGAATTTCAAAGAAGCGTTTGCACTGACCTCAGCTCATGGCTTGGGCCTTTCAGAGATTCTTTTTGGTAGGTGACCTGTACTCATAACAATGTTTGAAGTCCAGAATGCAACCAAGAAGCTACAGAAAACCATTCCAGATGTGGAAAAAATACTGTGTCTTAGATGGACTGTATAGATTAGAAAGTTACTTAACTGCTTGAATGTGAATCTTCCCCTGAATCCAAATGAATTATTTGTAGACAAGACACTTGATCCCACATAGCAAAGGGAACTTAACAGTGGAAGGAAATCAAAAGCCTGTGTTTAGACTGTGACCAGTACTGTGATAATATGAAAATTTGCTAATGGGATTAATATAAAGGAGAACTATTTTGTGATTATGTGTAAGCCTGCAATGCAATGTGCAGACAAAATAAATTTTACAATAGGTTAATTCAGAAAAAAATTGGATGTGATTCTTTCTCTTACAGTACTGTGTACTTTTTTCATACCTTTTGTTTTCTTCCACGTGCCTGGAGATGGAGATTGGGTGAAAAACTGATCTGGTTTTCTTGATTTATGATTTTTCCCCTGTTTTTCACATTGTTTTCTTTAGCTAATTCTGGTTTCCCCCTTGTTACAGAAGCTTTTTCTGCATTACATCTGACTGTTCCCTGACTATTCTGGGCTCAGCTACAAAACAGCAGGCAAATATGCATCTCACAGTCAGTCTGCTGAGTAACACACTAGCTGAAAGGATCCTTCCATGTGAACTTTTTTTTGAGGTCATTTCCAGGAATGAGTCAGATGTAGTACGTGGAAGATCCACACTTTGCCTAATGAGGAACTTTTGTTGTTTGATATATGTGCCAGCCTTGAATTTTATCTCCTTGTGCCAGGTTGGCATGTGGTACCCTTCAGGGTGTCACACTTGGTGAAGTCAAGCATCATTTGAGCTTCTGCTGTTCCTGAGCACTCCGAGGGTTTATGAGCAGATTCAAATTTTTACAAAGACTCCCAACATAGCCCTGAACCTCTTATCCTCTCCAGCCATGCCCCATTTTGAAGGCTGTCCCAGGAACACAGCAGAGGGGAGATTAAGATAATTTTGCATTACTGTGTTTCCCAGGTGAGCTTTTTTTTTTTCTCTCTGTAATATCCCTCTGCTTCAGGAGAGAGCAAGCCCCAAGTTAAGAGAAAGCACAGATGCATAACTGCCTGTTCCTTGCTCAAAGAGGCAGCATGTTTAGAGAAAGTATTTCAGGCAAGGTGATTTATTTTAATTAATATCCATGATTGTGGTTTTAATTATTATTTCAGAAGAAAGGCTAAGACACCAGTTGGGAGTTTTCCAGGAAATAAATCAGTGGTTAACAGATTTAAGGCCTCTTAGCTTCTGTGACTGTTTGTTCTCCTACATTTACTTTTAATGCTTCTACAATTTTGTAACTGAGCTAACCCAGACTGACTCCATTTTCTGTCAGTTCAGCAAATTCATTTAATCTGCTCATGCCAGAATAAGAAAAAAATGTTTTGTCTAAATTTATATTCACTTAGACAGCTACTTGGTAAGGACGGCTACACCAGACAGGAGACTTATGCCAAATACCTGTTGTGTTCAATGATTTCTGTATCTCTTTTCAAGATATTCTGAAGTCCTCAGTAASTTCTGAAAATCAGATAGCTGGGCTTGAGTAGGTTGTCTTCTGTGTTTCATATGTGTGGCCACATTAAAAAAGAAACTTTCCCCCTGATACTACTGAACTGCATTAGCTTCCTTTCACAGTGACTAGTGTTAGTGTATTATTGGACTTTTAGCTTATGTATAAAGCTATAGCCATTTTCTTTGAGACATCAGTATGACAACCRCTAAAATGAATGGTGGGCTGAAAACAGAATTCTGTAAAAAAAGTCTCAGAATTCTTTCTTTTCTAAAATAATATAACCAAGGATCTGATTTCTCATTACAGGGATGTATCCAGAGGCACGTTAGAAGCAAGGGTCCTTTTCCTTCCAGAAAGTCTTTTAACCACTAGTTTGGAAAGATGCTTGCAGCGAAACTGTGAAAATCAAATATGCAATGACTTCTGCACATAGCAAACTGGGCAATGTAAAACACAGAGTCAACATTTTGTAATTCAGAAAACTGAAAAAGGTTTTTTTTCTGTTTTTAAAATACAAACAATTTATATGTTTTTAGAGGATTGCCACCATTGTTTTTGCAATATATTATTCCTTGGTTTTTTTTACTCAGGTGGTTTTTGGTCTTAAGACCTAGAATGGCTTTCACACTTTGCTAGATGTAGGAGCAGGTTCCTTACTTCCCAGAAATTGTAGAAATTTGTGTTGCCTTGAGGCAGAGCGGTCAGTCTGCTTATTTTATTTTCTTAGGAAATTCAGCCTCCACCTGGCAATATATACTGTCAATGTTTTTTAAAAGCAGGACCAATCCATTTACAATTTGGGAATTCTGTGATTATTCTTACCCCATTAGCAAATACTGGCAAGGTAGAGAATAATTTAAAAACAAAGGAAGTAATGGGAGAATTTACTGCRTATTTTCTCTTTTCTTATGAATTTTCTACATGCCCTAGTACCAACAACCTTGCACAACACAAGAAGAGCCAACCTAGAAATATCTATTAACTGAACTATGTTCATCAGTGTTGAGTCATATTTTATGCACCGCCCGCAAAAGCCCATAATGCCACAGAGCACCCTACAGGAACCACGTTACAGAAACCCAGCTCCTTTAAACTGACTGCAGTGTGGACAATATTGGAATATACTATGTCTTGTATCCTTGCTTTGAGAGAAAATCTTTTACTATGTGCTATTACGACACTCCACCTATTCCGAGGCAGAAAAGGAAGAGAAAGTGGAAGGAGGAAGTAGTAAAACTTCCCCACATTGTAGGAAACATTTAGAGAGCGATGTAAAGTCCTATTCTCCCTCAGAAGAACTTCATCATTTGAGAACTGAGAGCAACTATCCACCTTCCCTACCAAGGCAATCCCTTTTGTCTTTTTCTCGTGCATCAAACATACAAGGTGGAATCAAGAGAATACAAATAAATCTGTTCCTATGTTTGATTTGCCAGAGTCTCTCCATAATCTACAGATGTACAAAGGTTGCTGGGAAAACTTGATATGGGCATACTGCATTTTGGCAGAATCCATAGCCAGCAGCAGCATTCACAGGGATCTGGGATTTATGCTTCATTAAAGCTGACATAATGCCAGCCTGGCTGAAGAAGGACGGAGAACCCTCAAGTAACCTGCTTAGCAACAATGATTTTCAAACTCTCTTCTTTGGCTAGGCGGTTGAACATCTTACTAGCTTTATCCAAAGACAACAAGATTCTGACCTTCAGAGTGACATACTGTTTTGTTTTGTAACCTTTGTTATAGACCTTACCTAAGCACATTGATCTTATTCTATAAATCACCAAACTCCACTGAATTATGCCAATCAACTTTTTATTACTTTCTCTGAAGCCCACTTGCAGAGTACAGCTCATATAGAATATGACCACATGAATGCATAAAACATTGGCTCCCTAACGTCAACACTGCTGCTTGCCTCTTATTCAGTAAATGCATATTTTATGGAAAGTTTTCACTTCCACTGTGAGTGGGACTGCTTATCACTACTATCTGCTTTACCATGTGAAATCTTCACTGCTACAGCTGCTGGGAGAATTTAAGGCAATTACTTTTTCTTCCAGGACTCTGCATCTCTGGAATTTTCTCTTATCAGCTCTAACCCTGGTACTGTGTCATGACGGATTGACACAGAACTGAGCACAAGACACCTTTCCAAACCTCTTGCGATCGTTACCCTCCTATAAAGCTCAATCTTTTCACATGCAAGGTCTATGAGACAACCAGTACCACAACACAAATTAAACTGTGAACAATCCTGAGATCAGTCCTGATCGTCAGCTTTTTTACATGAGGCATAAAAGCAGGGGCTCTCACCTGGCTCAGTTCCTCACTGGAATGAGCCCCTGGGTAAAGAAAAGATGGCTAAAGATCAATTCAAGCTAAGCTGATGCATAGCCAACTGGCAGAATAGTTCCTAAAAATGTTCTTCTCCTTTATATCTTCATTATTCAGATTGTCTGGTCYCAACCTAAGAAATCAGCACACACTCTTTTGGTCCTCCTGGACATCTTGACAGTGTGATGTTTCACAAGCTGATTAAGAATAAACCASTCCTTTCTCCTCATAATCAATACATGGTGTCTAACCGCTCTTGACACGCACAGGCTCTCAGCAGTCTGTGCATCTGTGCCTGCTTATTATAGCACAATAAAGAATGAAGCTACACTGGAAAAAACTTAGATTAGTAGTAAAATATAGTTTATTTTCTGAACATAAAGTGAAATAGATATTATGGCTGCATCTCTGAACTGCGCACTTAGCAGAATGAAGAATCCAATTCCAAGTCACTCTTGTGAATACCAAATTTCTCTGTGGGAAAGCCTTTACTTACCTGAGTTAATCAGTCTTCTCTTGTCAAAGTTATGTTGCCATGGAACAATAAAGCTGTTGGCTAAACTGTTTGAATGCAAATGATTTAATTTTCACTGAAACTGGAATTAGATTGAGAGATCAGGACATCCTACAGAAGGCAAGTTGCCGTTTCCAGAGCCAAATGTAACCGTTACTTTTTTTACTTTAGCTTCTCCCATAAGTTCCCAGACACACTTGCACAGAATACACATTTACAGTTAAACATTCATGAAGATACTCCTGTCAGTTTGTTTCTCTTTTCTGCTTAGGGAGAAACACAGAGATGGGATCTCAAATTTTAGACACCTGGGAGGTAGTAGTGTATTACAGTGATGAGGCTGTCTTTGTAGGTATAAAAATAGACAGCTGGGTGGGTACTTTTTCATTAAAATCTTTTTACTAATTCAAGCAGATTTAGTCAACTGAATGCATATACTACATTTAGCTTCACTAACGGATTTGGAGTTTAAGCCTGCATTATTTCTGGCTACTTCGGGAATACCCTAATGGATTTTGACCTGAAAATGCTTCCACTGACACTTCACAACACATTTTTCAACTTGATGATGTTTGCTAGGGGACCTGTCCCCATGTATTAAATGACAGTGACATTGGGATAAACAAAACAACACTTGAATCTCTTCTCAGAGGAATTCCTGGCTGATTTCAGAACAAAATAGTAGAAATATGGAAAAAATCAGAAATGGTTTATGAGTAGCATGTTTTCCTCAATTACTTATAAAGGCCTAGTCCTTTCTGTAGACCACTGCCAGCCAACCTGTCTTCATTTTCTCTCACAGTTGATAGTTTACATGTACAATGAGGTCAATTGCTCACATATTTGTCACCTAACATTGATTTGCAGATTAAATTCAAACAGCAAAAACAATGGTGTAGAAAACAACTCTTACCTTTAAGGAATGCCTTCTTTGAATTGCCATCCTCTAAAATATGAGCACAAAAAAAATATGTGAACAAACTTCATTATCACTTTTCTTCTTAAGTTACAGTCTTATTCAGAAGTGTTCTTCAGTAATAACTAAGCATTAAGTATATTGTTATAACATGAAATTTCATTAACAAAATACTTACTATTGGCAGTTAGCTCCCTCTCAGTTTTCCCATCATCTTGATATTCATCCAACCATCTTTCATTGCAAAAGCAAAAATAATAAGATTAATAACAATTATCAGTATATTACAAGTAATCTCACAATTACCTTCTCTCTCCAATGGTATTTTTTTAATACTCTTTTATCAAGTTATGCCTTGAAACTACTTCCTAGATTGAATTTTCTTTTATACATTCATCATAATTGGCCTTATTCATACTAGGAGAATTTGGTTCACTCTGCTCTAGGCAAATAGTAATTTTCATGGTAGCTATATGAAGTACTCTAGTACTATATAAAGTACATTATATGAAACACTAAGTATTTACAGGATCAGAGACTCAACTGTACATTTGGGGGGGTTCTATAACCTGCAGTAGTTAGTCATATTCATTGTACTTAAAATTATATATAAACCCTGCTAGTCTGGAAGTTTCTAAAGCTTCTGTAGATCTGCAGCAATGAACTGAACTTCTCTTTTAACTTTCCTTTTCTTTTATACTGATGAATTTAAGGATCTTTCCTGCAATATAATTTCACTACAAACACACATCCATACTCCTTCAGTTGATCCCCCTGGCCGATATAATAACACTTTACAGCCTTTAAGAATCTCACTTATTTAAAAATAAATAAATATGTGATCACTATCAACTTATATTCTATTGGCTCCATGTTGATGTCGCATTTGTTTAAACCCAAGGGTCCATAATACATTTCACTTCTTGTATACAACAAAGCTCTATGAATAAATCTCATATGCATGAAGTCTAAACTCCGCTGTATTTCAACTATTTTTGCAATAAATAGCTTGATTAACTTTTATGAGCTATCTCCTCATTCCCTCCTAAGAAACAAAAGATCACTAGCGGTTTCTAAAAATAGAACATAAACTTTGACACATTGGCAGCACACTGCAGGCAAACAATGACAGGACTCTTCTAGTTCTATATATAATGTCTCTAATCTTTTTCTAAGAGCCTAGTAATTTTTTTTTGACAAGGCAGTTTTACAGAGAGCCCAAGTGTCCCTCCCTTCAGAGAAGTCTCATAAAGTCTCTCTGTAATTAAAGAAACTTGTCTCATTCATCTACTCTTCCAATAATCATCTTTAATGCACACCAAACCACTTAAAAAGCCTAACAGCCAAAAAGGAAAACTAAAACAAAAATTTGGTTTAGTTATAGGAATAATAGTTCTGAGAGGAGTAAATGGTTCTTAGCTAGTCATTTCCAGGAACTTTGCAAACTGAAACCCTGTTTTTTTGTAACCAGATAGGATTCCTAGAGGAGGAGAGCTGTCTTTACTGAAGCCCTAAAGATTTTCAAGACTTCAAGGCACAGTTCCCAAAATAACATGGAAGCTGTTTCAGCCATGTAACCCAAACTCATAAATTCTGGAAACCACATACTACAGAATATAATTAGCTGTATCTAAATTACAATTCTTCAACTTATTTCTATTGTATTAAATATACTAATATAGAAATAACACACACAAATTCTTACTTCCATCTATTGGCTTTTTTTATGTTTTTTTTTTTTTCTGTTATAGCCATATGATTCAACTCAATGACTGCTAAAAGTTCAGGTTGCAATTGCCTCAGGTAATAAAAAATTTTTGAAAACTAGGCTGTTTAGTAATTGTTAGAACTAAGATAGTCGAGCATTTTCCAATTTTGCCTATGGCAGCAAAATTCTAGACCTAGTAAAACAGACAAGTAGAGATTTAATAAATCAAAGAAAATATTGTATCTTTCCTKTAGGAGAAAAGTTAAAGGTCTTTCCAAAGATTTCCAGGATGTATATAAGGCTTTCAATGACTGAGAAAGAGAAACTGACCAAAATCAGTACAGCTATATCTTTACACATAATACTTTTTAAAAGGTTGAGAACTGAAAGCTTTAATTTCATGTCRTCTCTGTATAATTTAGAGAAAAGAAAGATCAATGCACCTGTTCTCCTATGCAACATTTGGGTTTGGGCATTAGGCTATGACTCCCTCCTATACCAATACAGCAACTTTGTTCTTGTCTTTAATGGCAAAATTTTGCATCCCTTGTATGTTGAAAAACTTGRGCATTGCTCATATATCTAGGTTGTGTGCACATGCCTGTTCTGCAATTTTTTCCTTAGGTTGCTGGCAGTGTAACAAATTCTTTTTCTCCATGAATGGCATACCTGTTACAAGGAAATACAACCTCCTGAGCTTCCGTTCCTTCTTTATGTTTGATGACAATCTTATCCAGGAACCATCCATTGCCTGTGTTGAAATGACAAAAGTTTATCATGTGAAATAATGCTTGTTTTTTTGAATAAATATAAAGAAAAAAGTCCAGGCTATCTTTTTCCAGCAGAAACATAGGTCATATTAAGACAGAGCTCAGCTAAATAGATAAGATATATTAGCAGAATGAAAGCTTTATTATTCTGTATCTCTCACAAGAGGTACAATGTTAATTCTTCTCTGCCTTGCTCTGTTTTAATTTTAAGAGAGGTGGGGTTTTTTTCCTTGGAGACAAGTGTATGCATACATCTGTAAACTGCCAACACCATTCACATCCCAGCCTACTTCTTTTGATTCTTTGTGTTCAGGCACAAGGATATTGGGACAAATCTGTTTATGCAGTTAACAGAGATCTGTGTGAAAGTTGGAATTTTTGGTCCTCTGTGAGTGAAGTTGTTATTGCATATATAAGAGTGTATTAACAAACCATGAAGACTACTGCTCTTATTTGCAAATGGAGTGGGGCTGCAGCCTTGAACAGGTTTTGTATGTCTAGGTCCTGGTAACTGGGAAAACTGAGGATCCAAGGATCTAGTGATCCAGGGCCAGTGACTGGATAGACTGAGTGTCTAAGGCCAACTACTGGAGGCCTTATACATCCATACTGTATATATATATTTGCCATTGATGGACTGTCATTCTGATCAGCTGGAGAGGGTAACAGAATAAGGCCATTGGTGCTGTTTGTGTTTGTGTGAGTGCTGAGTTTCTGTCTATGTTGATCTGTGTGGCTGGCCATGAGCATACATATATGTGTTTTATAAATGTGTTTGTGTGTGTGCCTACTGGGAACACAAACTCAGCCTTGCTACTAGTGGGACGGGTGGGCATGGAGCTGTGCAGCCTCACTTCTGTCAGGCTACGGAATTCATCCTCTCCCTAACAGCAGTAACCACTGCCACATCCATGCTGATCTCTTAGATCACTTCCAATAACCTTCCTAGTGACTGGTACAGTTCTCCTGCAAAGCCCTTTTCAAATATCCTGCTCTCACTGTGCCTGCACCATTCACAACTTGTCATATTGCTTACGAGGTTTTGCCTGACTCATACGATTATTTATCAGCACATTGTAGCAAAACAGCATGAGAGATGTTTTGGTCAGAAGCAGACAACTGTCCTATTTATTCTCATGCAGTCTCTGTCCCATGGGAAAGGATTGCCCAGGCAGTGCATGGAGCAGAATGGCATTTCCCCTTCAAAATTTCAGGCCCAGGGCACATTAGGACACTCTCCAAGCTTCTTCTGTCACCCTCCTATACCTCAGATGCTCCTTCATTGGAAGGACCCTATTAGCTTGGCCAAGATTCATGAGCAATCAGGCAGGTCACACTGAAACAGGCCAAAAAAGATGAAAGGTGCTGCCTGTGTAGATGTACAGGTATGTATCGAAGGTTTCAATGGAGGAGAAGATTCTTCCGGCAAACAAGACACATCATCTCGTGACTCACACGTGACCAATGCCAAAACCCTGCTGTCTAGGGCAAAATTCCTTTTCTTTCCTCATTCACAGTGTCTGTGGGAGAAGATCTATGCCCTGCAGTCTACCAGCCCCAAATAAAGCATATGTTGCTTGATCCTTTCAAGACAGTCTCCAAATCAAGACCAAAAACCTTCTGTCCTATCACTCAGGCAAGTGATATGACTAGAAAAAAGGGCAGTCCCACCTCCAAAGGAACCCTCTTTCCTCTCTCTCAACCCCCAAAAGATTTGGTCTCTAGATAGCCTCTCTCCTGACTCACCATGCTTTTCCAGCTCTCAACCMCCCTGGTCACCTCAGGCCAGGCTTATCTGGGGCTGGCTTTGGATACAGCTCAAAAGAGGCCTGTGAGATCTGTCTGTGCTGAGTACAATGAAAAATCATCTTAATTACCAAGGCATAAATTTTGTTATACATAGAATTCCATCCATTGTCCTGTTTATACAATCCTCCAAAAACACAGATTTTAAACTCCGTTGTCAAAGAACAGCTTAAGATAGCTGAGTGTGGTTGCAGATTTGTAATGTTGATCCTGTGATATGGCTATGCTGCCTATTAAAGGAGAGATGAGGGAAGAGGGCATGGTATGGTATCCTGGGGGATAGAGTGAAGGTAGGCTCCACCACAYTGCCTTCTGTGCTATGTCTCGGCCTACTAGGATGTGAAACTCTCAGATATCCAGTTATCCATGTTGCTCAAGGCAGCAAACTCTAGAGAACTACAAAGATGCAAGAATCAAGTTTACACCCCATACCAAGGCTGCACTAATAAGCCTATATCTGTAATAGTCACAACTCTGCTCAAAGCCTTAGACAGTACAGACAGACAGCAAGATGGGTGTTGCCTGAGGCCATTTCAGAACATAGTAGGGTAAAAGTGCTTTTCTCATCTAGTATCAGTGTGACCCTGAAGTGCTTTAAAAATCCTTCTCTTCACTTGGCTTCTTCATAATCTGCAAACATATTTGCAGTGTTTACATCTTCAGTGCTTTTAAATGCTAGCTTTTTCTTCATTTACATCATTCCAGAGATGCACACCTCAAGAGCCTGTATCAAAAATTTGTCTCATCACAAAATTATCTCTTTTTTTTCTGAAAAACCTACAAGCTGAATGCAATGTCACTCACAGGAGCAGCTCCACATTGACTTGCACAGATTAAATAAATAACCAAATCTTCCACCGTTGCCCAAAGCAGCAAGGACATTATGTTATAGCTACTCAAAATTTGTTTGGTAGTAAAGCAGATGTTGAATATCTTTAATTCTATTCTGGCCAGTCTTCACTCTTTGTCTAATGAAGGATTGTTTACCTGTGTGAGCAATGGTTTTGTGAGTTTTGTATATGCAAATAAATGATGTTTTCTTATAAATAAACTTGAAAACAAAGAGTGGAATGACAGTATTTGACATTAAACTCATGCCCTTTTTGCTGTCCATGACCGCTGTTTTTCACCATCCCGTCACAGTGACCAGTCCGCGGGAAGACTTTTTATCACTGCAAGACCTTCTGTCACATTTTGTATGAAGGATGCAGTATAAATAAAGTGCATTGTATTTAAAAAGGACTTGAAAACGGATTGGTCTCTAGGAAGTTAAATCCTACCTGGACCAGCTCCATCATGGCTAATCAGAACTTTCTCCAAGTCTCCCAGTGAGACAGCCTTTATGCAGAAAATATCCATCTGTGGAACCATACAAGGAAAATGATAAAGGTCTTGAACACAGCTATTTCTTTGACTATAACAGTATAGAATAGTTTATTTTTTCTCCTTTTTTTTTTTTCTTTTTTTTGCAAAATGAATATAGGTGTCTTATATTGGTCCTGGCCAGTCAATGAGGACTTTCTAAGGTGACTAATACTTTAAAATTACTCCACAGAGACAGCACTCAATTCCTTTGGCATGACACAAGGATCAGTTGCAAATAATTATTTGGTCATCTTTGTATTACATTTTCTACCCCTATCTGCCTCACCAAGTCTGGAAAACATGCTTAGGAATAAGGATTTAGAACTTGATTCTAAAATTCACAGTGATCTGTTCAGAACAAAAATGTTATTGTTACCATTTTATCTATATGTGCAATATAAATAACCAAGAGTTCTCAAATCCTATTATGCAATGCTCTCAGTAAATGACTGATCCAGCAGATAAAAAATATTCATATGATGTAATTCTGTAATTTTGAATAAAGAAAATACATGAGAAAATGGTAAACTGCTTGAATAAAACTTGTAAATAAAAAGATATTTACACTTGTTGAAGAAACAGTTTGCTARTCGTAATTTACTCTTATTGATCAGAAGTAGCATTGTTTTTACTTCACCTGTCCATGTCGAAATTTTACATTATTGTTCTTAGATCTATGGAGCTTCCTTTTGCCAGCATCTCCTCTTGTCCCAATGAGGTTGATATAAACATTAGAATCTGTTTCAGCACCAAGTTTAGCACCTGTGTATACATGGACCTCATACAGCAACACTAGAAGAAGAAAAAGCTTGAGATTATCCTTGTAGTTAGCACATGATTCAAAAGCTTTCCCATCAAAATTTTGCCAGAACACTGTACTGACTTTCAAGTTTGGAACTAGCAACAGCTATCCATGCATTTCTTACTTCCAGGTTCAAATCTTGTAATCCTCTGCACAAAAATATGAAAAAAACAAGCTTAAAAAAATGCATTATGCTGAGTACATTGCTCAGCAAAGCAGCCCATCAAGCAAGTGTTCTCTAGTGCTCCATTTTCTTCTTTCACTCCCTGTTGAGTATTCACAATTTCAGGACCTAATTTGCAAAGTCTTTCTTGGCAAGTTATCTGGAGACCACCTAGTTGTGCCTAGTCATGGTCTCAAACAATAGCTATATTTCACCGGTACCAAGGCATTTTCAACCTCCAGATTTGTGCAAAACAGAATTTTCTGAGTGACTAACCTTCATTTCATCTTAAAAGGAGAATAGCAATCATGAATCTTGGGGTTTTTAGATTTTCACCTYACATACAACGGTGGGCAAGCAGATGAATGGGCTCCCTCATCTATAAAAACTGTACACTCAACTTGTTTTTGAAGGTTTCAACTTTTGTCACTAGTGGATGTTAACACTTTTAAAAACAGCTCTCAGTTAAAATATATTTACAACTTTTTAATGCCTCTTCTTCTAGTCTAAACCAAAGTCTTCCTTACACATAAAAAAATATACACTTACCTTCAAAGAATTCTGGAATATAATTCAGAGTTACTGTATTAACATATTTTGCACCACACTAATATTATCTTTATAATTATCCAGATAAGCAAACTTCTTTTAAAAAAAATTATTTGCAGTAATCACATACTGTTATATTTCATTTCAGTTTTTCTTATTGCGACTTTTAAGAAAGGTTTTCCTGTTTACAACTTAATGGCAATTTTTCCATGCAGTGTTTCTATTCTAATCACAGCTGGCCATTTCTGCTGCTATGTAGTAGATCACAGAGTAGATTACTGTTTCACTAATGGGTAATGTTAATAGTTCTTGGGAGTGAAGAAAGGTAGCAGAAGCCCTAACAAACACAGTTAAACACTACTTTTAAGAAGGAACTAAGATGAAAACAGAAAAGTATAACAAAATGCTTGAAACTGGACAATATTCTACAAAAACTAATTAAAATACTATTGCTTTTATACCACCAAATAGCTAGTAGAACCTGACATTTCCTTAAATTTTTAATTCACTGGACCCCAAGGCAGCTTATAAAACTCAAACATCATGTCATCCACTATCATTGAAGAATAGCTATTTCTGATTCCCAGTGGAGAAGATAAACAAGTAATAAAATAATACTGCAAATACTTAAGCAAAAAAATATAGCCCCACATATATTGAAAGATAGGAAGGAAATGTTGATGGGTAGACTGTATGCTTAAACAAATTAGAATATTTCTTTTAATCTGTATAAAATTATCCTAAACTGGCAAAGACAGTGTCTCCAACTCTTTACCATTATTACAACTGTGACTCAAAATAGGAGTGGTGTCCCTTGATCAGTTTTATTATTGTCTGTAACTCCAAGCATTCACTGCAGCTGTAACATCCATGCATTAGTGTACCAACACTTAGCCTGTGACAGAAAACTGATCTCAATAATACACGCACATCTTCAAAAATTTGTCAGAGCCTTATAAAGGTTTCAAGGTTTTTAACATAAAAATACCATGTTAAAACAAATGGTAGATATGGATAGCAAGTAACAAAGATAAATGGATCTGATAATTAGCATAATTAAGGTATATATCCAAATGACATTTTATATCATAACTCTTAGTATAATCATAACTGTGTGCAGATTAGCAACAGGAGAATATAAGGCAAACAAGAAACTGTTCAAAGGAGAGACGATAAGGGATGACAGCAAACTAGGAGAGGAAACGTGCAACAAAGCAAAGAGCCACACTGATCATGAAGGGGCAAATTCTTTCAGAGTGTGGAAGGAGAACGGTCATTTTTCCAAAAGAAAACCTGCCAACTGTATTCGTCTGTGACCAGCCATTTGAAAAATAGGGMAGGACTACCCATGGAGCAAGGCACTGGGGATTAGTAAAAGCAGGGACATACCAACATGAAGTCATCTCCACGCTCTTACATTCTTACTTACATTCCCAGTTTTGAAAAAGCAAAATATCTGTAGGAGCTAAGGAAGGGGTATAGACTGTTTACGTTATGACTGTTTATATACAAAGATTGGTATCTGTATTACTTACACCTACAAGTAATCTCCATGATCAAAACTGCAAAAATTAAGTAACTATAAGCACAATTTTAAAGCATATTCAAGGCTTTTTTTAAGAAGCCCTTTAACAATAAATGATTACAAGAAGAAAATACCAACAAGTTCTTTCATTTCTGGAGGGAGACCAAACCAAATGGATAAGTACAGGACACACCAGAACAGAATAAGAGATAATTATAACACAACACAAAGATATTAACAGATAAATAAATGACAGTTCCTTTTGTAGCACTGTGCATCTCTGTGGTAACCAGAGAGATGATAATGATCTAATCAAATACAGCTTTCTATTGCTACAAGCCTAAATAAATCAGTCTGAAGTAGAAAACATGCACATGTTGAAACATAAAGAACTGGAAAATATTTTCCATAGCTCCTTGTGTCTAATACATCTCTCACCATCTGGAAAACGTTAGGTCTGGCATTTATTTAGGTTACACAATCTTCATTATTTATAAAGGAACCTTCTTAACAAGAAGACCAGTTTGTGCTTTAAATTTTTGTACAAATTAACAATATGGGCTGCTATATTAGGATAATAAATGGAATGTTCATTTCCCTTAACCTGAGTATATGTTACAATGCATTTTATAGGAAACACACAAAAAATTAAGCAACAAGAATATTCTCCAAAACACGCTGTACATGTCTACTTAGAACATGCCACTATGGAGAAATGCTTGGAGCTTGAGTGGATGCAATTTTTTCAAACTTTGTCAAGCAGTTCCTCTAGATTGCAGAACAGCTACAAAAGGTGCTAGTGTTCACGGCTCCTGAGCTACAGATTGCTTAAATATAAGAACAAGAAGGATGATGCCACTCTGTAACAGATAAGAGAAGGTGCACCAGTAGTTTGATGAGCACAAGGGACAGATACAACCAAACCTGGAAAACGAACCTACTGGTCGAATATACTGCTGAGACAGCAAGACTCCCCATATGTGAAATTTGCCTGTTTGTAGCTTTCTGTGTATTGTTCACAAAACTCAGTTTTTTGTGCATAGAGTGAAATAAAAAGACCCTAGAAAATATGTTCAACTTCTGTGACTCTGGTTTAATTTCCTTTGAGAAACTGACCTACGTTAAGGCCCCCACTGCTGCCACATCTGAAATGGAGACCTGCTTCACTGCATTGAGAAAAAGCCATCCCGAAACTCTGAGAATTGGAACTCTATGGCCTGTGCCTCTATTCTGTAGTAGCATTTTCATTTTACTATATGCTGATTTAGTGAAACTACACCAGCTGAAAACTGGGGTGACAAAGCAGAGAGGTAGGCCCATGGGCAAAAAAAGGAAAGAAAAAGTTGAAAATTAAAATCAACCACTGAACAGAAGTCAGGGAATATTGTTTCAGCATTATGAGGGACCTGTTAGACTCACATCTAGCCACCTGTCTAATATGGGGCACATCAAAGTAATAGAAGAAACATCTTGAAAAATACAATAAATTTGATAAAGGATATAAGAGGATTAATTAATACAAGATAGCAGGAAAAAATCTCAGCTAGCACTCACTAAAAAAGAAAATGACCTTTCAGAAAATAAGTGATTGAAATCTTCAAATTGCTAACAGAGTAACTTTAGATAAGCTCTATAATCAAACAGAAAACTCTGGGACATGGATTCATAAATGCAAGAGTTGAAAAAAGGGAGGTAAAATGTTTTCAGGCAGAGGTATGGAGCTTTTAAAAGGCTCCATGAAAGACAGACATTAAAGCAGTATAATGACTGTGTTAAAAAAAAGGTATATCAAAAGTATTAAAAATACCATAGGAGTCACTGAGCGGTCAAGTGTACAAGTACCAAATTTATACTTGCTCAGTCCATAAAAATGCTATTATTGCTACCTCTTGACATGTTATCATAAGACATCAGGTGTTTTTTTAAGTGCCAACTCCAGCTTCTGGCACCTATTGATAACATGAGAACATGAACTACCTGGAATAAAGGGGAAGAGAAGAAAGGAAGTTTTATTCCTCTGGTTATGAAGACAAGGTAACCTAAGGACATACTAAAGGCAAGAGAATGCAAACTAAAGAACCCTTTTTTCCAGACTTCTTGTTCTGGGCACCTGAATCAGGGTTTCCAATATAGAAGGTTGGTATATTCCTGATCATTCACCAATGGTAAGAGTTAGTTTGGCCTCAATCTGCAAGCACAGTATATAATTCTCATTTTCTTACGAAGGAGTAATGTACAGAATTCAGTGACTTACGACATTTTCCTTTGGAAAATATAAACAGTAAGCAAGTATTGCAGGTTGCTTTGCATTAAAGACTAAGTTAATATTTTGATATGTTTTGGGAAAAGAAGAAAAAAATCCTAACATAACTGCAGAAATATTGGTCTTTTTCTGCTGACTTAGTATAAACTACTGTCTCATTGTCAGTTCTTTTCAAAGTAATTCTACTAGAAGAAAAGTACAGTCATTATTTTAGAATTTTAGTTAAGAGCAGATGAATTCAAGATAAATATACTTATCACTTATTACTCAAAGTACATTAGATAAGCTACCTCCGCATTACAACTGTCTGAGCCTAATGACACTGGTGTGCCTACAACAGCACATTAGTTTGAGTCAAGAAACTGAATCCCCTGGTTGGCCCTCCTTAATTCTTTTGGGATTGCAGCATGGAGGGGTTTTAGAGCAAAAAACTAGATTCTTTTTTGGATGAAACTAAACCAGAGAATATGTTCCAGGAACACACAATGAGGACGATCTTGCCACAAATTGGGAATCAGTCTGTGGGAACAGACTAGAAGCCCGGAGTAACTTCCCCCTAAACGCACATAATGAGGACATTGGACCCATAGCTCATTGGATTTTTAGCACCAACCGCTTCACTGTGCAAATCCACTCCCATCAGGCTGCTAGTGTAAACAGACAAATTGGCCAAATAATACAAAACCTAGAGAGATGCTAAATGATATACAACATTAAAATTGTCAAATTGTTTCTATTCAGTCCTCCCTTAATGATAGCGATCCAAGATATTGGAACAGTATTACACAATACTGCTCCAGATTCTGCCTTTTTTCCATATGATGTGCCCGCTTGAATGAAACGGTTATTTTGGCTTGATTTGTTAAACAGCAAGATTGAATCTCTGTCACGTGGTTGTATCATTTGGTATTTACTACCTGGTTTGCACAAATAGTGTTTGGCTTTTTGCCATGAGAGAAGGGTAAAGATACAGATTGGTGCAGCATCAAGACTAAAACGGAACAATTTCTTAATGGCTGGTAGTAGTTAAGAGGCACTATGTTCCTCAGAAGTTATGCATATATTATTTGAGAAGACATAAATACAAAACCACTGTCAGGTGAAGACATTACAATTAGAATTACAGTTCTCAGGTTTTCTAATCTCCAATTCCATTTACTCCTGCTATTTGGAACAATATTCTAAAAAATATATGGGAATATTCCTCATAACATGTAAGAAAATTAGCAACTTTGAAAAAACACACTTACTAATAAATTTTACAATAGGAAAGAGAAGCTTGACTATTTACCTAAGTAGTTAGTGCCTCCTGAGTGATTAAACAGGGATGCAAATTTTGCAGAGGTAATGCTTGAGTCATTACTATTTGCTTTGGTCATCTTTTGCACTATTTCGATCAGTGTGCACATTCTAACTTTTCTGTATTTGCCTGCATATTTCTCCAAGTGGAAAAGAAATCTAAATCTTTTGAGCTGGAATTTTTCCTGTCTCAGCCTAAATATTTGTCTTTTATCTCAAATCAGTAAAGTTATTCCTTCAATTATGTGAACAAGAACAGGGCAGAACTCACCATTTATATTCTCATTTGAAGTTTATGTTCACCTAAACATAACAGTAAGAAAATTCAACACTTCTTATATCATGCACCCCTTTAGATCAAAACTTCAGCCATATCTGAACACAGTCCATGTTAGGTTATATGATAAAGGTCTTCTGCACACTCACAAAGGAGAATAGACAGACATGGGCAGGGGGGAGCCCAAATAACACCCTGCTCTGCCTTCTCCCAGGCCCATCACAGGAGCCATCAGCCCATTTCCACAAGCACAGGGGCACGAGGGCAGGTGGGAACCCATACCAAGGACTCAGAGGAAGTGACACCCTCTCCCAGCCCTTGCAAGGGCTGTCCCAGGAGAGTCTCAGTCCCAGTGTCCAGGCATGAAACCCATCACAATGAGTCAATTCTGGAGTACCTATTGGACTGCTGGGGTTTGCTGCCTAGGGGTGTGGAACACAATATAGGGGAAGAGCATTTCGGGATGCACGGGACTTATTATGGGACTTTTAGGGGAGGAACCAAAGGCAGGGAAAGGGATGGATCTAGGTGATTTGGGGAGGAACGAGTGTGGCAAAATAGAGGGATCAGGGGATCAAAAGGGCTGGACACAATTAACTGTTTGCTAGTTAGTATGGTTGTCCGGCTGTGTCCTGCACCTGATCAGTGCAAACTGTCCCATTTTCCTATTAATTTGCTTTCTAACTCTTCCTGGGTGAAGGACTCTGTGTAAGCATGTGTGGGTAAGGAGTCTGAGTGCCAGCAACCGGACTGGGACACAGTTGGGGTCCTGCATGACAGCAACTAGAGAGACTGGAGGGAGTGAAATTAAGTGTTGGTGACTGGAGTGGGACGAGGGGTCAGAGGCCCATGTCTCTAAGGGCAAGACCACAYGAGCAGCAGCTGACTGTTGGAAGGACCAGGGGAGTCACGGCCAGCTGCCAGAGACACCATGGGGTATGGGTGTCTCTAGGGGTGAGACCTGCTGAGGTGTATGTGTGTCTGTCTCTAAGGGCAAGACAGCTCTGTGTGTGCGTGCATGTGAGTGTGAGATGGCCTGTACCAGCAGCTGGAGCGGGGCTGCAGCCTCAGGGGCTCATATGCCCAGGTGCCAGCAACTGGGGGGACTGGCATCCAGGGGCAGCTGCTGAGTAGATGGAGTGTGTGAGCCCAACTGCTGGAAGCATCCACCTTGTACATATGCATACACATATATATTCCCACTAGTGGACCTCCACCCTGCTCAGCCAGAGATGGGAGGGGGATGAGGCTGCTGGTGCTGTGTGTTTGTGCGTCTGCTCTGTGTGTCTGGGTTATCTGTGCAGCTGGCCATGTATACATGTATATATATGTGGTATATACATGTGCTCTCTCTGTGTGTGCTGACTAGGAACACATGCTCAGCTTCACAGTTGGCTGGACCTGGGACCATGCAGCTGCAGCAGCCTCACCTACATTGAGCTACCAGATCTGGTCTGATTGCCCTAACACTCCTGTGTTGTCATGATGTTATAAAGCTAAGTCAAAAGCACTCAGAATAAAGTTTCTATATTATTTTCATTGAGTGATACTTAAGATTTACCCTGTTTAGGACGTAATCACTAATTTCCAATACCTATCACTTAGAAAATAGTTGAAAAATTTTTCTTTGATTTTGTGCATCACAATGTAACTAGGGGAAGAAACCAAATCAAAATAGCAACAAATAAACAATCTAACACTTGTAAAGTTTGGTAAACTAAAAATATCTGGAACCGCCAGAAAAAAGTGAGACTGGGTAAAGAATCACAAAAAAAACCAGGTTGGAGCAGACCTCCAGTGATCATCCGGTTCAACAGCATGCTCAATTAGGGACAACTTCAAAGACAGACCAGGTGAAGTTTTTTAAATCTCCAGGGCTGGAAAAGCAAAAGTTGGAATAGGAAGAGAAAAAGGAGCCACAGACCTAGAAGCCTTGGCAATGGGTAAAAAATAGGAAAAGAAGGGAAGACAAAGGCAGACATACATTGGAGGCATGAGAAACCTGAGTTACATATGGAAGTTGAGACTGGTGTGATGGAGATACTGAGAAAGAACTGAAAGCATCACTTAGAGTAGGAGGCCAGATTAGTGTCAGCTTTTTGAAGTGGCTGAGGGACAGTCAGAAGAACTAAGGGGCATTACCAAGGTGTGAAATTTGGATGGAAAAGAAGGGATTTCAGAGAGGAAGGTAAAGAAAAACTGACAGAATCAGGAGATAACATAGGATTTGAAGAAGAGAAGCTAGCAAAAAGAAAGACAAGGAATCAAAAATCAGCTCCAAGGTTTTGGGTCCCTATTGAGTGTATAGCAGACTTTGGCTGGAGAAAGCAAGAAAAAATATAAGGAGAAAATTACCCTTTCTTCTAAGAGAGAAGTTGAGCATTAACGTAAGTATTAAAGAACAACAATTAAAAAAACAGTGCCTTCTGAGTTTAGTTTATATCTGTTCATTTTGTTTAAAGTTTCCAGCACATCACTTTTATAGTTAAGCAAATTTAATACCACTAGGAGATACCAGATTGAATTGAAAATACAGGGTACAAATTACTAAATCATACCAGATTAAGTAATAAGTAGTACATTGTTTGTTCCGCTGGAGAAAGTGACTTGATGTGGTTTGTCCAGTACTTGTAAGCAATTAGCTTTTAAATGGGAAATGCAAATGGATAATGTTTCATTTGCTTGTTCTTGAGAAACTAAATAGGAAATCCTTGGGAGGCCTTGCTGAGTTTATATTGATGTTCAATTTAAATGTGCCTAAAATCAATAATTAATTTGTAAAACTTACAATTTCAGGAAATTTCCAAATCCTTTCTAATGTGTCTTTTCTTACAAATTTGAGTCATATATTTTAATAAAGATAATGTTCCTGCAAAAGCAAGGAACAGTAATATAATGATTAAAAAGTAAATAAATGTGCTGTTTTAAACATATTCCCAGCCTTTGATAAACTGACTTGATTTTTCTCATACAAGTACATAAATGGAGTGCACCTACCAGAATATTAGTACTTTTCTATGAATGGGTATTTCAGACTGCATAATGTATATTTGAGTTATTGATATTGAATTAATTGTTCATACAACTTRATTGGCTTCTGCACTATTTTTCTATTGCACTAGTATAAGATATTTATGTCACTGTAAGAAGTGGCATATGGTACTGTGGTATATGTTAATGATTAAGGCCCAGTTTTTGAAATCTCTTATTGAAGTCACTAAATACTCTGCAGAATAATTAAAAAAAAAAAAAAAAAAGAGCAGAGGGGAAATGTGAGCTGGCACACACGTGTTTCTCAGCATCTTCTGGCTTCTGTAATAGAGATCGGTAGTCCCTTTTGGCCTTAAAACTCATCAAAAACATTCACACATCACTAGTCTTGACTTTTTTTCAGAGAACTGTATTCTTTTGAGTTGAGGTTTTTCACTTGTTTGATATTTTCTTCTGAAATGATTTGATTGTCACTAAGTGCATGATGACCCTTTTTTATGTTGAATCACTGATTTCTTGCAATATTCATTGCTTCATTTTGCATACAGTTTGCCTGAATGATAGCGCCGATCTATATAAGACCTACCTCTGTCAGACGGTATTATCTATCATCAGCTACATTGTTGTCATTCTATTAAAGTAAAGAGAATTCTATAAAAAATAAACATTGTGCTAAATGATTATACTGGCTCCCTATTCCTTCATAGGGGCCCAGGACTTTTTAGATAATGACTTTATATGATGGGCTATTTCCTGCTTCACTTGAAGAGAACAAAGTGCATCAAAGCTGTGGTAAACTTTGAAGTACCAAAGTGCCACCCTGCACCTAACAGTTTCTTTCTGAATGGCTGTGTCTTGAGTCTGATTTGGAAAACACGTGTGATGATTCAGATCATGGATTTCTGGTAAAGAATATTTTATGCAGCACAAGAAAGGATGATATCAAACTTGCTAAAAGGAACTGGATGTCACATGACATTACACACCTTGATATGCCTTGATTTCCTGCCTGATGTCTTGTTTTAAAGAGCAGTATTTGCCAGTGATTTAGGGGCACTCTGAGAAATCAAGAATTTTAAAGAGGTAAGATGCCCTGGCCACAGCTATTATTCTGATTTGGGGGAGGAAAGGAGTGGAGTAAAATGATCACTTCCCGTTTCTGTGGAACTAGAAAGTATCTGGAAGGGATTGTTTCATGGTTACACTGGCTTTTGGGCAGTCTGCCCTGGAAGAAACACAAAAAGCTGTCATATACTCAGAGGATATGGCTAGTGAACACATGATCTAAAATACTGAGCACATACATGGCAAAAGCTCCTTTGCGGGGTTTCTTATTGCCACTTCTCTCCACGTATCACCTTCACCCTTGTCTTCTGCAAGCCAGCACTCTATGGGGAGACAAATCTCTTCATCAGAAAGAGGGACCACTCTTTCAAGTCTGACTTCCTCCAGGTACCAACTGGGATCATTTCCAGTGTTGTTGTGGCCAATGCGGATTTTATATAGCTGCCCAAGATCTCTGAGATTAATCTGTAATGAAAAAAAAAATCCCGGATTTTAATAACAAATTATAATGTTGTCTTTTAGCAATCCTTCTTACAAGAGGAAGCAAGCTAAATGTGCAGCTAACGTAACCTAGAGTAATGGGGTTTTTTTAGAAAATGAAGCCTTAATATACAGTGAATTCCAGAGCAATCGAGCAAAAACATATGGAGTAGTCTGCAAGCGTAATTATATTGACTTCAGTACCGTATTATTTAAAGTGACTAAAGGGCTCAAACAATTCAGCCTGGTTTTAGATCTCTTGACAGAATCCAGTTTGTAGTGTTATAATGTAAATCTTTATTTCTAGACAAATACTTTAATGAGCAAAAGTACCTTCAGTCATTGCTGCATGAAATAATATATTTTGCAGTCCATACAGTTACCATCAGCAGAGCCCTATTAACTATTCCTACCACTTATCAGTCTGCTATGGCCCACTTTTCTCTTTATCTTCTATTTTTATGTGCATTGGTGTGAGGGTTAACTGTTCTGTAAGTGCTGATGCCACACTGCAGCAAATTTAAACAATAAAACATGACTATATCACATTGAATATTGCAGCCCTGAAATAAGAGGTACTTTGTTTTGGGCTGCAGAAGTTTTTTGAGCAATGCTGACGGCAAGAACCTAAGCACAAAAGCAGGGTTAACCACTTTCATTTTCAGTGATGTGTTTGAAAGCTCATGGTATTGGCAAAAAAAATCACAGCGAAAAAAAGAACAAAAAATAGTTTTTTCTTTTACCATTATACCAATTTTGTACTGTTTAGCATCAAACCAAAAAGCAAACAAACAAAAAACAGATTGACAAACAATTAACACCAACATTGCCCCAGTAGTCCAAATCACCAAAAAGGATGAACTAAGTTTTGTGTTTGAAGGTCCATCGCATCTGTTCTGGAAGGTAATATTAATAAGTCTGCCCCAGAGTGAGAGTTTCCCCTTCAATGTTTTTTGCTAAGGAAGACTACCAGGTAATGCTCCTTTTTTCTGTGCAGCTGAGAAATGTCAAAGACACTAGAGACATAACCCTTTCACTCTTTTGTTGAAATGTTTTCCTAGGCAAGGACACTGGCTAGTGTAACACTGACATTTCTTGGTCATGAGGACCATCACAGAAGAGAGTCTTGCAGCCCTAATGATCACCATTTCCTCGCATCCCTGAGGCAAGCCTGGCACAACTCAATCTCATAGGATGATATCATGACACATATGCTAGCGGTATAAAGTCTGAACAGAGTCACACTTATGGCCAAAGTAGTAGGTTTTCCTATATTAAAACAGTATGTTAAAATAAGAGGTGCTAAGTGAAGGTATAATTATAATATTAATGCAATAAAACCATCAAAAATATGCTGCTAATACTCACAGCAGAATTACAGCAGCAGATAAAAAGCTCTCTGAAACTAACCACAAATGTAGCTAGGACATAGGCTAAGTTGCCATAATAACCCTGTCATCCAGCTACAAAACAGAGACTTCTGCAGTGGGCAAGTGACTGCTAAGGTTGTCTTGCAAATAAATATAATAACATATTAGAACTCTCACCCTTTATTGCAAACTAAATAAAGCATAGTATTGGCGAACAACAAAGATGGTGCTCTCCTGAGATCTAGGCATTGGCTGCTATTTGTGGTGCAGAAGTGTTAAAGGGCAATTTAGTGAATAAAACATTGAAACTTTGTGACCTCATGCCCATGATTAAATTCTGGCATAACCCTTCTTGAAAGAGGAGCATCACAGCCATCCTTGCATACAGAATTCATTACCATGACTCTCAGTCAGGATGAGGAAACTTTGTCGAAGAGCCTCATTTGTCGTCTGAAGCATCTAATCAGTCATTTGGCTGTGAAGCAAACTGAAACATTATTGATAAAAAAAATCCTGCATATCTATAGTGGGTATCATATGAGTTGGCTGAAAAGTGAAGCCATAACTTTCTTAATTATATTCATTTTATTTATCATATTATGCTAAAGTGCATTTTTTTCAGAAGGAAGTCTAAGATGAGAGATATGTTTCCATGTGAATCTGCAAAGGGTTTCAACACTGTATCATAGACTCATAGAACCATAGAATAGTTTCGGTTGGAAGAGATCTTTAAAGGTCATCTAGTCCAACCCCACTGCAATGAGCAGGGTCGTCTTCAACTAGATAAGGTTGCTCAGAGTCCTGTCCAACCTGACCTTGAACGTTTCCAGGGACAGGGCATCTACCACCTCTCTGGGCAACCTGTGCCAGTGTTTCACCACCCTCGTTGTAAAATATTTCTTCATTATATCTAGCCTAAATCTACCCTCTTTTAGTTTAAAACCATTCCCCCTTGTCCCATCGCAACAGGCCCTGCTAAAAAGTTTGTCCTCATCTTTTCTGTAAGCCCCCTTTAACTACTGAAAGGCTGCAATAAGGTCTCCCCAGACCCTTCTCTTCTCCAGGCTGAACAACCCCAACTCTTTCAGCCTTTCTTCATAGGAGAGGTGTTCCAGCCCTCTGACCATTTTCATGGCGCTCCTCTGGACCCACTCCAACAGGTCCATGTCTTTCCTGTGGTGAGAACTCCAGAGCTGGACGCAGTACTGCAGGTGGGGTCTCACCAGAGCAGAGTAGAGGGGCAGAATCACCTCCCTCAACCTGCTGGCCTCATTGTAGCTAATGTTTGGCAGACCACTGGTACATCAGCTCTGAAAAAAAAATTACATCTAACAGTGTCTTCTCTCAACARTGTAGGTTACTGTGAGCACATCAGACTTCAACTTTCTGCATTGCCTTCCTAGGGACTAAAGGATTTTTTTCATATCTTCCTGACATAAAGAAGGTCAACAGCCTTCTGGTCTGCAGTAGGAAGAGTGTTGCCAGTAGATCAAGGGAGGTGATTATTTCCCTCTACTCAGCCCTGATGAGACACATCAGGAGCGCTGTGTCCAATTCTGGGCTCCGCAGTACAAGAAACATGGACATACTGGAAAGAATCCAGTGAAAGGCCATGAATATGATTAAAGGACTGGAGCATCTCTCACATGAGGAAAGGCTGAGAGAGCTGGGACTGTTTAGCCTGGAGAGGAGAAGGCTCAGGGGAGGATCTTATCAATGTGTATAAATACCTAATGGGAGGGGCTAAAGAAGACAGAGCCAGACTCATCTCAGTGGTATCCAGTGAATAGTCAAGAGGCAATGAGCACAAGTTGAAATACCATAAATTCCACTTAAATACAGGAGAAAAAAAATAGGTTGGAGTGATCAAATGTTGGAACAGATTACCCAGAGAGGTTATAGAGTGGGAAATATTCAAAACCTGACTGGACAATGTCCTAAGCAACCTACTCTTGCTGGCCCTGCTTTGAGCAAGGGGCTGGACTAGGAAATCTTGGGTCATCCCTTCTAACCTCAACTACCCTGCAATTCTGTAGCCCTCAGTGCAATGGCATCGCCTTATTGACATAATTATCTCAAGGGTGAAAAGCAGATTCAACATTGCTGATACTAAGAAATCCCTAAAACTAAAAAAGTGAAAGCAATTTTTGCAAGAGACAGAACTGTTAAAGGGCTGCCAAAGAGCTGGCCATATAAAGTAAGGGCCATCAAAAACTTTATCACTTTTTCATCTTCTGTTTCAATACAAGATAAATTTATCTTATCTTGTTTAGCATAAGGCCTGTGCTGTATGAAGTGTCTATTCTCTTTATAGAGTTGTACCAAGCCCAAACAAAAAAAAATCTTTTTAAAAGCAAGAGTGAGAGAATAAACCACACATTAGTCATACCACTAACTTCTGAAAAGTGCTCAGATACTGAGATGATAGGAGGCATAAGACTGTTCATAGACTAGAAAATGGCTGAGGGAAAGGCAAGACAAGAGCATGTATTAGTAAAGGCAGAAACTGGATTTGGGCACTTGACATGGGAAGGTGGGGGAGCTCTTAACAGAGAGACCTTTAACAAAGGAAACTAGTGTCACAAAATTTCAGAAACAACCACCTGAAGCCTACCAGGGGGCTAAATGGACAGCGTAACCTGGGAGAGAGGAGTGACTCAAGAGAGACAGACAAGGGTTTTTAATATGTATTCATTTTGCACTTGTGTTGCCATCAGGTAGAAAAAAAAAGAAGTTTTATAGATATATGGCTGAAAGATTAAACCTGAAATTGAGTACACAAAGTTCTCCAAGAAACTACCTTAAAAGGGAAAAACGTATGTACATGTATATACACTCCATACTGCAGTACTCCATACTGCAGAATTACGGAACAAGCAGCACCATGTTCAGTCACTCTCATTTCTTGAAGATGAGATGAATTGTGGTTTGTGAGCTCTTTATGATCCTTCTATGTTGTTTTCTTGGAACAAGCTAAATTTTGCTTCATGCACAGCCTGTAGCTGATGGAGATCATTTTACATACTTCTCCCTTTTATCTCATTAAGGAATGAAGTTCATGTTGTTATCATATACACTTCGTAGAGAGGTGGACAGTTTCAAGTGGAGATAAAGCCAGCAGTATGAATGTTTTATGCTGCCTTAAGTGTATCTGACTAAAGCCTGGGTTTCTTTAAGTTTTATTCAACAGTTTCTGGACCTAAATGGCTGTTATAGAAAACAGGGACAGCTGGAAAATAGCAGGACAGAAGCTATGCTCATCTTTTAGACGTTGGCAGTCTCATAGAGTGAATAGCTACATTAGTGCTTGCGGTCACTTTTGCAATCTTCCCACTTGGGAAGAATTCTCACTGAGCTCATTACAGGCTCTTTTATTTTAACAATGGGAGGAAAAGCATGAAAATGGATTTGTTTCAACCTATTTTTATAAAATTTGGTTTTCTCCCCACTGCTTCTCATTTTACTTTAGAGATCTCAGTTTTGACTGATGAAAGAATGAATATGGATCCAGGGTACAGGAATGAAAGACACGCAGTGAAACATAACATATTCTTACAGTCCGTAAGGCTGATTCTAAAGGAAGAAGTGTCAATTATTAATGCATAGATTATTTAAAATGGTTGACAATTTTATTTAAACAGGAGGAAACCAAAATGAAAAACAACAGATAAGCTTCTAAGTATAATGCCTCCATGTGATGCAGTACAGCATAAGGCACACCTGATGAACACAATTCTTTACAAACAAGGTACCTTTAAGTGGAAAGAAAAAAGCTGGTTTTAACACTGTAACAATCTCATCACAGGAACACTATTTATTAAGTTTTATGATCATGTCTGCAAGTATTAGTAGGAGCCCTGCTCTTCATCTACCTATATTACTATCTGGTATTTTGCCCTGATAGAGTATGGCAGTGTTCAAAGGACTGTTTATACAGATGAAGAATCTTTAAATAGTGTGACTGGATATGGCACCAACTTTACAAGTTGGAGAAATGGGCTCATGCAGCAAAATTCACACCAGGGATGGATTCCAGTTTCCAATTCTCCTAAAATATCGCACATACTTCACGTCCCATGCTTGCAAACACGGAACGACTATTTTCCTTACAAAGACAGCTACCAGCTACAAAATACAACATAAGGTTAAAGTGAAGATTTTGAAGATTTCTTAGAAAAAAATCCAGTACTCTTAATAGCTTAATATAGTGTTATTTAAAATAAACTTGACAATGTGTTGAGATCAGTAAGACCAACACTGTCCTAAAGAGATTGCAGAGCTGATAATGAAGCAAACTCCCAAAGCAAAGCATGGAAGAATTCTTGTTAAGGAGGTGCTAGTCCTGCCACTCTCACTAAGGCTAGCATACAATATTTTGAAAGCAGATCTACTGAACCAGTCAGTGCTTTTACTGACTTCATTATTACTAGAAGAGCAGAACTTGTACCCGAAGTTATGGAATTATTCTGTATTGAAGTAATAAAAATTGAGAGATTGCAGCTGGCTTTTACAGAAGATAATAGGCTTACAGTCTTCCGTTTAGCTCTCTTTGACACAGAAGGGAATATTTGGCATGACCAAACATTAAAATAATACTTATAAAAAGAATTTCTTTATCAAACACTCGTAAGAGATAATTCACCATGTTTCAAAGAATGATGATGCAGAATACAGGGATCTGGAGAATATAATTTACAATATAATTGAAGCTTCAGTGTCTTGAGTAACTCAACATACTGCCAAAATCAGTATTTTTGAAATACTGATAAATACTCAGGGACTGTGATGACACCAGAGGAAAATGCAGGAAACAGATCACAGTTGTGATAAAAGCTGTAACTTATGGTAGATTGATAGCCCTCTACTGGAGGAGGAATGACTCTCCACAGAAAAATTATGCCCTAAAAACTATGCCTGAATAGTAACAGAAGTAGAAAACCATAGCCTAGAAGTAGTTTCTTTGAACACACAGGAACAATTACAGAGCAGAAAGGGAAATCCATCAAATTTAAATTCCTTTTCTTTCCAATTCCCATATTGTTCATCCCTGACTTTACCATCTGGTAGAAATAATTGCTAAGACACAAGGGCAAATATAGTGCAGTTTACACACAACTATCTTGTGGGAACCTAGAAGCCATGACTCCAGTCAGAAACAAGAACTGTCCCCATCACACAACAACTGTAAATTACCTTCAGTGAATTTCATGTGCTACCATCATATGGAAATCTTCAAGGGCAATAGCCTTGTTACATTCTACCTGCGTTATAATGGAGGTTGACCAGTTTTTAATCTAATTTACACAAATCTTAATCAGAGGTAGCCAAAGTTAATGAAGTTACAGCAGCTGTATACAGCAATGCAAGCAACATCAAATTCAAGTTCTAGATGAGCAACAAAATCTCAGCAGTATACAGAGCAGCACCTTTTGATTTACTTAAGTTTTAATAACTTTCTTTTTTCATTCTTTTTAACATTACTGAACATTCTTTATTTACTTTTAGGTGTCCAAGTTACTATGC
Organism: Oceanodroma leucorhoa; assembly: GCA_030449065.1. Taxonomy (NCBI): domain Eukaryota; kingdom Metazoa; phylum Chordata; class Aves; order Procellariiformes; genus Oceanodroma; species Oceanodroma leucorhoa. Next base: position 6,304,495 of record JASVER010000019.1, read on the forward strand.
AGTTAACTGTACTTTCTATCAGACTATTATTCTTGATTTTTATTAAAATAATCCAGTACAGTTTTGTCTCATTCTCTTCTTGTGGGCCATTTCTCTGTCATTTCTTATGATTATATCTATGACCAAAGCAATTTTGAAATGAGGTGGTATTTTGATTGTTTTTGTGGGACATGATTGTGCTTTATTTTTTCCATTATATTATGCTGAACTCTTGTGGCTCCCTGCATCAGTTCACACTTTCTTAAAAAAGGGGTTACCTGGAGTTTAAACAGCCTTCAAATACGCAGCACATTTCTACACAAAGGCTGCAAATCAAGGACCATTTAGTCAAGATTTTCCCCAATGTACTTAACAGATTAAACTAGAGTAATAGAAAGCTATAGCAGCTATCCAATTTTTCTGCAACCCCACAGTTTTTAGCGATATTGATGTTATTACATGGTGCTTTTAATGTTGGAAAACTGCAGAGTTATAAAGTGCTGAAATATTTGGAGAACACAGCTTTCTTTTGGATTAACAAAAAACTCAGCTACTTTATTAAATTGAGACCTTTAAGGGGAAAAAAAAGTGGGAAAAAGAAGCAAAATTATTTTATCTGTTCTTTTCGTTCTCTCCCCGTTGATTAGCACTGAATGGAAGTTAAGTAAGTGGTTTTGAGAAATAATGGATGGACAGTAAACTAGTCAACCTCGAAGCTTTGATGATGTTAGAACTCAGGGAGAAGCCTTCTCAAAAACCTCTGAAATTTAAAGGTCTCATTACACAAGAATTTAAAAGTTTTATTACACAATTAGCTTTTGTAAAAGGTTTAAGTTGTACTCCTCAGTCAAGATTCATCACACTTAAACTGCACCAAAGTGCTTTGCCTAGCCTCCAAGCCTCTTCCAAGCTTTCAGTGGTATATCACCAAAGAAAAACATCAGGCACAAAGACCTAGGTACAGTGTAGAAGACCAAAACCTCGGTGCTAGTGTGGATAGCAACAGGTCATCATAGTTCCTGGACCARGTATCAGGTCTTGCTTTGATGCTGGGAGGATAAAAATGATGCTTTGAGAAACATACTGTTTCTTCCAAAGAGAAAGAAAGCAAACAAATGTTCTTGGTACTTCCCTCAATGAACTGAGTAAATGAGTAAGAACTTGCTGTCAGACAGCATTAACCAGCTGAATAAATATCCAAGATGATCATCTAGCCAGAATGATTTGAAAAGGAACACGTAAATTTAGTCTTCAGATAAACACTGATTTCACCTTCCTGTTTTGATATGAAATAATCTTAAACCAGCATTGTCTGCAAACTTTAGCCAAGTTACTTTCAACTTAAATAAATGTTAAGGAAAGACCACCATTGACTTGCCTCTGCAAGAACTTACATATTTATACTTCAAACTGGAAAACAAAAATTTAAAAAAGAGAATTTTCCTGTCCTACCTGTCACTGATTCCCCATCATATGTTTATTATGCATAAATTATTTCAACCTAAATGGCATATCACAGATTTAATGATTGCAACAGGTGCAGTCCTTAGGAACTATAAGAACTGGAGGAAACTGTAGGAGTTATAGGAAGTTGGAGAAGCCCTGGGAAATGTCATGCTTCCGAAGCACCTCTCAGAGGTTTCTGTGAAGAAGTGAGAAATCTCCCCATTTKCTTGGAGAAGTAGGACATCTCTAGTCTAAATCACCCGAGTTAACCTACTCGGTGTGACTTGACTCTAGTCCCTAGCCATCCCCCCTTTCCTTCTTACTTTCTCCAAGAAAAGGTTCACATGACAGTGTGCTTCAGTGGAAGTCTGAGGAAACCCATGGAATAATTTACAGTGGGCAATTCCAAAGATGGATATGCAACAGAAGCCATAGCCAGGACTAGCTTATTGAATCAATGTAAAGAACAGACAAAGAAAGTTTTTTCTACCTCTGCAAATGAACAACTAGTTAAAACTAGCACATGAAGGAGATGCAGGTATGAAGCAGATTCTGAGAGGCATGTCTGCTTGATGTAGTTCTGAATACATTTGCTGATTCAAATCTTACTGTCATAAAAGTCAGCCACTCCCTCAGAAATACTTAATGATCTTTACATATCACTTTGAGTCCTTTTTATTACCGCCATTATCCAGTTTTGAGAAAAGCTATTTTGCATATGTTTTGAATTCTCCAGTGTTTATATAACAGCCATACTATACCTTAAATGTATCTTCACTGTTGGGATTAAACAGCTGGTGTTTCCCAGATCCCAAAATAATAGGACCAGAAGCTTTGTTTTCTCCATAAGCATAAAGGGATACTGTTGCTGTTGTGCCAGCTGTTTCAAAATCCCCGGTGACTACAGTAATCTTCCAGTCTCCTTCTGTAAAGTAAAGAATAAAATCAAGATGCTTTTATAACTGTTACTGATATGTAGCAAGATACTTGAAAGATATAAATAAAAGCATAGTTTAGCCCAGGGACCATAACTACTATGTACCTAAAAGATGATGATGCTTGGAGAGGCAACAGAAGATTGGCTAAATACTACATCATTCAAACTCATCTTAGGCAAGTTGTGAAACTTTAAAGATTTAGGAGGTTTGCAGCATACTAAAGCTGGAAATATGAACACAGAGCCTAGTGAGATTTCTAGCGATAACCCTGTGGGTCATCACAGAAAAGCCCAACCTCCAGAATTTGGATTATGACAACACATATAACCAAGAAATGCAACAGGAAAAAGTATCAAAGCATTCCAACTAAGTGCAATTGCCTCCCATTTTATATTGATGTGACACATCAACAAGAGCTCTGTTTGCCTGGATGGAGGCATGACATTGAGATTAGCATGAAAAAAAAAGATTTTGGAGAAAATTCTGACACTAGACGAGGACTCTTTAGAAAATCATTTTACATAAAGCTTCCCTGCTACTAAAATGTCATCTCTGCTTCCATACAATGCACACAGTTATTTAAATATCTGAAAGYAGCTTAATATAAATCTTATTTAAAAAAAAGAACAATTCATAATTGGACAATGCATTTCTACATCTGAAAAGCTGGGATCACACGCTCTCCACCCCTCTTTTCATTGCAGCTTTTGCCTGTATAAAACAAGTTCCACTTAGTGACTTAAATTCATTCTGTGCAAGGCAAACAACAAATGAAATACCAACCCACTGTCATCTTATAAATAAATGCCACAGTGTACACTGCAGTTTTATTAATAGAAAGCTGTCTGGTAATGCCAGCATGAATTAAATCTGTTGTCTGACAGAAGTATTTATCTTGGGCCAGCCCCGTTATCCCTCAGTAATTTACCCCACAAAGACTGAACTGGAGAAGGAAGTTTGGCCTCCGGTTTTCCAAATTTTTGAGGTCTGGCTGACCCCTGGTTTTGGAAGGTGATACATTTTTAAATACACATAAATACACAGCTAGGAATTCAGAAAACAGTAACAGCTCATTTCGTCTGATCAATCAAACCTGGCCAGCAGGCCGAGGGAGGTGATTCTCCCTCTGTACTCTGCTCTGGTGAGACCCCACCTGCAGTACTGCATCCAGCTCTGGGGACCCCAGCACAGGAAAGACATGGACCTGTTGGAGCGGGTCCAGAGGAGGACCACAAAAATGATCAGGGGGATGGATCACCTCTCCTATGAAGAAAGGTTGTTGTTCAGCCTGGAGAAAAGAAGGTTCCAGGGAGACCTTATTGCAGCCTTTCAATATATAAAGGGGGTTTATAAGAAAGGCAAAGACTTTTTACCAAGGCCTGTAGTGACAGGACAAGGGGGAATGGTTTTAAACTGAAAGAGGGTAGATTTAGATAGGACACAAGGAAGAATTTTTTTACGATAAGGGTGGTAAGACACTGGAACAGGTTGCCCAGAGAAGTTGTGGATGCTCCATCACTGGAAATGTTCAGGGTCAGGCTGAATGGGGCTTTGAGCAACCTGATCCAGTGAAAGATGTCCCTGCCCATGCAGKGGGGCGGACTGGATCATCTTTAAAGATCTCTTCCAACCCAAACCATTCTATGATTCTGTAAAGGAACTGAACCATCCAACTTCCACTAAAAATTGTCAGACTCCAGTAACACACTCTTCTGTGCCTTTGAAAATTTGCATCCTCACAGCTTTCTCTATAGACCCACTTTCTTGACAAAAGAACCATAGCACCAGGCTACAAAAGGATCAACATCAATTAGAAGGGTGAAAAGCCTCTATACATTGAAGGTGGAAACAAAGAGCATAAGGCAGGGGCTCCCTGCCCCATAGAAGAGTTCATTTAACAAAAAAAGTCAACCTCTTCTGTTTTCAAACAATATAATATTAATTCTTTAAAGACACAGTTCCTTTGGACCATTTGACTGGAAAATAAGGACAATTCAATTTACAAGTGCTTATGAAGAGTGGTGCAGACAAATGGTAAAATATGACCTACTACTCCCCCTAAAAATCCAAAAGTCATTCAGAAACAAATATTCATTTTAAAGCAGGCAAAACTTTTTTTTTGGACTTGTTCATTGTCTGATTTATTGTACCTCAATTGTTTTTGATGACCTTTTCTATTCTATTATCCTCTCCAAGTGTCTCTTTTGTTAAGCAATCCAGTTTTGAAACAATGCGGTTGGTACTCTTGAGACTATATATTCTAGCTAGCTCAACTCCTGCCTCCAAAGGATAAGTGTAGTATCAGTAAACTATTTTGCACACAAGTACATCTCTGAAGGTAAAAAATGGAATCAACCTTCCCCAAAAACATGATAGAAAAGAGTTTTGGTTTGCACTCCTCTATAGCGACTTTGAGGCTTTTTCTTTTTCTGGAAACAGACAGGACTTTGTGTTTGAAGGACAACGTGGGTATAGGAGAAGAATCCTAAAATTTCTAATCTCTTTGATGCCAGAAATCCTCACTGCATTCCTACATGCTTCCAAACAGAAACTGTAAAGGAAGTATTACAAACACAAAATTCTCATTCCCTTTGGAATAAAAAGCTGGGGTTTGTTCTGATGAGGTAGAATACCAATAGTTCCTTAATGACTGAAGAAGAATACACATTGAGGAGAAAAGAATACAGAAAAATGTGTAATGAGGTGACTTTCATTTAGCATACATGGAGGAAAGGTGCAACCTGACGCCAAGTACATCCCTGGGGACACCAGAAAGTGGTACCTTACCACAGATGACTTTCTAGAATTTTTTTTTTTCTTTCTTTTCTAGAATATTGGAAACAATACAAGACACTAGATCCCAGAAAAAAGAACTCTGTTTTACAAAAAAAAAAGTGATACAGAATGAAAATTAGATATTCAAAAAAGCTCAATGGAAAAAAGGAAGTGAAAAAAATCTCGGATCAACCACTCAGCCAGGAATTGGGGCAGTCCCTGTAGGTGTGGGATACACAACTTCAAGTCTCTTTCCCACTGTTCCATATTTCAGCAAATGCCCCAAACAAAAGGCTATTTGGTGTGCATGCTTTTGGCTACCTAACTCTGATTGAGACATTTGCAACAACTCCACCTTGCGTTTCCATGAAACAGGTCTGCATTGACAGAGGGTAAGTTTTGTCAATGACAAAGCTGACCAGCTCTTCTGGACAGCACAAAGACATCTCCCTCACAGGGTCAGGATGAGAGTGCTGTGAACAAAATGTTCACTGCAAGACCAAACCCACCTCCACTGAAGATAAGCCAGTTGGATATACACTTAGTTTACTCTTGCTCTTTGTCATCTTTTATTAGGTTTATGGGGCAATTTTTATCATCTGCTGCAACTTTTACTGTATAACCAGGCAAGCACAGCTTAAATGACACAGCATAGAGATCCAGCTGGAGGTGCAGAAAGGACTAAGCAGATTGATTTGAACTATGTAAAGGAGGATCTCTAGGTGCAGGCCTTGTGGGAGCAAGGCTTGCAGAACAGCTAAGGCACAAGGAGTGATGAACAGATAGAAAATGAATGTCTTCTGAAAAAGGCATAGAAAGGAAGAAGGGCAAAGATACTTGTGATCCAAAATAAAGATTATAATAGAGTGGGATTTGAGTATAACTTGCAAAAAACTGGCTACAAATTTTATCACTAACTACGTGCCATAGGGACACTATTTAAGATAAAGTATTTGGGTCTTCGTGGATATCTTGATTGATATAATAAATTTTGAATAAACATTTTCAAACTTTCTTCCAACAGCTTCTAAATTATTGTTCAACCTACAGCATGAAGCAGTTCTCACAGCTGAGAAAATGTTATGTGTTATTAAGAAATGTAATTTAATCTGCGCTCGTTGCAAGGACAAAAACGTCAAGCTGAACAAATATGAAATCACAGGTAAAACAGAAAATGAAAAACTAATGATGAGAACAAAACTATATATAGCCCAGGATAAAGAATTGTGGTTTAAAATGTTAACTATAAAAAACTGAAATTAAGATAGATCACCAATAAGTACTAGAAAAATATGAATTTTCAAACAAAGAGAGAGAAAATTTACATTATGGAAAGAAAAATGACAGAATAAAAAGAAAGCATAAACAAAGTGATTTATTGTTTAAATTAAAATGTGAAGTTCAGAGTTTACTAAAATGTTCAAAGAGTATGCTGTAACTAATGTTTTAAAATAAATACAAATGGCAACAGATGTGTAAAACAGTCAGTTCTGAAACAGAAAGTCTTCATTAAAGACAGAAGACTAGAGCAGCATTTACCAATTGCTTCTTCTTGCATTTTCAGCTGTTGATTTATTTGAAATTCTGCCAAAAAAAAAACCAAAGAAGTTAATATAAAGGATCTATCGTTTAACATTAAAGAAAAGAAGAGATGAAAAAGACATTCTGTGATTCTAGCCAATACAAGAAAACTTTCCTTCTCATTCATTCCCTCATTACTTTCTATTACCTATACCCATTAKACAATGCAAACACAAAGTGTATTCTCTCGGAAATGTAACAAAGGAAGCCACAAAACGGTTAACTCTGATATTTAAAGTGTAAATTCAGCCGAGATGTCTTCAGAGGAAAAAATTACAAATTACTGATCTTACTTCAATAAAGTTACAATAAACCTTACCTTGAGCGTACAACTCAATTTCTGAATGAATTACACCTTGGGACATAAATGGAAGCCACCTAAGAATGAGAAATAAATAAGAAAGCAGGTAGGAATCAATTTTTTCTCCAGCATATTACCAAATAACTGAATGATCCACATCTTATTTTCATACTGAATACATATAACATCAATCTAAAATTTTAGTATTTGAATTGATAGATGTTAAAGTAGAAATTATTTGACCCAACAAAGAATATTATTTGTGCAAACGAAAGAGCTGTGTAAGTGTAAAATATACCAATGTCAGATTAAGAGGCTCATGTGGCACAACTGTACTTATTTGTATAGCTAAACAGAAGAATATGACACAGAACATTTTTTCAGTACTATGGATTGAGTGCTAAGTATAATTTGTACATATCATCTATTGCACTATTTCTTAAAATCAAAGTCCAGTGTTAAAAACAAAGATGGAAGGAACCAAATACTGCCTTCCTTATTCCTCCTTCAAATTGAGGACAGGTAGATGAGTCTGAAAAAGTACAAATCAAGGCAAATATTGGTTAGGTTTCTTAGTTGTGTTACACTAGGCTAGGGATAATTTTGAAACCTTTTCATTCAGAACATGGATTACCAACTCTTTTAGCTTCCTCCTGCTTGGTAAAAAATCAGCTGGTTTTCTACAGGAAAAAAAAATTCAGTAAGCTTCTGGGCTGCTGGTTTTTATTTACTCGGTCCACTTCCATGGACTCTCCAGGAACAACCTGAACTATTCAGTCTTCTATGAAGTCTGTTGGGAATCCAGTATAAACTGGGCAGGATGAATCCAGAGAAGCTTTTGAAGGTTCCTTATTTTTAATCTTGAAAACATTAGCAGGCCAATTCATGTAAGAACTAGTCCCTAAGAAATAAATTTTGTCTTATTAGACAACTACTTATTTATATGACTTCTGCTAAAACCTGACCACACAGGTATCTTCTGCAATCCTAAATGCTATAAAGTATCAGTCTGTCACTAACAAATAGTGTATAACTGAAATCCAATGAGAGCTGTTGGATGTTCAGAAACTAATACCAGATTTTTAAGTCAGATAAAATGCTGATGTTTCCTGAGAAAAAATACAGCATTTTGTTCATACCCTGGATCATAAAATAGCAAAGTAAAATAAAGCTGTGATGCTGAAGATTAATAAATTAGAGAGATTTCTGAAGAGCAAAAACTTCCCACCTCCTTGAATAGAGCACCGTGTGTCAGCTTTACATTTTGGCCAACATGGAAGCTACCCCTGATGCCCACCACTGACCTATTTTAACCCTTTTTCAGTGGCAGTGTTTCCTTGTAGAAAAGTCAGGAATGAAAAAACCTCTCTCTTTCTTCTTGACAGTGTCTGTCATTTTTGCTGGTCAACATCTGGTGTTAATTATCACAGAATTAATACAGCAAGGTGCCCTGACATGCATCGTTCCTAAGCCGTGTTACCCACTGGAGGACAGCTATGACACAGAGTTGATTTTTCATGATTGAGGTAAGCAACTGGCCTGATTTCTCTGTAGAAATTCCATTACGAAATTTTACCTATATTTTTTTAGAAAGGTAGCAACAAAAGCTAGCAACAACAGCTGGTCTGCATCCAAATCTACTCCAGAGAAATCCTCAGTCTTATACTACTATTTAAAAACATGTTACTGATTGAAGAAAGATCTCAATTTTAGAGAGTTTTATGAAGGTGAGAGAGCATCTTTATTCCTGTTTTTGAGGATGTGACACCAGGAGTTGCAAGAAGCTCTTCAAAGTTATGTAACACATTCATAAAAATCCAGACAAAATAGCTAGGCATCCTGTATTTATTAAGTATTATGAATTAAATATTATGAATTAAATATTATGAATTAAATATTATGAATTAAATAGTATTAATTCTAGTGTCTTGTCACATTGTTTCTCCACACTTCCTTCATTTCACTCAAATGATGCACATACCCACGAGATAGACTGCAAAATTGGAAACTCCAAATGTGGGATTACCATAATATTTTTCCAAATATGCGAAACACAATATTTATCAATTGACTTTTAAGATGTTAATTTAATAACTTAAATGGAAGAACCACAAAATAATTCTGACTTTTGGGCATCACGTTTGTCTCTCTAGCAATACTGTCATTCATGAAGAGAGTGAATTCTGGATGGCAAATCTGTTTTCTTTCCCATTTAGAAATACAGTTAATTTAGAACCTTTTTGTGTGCTTTATCTTTCCTTCCTGAATAGGTAAGTCACACTTATAGCACTGATCCTTGTACGATAAGGCTGCACTGTACAATTTAGTACATTGATTGGCATAATACTGTTCTGATACATATTTAAGAATATTTAAGAATATTGTTGTAAAAACTACCTTTCACAATTGAAAACATATTCCGAGTTGTTCTCAGCTTCTCTGACAATGACTTTATCACAGTACCAATCCTGGGACTTGGCATTAGCCTCACAGCGCAACAGCACCTTCTGCAGTTTTCCAAGAGATACAGCTTCCACTTCAAAAGCATTGACCTAGAAGACAGGGGTGACAGCACTCCGCAATTTGCCACTGCTAAGTCAGCTGAAAGTTGAAGTATTTTAAAAGCCTGATTAACTCTCACAATGTACAAAGATTCCCGTTGGTTTTAATGACAGCTGGACTGTATTCAAAGTGTTTGGATCTGAAAAGTTAAATGTCTTTTGATTATGTATCAGAGTAAATGAGAAAACACAACTAAAATCAGACTACAGTATTAAGCCCAAATAAATTGGTTTTTCAGCCATCATCCAAAAAAGCTGCACACAACCGTTTACTATTGTTTCAATACCTTGCCATTTACAATTATTCTTCTCTAGGTAAGAATGAGTTAAAGCTATTATTTCCTTTGTTGATATTTATTTAAAATACAGACTTTCTCATCCTTTCCTCTTTTCAGTCTCACATCCTCTATTTACATTTTATTCTGCTGGAAGAGGCTGAAATCTGACATGCCACTTTCCCCTTGTAATTCATTTAGGCTTGAGCTTACAGTTGGCAAAGTTTGTTTTCATAGGAGCATGAAGCTGATCTGGTGAAAGGTTCAGGTTGGTAATTTTCTGTCACAGTAAAAAGCATATAGCTTTTTCTCTCTAAATGTAATGGTCCAGGTCACATTTTTCAGTAAAAGGAAAATGAAGGGAAGAACTACATTGGAAAAATCATATCTGTAAAGTTCCCAGTCCTTAGCAAATGGCAGAATTGAGACTGCCTGTGCAACTTTAGTTCTCCCTTGTGTATAAGTAATATATGATCACAAGCTATTCTCTCTGAAGGATCCCTGTCTCAAATTGTGCACAGGCAGGACTGCAGCTTTTTAATACTTCTTTTTATCTTCATTATCTTGATGACTCTATGTATTATTTACGACAACTATCCAAATAGTTCAGTGAAGCAGAACTGATTTCCCCAGTGACTTCACTTTTGCACTTTTTCCATAGTACCCCAGTTTTCTGCAAATGCTGAAATCTATTTTTTGAGAGGCCATCTGCATAATATTTCACTTTACCTATGTAGTTAAAGTACAGAGATTATTGCCAAAAGCTGTCAAGATGCAAAGTAGTTTGGGTGCTCAACTGAGAAACAGGGGTTAATTTTTCAGCATATTTAGCATTTCAAAGAGCTTACTGTGTCCAGAGCAGAATTCTCTTTGAACAAACCTCAGTTATAGCTATGGTTGCTCAGAAAAGTTAAATTGGTTAGGCAGCAAAAGAGAAGCATACAAAAAGTGGTCACTCAGGGAAGCTTCACTTTAAGTGATTTGCCCAATATCATGTAGCATATCTGTGGCAGGGATTAAATGAACTTGTTCAAGTCAGCACTCAACTGCCTCTGTCATAAGATGATATATCCCAGGCCCTGCTCTGCCACTCCGTACAATCCACTGTCTCGTTCATCCATTTCCATAACAAAGTGCACTTTGAGCCACCCCCCTTAGCCCCTGTATAAATAATGTGCTGAATTTACTATCAGTCTGGCTAGAATAATTCCCCTAGAAAACTCCACTTAAATTCTGAATTTCAATTGGAATAGAACTTTATATCTAATACATTAGTAATAGTATAAAATATATATTTTAAAATAGTATAGATACCTGTAAAGTTTCCCAGTGGGTTATTTTTATGCTTAGTATTTTAGGTACTGCTTTTTATTTTGTAATTAAGTATTCCACTAACAGCTTGATACCATTTGTTAGACACACAAGTGTTAATTCTCAATAGCTCACAAAGGAAGAAACAGGCTTAATAGAAGGTCATAAGAAGGCTAGTGGCAGAGCTAAGATTAAACTCAGTAGTTCCTGAAATTCAACCGTACACTACTGCAGAAAATCAGGATGATGTATATTTTACTTATGGAGGAGATCAGAGGTAATCAAAAGAAAAATGAATTTAAATCTGTCCTGCATTAATCACAATATTATACTATTATACAATAAAATAAATACATAACAAACAGTCTACTAAGTTCTGAAATCATGGAACGATTTCTGTGCAGTCCTTTGGAATCAGCTGTACTCATTAAACCTCGACAGAATATGTTTTATACTTACAGGCAGCTCTTCTCATCATCCTAGGGGGGTTCTTCATAACATTTTTCTTCCCCTTTTCCTACCTGTGTTTTCATTCATTCTAGTTATTCCTGGATTAATATAAAATTGTTTTCCTTAGTTCTTAAAAATTATCTTGCTAAATCTCTGTGATCTTTTTTATTAGGAACCTGTTAAGACCAGTAAAAGTTACTTAATTATATTTATATGGCCAAGCAAATTGTTTTTCAGACTTACCATTCCTCGCTGAAATGTCACCGGTATACCAGATTTATGCAGAAGTCTTAGACCAGAATCTCCTCTTTTTCCATAGATACACAGATAAACTGCAGAATCTGTACCAGCTTGCTCCATGTCACCAGTGTAGACATAAACATGGTATAAAACAACTTCCGGAAATAACCAAAAGAAGAAAATACATGTGTAATCACAATTCATTTTACTCACCACTCTAGCTCAATGGAAACAATGCCAGCAAATTTGATTTGCAATTAATTTGCTGGAATATATCCTCTAGAAATCCATCTAACTATCTCTTTTTAAGATTGCTAAGATCACATTTATTAATATACAACAGATGGAATATAATTCAGATGACATTAATACTGAAAACCAGGTAACCGATATATACATAACTGTACAACTGAAGTACACACATACTTGGATAGATAGGTTTTCCAGCTTCCACTACTGGAAGTTCACAGAGAAAATCTCTATCATCACCATTCTTTGACAACCATGTGTTTGCTGGAAAATTCAGTGTTTTCTTGCTCTTCAGATGTTGCAGTGTCACCTAGAGAAGAAGCAATTCCAATTATGACTCAGTTCACTCTTTCTAGTGCTTTGCTTCTCAACAGCAAAACGTATTTTTCTATATCTTTTCTTCTATCTCAGAAAAAAAATAATATGATCAGTAAATATGACATACATAATTGCACTATGAAAACATTTTTATTTTGGTCACTACTTTGCAACTTTACTCCTCACTAGAGAGGATCTTTATTCACACCYGTGGTATTGCAGCTGAAACTGCCAGCCTCTATTCTTTGAATATGCCTTGGRCTTTAAAATTATTTTATTCTTGGAACAAACAAATTTGCAATTGAAATTTCCTTTTTTGCCATAAGAAATGTCACCAATTCTGATTTCTGTTAGTGAACCACCTCTATGTAACACTGTCTGGAGTACTGAAGACTGAAAACTTTCTGGTAAGGAAGTTAGGTGAGGCTGAGCTTTTGGAAGATGTGGAAAGATTGACACATTTTTATATTAAAATGACAGGATGAAACTCATCATCTATATCCTTCTGAACTTTGGCAAGGAGAGGTGCAGACGACACCAAGCTGGGCGGCAGTGTTGATCTGCCTAAGGGTAGGAAGGCTCTGCAGAGGGATCTGGACAGGCTGGATCGATGGGCGGAGGCCAATTGTATGAGATTCAACAAGACCAAGTGCTGGGTCCTGCACTTGGGTCACAACAACCCCAGGCAACGCTACAGGCTTGGGGAAGAGGGGCTGGAAAGCTGCCCGGCGGAAAAGGACCTGGGGGTGCTGGTTGACAGCCGGCTCAACATGAGCCGGCAGTGTGCCCAGGTGGCCAAGAAGGCCAACGGCATCCTGGCGTGTATCAGAAACAGTGTGGCCAGCAGGAGTAGGGAGGTGATCGTGCCCCTGTACTTGGCACTGGTGAGGCCGCACCTCGAATCCTGTGTTCAGTTTTGGGCCCCTCACTACAAGAAGGACATTGAGGTGCTGGAGCGTGTCCAGAGAAGGGCGACGAGGCTGGTGAAGGGTCTGGAGAACAGGTCTTATGAGGATCGGCTGAGGGAGCTGGGGTTGTTTAGCCTGGAGAAGAAGAGGCTGAGGGGAGACCTTACCGCTCTCTACAACTACCTGAAAGGAGGCTGTAGAGAGGCGGGTGTTGGTCTCTTCTCCCAAGTAACAAGCGAAAGGACAAGAGGAAATGGCCTCAAGTTGCACCAAGGGAGGTTTAGATTGGATATTAGGAAAAATTTCTTCACCGAAAGGGTAGTCAGGCATTGGAACAGGCTGCCCAGGGAAGTGGTGGAGTCACCATCCCTGGAGGCGTTCAAAAAACGTGTGGATGTGGCGCTTCAGGACATGGTTTAGTGGGCATGGGTACTGGGTTGATGGTTGGACTCGATGATCTTAAAGGTCTTTTCCAACCTTAATGATTCTATGATTCTATGATTCTATTCTATATGTTAAAATATTAAATCAATTTGTATTATATTTGGCTCTTCTACAGCAGACCAAAAGACAACCTGGGTACCAGAACCCTCTATTTATTCCTCTGAAGATAGTTAGAATTTAAATTCTCAAGTTAGTTGCCAGTGTACCTTATGATATCTGTCCTACTTGTTTCCTGTAACAAAAGCAGTCTTTCCTCTCTTTTATGGGAGCAGTTTTTCTTGGTCTTGAATTATAACAATGCTTACTACAAATTTTTCCATAGGCCTTCACTAGCAAAAGGAAATCAGTGCCAAAAAATTGTCTTCCTGAAGTTGTGTTTTGGAAGTGCATATATTATGCATAAGCCTTGCAAACAAAATTATGAAAACAAATATTCACTTTCAAATTCTAACACTTAGGAAATCAAGAAAATATATGCCTTTATCTCACTTTTCCAATTAAATATTATTTTAAACAAAATAAACACTTGTTTTAACACCAAAGCATGTATTTATTCTAACATGAAATATTTTGCAGCAGTGATTCTCAATCTCTAATGTTTATTGGCAGAGCTCCCCCTGCTGATTCATAACAATCGCAAATATTAACTGCTTTGTCAGAAAAACACAGCTTTCAACCTGATTTATTTCTTTCTGTGAAAAGAAATATTTGAAATCCCAGGGTTACCCTATGGAATCTGGGCCAAAATGTTAAAAAAATATTTTGTAACCCCCAGGGTGGAAAGTAGAATTCCTGTAACATTTGAGCAACTGAAATATTTATACTTACATTCAGTTTTGGTACAGTTACAGTTAAGGCCTTTGGATTAATGTCAAAATCTGATATTACTGTTTAATTCTGGTTGTCTAAATCAGACTTTTTAAGATTAATTAAAGGCCGAAGGATAAGCTTGTGTCTTTTACAGATTCAGAATAAGAAACAGAACTTATGTGCAATTCTGAAATAAATCTTATATGGAAGTCAGTGTTAGCAAGAATTCAGTATGAATTTAATCCGATGAACATCCCTAAATATCATGAGTAAAATAGAGTTAAAACAGAAGGGGAAAAGAAGAATTCATTCACCAAACTGAAAAAAACAGCAGCTTCTTTTTCCCTGAAAATGGTCAAAATTGTGAGCTACATTTGGGCCAATTAGGACTAGCCTGCTCTTAAGCAAACTTTGTTCATTCTTCACATGTACTTGTCATGGGGTAATTGTTGCCCCATCATTTTCAATTTTTCATAGCTGGGATTTATAGCTAGAATCTCCCTAACAGACACTGAAGAAGAGTACAGGAGAGCTTTCAGAAAGCAAAACTTGGTAGAAGCCATCAATACACTAAAATTGGTATCTATGAACTACATGAATTAGGAATAATTGCAAAATAATGCTACATATGTCCAGCTCTCGGGAGATGGACTGTATCGGTGCTTTTGTCATCTCTAAAGCAGTCTAAGAAGACAAAGCAATAAAAACGTATTACAATCAGCATTTTTTGATTCTTCGTGAAAAGATGGGCTTTTAGTTCATATAAAAATTACGAAAGCAGAAAAAAATAACCATAAAAAATCTCACCCTTTGTAAGTTCCACTCTGATTGTTCATTCAGTAATTCATCAAGTTCAATTCTTATCTTGTAGATATTCCCAATGCTTTTTATTTCAACCTGAATAAAGCCAGAACAATGAAACATATAACTACAGACAAAAATATATGTAACTTACACTTTAAACTTGTGCGGTAGAGGCTGCATGCTGATTAAGTAAGGCCATGCCTTGCAAACTAACACTGTATCCAATTCATGATTAAAAGATATTTCAGTCTCATATGGAAGAAGCAGCATCCTAATGGCAAGCACAGGCCTATGAATTCTATGCTTGAAACAGTTACAGCCTTTAGGACATCTTGCAAAGAAAACCAAAACTCCTAAACTTTTCCCTTCCTGTATTTTCAATCATCACACGTGAAACAACTCAAAAATCCAGTTCTCATTTATGCACAAACCCCATTTGCCCTGTATTTCTACATGAATTTTGTCATTCGTTCAGTTTGGAATGGAAAAAATATAGCTACATCATATGTGGAAAAAAAAGAAGAGATACATAAAATTGCATCTTTATCTTTACAATTGGTTCCAGATTTCTCTGAACCACTGTAGTATCTGAGTATACAGGAACAACGCACAACATTTGATTGGCAGATTTTGGATTATAGGATCCAGAAGAGACTGCTTCGGTTTTGTCTAAGAAGATTTCTGTCTGAGTCCCAGTTTGACCACATTATAGCCTAGTGAAATCACAGTGCTTGCCAGGGAAATGATTTGGCAGATATTTCAACTCTTCAAATTTTGAAAAGTAAAAAAAGTTGGTGAGGGCCATTCACGAGAGAAATGTGGAATACAAAATTAAATCCACTAAGCCACAGGTCACAAATCTTTCATAATGCAGCACAGTACCATGACGATAAACCCTAGTATGTCAAAGTGAAGGATATAAAACTCTTGGAGACCTTAAAGAATAAGCTCTCAAAAGTTGGCAGAACATCTCCATAACTTTGAAAATCACTGATACTATCTTCGCTTTCTGACTATGATTTGCCTTCATTTGCACTTTCTTTCCACTTTCAAGCATTATATGTGCTTTTACTTATGAAATCTACTCTATGCAATCCTATCCTATCCCACTTATCTGGGGTTTATTTGAAGTTTAACCATTATTTAAAGTGAGCATAAATTATTTTAGATCATTTGTAATGTACTGCTAGGAAAGGAAAAGTAAGTGTGTTATCATATTATTTCTCAAATAATAATTCTATTAATAAAAGGTTGGTAACAGCCTATTCCACTCCATCATTTACATTCAAAAAAGCTATTTACACTGTACAAAAATTATTTTCTTTTCATTCTCTTAGAAACACCTACCAGTATATTATCCACTCATTCTTTACCTTCATTAATAAAAAAACCTCTTCTCTTTTCAGAGGTCAGAATCACCTCAGTTCCTGTATCAGCTTTTAGCTGTCTCCTTGTGCTTTTGTATAACAAACTTTTATGTTATAGTCACAGCGYTACCATGCTTTAGTCAAAGATTTCTAGAAGCAAGCAACTTTTACCCTTGATTTCCCTAATGCACTCAGTAAATCACAATGGTTGTCTGAGAAAGAATCTGAGGAATTCACACCTGTATTTATTTTGGTATAATCGACCTGAGTTTCATTAACAAAATAAATGCTAACTCCAGGCTTGCAACACTGATATGACAATATGGTTCCTGTCTTTTCCATCAGCTTAAGAAAATAGCCTATGTTCTGTGGAGTCAGATTCTGATATCCTTGCTTACGCTGCATAATATTTCTCTCTATAAGTAGTCTTGTTAGAGGTAACCTGGAGACTTTGGGATCAAAGCAGTAGTAAAGTAAGGGCATATATACAGCTTGACTGAAAAAACAACTATTGTCACTTCCCACATTTCACAAACCAACCAACCCACTTCTCAAGTAATATGAGATACTGTCTTCTCGTTCACAGAGCTGGTGTTCACTGAATATATGCTGCTGTCACGTTGTCTATATTCTAATGAATCCCCCTTTAGGCTTTTGGTTAAAAAAAAAGTTACTGATCATTACACGTATCAATACAAAACATAAATGTATTGAACTTTGTCAGAATGCAAAGAGTGACTTCTGCCTAAAACAAGCAGAGGTCTCCTAGAAGAAACTCTCTGGTATCCTTCTTGATTTTTCTCATGCACAGTCTTAGAAAGGATTAAACAGACAATGACTACTCACATGGGTAAGGTAAGAGAAGGAAGGCCACATATGAATGGATTTCATTTCTCAAGATAGTTTTACTCGAATTTTTCGTAGTTGTACATACTACTGATAAAGTGAAAGGTTAAAGAAAACTGACTCCAAATTGCCCCATTATTACAGGCTTTTAGAARCTGTTTTCTTCCTAGAAATCCTGGCCAGAACTATGGTTGATATTACTTTAAAAAAACAAAATTTGTTGTCTTCTGCTCTAGAAAATATCAGTGAAACCATATCAAGCATAAAGATGTTATTGATAAAAAGAAGATGTAATTTTTTTTAAGTAAGTAAGTCTTGCATTCCTATCCTCATTTCAAGACATCCTGCTAAACAAGCACAGGATAAAGTTTAAAGGGAAAAAAAGAAGAAAGAGCTCTTACTCATAGGCTTTTTCTTTGTGGATTTATCTACTGCAGACTAAAGAGTGAAAAGCGGTTTGGTGACATTTGCTGTTTCATGCCTGAAAGCAATAGTGTCAACGTGATGTAAAGAATCATAGTAGTAGCCCCAGGTGCTGAGAGAAAGATTCTGCTCTCTCACAAGATCAATATCCACAGTGCACAGCCATAATGGGCAATATCTATTTTAGAGAAGAAAAATTGGTCCATCTCTTAAGAATGTATGGATTAACATTGCAAACATGCCATTACCCAACTTTGCTTATAAATTATTCACTAATTAGGAGAACAGGATTCCTTGTGGATCATAATATATAGCCTATATGCTTAGAAAATGAACATTACAGTTGGTTATCTTCCTGGCTATGCTCTATTCATAGAGAGTATTATTATTATTGACAGTAACAATCCTGGCTTGTGCCAAGATTGTATTAGAAGAGTTGATGAGTGTAGAAAAAAAATTTGCACAAAATGTGAAAAATATAACTACTTTTTCAGTTAGCTGAAGACACCAATGTGTTACATGCATCTCAGACAGAAAGATTTAAGCGGAACAAAAGTTTTAGCCCCTTTGGTAATTTCCTCTCAGCCTACCTAGACATAATTTCCTTATTACAGTAGAGGTGGGGTTATTCTTAAATGATAGAAGAACTCTTCGTGTTTGCATGACATGATAACATGTAGGTTTTATTGTGCTTTTAGTAATTCTATAGGTAAAGCTTTTGGCATTTCAGCTGTTTATAATACGGCAGCTGAAAAAAGGGGTTTCCTCCTCAACTGAACTAGTTCCACAGTATACATTTTATAGCATGCTTTGAAAACTGTATGCACGAAGATTTCATTAGTAAAGATCCCTAAATGATATACAAGTCTTACATCAGACATGGTTGGTTTAGGAGAGGATAGTTTCTAAAGCTAGTTTCAAATCAATCACCTTAAAGAAATCAATTTACTCCTGCAGTTGTCCCATTTGGGCTACTATATGAGGGAGAGGGTGTTATAAGAAAGAGCATTTTCTCTGTTGCTAACTATATGCACCAAGCTGATTTAACGCAGAATTCATAGAGATTAGATAGAGATTTATTGTACGCAGTAAACGTAGAAGAAAAACATTTTTTCTTTTCACATGACAGAATAATCTTTGGAAAGGTACACATTAAAATAATGTTCTTAGCCTTCATTAGCTACCTGAAATTCATCCTCCTGCCTGGGGAGAAACAGCTGCTTTCTGTTGTCCTTGCCAAGAGTTATTGGTCCAGCTACTCCTCTGTCTCCATATATCCAGAGAACGACATTTGCTTTAGTTCCTGCATTTCCTGTCAGCATTGACACTTTCCATTCATCACCTGAAGGAAGGGGACACTCACCACCTTGGGGATTTCTCATTTCCTCTGTGAAATACAGAACATTAGTGGGAGATAAAAATCGACATGGAACTG
Organism: Oceanodroma leucorhoa; assembly: GCA_030449065.1. Taxonomy (NCBI): domain Eukaryota; kingdom Metazoa; phylum Chordata; class Aves; order Procellariiformes; genus Oceanodroma; species Oceanodroma leucorhoa. Next base: position 6,323,956 of record JASVER010000019.1, read on the forward strand.
CCAGTCGCTGTTGTAACTTCAGCACATAAGGAGACCATAACAGAGAGGGGATTGTATTTTTTCATGGTAAGTGAGATAGTCTGAAAAGATTGATTTATGTTTCTTGTCTAGACCAAAATGTACTGATTAGTTGAGCTACAAGAATCAACTGGAAAAGAACAAGTATCTCTCACATGCACTATCATCATATTATTCTTTATACATATTCTGGTGTAGAGTAAGGATGCTATGATGCAGAACTATGGTCGTTAAATCGACATTTCTGGTTCCTTAGCCTGACATTTAGAAATGAGGAGAATTACTTGTAAATACTCCTCTAATGCCTTGTATTTGAACATTATTAGCAGAATCACATCTGAGAATAGAGACAATTTTCATTTCAAATTAAAAAAATATTCAGGAAATTAACTTCCTTCAAGTTAAATATTAATTAAATACCGTAAAATACTCGAAAAAGAGCACAACATATCCTTGCCCAACCATACTTACGCATACAGTGCCAGCATTTGGGCTAAGGCAGGTTCTGCATGAATGAGACAATAGCAGCACAGTAGCTCTTTATGAATAAATTTTACAGCTTTAATGGCTGAGCAAGTATAATTTTGGAAAACATGTATTTCACTTTAGAATAGCACGTACTGATCTTTCATCCACCCTTAAGAGAAATATATCTACATATGCAAAGATGTCAAATGGCAGCTCTGCACATGAGATATGAAAAAATAGACTCTCTTGGGATGAAGGAATTTAGTTTTGAGTGTTCTAATCAAAGTGGAGTTTACAAACACCAGATGTCTGGAACACTACTTTTCAATAATGGGACCACTGACCATGAAGTCCTCTCCAGAAGAGGGAGTCCTTGCCCCCAAGAATTTATAATCTGTTCTGACACAAAAGGCAGATATAAACGCTAAATTTGAAAAGATGAACAAATGCATTGTTTATATATTGTGTCCTGCAGGGGCTCCCAAACTGCTCTTCATGAGGCCTTTTCATGCGACTGCAAAGAGACTTTTTAATATGCTCTCTATAAAGAATATAATCTGTGCTGCAGGTTAATTTTCTTTTGTATCCCCCAGCTCATTCTTCATCCATTAAGTAGCTTTCTATGAACTAAGCTTTTGGAGGCCAGAGGCTCCAAACACATAATGCAATTCACTTATAATTTTGCAGAATTCATAAATAACCACTGATATGGATTTGTTGAAGAATTCCCAGTGCATCACTATGTATGTTACTGCTGTTCTACACACCTTGCTATCAGAGCCCCTTGCTTTTTTATTTGCTTGATTAAAATACTGTACTGGGTTTCTCTGGGACGGAGTTTTTCCCTTCACCTATTAAACTGCCTTTACCTCAAAGTAAAAAAAAAAACCAAACAACCAAACACAACAACCTAAAAAAAAAAAACCCAAACCAAACAGAAAAACAAGTGATGCAAAAGCAATCACTCACCATCAGCAGAAGGATGTCCATCTGGTCCCTGAGGAATGACTACTTTGGAAAAACTCCTCTCCAGTTTTATTGCTGAGCATGACAATATACGGTATGGAGTATCTCTTTGGTCAGCTGGGGTCAGCTGTCCTGGCTGTGACCCCTCCCAGCCTCTTGCTATCACCCCCCCCAGCCCACTCGCTGGGAGTCAGAGTGAGAAACAGAGGTGGACTCAGTGCTGTGCAAGCACTGCTCAGCAACAGCTAAAACATTGGTGTGTTATTAACACTGCTTTGGTCACCAGGCTAAAACACAGCACCAGACAGACTGCTATGAAGAAAATTAAGTCCATCCCAGCCAAGCCCAGTACAAATACTAAGCAAAATAAACCAATGGCTATGACAGAAATTTGCAAAATTTATCTGACTGTGCTTTGTTGCTGGCATTAAAATGTAAGTTTGAAGGMAAAGTGAAAAACAGTTTTGAATCCTTGAGACTTGCTTCCTAATAAACTGCTATGAGCTACAAATTCCACACCCTGCTGAAACATCGCTGAAGCAAATTGGGTGAGGAAGGATCGATTCAATACTGAGACATGATCTTCCCTTTAGATTTCCTCAAATGTCACTTTTATGATATTAAATAAATGCTTTTTTTCTTAAAAGTTGTACTCAAAAGGAATTACATAGTTGCTCGGATCATCAGGTTATCCTATAGGTTAAATCAACACGGTAACTAAAGGACCTAACCTGAATTATGATCCACTAGCATTAAACTCTTAACTGATGTGAAATCATTGCACAAGGAATTTCAAAGGAATCAGGATCCAATACAAAGTTCTATAATAAATAAAGACTAACTTCCGGAATCAGGAGAAATTTCAGCCCTGGTAAAGACTCTAAAATTTGGTTAATCAATTTTTAAGAAATTCAGAACTTTTACAGCAGTGCTTCTAACAGTAGTAGTATGACTTTGGAATGGTTATAGTAATTTAGAAATAGGCAATAGTGTCATAATAATTGCTGGTTTTACTGTATTCTTCATTATGACTGAGAACAAGTTATTCTGAAAGAAAAGAGAAAATCCACACACCAAAAATAAAGCAAAAGGCAAACACCTCATGTTTACTGAATAAAAACTTAATTAAAGTAACTTTAAAAAAATGTCTTTCAGTGACTGAAATAACAGAACTAATAAGTTCTGTTATTTATCTATGAGAACTATAAGTTCTAATAACTCAAAGTAGTTGCTTTGATGTAATAAATATTTTTGAGAACTTGATTATATAACTTTCTGTAACTGTAGTTACCTAGCTCCTCACCTGTAACTCTGAAAGCTAAATTTCCTTCCAGCTATCTAAAACCACATCTTTCTTGCAGCAAAGAGATGAAAATTTTCATGAAATGCACAGGTATTCAAGAAGCACAAGGAATCCCAGGCTGTGCTGTATGCTTAGCACAAGAATTCCATACTCGGGCTATTGCTACCCAAAGCAGCTACTCAACCTCAAACTACTACCACTTGAAAACAATTATAATGCACAAACAATTCACAGGCTTGGAATGCTTTTTGCCTCGTAATTTACTGTCTCTTCTTACAAATGGAAATCAGTGGCATTGATTTGCCACAGGCTAAAAATATTCCAGTCTGAAAAGAGGATTTGATGGTTACCCTGCATTAGTCATGGGAGTTTACACACTTCATGACACCATGCTGTAAATCTATTGCCACAAAAATTCATTCTGATAGGCCTGCATGAGAATGATGAAGTCACAATCCTTCACAGAGTTTCATAAAAATAACTTTTTTTTTTTTTACTTAACCTAAATCGAAAGCAAAAAGAAAATTCTCTTGTCCCAGAAGATCATATGATTATTGACACTTTTGAAATGAACCATCAGAAAAATTAATCTCTAAAGCAGAAGCTTGGACAATAAAGTTGRTGCATTTTTATTACACCATTTTGTATCATCATTTCCAATGTAAACCAAATGGAAATGAGATCAGATTTTATTTGTCTCTTATTTTCTCTGGTAAATAAAATATATTAAAAATTAATAGTAACTAACAGTATTCCAGACATACAGGAAAGGAACGTGGAGGGTATAGAAATCATTTCTCAGACATACAATTTGTTAATACCAAACCACAAAGATGTTCTCAACATCACAAACTGCGTTTGTGTCATGGAAGTTAATGACATCTCTCCCCTTGCTTTCACTGGCACACACAGGCATGTTTTTACCATTGAAATTTAAACACGATTTGAGAACACAAGGAACGAGCAAAGAGGAAATCCCCAGTACCAAGTTATTTGGGAAATCCCATAAGATTCTTGCATGCTTGCTAGTTGGTGGCATAATATGACACAAGTCTATATTTTCAGCAGGGCTGTTGATTTTGGCTTGTTTTTTCAATTGGTAACGGAAGAGTAAAAAGGGGTTTAAAAAAAACCACAATTTTTGGTTTCATTTTTTAGTGTCTTCTGCTTCATCTCCTTTATTCCTAGACTTTGTGGTCCTCTAACCATATATAGATTATTTCCTTTCTGTTTTGGGCAGCACATTTGATCAGTCTTGAGTCTGTAACATGGTGTCTTGCATGAATTTTAGCTGACTTGTCTCTGACACTCACTCTAATATCTAATATCCTGTGAGCTGTTAAGTAGAAGCTGGGACCTGCCATCATCCTTGTACAGTGTTCCTGAGGAACAAAGAACTCACACTGCAACAGGAGAAGCCCCAGCTGCTGTAGCACAGTTTTCAGTTTAATTAATCCTAAATCAATTATTATTTGTGAAAACAACAATCAAAAAACAGCTACCAGTTAGCAGACATAAAAAAGACGGCCTGGTGAGCCTAAGGATTAATCTGCTCTGAGTTTGGATGCTAAGCGTACTGCTGGATTGTATACTCAATACAAACATCACCCTTTTTCAAATGTTAACTGGGAGTGAAAAAAGCAAATGAGTGTTTAATGAATATCAGTTTAAAAAATAAGGCTCACCTCTACATGTCAAAAGTCAGTTGCCTTTAAAGTATTCTAAGTGAAAATATCTTACTAAAAATGAGCATTTTCTTTGAAGGGCAGAATAACTTTCATATTTCTGTTTATTTTGCATAAGCAGAGTCCACATTTATGAATGTCAGAAATACTTCTCACAAAGTGCTATAGACTCTATGTAACAAATTTCACRGCAGATATTGCTTCTATAAAAGGATTCTTTGTATCCAACCCTAAAAACCTCCAGCTTCTTTGAAAACAGGTTTGATGGCTTGTGTGTTGTTGCCATGGGTTTCAAATACAGCATATCTCGCCAGTTGCTGACAACCCACAACACTTTGGGAAGGCTTTGTGACGCAATCATACAACATGAAGTCTGATAGATCAGAAACGGAAAGTGGGTGTTTTGAGCTAAGGATGCAAAAACATTGCCAGAAACAATTAACAGTAATTAATAGTAATCCAGACCTATGCTTTGAATTTAACCAGGATACTTTGGTTCAACTGAATTTATTTAAAATCCTTCCTGATACTTCACATTATACCCTATGAACAAGTATGCCATATTTGATGTCTTGTTCACATTGCCAGACTTTTCATGTACACTTTGAAATAGCAGTCTGAGGACCAAGCTCAAAACCAAATTAGCAGCCCACCTGAATTATTTGCTGCATGAATGCCTTTGGGACTACGTCTAGCCAACAAAGTACGTCTCCTATAGTGGAAGCTGTAATATAATCTTGTCTTTAAAGCTCACTCAAGGTAACAGATATTTTTCCACCATGTGAATGTGCCTCAATGTGCTGTGTGGAGCTCAGTAATTTCCATTTATCCCGTCTGCTTTTCATGGCGATGTGACAAAATTCAGGCTGTGCAGRCAGGGTCCTCGAGTACATTGAAATAAAAGAGAGGCAGGAAGCAAACATGATCATCCCTACTCCTTAAAAGATGTACCATTCCCTGTTTTGTTTAGTTCCTTAGTCACACCTTCTTTGGTTACTAGGATGCTGAATATTCCTGTAAAATTTTTGAGTTGGGGAAATCATCGTCTTAGACCATTTATGCAATTTCTGTAGCTAAAGAAGGAAGTGGTTGTTTACTCTAGTAAAACACATCTGCTAGACTATMACTCCAGAAGCATGACCAGAACATTGTTTATCTATTCCTACCTGCCTAAACATAGGTATAAAACTAGCATGCAGTGCACCAAAACCTTACTCTTTCCCACAGTGAATCATAAAGAAGAAAACATAAGTGTGAGAGAGAGCATAAATGAGAAATATTCCACTACTTTCAGTGAACTTTGGATTGGGCTTTATATCATATCAATCTCTTAATTTCCACAGAAACAGCCCTTATGATAGATGGCTAGTTACTTTAAAAAAAAAAGATAATGTGAAATTATTCAACAGTTACATGCTGATTGTTGCCTTATCAATAAAACACATTCCAATGCCCTTTTAAAAAACAATAACCGATAATATGTTTTATGTATGTTGTATGTATGCATGCATAAGTCAATAGTCTAGGAAAGCTGTTAATTGTCCTTCCTGAGGTAAGTCACTGCAAACATGCATGGAGGGCAGACATAACACAATGCTGTATCACAACTAGTTTGTAAACTGTTGCTTACTTGAGGATAGAAAAGTTGAAAGGTTTTGAGATACTGGCTTCTGGGCTTTTGCTGGTTGGAGTTGAGATTCTCTGAAGTCTTTCTTCTCTTGATTGGGTGCTGCAGATGTTCCCATAGGCTCTTCCCGGCCAACTAAAACAATGAAATGTAAATTCTGTCACTAGCTACAAATCATTTGCTTCTTCTGTCTTGGAAGCTTCCCATATGTTCAGTGACAAACACTAATAACAGATCTCACAACTGTTCAACACAGTGGACACCAAAATCTTTTCTCTATGTATTGCACAGCCACTAGCTATTATTAGCTTTTATTGTTAGCAGCATGCCACAAAAAGTGGAAAAAAACTGGCATACCAATAAAAATCCATTTACTGCTTTGAAAATCTAAGTAACAATTTAACATTGATGTATGAATAAAATAACTTCTTAAAATGTAGTTTTCCCCAAGATAGGCTACTCCACCCCCCTGATGTTTCATTTAAGAGTGGGAATGCTGAAGTGAAAACTGCTAGAGGCCATTTCTGATAATATGAAGTGCAAAACAGACAATCTTGGTTGCTCTCACAGAAAATATTAGCTCCTTTTATCTTCCTTTTACTGAGTAACAAGGATTCAGGAGAACTCAAGCCTGTAATGAAGTAACATTTAGCTTTATTTTAATGGCATCAGTAAGCCCTGTTTTGTTGAGAATTTCCATTTAAAACCCTGCTCTTCTGAAAAGTAACAAAGGAAAATACTTTCCTCATTTCTACAAGGACACAGTGACCAAAATATTCTTGTCCCCTTGTAGCAAGTAGGGACTGAATGGTAGGGATGCCATTACAGTGACTTTCATAATGCTTCTGTATGTCTCGGTCACAACATACATAGAACAATTAATAATAAGACTGGTTGTAAGTTTTGATACTTTCCCTTTGCCAGACAAAACATTCAAGATGACTCTGTTCTGCTTGTGTCTGGCAAAAATCTGACYGAATTCTCAATTTCGAACTGATGGCCAGTTTAGCATTTTCATGAGATGTTTCATTTCTTGATCTCTGTGACTATATGTCCACCAGCTAAGAATACAAGTACTGTAATTCCACTGTTTTCTGCAGTTATAATCCAAGTCAGTTGGCTATGTTTGGTAACCAGTTGTTCACCAAATTAAAAACTTAATTCTCCTGAAGGAGAAGAGACAAGCAGACAATCCAGTGACAGTGATCCAGAGTGTGTTGAAAGCTAATTTCTGCATCCTGGCTAGTTGGCTAGAACAGGTCAGCTCCCTAGTGAGGGAGCTTTCTGACTGCAATAGTTCTCAAATCTGACCATGGGACAGAAGAATCTCATAATCAATATACTAGTGGGGTAGTACAATGTATTTCGCACCATTAAAAAAGAAACTGAACACTGCCGAGCAGGCCCTCTCTAAAGTCTACTACTTTCCCTATAAAATCAGGAAAAACTGTGGTATAGCTGACAGCAAGACAACATCTCCCAGGTTTCCATAATCTGGCCAGATTCCATAATAAAGGCCAGAATGGGGAATAGACCCAGGAAGTCAACCCCATCTTTAACTTGTCATCTGTTTCGATTTTTATGCTCAAAAGTTTATTTGTTCAGTAAAAAAGTAGATTTCTTCTGTATCATTTATCGTTATAAAAAGAAAGAAATGAAGAAAACTTTACAGGTACATAGGAGAAATTAAGTGTGGGCACAATAAACTTTTCACCTTTAAAATTACTGAAACACAACACAAGGAAATGGTGTCAATCTAGCTTTTCTAATTTTGCTTTGAATTTCTCATTCAGAAACACTAATCACTAAAGCAAACTGTAGAATATTAAGAAACTACATACTTTTGATGACCTGTGGGTAGAAAAACATGTTTCTCTCTCCAGTGTTAATGACTGGCTTAGTCTGGCCATCTGGCAGGAGACCAACATATATCCCTTTATTTTGCACTGATTCTAGACTTACAGATCCAGTTTCCAAATTATTCTCAATTTTAAAGTGACAGTATTCATCACCTGTGCCCTAGGAAATTGAAAACAGAAATGTGAATTCAACAGTTGAATTGATGTAGTTAGGCAAGTTGGATTTTTCTTAAGACTTAAATATTACTAACTTCTAATAATGTTTCTGATTAACTTTAGGTTCTTCACAATGTTCTACATTATTACACACAAATATCTTGGCCTTGCTTATTCCTTTGTGAACGGAAAGATCGATCAAATAATTTGAATAAGTGAAAGATTGCATACGAAAGCGTTCCGATTTCTGTTAGGATTTAGGCAAAGTCTAGGATATATTCAAAGGAGTTTCCCACTTAACCAACCTACATCTTAATTATTAATTAGTGGGTTTTATCATCAATTTATTTAGACTCAATACCACTTTAAACCCCTGAACATGTTTGTGCTCTGCCACATTCAAAACAATTATATCCGTTCATATCAGCAAACAGACATATGATTAGTAAACATTGAGTCTAATGAGCAAATACTAATGTTTAATTCTCTTTTTTGCTCTCAAATGTAAATCTGCAATAGTTAAACTCCTAGCAGGTGGAGAATATTACAGGTCCAAAAATCAGAATATTTCAACCAACACACAAGCCTAGTTTTATTACTAAATATGCAGGCTACTGGTGAGGTATTTCAAGAATAAACTCCATGTGGTTTCCTGATGAAGAAAAAAAATCAGGTTCTTCATTTCAGACAAAACTGAATAATTTGTAAAAGCTAGAATGCCAACGTCACTTTAACATCTTCCAAACTCACACCAGTATAACTGTGGTTGTTTAATAAAAATCAAATTAATGCAACAGAATCTTGACAGAGAGTCATCAGCTATCTAGCAACAAATAAATTTTAACTACATCCACATTTTCAATAGTTTAAAAATATAATCAGATCTTTACAATCAAGTGCCAAATAGACATGACAGCTTCTCTTGCTATATTTTTCTATCTTTCCTTGGGCAAATGAAGGAAAAGATCTGAAAAATTTTAAATCTCAACAATGTTTCATCCCACTTTTATCCAAGAAAGTAAAAAAATATTCTCTGCTATCACTGACAATTTACTCAAACTGTCTGCAGAGGGAAATACAATAAAGAACTGCTTACTGTTCCATTACACTGGTCATCTTTGATCTTCAGATACATCCTTGGGTATCTCACACTTTCAAAYATGCAGACTCCAGAACCGATTTTATGCACCTTCCAGTAGGATTCCTGCTGCTGTTGACCTGCTCCGCTGCAGCTCCCGTCAGGTCTAAGGGACAGAGCCTGGCAGAGACTTGTGTTGAGCAGAATGATGGCACCATGGTGAAACACACCCTTCAGATCAGAGACAAGAAGTCCTTTGTGAATAGCACAGCTTTTCTCCATATTAAACTTTGACATTTATATTGTTCATACTGATTTATTTTAAGCACTTACTAATGCATTTCTGTGTATAAAATGTAAATTAATAAGTCCCAAATAATTCAAGTATACCTTCAGCCTTTGCATATTTGCTGCTTTCTGTGCAGACACTAACCTGGAGAGTGAAAATCATTCCCTACTCTGCAGCTTCCCTGCTTTTTATTGTTCAGCAGCGCAGCACAACAGCCGGAGCACAAGGAGCGTGGCAAGTTAAGGGACTTGTTCTCTTTTCAAATTAAGTCATTTCCCATGCAGCTCTCCTGTATGTACCTACCTTCCTACTTTTCGAAGGCTTACTAAAAAGTTGAAAGATGCATCTTTTCTGTGCAGCAGCCCACCCTATTTGCATATACCAGCTGCAGTATGGGCATCGCTCGCCCCAGGAGAGCAGTAAAGGAAAACCTCTCAAGTGCCGCCTACCTGTTAAACTGTAGTTTAGCTCCACCTGGTGGAAGAGGATCACTTTCAGCTTGCAATCCTCTGACATTTGATTAGATACAATCTGCTTTATAACAGTAAATTTTAGAAGAGTCGTCTTGATTTCCCTCTGCCCACCTTACCTTGACATGTACAACAAATTCTCTGGAAAGTCCAGCATATCCTGTTGTTTCATCAGCTACTTTGCCTTSAAGATTGAATGTAACGGTGTGACCTGGGTTCCTGGCCGACTCAAGAATGGCACAACCGTTTGGTTGAAGGTGAACACAGAGCTCACAGCAAGTCTTGTCTTTGCTCTAACAAAGTCAAAGTAGGAGCATAAATTATATGAACTACTAGATATGGCAAAATCCAGAACAGAGAGTATCACAGTATAGTTTCTGTATTGTTCAAGTTTCCACAATATTACCAGTCTAGTATGAAAATATCTTTATATTTTTCAGATTTGCAGTCCTGATACCAAAGTCCTAAAATTGTGGACTCTGGAATTTCAAAGCACAGAAACAGTTCATCTTAAGATGACACAGATCAGAGGAAAATATGAAAGATACCTGGGTAACACAACCAGAGAGTTAGAGTCTCAGCCTACAAATGCAGCAAAGCAGCTTGGAATATAAAATTTAAGTAGACAGGAAATGAACTACAGCAAGCCTCTGCCACCAGCCCTCCTTCATTTGCCTCAGTTTCTCCTCATTTACTTATACTGTTCTCACAGAAAACACTTAAGGAATCAGAAGTTTTACGTGAAAGATTACAGCAACACACTATCCATGCTTGTCTGTTCGGGTTTGCAGGCCGTGTAATCCCATTGTATGAAAGACACAATATACAAAATATATATTTAAATATTTTATCAACTCCATCATCATTCTCATCTTTAAATAAAACTAGGATTTTAATAAATGTAAAATGCTAATAATCAGCCCAATAATTTAAAATATTTCTGGCTTACATCATCTAACATTTTTTCAGCATTTTTAAGGCATCAAAGAATCAATATTTCTAGGGAAAATTTTCATTTTCAAGGCACTACCTTCTGAAGAAAAAGCTTCATACTCAAAAAACTCTTTATAAGATTCAATATACTTCTAGAAGTAAAGGAAAAATTGTATCTTCATTCCAAGGACCCCAAAAAGTTCTAAAAGACAGCATTTTTCACATTCCCTGGGAAAAGGAACGTCTTACACAACTAAAAATAAGAAAATTGAGATCCAGATTTTCAACGGGTTGCTCAAACTCATAAAGCATGTCAGTAGCAAAGCAGAAAAGAGAAAGTTCAAATTTAAGTAGCCGGTTAATAACCTCTCTGTAGTAAGATATACTGCAATGTGACAGACTGCAAGGTGTTCTCTGTATCAGAATTACACTAATGAACATGAACACTAGGAAGTCCTGCAAGCAGGTCTGACAGTTTGTCTGGCAGCCTGATGTTATCCCTGTTGAGAAATCTAACTCTACTGAGAGTACTCTATTCCCGCTAATGCCAATGCACATCGTGTAAAAGAGGAATGGGACCAGCTTTGACTATGAAATTATTCACTGGATAAATAAGGGGAAGAACTCAAAAAAATGAAAGGGAAACAGCTTCCCCCATCAGTAGAAGAGTTTTATCAGAAAGAACTAATTTCTACAACTCCATTTGCCCATTTGTATACTGCACGTGCTGAGAAAGAAAGGCAATAGTAAGACTTTGAAGACGGGATGAAACAAATCAAAATGGATCAAAACAAATCTGGAATATTTCAGCTGGCTTACGACAGGAAAGTTACTTAAAAAAAGACACAAAGGAAAAACGAGCATTTAAAAATCAATCCTTAGAATTTGTACTTATCCAAAAAGAGGAAATCATAGAATCATAGAATCACAGAATAGTTTGGGTTGGAAGGGACCTTTAAAGGTCATCTAGTCCAAGCCCCCTGCCATGGGCAGGGACATCTTCAACTAGATCACATTGGTCAGAGCCCCGTCCAACCTGACCTTGAATGTTTCCAGGGATGGGGCATCTACCACCTCTCTGGGAAACCTGTGCCAGTGTTTCACCACCCTCATCGTAAAAAATTTCTTCCTTAYWTCTAGTCTGAATCTACCCTCTTTTAGTTTAAAATCATTCCCCCTTGTTCTGTTGCAACAGGTCCTGCTAAAAAGTCTGTCCCCATCTTTCTTATAAGCCCCCTTTAAGTACTGAAAGGCTGCAATAAGGTGWCCCCRAAGCCTTCTCTCCTCCAGGCTGAACAACCCCAGCTCTCTCAGCCTTTCTTCACAGGAGAGGCGTTCCATCCCCCTCATCATTTTCATGGCCCTCCTCTGGACCCGCTCCAACAGGTCCATGTCTTTCGTGTGGTGAGGACTCCAGAGCTGGACGCAGTACTGCAGGTGGGGTCTCACCAGAGCAGAGTAGAGGGGCAGAATCACCTCCCTCAACCTGCTGGCCATGCTTCTTTTAATGCAGCCCAGGGTACGGTTGGCCTTCTGGGCTGCGAGCGTACATTGTCGGCTCATGTCCAGTTTTTCATCCATCAGTATCCTCACGTCCCTCTCCACAGGGCTGCTCTTAATCCCTTCACCCCCCAGCCTGTATTGGTCCTGGAGATTGCTCTGACCCCRGTGCAGGACCTTGCACTTGGCCTTGTTGAACCTCGTGAGGTTCACATGGGCCCACTTCTTGAGCTTGTCCAGGTCCCTCTGGATGGCACCCCATCCCTCAGGCATGTCAACAACATATGAGGGCATTCCAGGTACCTCGCCAACATGTGGCAAACCAATACAAATTACAGCTTGGAATGGACTGGTATTCCTGCATCAAATCATTTAGTCTATTAAAAAATCCTACCACAAAGTAAAAAGTAAACTGTGAGAAAACAGACAAAGCCCCAGGACTAAATTTGCCTATTCATTGGCAGTTTCCTGGGTTCACTTTTGTAATTCTTAGCTCTTTATCTGACTGGAAGCAGTTATTAGACAGATTAAAAACAGCATTATTTTTAATAAGACAATTAAATGTAATTATGAAGCAGAAATCAGTAACAGCATTTCCTACCTTTCCAATTACCTGGCCATTGACAAGAGCAAGAGCAAGACGTGGCATCTGATGACTGCTGAATATACATATATTCCTCCCTTTGACATTAACATCAAAAAGACCTAAGAGTTAAAGGAAAAAAAATGCTAGAAGTATGAGAGTATATTAATTCATATTTGCGTTTAATTACAATTGATGATTTATCATTTTTAAGGGAAAAGGATGAATCAAGTATTTAACTCAATAGTTTGACCTCTCTGATCAATGAATCCCCTCATTTCTTCAGGAAAGGGCATCTAGAGACTACTGTCTACTTCACAGCCCTGAGAAGAAAAACCCTGAGAGCTAATGCTAAGGAACAAATTTCTTTTGATCAGGGTATAAGTTTAAAAAAAAAAATCCATAAAAAGGATCTGAGGACTCCAGTGTAATGAACTGGGCTATAGCAATGAATTTACATGATAAATAATAGATCATGTAGGGAAAATAAAGCTCTCAGGTAGGAAAAGATAATTCATTTTCTCTGTATCCATATTAGAATTTGTAAAGAAAATCTTGCAGCATAGCTCATGGCTTCTAAAATTTTAAATCTGGCCAATTTTCCTAACAATTACCTCTTATAGTTACAAAATACTGGTGAAAGCTAAAGTAGTGCCATTTTTATTGTTCTCAGCAGCAACAGCTGTTTTTTTAAATGACTGTTCTACCAGTACATTATGTTGCTCATTTGTAAGGTGCAGGTGTCTCTGGAGGACTCCTGTGGTGTCCATAATGTAAGATTTTCAGGATGTCATTGGACAATGAGAACTACTCAGTCAAGGATCACTGCGCCCATCGGGATAATGCCATAAATCATAAAATACAGCTGGGGATTCTAGTCCCTGGGGCAAGATAGGGAGGATGCGTAACTGTCACAATGGGTCTCTGCTTTCAAATAGAGATAAAGCTTCCTGAGAAATTAAAAAACCCTGGACGAAATCATCATCTGATATAATTTGCCATCACGACTTTGAAGGCCTTTGAATTATATTGCTTTAGATCTGCTGAAGAAAAATAAGCAGTTCTACCAATATCTGAAATGCAGAGTTTTCTATTAGGAAAGATAGGTAGATAATTCATGTCAGAGGACTTTATTCCAAAGTACACACAAGGAAGCAGGGCCCCTAAATGAAAATTTAAACACCGTTCCCACCTCAGTACTTGTGGACTTCTGTTGCACATGACTATTCTAGACACTTTGTACATTACTGCACATACAAGCAAAACAAACAAATCTGAAAGAAGTTAAAGGAGAAGGATATTGTTCTGAAGGCAGAAGAGTTTCATGATAGGTGTCTGCATTCATTTTTTACTTGTGTTTGTTTTGTACTCTGGACTATAAAAAGAGAATACATGGTTATTCCTGTGTCACTAACTGTTCCTCTGATATCAGGGCAACTTTATCATATTGTTCAGAAAAATCAAGCTCTTTTTGATTATCAGTTTAATTCCTAAGTATTACTAAATCCTTGGGAGGTTGCAGATCACACTACTCATTTTTCTGACTTCCAATCTAAACTAATTAACAGCCGAAATTATACCAATTTTGTTTTGATCTTTCTTTCTAATATATTTAATTATATTTATAATCATTAACTACTGATATTTAGTAGTTGTGCATCAGACTTGGTACTTGCACAATTATGCACATTACTCATTTAAAATTGTGGAGATGATAACATTCATATGAATTTTACATCTAGCATGTAAAAACGTACAAAAAAGGTACAGAATGCAATAAAAATGTCACATGTTTATGTCAGAAAAATACCATTAGAAATGCACTAATTTATAGAAATGAAAGTGCATCTAGATGAAAATCAGGAAACAGTCTGCAGTGTGAACTTGAATTCTGCATGTTCGGAGATTATGAACTCTGCCGTGTCTAAATGATCTGATTTGTCTAAATCAAATCAGATACAATCCATCAATTGAAGACACAGCATTAAAAAGCAGCAAAGATGTGCTTACTGCATCAGTGCAGATTAGAGACCAAATTCCTACAAGCAGGTAGTTTGGTCTGTCACAAAGTAATTCACAGTTTGTGATCCTAAGTGGATGTCCGTGGAGGAAGGACACTACCATGCTGTGCAACTGCTTTCATGCATTTAAGACACTTGCAAATCCTAAACCTGTAGATAGGAGATTTGAGTTAATCAGTGTTTGAGTCACCAAATACTTTGAACTCAAGGACCAAAACTGCTAACTAATAAGATGAGCTGTAGTAAAACAGAGTAACACCCACTTTCAATGTTTGTAATATTACTCATCTCCCATATTATACATTTGATTTTTCTGGTGCAGCTTTTCTAAGCTGCCCTTATAGGCTACACTAAGGAGTATTGATTTCACTGCTGTCCATGCACTCTTTGGTGTGTCCTGAAAGGTTCTGTTCCACCACTTCGAAAAAGATGTGTGTAAGGTCCTTGGGAAGATGTCAGAAAGGCTGAGCAGCTCCATCACTACGAAGATAACAAAAATATGTGTGCCTAATATGATACGTATTATAGTTAAGTGTTAGTAACACAGTAGGATAGAAGCTGATAAAGAGGAGGAACTGGAGGAGTGCCATTAAGATCAATGACAAGGATGGAACAAAATTAATTTTTTATATATATATATACACATACACTTATATACACTCCCTATTAATGAACTATACCTGGAAATTTAACTACTTAGTTTAGATGGATCTAGTTAGAAAAGACTGTAGCTGTACTTGCCATGGCAGTTCCATGGGAGCATTAAAATGCAGATGACAAGAAGTTTCTATTTGGTAAGCGAAAGCCAGTGACAAGATATTATATGTGATTTTTTTTTGTGCTTTATATGTAAACCAAGCATATAATTTCTGAGCTCTTATAGTCATGAATACATGTAAATATTTGAAGTAAGGAAAATGTTTATTATAATTATCTGCTCCTATTCATTAGAGGAATCACTATATGAGATCACAGTGAACGCTAAAGTCTTATTTTCTCGTATCTTTTATGCACACATCCACATGAAAAATACTTTACCATATTTGTTCTTCTTGTCACCAAGAGCATCAACTCTGCTACCTGGACTGAGGCAAATGAAGCCACGAGTGAGCCTGTTGTAAAACTGAAGTATATTGCCTTCCTGAAATTTCCACTTTTCGGCAGCCCACTAGTTTTGTAAACAACAAGCAGAAAAGACTTATGAGCAGATGATACACAGGAATTTGACATACATGAGAACAACTGACCTGATTTCACTCAAAGCATAATTTGAATGGTTTAAATAAAAATAAAAAGGTAAGTTCTTACAGTTTCCTCTCTCTTGAGTTCCAGCTCTTGTCCTGTACAGATAAAAAACCTGTAATTAATTAATTTACAGAGCATCCTCATTCCATTTGACACAGTTGCAGTGAGGCTGGGTTCTCCTCCCCACCAATTTTCACTTACTTCCTGGAAACGTGCTGGCATCATCTGTCACAGTCAGTTCTCTAGCAATATTGCCATCATCCTGCCCCTGGTCCAGCCACCTAAAAACCAAAACCTGTTTCAGTAATATAACCTTGATCGGCAACTCCCACAATACTATATACATGGCACTTGCATGCTGATACTTCCTGTTCTATTTATCAAAGTCTCAAGGCTGACAAACAGCAATACAAAAATCCAGCTTTAGTGAAAAGAGATTGACTTTGGCAAAAATGGTTTTGTTTGTTTGTTCTTGATGAAACTTGTAAACAAATGCTTTCCTGGATTGAGGTACAAGGACTTAAGCCAATTATTACAAATCAGAGAAATCATATTGATCCCAGATCAATAATAAAAGCTGCAGTGCTCATGATGTTTGCTCTTCCTGTCTGCAAGAAGGCTACAGCAGGATGCAAATTGTTCCATGCCCTGAAAATCCCTATGCAGGGAGGCAAATCCAACACAGCCAACAATTTCACCATGTCTGAACTGTACTTTTATAATGCCATTGTACCTGTTTCACATCTACTTACATAAGTTAAGTCTAACTCCATTTGAGTCAAAAGGACTCACACACTCTGGGAGCAAGATCAGCAAGCATGGCGTCGGGCTCTAACAATAACTAGCATATACCCTGTATTTTTCTGCCTGAAATGGATTTTAACTCTCCCTAAATTATGTATGAAGCTAGCATTATATATCTCTTCATAGCAGTTCATCTCATCTAGAATACAGAATCAAAATTAGGTCAGGCAAAGATGAGATGCTGTATCTGATAGGCAGAAAGCCCTTACTCACACATAAATCAGTTTCACTGTGCACATCACTCACTCCGAGCTGTCTCAGGCAGTTATTTATTCAGTGAGAGGAGGAAATAGAATTGAGGTGCCACTGGCAAGCTGCAGCTAGATTCATACGTGACTGGACTTCACCATTCCTAATATTTGCACTGATCTTTATCAGTTATAATTTTTCCATGAGGTGTTGAGAATTAATCAGGTGTAGATAAAATTAGAAATGAGCTATAGAACAGAAGATTCAGAGCAGCAGCATCTGCAGGGGAAAAGGCAGGGAAGTTAGGATTGCTTCAAATTACGTTGCAGCTCAGTGACAGGCTGCAAGGCAAATGAGAAAAAGAGCTGTGGTCAGGTAGCTCGGTTTGTGATAGCCATTTCACAAGATCTTAGAGTCTGATCCTGGGCTAATTGAACCCCCAGTTAATCTCCATACTAACTTCAGTAAAGTAGGATGAGTCTGCTAGAGAGACAGCAACCCACTCGTCTGAAAAGCCTTGCATTGCATGACATGGAAGAATGGATGGACCTGCTGGTGTCAGATCCAAGGTTTTGGATATGGGGAATGTGTCAAAAAAGCACGTCTTGAATAGTTTGTAAGGTACAAGAATGGAAAGTTCCCAGGCAGAAATTTTTATTGCTTTTTCATTAGCTCAAATGCACCAGAGATTTGGGGCAGGTACAACTCAAGAGAGCTGTAAAAAGAATCAGACCATTTCAGCTCACTTTTAAGAAACACATATTTCCCTTGGCAGGATATTTCAGAAGAAAAACTATGAGTAATTACAAATTTATTAAAAATCAAACCCAAATGAATCACCACCAACCTGTGACAAAGAAAAGTATAATCCAAATCTGTTATAGGATCCTTGATTACAATTTTGTCCAGAAACCAGCCGTTTCCTTAGAATAAATTTAAAAAAAAAAAAAAAAAAGTTAGTTCATGAGAGGAAGATTTAATGAAGTCTGACTTCCTATGGCTTTCTCTCTTCTATGGGAACTGCAACATCTTCAGCTCCACAGTCACAGCTGCCCTGATGGCTGGAGAGAAGATAGTACAAGCTCTAGGTAGAGCTTGCTTATGGGCCTGCAAGCTGCTAGGTCCCTCCCTGGCTGTCATGGCCCTGAGTGCTGCACATCCCTCCTTCATTTAACATAGTCATTGTATGAGACTTACTTGTTTTGCCAACCAAAATATCAACAAGGTTAGATAGCAGCTTATCATGGCTCAAAATAAGTTGCTATGTTTTACGATATTTAGGCTCAAGAGTTTGAAAAACAGGTCTTGTGACTGCAAGCAATTTGAATTTCACCATTAATTGGGTGTCTAATGACAAGATAGTGTAGCCAAAATCTCCAACTGAATCTTTACAGTGTAACTGATAATGCTAATCAGCCTAAAATTATAATAGCCTATTTAGCTATAAAAAAGACGGCCCAAGATATATTCAATGTCTTATCATGCAGATAAGACAGTTTTTCCATAGGGATTACTCAAAAATGACAGAACAGTAGCAGATGGTGTCCTTAACATAATGGTTAAGAGTATAGTGAAAGTGAACACAAAATATTTTAAATTCAAGTCACTTGAACTGTCACTTTCCTTAGAAGCCTTTGTCTTTCACTTCTAAAATGTTTTCATACAGTCAGTTTTAGAAATACATGTTGTATTTCAAAGAAAAGGTTAATAACTTTGCAGGCAGTATTCAGTGACTAAATAGATTTCTGACCTGATCCAAGACCATTGTGTCCTATAACAATCTTGTGCAAATGTCCAAGGTGCACAGCTTCAACAGCAAAGATGTCAGTCTGTAATCAATCAACAAAATTTCAGTAAAATTTAAAAAGCAGAGCATTCTTCAGCTGTGGAATCCCAAAGACCCATAAACCCACAGAACTCGTCTGTCAAGATCATCCTTTGAAATATCAGCTAATGATAAGGTGAGAACAAACCAAGGAGGAGAGGTTTCCTGAAATAAAAGAAGTAAGCCTGATCACTTTGTTAATGGGAGTAGTTCCATTCAAATGAATGGGATCAGAGTCAGAAAASAGAAACCTGCTGAAAGCTTAATTGGCTAAACAATTACAAATTACAGCAGACTTCAACATTAGAAATGCAGATATAAAATGTAAAGTTGCATTTTCTCTTCACTTATTAAATCAAATTTTTAGAAGAATTAAAAACAAAAGTACACAACTTACCTATTTTATAAATGAAAATTCTGTCTTCCAAAAGCAATGGTATACCTTTACAACTATTTTGGCTTAATTGTGGAATTTTGGGGAAACATTGGAATGCAGTAATTATCTCTTTTCTAATTGGACCTTGCCTGGGATAACCACCCACCTGAGAGAGAAAAGCCAGCCAAACATATCAGAAAATGCCCTGTCTTTCACTTACTTGTCCTTTTAAAAATTTCTTGGGTTTCTGTGACCTGAGTAGTTGTCTTGATCCTGTATCACCTCTTTCTCCATACACAGAAATATAAACATCAGCCTCAGTTCCAGCATTCCACAGTTCTCCTGTTGTCACATACACTTCATAGACAGTCACTGACAATAAAAGATGACAACCTTTAATATCACAAACATTATTACAGTTACAATAACATCTAGCAGTGAACGTGCCTGTAGAGTCCAAATACATCTGTGTCAAGGACAGTCAGAGTATAAAACCTTAAAAATCCTGTTCAATGTTAAGTAAAATAATGTACAAACTTGCTTTGGTGTTACATTTATGCTTTTTATCCCAGACTGTCACTATGGGGAATGCAAACAGAATTGAACTTTAAATGCACAATAGTATGTCTTTGTCCTGCAGCATCATTTGAAATCATCATAAAGTTGAAAAGTAAATAACATAAATCCAAGATTAGCCTCACCATAAGTGGTGAGATCAAAACTATAACAAGCAACAGGAGCCATTAACGTTTTGAATGCACTGGTTAACCAAACAAGCAAAAATCTAGCATCACGGTTTTAGTTTTCTTGGACCTCAGAACTCAAAAATCCGCATTGTTTTATTATTTTATTGATTCATGCAATAGGATAGGATAGACTTCCTCTATTACATTCCATATGGAAATTCTTTAAAGGCTGTAAATTTGGGAGGAAATACTTAGGAACCAATTCAATAAATTGGTTATGTAATAGAAATGGATAATGCAAATAAAATTGAATCTGAGTCAAAATACAATGAAACTAGAATAAAGACTATGATACATAAAAATATGCATCAATAGAAAACAGTGGTCATTAAAATGCAGATGTAGGAACCCCATGAAATTCAGAATTAAGATAGAAACGTGCAATTATAATCTTCAATAGAAACATGGGAAAGGCAAAGTTTATGCTAACATCAGTAACAATATTTTGTTAGACCAAGTGAGGTACAGAGAGAACAAAAGGGGGAGAGAAAACCTCATTTTCTGGCACACAAACTCTGGTCCCAGACGTACGTGTACTTGTGCTTCTCTGTCTTGCAAGTAGAAAAGAGTTTCTGGACCATTGGGTCCAGAACAACATCAACATTATCATCATTCAATCATCAGTTTCCACCTGAAATATGTTATGAAGCTTGACTGTAATCCTCTGAAGGAGATTGCTCCCACATCTCACTCTTCTGATAGACAAACACCTTCTTTTAATAACCAGTGAAAAGTTATTCACRATCAGTCCATATCTGCAATTGTGCTGAGTGGCCATTCAGTGTTTACAGCTTCTCCCTTGATGCTTATTTTTTTGATGATTATCTCACATCTGTTTACATGGCATTTGTGTGCAGGTTACTATGCAAGCTGTCTTTAAAGAATTTAGTTTGGATAATGGTAACAATCTAGCTAAAACAGTAAGCACTCTGCACAGGTTATTTTAATGTGTCCACACAGAATGCTAGTACTAATTTGCTTCCAGCATCAGAGCTAACTCATTCTGAGATGATGACTGGGTACCTCTAAACTCCACTGAAGTACTGTACTGCAGACATATGCTAGTAATAAACCCAGCATGGAGGCTTAAAATAACTAACTAAAAAATTCAAACAATTTTCACATTTTTTTACATTTCTCTTTACCTCTTATAAGCCTAGGGATCATACCAGCTTTATAATAAGTATTTATGAGTATTTATAATGCTTACAGTTTTTATCCTAGGAAATAGTGACTCTCTTAATGGAATGAAGCTACACCAGGGGAAGTTCAGATTGGACATTAGGAAAAGGTTCTGCACTGAGAGGGTGGTGGGTGACTGGAACAGGCTCCCCAGGGAAGTTGGGGACAGAGTGTTTATCTGCTTGAGGGTAGGAAGGTTCTACAGAGGGATCTGGACAGGCTGGATTGATTGGCCGAGGCCAATTGTATGAGATTCAACAAGGCCAAGTGCCGGGTCCTGCACTTGGGTCACAACAACCCCAGGCAACACTACAGGCTTGGGGAAGAGTGGCTGGAAAGCTGTCCAGCAGAAAAGGACCTGGGGGGGTTGATCGGCGGCCGGCTGAACATGAGCCGGCAATGTGCCCAGGTGGCCAAGAAGGCCAACGGCATCCTGGCCTGTATCAGGAATAGTGTGGCCAGCAGGAGTAGGGAGGTGATCGTGCCCCTGTACTGGGGCCCCTCACACTGGTGAGGCCGCACCTCGAATACTGTGTTCAGTTTTGGGCCCCTCACTACARGAAGGACATTGAGGCGCTGGAACCTGTCCAGAGAAGGGCAGCGAGGCTGGTGAAGGGTCTGGAGAACAAGTCTTATGAGGAGTGGCTGAGGAAACTGGGGTTGTTTAGCCTGGAGAAGAGGAAGCTGAGGGGAGACCTTACCGCTCTTTACAACTAACTGTAAAGGAGGTTGTAGCGAGGTGGGTGTCGGTCTCTTCTCCCAAGTAACAAGTGATAGGATGAGAGTAAATGGCCTCAAGTTGTGCCAGGAGAGGTTTAGATTGGATATTAGGAAAAATTTCTTCACCGAAAGGGTTGTCAAGCATTGGAACAGGCTTAAAAGATGTGTAGATGTGTGCTTAGGGACATGGTTTAGTGGTGGACTTGGCAGTGCTAGGCTAACCATTGGACTTGATGATCTTAAAGGTCTTTTCCAACCTAAATGATTCTATGATTCTATGATTGCATGATTCTATGAAGTGGTCACAGCACCAAGCCTGTCAGAGTTCAAAGAGAATCCGGACGACGCTCTTAGATATATGGTTTAGTTTTAGGTAGTCCTGCAAGGAGTGGGGAGTTGGACTTGATGATCCTTATGGGTCCCTTTCAACTTGAGTTATTCTATGTTTCTTTCCTTTAGATATCCCATGGAAAAGTGTGCAGAACAGAGTTTAGGAGAAGGAACTGTATTCTTTAAATCTATTTTTGTCTGTAAGTGTAGAACATTACATTTGTAAACACATCATTCTGAAATTAGAAAGTGTAAGGGTTAAGATTATTTACAAAATTTAATTCTTTTCCCTATGCCTATGAATTACGAGAAATAGAACAAGGAGGTAAAACACATATCTTTTTTCAGATCAGCTATTATTATTTGGACTAAAGCCAGCCACATTTAATGCACAGAAGCTTTTGGCAGTCTTTAGTTAGCAGCAAAGTCATGTACTATTTTTTCACAGAGTACACCTGTCTCAATACTCAAAATAGTTTTCATTTAGGAACTGTTAATTAATACTGTATTTCACCCACATTGTTTACCATGTCACTACCTGAACAGGTACCCCATGAACACCCACATGAACAGGTACCCCATGAACAGACCATGGCAGAGAGTTCATTTCTCCAGACCAATAATCCCATGTCTAAGACCACAACAATCCTCTCTATTCCTACAATTCCCTCCTTCATTAACTACCTACTTTCCAGTTCCTGCAAGAAGGATAGCAAAGGCCCACCAGCCACCAAACACTGTGTAACTCTGATTTATCCCCAGCAAGTAGTTCATCATCATATAATTAAAGATCACATCATAAAACATGAGCAGAAGGGGGRAAAAGTAGGATGGTTGAAGATAAAGTCAAACGAATGGTGCTCAGTCCCCCAGCATTAGAGCCACAAAGTCTCTATGCAATATTTCTTAACAGTTTAATTCAGAAGTTTTTCCTTTGAATAAAAAAGGCTATTACATCAGAAAGTGTTTCAGCCTCCTTTTATTCAGAAATTGGTTTTAAACTGCCTCTCATCATCTCTCTTTCAGATTGAATCCAGACCTCTTCTCTATTCTGTTATCAAACTATCTTCTCTGAAGTTAAAAGCTATGTTCTCTTTTCACTGTCTCATGCAGAAATATAATACTGGCAAAAAGACACAGAGGCTGTCTTTCAATTACTAAGTTAGAGATGAAACTGCCTTGTCTAAAGCCTTCAGCGTGAATCCTCTTATACCAAGGCTGGCAGAAATGCACAGATCTTTTCTTCCTCTCTTGTGTGAGGGAGAAATTGTTAACTACAAAATGCAGATTGAGAGGATGGCTTAAGTGTGCTGTTGTGCTTTATGATGCACCAAGATTACCTGATAATAAAAATCTTTCATTGTATCTTTATCTCAGAAACAAGGAAACAACCTACTCAGAAAGAAGAGCCTGAAAATTAGAAGGTAAGGTCAGTGACCCAGAATATTAAGCAAGAGAACATTTGAGGAAGCACAGATAATGCAAGTAGGGGATGGGAACATATTCAATATAACATGTCAATGATCATTAATTAACGTTTATTTAAAGGGGGGTGGGGGGTGGGGGTGGTGTTTGGTTTGTATACCAATGTGCTTGTATGTCCCCCTACACTAATAATATTAATGTCTCCTGACCAAAGAGACCAAATGTATGAGGAAGCAGGCTGACTGCCTCTGAGGCTTTTCATGCCTTCAAGGGTATGAAGATCAGAATCACTCAAGATCAAAAATCATTGTGGTTAGGGCTGACCAGACTCTCTCTACAGCATTTTATGAGCCATTTACAGCTGCTAACTACATCACTAGAGGAAATTTCTCCTGCTATTCTTTTTCTCTTAAAGACATACTAATGAGGCACAAACCTGTTTTTCTGCTTTTCTTTTCAGGCTCTTACTCTCAGTGCTCAGTCATCATAGATAGACAGTCCACCCAGCTCTTTATTACAAGACTGACTGTCCCATGGTATGTTTCCCCACATCTGTGGGCAATGTTCTGGACTTCTTCCCCCCAATTTCATTTATATCCTCTTCCACTAGCCTGCACCCACAACAGCTGTTACCACTGAAATTCCTGTTACCATTTCAATTTTGCAAGATCAACACAAAGTGCCATAAGCATACCAAGTATTGCTGTAGTATTAAATCTTTTGAAAAAGGGGTTCTGTAGTTTTTAGAGAACTTTGAATGGAAGTTTCTCTCATCCCGTTAATCTTGTCCTCTGCAGTTGATACGATTTTTTGGAGAAGGGAAGAGAGGAGGGCGTGGAATCTGTCCCAGGTGTATCTTACTCTAGTGAAAGATCCCACACAAGTAATACCGGTGGTGTTGTGACTTTCCCCCTCTACCATTACACCCTACAGGATGGGAATCTTCCCCAGCATTTTTGCTTCCTCACCCACGTCTCTCCTAGGATACACTGATCTTGTGTTGTCCTTGTACTCTCCTGAGGCCAGAAAAGAACAATGCCATTTGGAGAGAAGGGAAGAGCAAGCACAGACTTTCCACCCCCTTCCCAATGCTGAAGCATGGGAGAGACCATATAGCAACAACATCCAGCATGGGTGGCAGGGATTGGTGTGGTAGAGCAGGACATTAAAACAGTATAACAGCAGTAATACCCAATATTTTTTGCATTGCTTGGCATCATTCACCTTTAGAATTGCAATACAATCTTTATGCAAGTAATGGAGCTTTTGACACTTACAGCCTTCTGAAATGTTGTTAAAGTTTTGTTCCACACACAGAAATTAAAATTATTCTGGAAGTCTGTCTCAGCCACTTACAAGAAAAAAACTAAAACAGCAGCTACAATAGTCATACTGGAGCTATAATCCTCCGTTATTGAAAACAGTTTGTGATCTGACTCATGTATGATGGCTTCATGGTAGTTACGCATATGTGAGGTGTCTTTACTATTGCCTCTATTTTAAAGCAAACACAAATGCTAAAAATCTTACAGAAGAAGGAGTCTTTTTGAAGGACCTCTTAAATTCAAAGCATTAAAGACTCTCGCATCTCCTTTCCAGTGATTCTTAACCTTTTACCTGAGTACGCCTAGTAACCACAGGAAAACAACACAGAAAAAGTGTTGTAGCAGCCAAAAAGTAATAGAGGGCCTGATGAAAAACAATGAAATCATCTCTATTGGCATCAGTCTGTGGCCTGACTTAGCTGATGTGCTTACCTGGAAAAATAGGCTGACCCCGCTGTAAAACAGGAAGCTCCATAGATATTTCCCCATCAGCCTGGTCCCAGGCCAGCCATCGATGTGCAGGGAAAGAAAACTGCTCCCCTGAGACAAGGTTCAGCAACTGCACCTAAACAGCACCAAGAATTGCAATTTAAGCTGCTGATCTCAGTCCAGATAGAACAGAACATGAAATGTGTGGGATGCTGTCGAAATCTGTGCAGGTAGAGCTCTGTGGCATGATCACAAAACCATGGGTTTGGGGCACGTCTGCGCCCTGGATACAACCGCCCCCAATCGGACTTTTCACTCAGTCAGATTCGAAAGTGCAGGGCAGAGTAACTCAAATGCAGCCAAGAAACAGGGTTTATCAGCACAGGCACAGTCCCACAAAATATAGCTCTGTTGTTCCAGCTGGTATATCCACGTGGGCTGGCACTAGGTGGCATGGCTTACCAAACACTGAAGTTCTCACCAGGAAACTTGGCAATGCTTGCAGTTCTATTCCTTTAACTTATTTTCTTATAAGAACAGGAATTAAAGGAACAGCTTTTGATTCTTCAGCACTGTTTGTGACATAAATAAACCATGAAAGTGCTAGCCCCAACACCAGTCTGCCCCACACAATTTTCTTCCATGCCCAACTACTAGCATATAGCAGCAAAAGGACCATATGCACACCAGCTGAAGAAGGGAAAGAGGTCTAGTTATTTTGTACTTCAAAGTATTCCTTAGTAAGCACCTCAGAGGCTGCTGTATATTAGAATAGTCCCTGATTATGCTAATTTATACTAGTAGCTACACTAGATTTTGGATGAGCAGAGAGAAGCAAAGGCAATTCTACCTGTAGTTTCACTCCTGCTCTGTGCTTTGCATAACCTAATCTCCTTAATTTGAATATTGAACAAATTCAGAATTACTGAAAACATTTTTTATCTCTTGTAGTGCTTGAATACTAAACTTTAAAGAAAGAGATTCATCTTGTCTGAAAAACCTGGCACATCTCAGCCTGTCAACATCTACTGATGGATCTTGAAAAGGGAGCTTGGATTAGCGAAGCTGCATTGTGGACAAAAAGTGGACATTTTCAGGCCTGATACCATCTCAGTACAGAAACAGACACAGAAACCGTGGGATACTGATGGAGGACTAGCATGCCTAACTACCAAAAAAGTTCTGCAGTTGTAGAGCACTCTCTCTTAATTTCAGATCTTCCAGAAAAATGTAGGTTTCCCAAGGAACAATGATGTTAAGCATCCGATGAGCCTGCTGTAGGTTGTTTCTCTTCTATGAAGTCTAGAAATCAGTGGCTATACTCCTTTGGCTCTCTACCATACAAAACACTAGGTTACTTGTAGAGTTGTGTTTGGTGGAATGTATTTCTTTTCCTTGACTTTCTGCCCAAAGTTGTAAAGAGGGAATGATCTAACCCTGGCTGATGAACCACTCCCTAAAAATTGTGCCTGATTGACTGTATTGTGGTTTAACCCTAGCCAGCAACTAAACACCACACAGCTCCTTGGTCACCCCAAGATTTGGTAAGGAGACAATTAAAATTCGTAAGCCAATAATCAATGGAACACACTGAAGTGTTGAATCCTTCTTTTAAAATTTTACTGTTGATTTCAATTAATATATCCTAGTTGGGAAGTGAGAAGGGGAATAATAACTTCTCATTTTTTCTTCCCTTTTTTTGTCAGACTTCTTCAATCTCTCAGTTTAAATGGGTGTTTTTCTTACACAAAGCAGGCAGCGCAGCCTCTATTCACAGAGGATGGTGTACAACAAACCTGCAAAGGTCCATTTGTTGAGTCAGATTTTATGATAACCAAAACTTCTAATACCAAGATTCAGCATACAAATGAACCTTTTCTATAAGAGAAAACCCACTGTTCTATTCTAGCTTCTCAACTCAGATACACTTTAGAAATTGCTGGCAACCTGTCCCTCGGTCTCACAGGACAAAGCTATGAGGTGTTTTCCACCCTTTCATTGCTTCCACACACACATTTATGAAAAGAAAAATAGCAAGGAACAGAAGAAAAAAAGTATCTTAAATTATATTCTAACTCCAGCATTCCCCAAAACACAGCACAGATGGAAAACAAATACCTAGGCTTTATAATCAGGCAATCCTCACCTGAGGTGAAAGAGATATAATCCCTATAATTCTAGCATTAAACCTTTTAGAATGATATCACCAGTGACACAATATTTCAATGTAGACATGCATTGGCTAGAGGTATGAACTCACAGGATCTTGTCTAAACTTGTTAACACTGCCCAGACCTTACTTAGTCTTCTTTCTGAGTCTCAGTCCCAGATGAAAACAACTAGTTAAAGCATTAAATAGCCACAGAGTTCGAACATTGATCAGTGAATATTTAACTTCAGTGAACACTTTGAATTAGATAGATCTAGATTTACCCTGAAGTACGATTATAACACTGAGTTTACCAGCCACTTCTACAGCCCTTCATAAACTGCTGTCTTAACTGAAGGATAAGAAACTCTGGCACAAAGAGGGAAGTGTTTCAGGCGTGCATAGCATATCATTGGCACACATATTACATCACTGATGTTAAGCATAAAAGCCAGATCCTTTCATTCCCAGTCCARAATTCTATATACTATGCTTCATGACTGAAGCTTGAAACAGAACTATCTGATTCTCTTTGCTTTATCTGCATCAAGATCTTTTTTAAATAAGGAGGGAAAAGAACCCATTATTGTGTTTTTCTCCTCAGAGACATGGAACTAGAAACATTTGCAATGTAGCTCTGGTGCTGTGCATAAGGACTCAGTGTCAGCCACAGATTTGAGAGGACTTGGCTAGGCTGAGTTCAATGACTTTCTGGGTTTCAGCAAACTCTAGACACTGTAGCAAAGACTGCAGAAGACTCAGACTACAGCAGCCAATTTAAGCACTCTTTCTTGCTGCCCAGCCACACATTTTTAAAGAAACATAATGTACAGCTCTTACTGAACTACAAATAAATAGCCAAAACGTACCACTGTAAACTGCTTTTAATTCCACACAAAAACACTCCTTCATAATCTCTTAAATGAAGCTGCAAGCATTTGATGAGGTTAATATACTTATCCCAGGGATTTTTTCCGACTTGTATTTTGACTCCACTGTCATAGTGACTGCTTTTGGAAAGATAAAATTCTTTCTCACTGCTTTTACCTCTTCACAGTGCCAGGCAGGGGAGTTTCCTGCATTCGTATGCCCTATGCGTATTTTGTAGAGATGTCCTATATTTCCAGTATTAACCTGTAAAACAAACACAACTGATGAAACACAGAACACCTGTTAAAAGGGAAAGACATGCAACAGGAATTCATTTAGTAACTGTCAGGTGACATTTTTGTTTAGAGGAATTAAAAATTCTGGTATTTAAACAAGTGTTTCCAAAATATTTTGTTTGGATAACCATTAGAAGGTTGGTTCTTTTAAAGGACAACCCTTAAAAAACCTGTTGGCCTGCCAACCCCATTTAAATGGCTTCAGGATGCTGCTGTAGCTATTTTGTTCCCCACTGAATATTGGCCTCAGTGGGAGACAAATAAAGACTGTATGCATGACTAAAAAGCACAAGTGTCTTGACCCTAAAACCTGGCTCAGTTTAGCATCTATACCACTGACCTGCTACAAAACGATTTCTGTCTCCCAAGCACCTCCCACATACCTCTGAGTTTCTCCCTACCCCTCCAGGAGGGTATGCTTTACAATTTTGGAAACAATTGTGTTCAGCTTTGATGTTTCTTTTTACAAATCATTTCAATTAAATCAACTTAAAAAGCTGTATTTGAAAGATTAGCTCTTGGGCAGGCTGGATGCGTGTGTCCGGTACAGATAACAGGGTTCTGAGGGAATAACGTTGTGTGAAGGTTATTCAGACAACTAGTTACGAACTTAAGTGGAGAAATATAGAGCTTATCTTCAAGGAACTGGAAACACACCATGAGTGTCTTCCCTCCTTGCTGTATCATTTTTTTTTCTTATTATGTAGGCTGGATTTGCTGTCCTTCTGTTGCTTTCTGTAGAATTCATTTTCATGTTTTCATTTACAGTGTAGAGGTGGGTGTGAACTGAGTTCCCTGTATCATGAACTTCCCTGAACTCAGTGTTATAAACAATAGAGAGTGAGCAGCGAGGACAGACCAGAGTTAACCGAGACCTAGCATACAGCACAAGCAGAGAGGCTTTTCTCTTTCTATACGTTTCAGAGTAGGCACTCCTTAATTGTATTCAGTGCTATGGATACTCACCTAAAAGGGGAATCCTAGGTCCCAAACCAGGACTGCCTCCATATTTTGCATTTAAAAGTCTTTGGGGGTAAAATTAATTGCAATAATCTGAGCAGGAAACAGCACCAACAACATCTATTGTAAAGATGGTATTTTTATCTGTCAGACACCTGGTTACTTATTTTATCTACTCCTTTCAATCTTATATCTGGGTTTTTTTGATATCACAGGTGGAGAATGGCATACTATTAGAGGTGCTGGATTCTTCTGAGAAACTCCAGCAGGCTGAAGAGAGCTAAGAACTGCATCTCCTACACCCCAAGCAGCTACAAGGCTATTGTGAAAAAGATGAGTTCTTCATCAATGCTGCCATTAAATACCTTTTCTCAGAAAGGGACTTGCTATGCTGGATACCAACAATGGAAGCACCTGTTTGCTATATGGCCCTATAGCTGGCACCTGCTAGAGACACCCACTGACAATCCCTGACACACACTCAAGCTATGCAGCTTTTGATGGCTCACTTAAATCACCACGCCACAAGACTTATGGGTGAGAAATTTGCTTGTGTAACTGGGAGCAGAAGCAGCTTCGGATAGACAGACTTTATTACAGGTATAAAAATTGCCATTATATAAATAAAGCAGCAGGTATTTAATAAAGTTAAAAATTTACTCCATACCCTAATTCTTCACTTCCTCATTTCATTTTTAAGATTGTAGCCCCATTGCAAACTTAAAAACTAAACAAGTATCTGTTGTCCTATGTTTCTTGGTATTTTCTTGGGCACTATGTAAATTAACCAGTAGTTCTTCTTAAACAGACAAGAAACATGTTGGATCAAATCAGCTTTGGATAGGTGAGTGGGAAAGAATACTAAATTTAGTTCTACATTTAAGTCCTGTTTCTTGTTTCCAGATATGTGTACCATACAAAAAACTGACTGTCTTTTCATCACATAGATTTTGAAATGTCATGCAATCTGGCAGGATACAAGAGGGCAACACAATGAATATATATTACTTACTGTGAAGATGTCTTCATTGCCTCTCTGAAATAATTTTCCCTCCTCTCCATCAAGAAAAATAGGGCCCGAACTGCTGTGATCCCCATACAATGTAATATAAACCTTTGAGCTTGTTCCTGCAGATGGCATATCACTGGTGAGGACTGACACCTTCCATTTCCTAGCTATCAAAAGATAAAAAGACTCACTGAACTACTTAAACTCAAGATTCTTAAGCAAAATCCATTTCAGTAATCAAAATTCTAAATAATACCATGTCAATGAATACAAATTTCACAAAATTACAGCAGGCAAATACTGAGTTTGTTATGTTGGGCATGCAAAAGTCAAGGAATGTCAGGTTGCATTCACATCTTTTACTCTGCATATGCCATATGACAAAGTCAAATTTGCATGAACATAGATCACTTTTCAAACACAGTTTTGAAATATTGTATTAAATTGTATTAAATATGGCTTTCTGTTTATTTAGGATATATCAGCTCTGCCCAATGCAGTGCTGTGTAATGACAGCCAAGCAGGCTCTCAGCAAGCTAGCTCTGGAATTACAAACTCATCACTTAAAGCATTAGGGTGTCTCAAAGCAAATTAGCCCTGCTGAAAGAGGCCTCTTTAAGAAAGGATCTGTGTATCTGCAAAGGTGTGATGGGCTACGCAGATGTAACAGCTTGTTTGGAATCCACTGAAGGATTACCAATATATTCTTGCGTTGCAGTGTTGGCGTTACACCCTGAGATACCAATGATCTTTCCATGGTTAAATTTAATTATTATCAAGACAAAGTATATGGATTTAGGCTTTGGTTTAGTGGAAGCTGAGTATCAATGGCATGGAATTAAGGGAAATGGTATCACTGAGGGATGGCTGATAATAGGAAGGAATATTAAAAAACTGACTCCCAATGTTTCTAATTAGCTGATACCCATCTCAAATGGTATACATTTAAGCACCTGCCAAGCTTGCTAAGATCGTTTTGCACCACTGATTAATATCACTGTTTCTTAAAAGAGAACTTCCTTTAAAGTACAACAGCAGTAATAACTTTTGACTACAGAAGCCCCCTATCATCTAATGACTTATCTATGCTACACATTTTACCTGTATTACTGACTTTTCCCTCCATCATAGTGCCTTTGATCCTGTTTGCTCTGGCTAAAACACTAACAAATAATATAGCGATGATGAGTGAGCTCATCATGATATGATGAATTTTGTATTTATTGACTATTTGAGATACTTAAAATGGATCTGTGTCTTAAACCCCAGGCAATCAACTGTCCTGCAGTTCTATTTTGAGGTTCAGCAAAACCACTTTTGTTTTGAGTGTCACTCTGTATTTTCAGTGCTAGCCATGGACATTTTCTTAAAGAAGTCAGTGGACGTTGATTATCGTACATACACAGAATTATGCTGCAGCAGAATATTATTTGAGAACTAGTGAAACCAATGATTTGAGGAATTTGCATTTAGTTTTCTGTGGCATTGTGGAAAAAATAAGGTAGGATTAATATTTTTACTTGCTCATGTTTAGCCATGTCCAAAACTAAAAGATACTTAAGAAATGGATAATTAGGCTGACCTAAGCGTGGTACATGTCAGTATCTTTGTATCTAGGAAATAAATGAGTTGAGAATATATGCCCTACATACCACTTAGCCGTTACGTTTGAATAATTAATTTTGCTTTTAATAAAAGGCAGAAAACAAGGCATAGTAAAGGCACATTATGAAATTTAATATATTAATGAGACCTGATGGTAGAATCTGTAAGACTATTTGTGTCTTGCTATAACCTTTGGACTATACCTATTGAGGAAACTTTTACTTCTGTGTGGCCATTGTGCTTTATGTGTAAAACACACATTCCTTAGGAAATGTAGTATTGTAGAATCAGTAACCATTAAAATAGATATTCTCTCCCATACTTTGAGGGGAGAGACAGGGAAACATAATGATTGGTTCATCTTTGAGGACAAAACTCAAGACCTTGAAATTCCACAGTAGTGTTCTGAGATTTACTTACTTGTTTGAAAAATGCTTGTAGGTCCATGACCTGAGTAGAAAGTGTGAAAATTGTAAAAGACAGAGACAGAATCTGAGAGAAGTTGTATTAAGAGCAGGCATCTAAAATATATTGTTATCATGAGAAATTTGGAGTATACACCACTACTCCAATTTTAAAGAGATACTCTTAAAGTAGCACTTTTCTGAAACTACTGTGAATGTGCAGCTATAGTACCAATACTTCTTGAGTAATTATATTGTTACTATTAAATCACAAATTTCCAAACAGCTACTCTTACCAACAGGTTAAACTTCATCATTACAAGAATTATAATAGCCTGAACACATTAAACTGAAAGAATAGGGAAAAAATAACTGTGAGACCTGAGGAGGAGAAGTAACTGGCATAACTACATTTTCCAACAACAAAGCAGTGTGACCCTTCTCAAAAGTTGCTGTAATCTGCTTTTTCCACAGCTGAAGTTAGCTTGCTGTTTCTATTACAAAGAGGGTTCTTTACATTATCCAAAGCAGTGTCTGTTCCAACTTTCTGTGAGCCATGACAGGTGACCGTATAATCTTCCATGTTAATCTCACTTAAAACTGAGAAACCAGCATATGTATACATCTAAGTCATTCTATGTAGGTGTACCTAACTTCTTGTCTTAACTTAGTTTATTAAGGTAAGAAAATTGCATTAAATAGTCCCCCTAATTCTTACAGTGGATTAACATGATAATTAGACTAATGTTATTTGATAACATCAGTGCTATAAAAGTCAAGTAACTTGTTTAATAATGATGAATTAAACAATTAAATGGTCTTGCTTTCTTCTGACATCCTTAGAAGTAAAGATAAATATGCCTTATGCATTTCAGAAATGAAAACCAATAAGTATTACCAAGTATTTCTTCTATACGTTCAAACTGAGGAGCCTAACACTTCCGAGAAATCAGTCATTTCTCATTAGGTTTTATGTTACATACATTTTTACATATGCAAAACCACGTCATCCAGCTTTCTTTATATCACACTAGGAATAGTAGTGATTACTATAGATCACTGTGCAGTGGCTTCTTCTCCAATACACTGTTTTTTCAGTCTCTTTGAGCCTTTCCAGTTAACAGTTTCTAGTCTTCACCTCTACCTATATGTGAATACTCACTGCAAAATCAGTAGAAGACCTGTTTGACCATTTTTTTCAGGTCAAGGGTAGTAAAGATACCCAATAAATTCTCTACTATGTAACTGTTCTGTGTATAAGCCTGTCATGCACTGGCAATGACATCTGTTTGAAAATTCAATTGTGAGATATTGCTGAAAGAAAAAAAGAAAAAAAAAAAAGAAGATACTGTATTTAGATGAAATGCTAGTCTTGACTGCTATTGAATAAGATTTTTGTATGATTACTATTTTTTAAAATTCCTCTTGGTTCACAGTAAAATTACTCCAGAATGCCTTTGATTTAAAAATAGCTAATTTTCAAAACTAGGGGAAGAGGTTAATGAAGTCAATAGAACTGGAAGTGAGGTATGGCAAAGGAAAATAAAACAAACCAGTAAAAAAGTTATTTAACCATACACTTTAAAAGAGAATAAGCAAAGAAGAACTATGTACACCACGTGCTGAATTTGAGAATGCAAATTAAGTATGCCTTTACAATAAACTGAAACTGCCTCTCTTTTTTTTTTTTAATAAGAATGTTGACATACAGTGATTGGGAAATGTCAGCACTGTTGACAAGAATAGGCTATGGGATGAGAAATTTAAAATGGAAAATCAGATTGGGACAAATAGTGGACTGAGAGACTAAAACCCGTGTATCTCACACCAAAGCAATACTAGGTAATGTTTTTGAATGAATTTTAAATGAATGGACAGTTACCTCCAGATACATACAGCTAAACAGAAAAAAAGATTACCAGCATCATTTTACTGCAGATACATGGCACAAGGTATCCAGACTTGCATTGTTCAAGTACCCGATCTCTTCCACGATGATGAGAATTCATCTTTGTAGACAAGGAAATTACAGTAGCTCTAATCTATACAAGCATTATATGAGAAATTAGTAGCTAAAATGGAGAAGTGGATTAGTGCAAGACTGTAGTGTAGCAAAATAAGTAGTTAGATGTGAAATTATAAGTTTGTGCAGAAATGAGAAGTATTAATTTATAGGGATACTAGTAAGTTTCTCAGGAATCAGTGTTGGAGTTTATCTGGATTTTGTATTTTTATCAATATACTGCATAAAGTAGGCAATTTCTGTAACACGGTCACTAAGAATTGTCAAAGTATAGGAAGATCAGAAAATCCAGAGTGGTAGAAAAGGGATAATATGTAACAGCATAAAGTGCAAGGAAATGCATTTCAAAAACACTACCAAAACTTAATGCTATGAACAGGGAATTTATCACTTAAAAAAAATAGAGGAGTGAGTCATTGATGTGACTGTAATATGCACCAGGAGAGAGATTTCTAAGTCAGTGTCCCAGAGTTCAGAGAGACAGTTTTTAAAATACTGCATAAAGTTCTCATAACCATATTCAAAAAAAGATTTATTGAAACTAGAAAAGGTCCTGAGAAAGACAACCGTGATGATTAGAGGAAATGGAGAAAATGTTTATGTAGGAGAAAAAGTTGAGAGAATGTCTGATTTTGTTGATAGATACCAAGGAGGAAAAAGACATATCTAATTAAATATGTCTTCTAAAAATAATGATGGCTTTAGGATACATATTAACCATGCCTAAGCTTAGGATAGAAATTTGAAAACAGTTAAAACAGACATCAGAAGAAGGACTTAAGCTCTAGAACATCCCTCCAGTGGAAGCAGTAATGACTATAGATAACAAGGTTTAAAATGAGATTTAGTAATTAAATGGAATTACTTACCTAATTGTGTGGTTTCTTTCTAGTGGGGGGCTAAACTAGATAAACTGAAACTTCCTGGGGCTGTGATCTATATGTTATGCTGGCTGTTTCTTTTTTAATAATGGCAAGACAAAAACTCAATTCCTTCTAGAAGAATGGCATAATCTATATAAAGACCTTGAATGCCTGCTGAATTGTTTTCTATCCTGCTCTTTACACATTATTTAATATGCTTGTCACTTCCAAGTATATTTTATCCTGACTTATTCAGAAAGACTCTATGCCTTTTGCAGTTAATTTGCAGAATTAAGCTACCTATATAAAGTAGCTCATATTACTCCTCACGGTGTTTTTCCCTCTGTCAATCAGTACGTTGCTCTAGTCACCAGCATTGTGAGGTTCTCTCTTCAGCCTTCTCCAATCTTACCTAATGAAAGCAATTTTATTTTATCTGCATATCTCAGTCACTTAATATTCTATATCTTCCCCGAGCCATTAATGAATATATAAACTCTATGACAGTATCGTACATCTCACTGTCAACCTTTTGTACTGCTCTGCGGTGACCATTTTACTCCTTCTCTTTCAGTCAACATACTGAAATCAGAAGCAAGTCTTTCAGTTAGTATAAGAATCATTTCACCACTTGCTGTGGTCTCTGCTAATTGTAACCTCAGGCAGTACCTCACATCTCACCTTTTGAGTGCTTAGTTTGCTCAGTAACCCTATAATAAGCATCTGATTAAAGATTCTTGAACCTTGATCTGAAAAAGTTAAGATGCTGCAAATGCAGCAGAAAAACTGCAAGTGATGAGACATATATATAGCTGTTAATTTGCCTATCTAACATTTAGACATTATTTACAGCATAGAAGCCTGGTACTCAGAATGTTACATGGCATTTAGTTGGTTTGTAGTAATTTTGAGCTTCATTTTCCAAACATAGGTTTTATTTCTGTATTGACATGTAAATGGATGAAAAAATACCATTGAGACTCTTCACCTGGCGCAGTTCTAAAACAGGCGAAGGAGGATGCCATAATATGTGGAGATGGAGGGAAGAACATCAGAAACAAAGCCAGCATCGGAAATAGCACACAGCTATTTGGTATGAAATGTATTAGACGATATACATTGCTTTAGGGTTGTAAAGCTAGTTTATTACATAGAATACACTGCTTCAAACAACAGAAATGTATCATGTTATTTATGGGGAAATATATCTGCCACTGGACTCCTAAAAAGAATTGAAAAGTGCTTCTAGGTTTCCTACCTGTACTGCAAACCGCTTTTGCTCCAGATTCAACTTCTACTTCCCCTCCATGTGCCTCCTGTCCCACAGGGAGACAGTCAAAACCTCTGGGTCAAAAGGGATTTGTGTCAGCCTTTAATTATGTCCCCAGTCTGGATAACCAAAGGATAGTGATCCCGGGCTTATCGCAGGCTGTACATGCCAGTTAGTCTAGACACAGTCTCCAAGAGTACAGAATGGCCAAATTCTCATTCTCTAACTGAAAAATAG
This sequence comes from Oceanodroma leucorhoa, assembly GCA_030449065.1. NCBI lineage: Eukaryota > Metazoa > Chordata > Aves > Procellariiformes > Oceanodroma > Oceanodroma leucorhoa. Next base: position 6,361,194 of record JASVER010000019.1, read on the forward strand.
CACCTTCCTTCTTCAGGTATATCTCTGACTTCATTGACATTGAAGAAAGGTACTACGCAGTGTTAGGGATTAAAATCTAACCAAAAAACTTAAATACTCTGCCTAATCACAATATACATTAAATATTTTCCAATTTTATATTTAAAATAATTTACTGAAAATTRTAAACCATATATAAGTGCTTACTACGCACACATAATATTAAAAAATGCTGTAAATGGGTATCCAAAATAATTCTAGTAACAGATTGAAAGATCCTGAAACATATTATATATGCCTTGGATTCTCATCATACAACATATTTACAAAAAAAAAAAAAAAAGACATGGACCACCTTTAAAGTACAGAGGTTAAAGAAAGAAGAACACACAACTAAAACTTGTAGTGTATGTAGAACAATTTTAAGAGTAAGCGGTGCTGCCTCGGAAGGGAATATGGCAAGGTCAGTCAGGAAGTCCATTGACACACTGTCTCCCTTCTCAGTTCCTGTGGAATCCCAGCAGCAATAAATATGCTCCTTTTCTAGTATTCTCTGGGTAAGAGAGGCAAACTTCATTTGGGGTCTGCATGATCCTATATACAGACTGAAAGATCTCTTTACTCAGATAAATAATCTGAAGTTGGCCTTTAAAAACTGAAATAGCTATTTGACAATGTTAATCTATGCAAAATCAACACAACTTCTGTTTCCTACTTTTCATTGTATTACAGCATTTGAATAGTATTTCCTACTTTTCATTTCAAATTAAACATATCAGTCGATTTTGTTTTGGAAAAAGCGTTTCCACTGAAAGACAATTCTCAAACCCTTTCTAAAATGTCATGAAATATAGGAATCTTATCTTAGAACTCGGATAGGTATTTCAAATTTCAGTTTTCTGTTCTAACAAGCGGTAGTTGTTTCTCTACAAATGAGATGGTTGATATATAACTGAATATCTCTGAACAGATAACATTTCAGGGGAAAACTGTTTTTTAACCAAGAAATCACTGTCTTAGAAGAATAGCTTTTCTTCCTATATTGGTTCCCATAAAAATCTAAGTAATTATCTGTATTTCAGCAATGATATACAATTGTGATTTATAATGATCTAGATCTGGGCTGTATTCACATTGGGAGTTTTATTGGGTGTGGCATTTAGCAGTTTATTTTGTGATATTTTTTTTTTCTGAAGAGTTTTTCACTAATCTAATGCTATAGAAATTCCAAGATCTCTATTACAAGTCTTTCTCATCTTTACTGTTTCCATTGTCCATTGTACAAAAGCAACCTTCTTCTTCTTCTTCTTCTGTAGGAAAGGCATTTTCATTTTTCAAATTTTCAGAGGCATTATGTTCAATGTTATTTAAGGAAGTGTCACACTTCAGAAATGTTTCAGAATGACAGGTTTCTGCCGGATCTGCCAACATGGGAGGAAATTTTTCTCCAACAATATTAATTAGGCTTATTCTCAGGGTTTGGCATATTTTTGGCTTTCTATTGGGTAGCTCACTATTTATGCCCATCACAAGATCACTGGGTATGTGTTTGGATACATTATTTTGACAATTGCTGACTTCCACGGGTTTCACATTCATATCCTCTATAACATGTAACTTCCCTAAACTGCTTATGTCTTTCAGAGTTGAAGATGCAAGTATTCCACAGTTACTAATAAAATCTAACGTGTTATTAGCATAAAACCTATTAAAAATATTATTGGCAATCTTATTGATACAGTTACTCTTCAGAGTCACATGATTATTTTCATCTGTTATTAAATCTTCACCTGACCATTGTAAATGTTCTCTCTTTTTGGCCAACAAACATGGACCCAGCTGGTTCTCAATATCAGACGCCTTTTGGTAGGCATATCCTCTCTGTTCCTCATTAATTGGTGTTACTGTCACCATCAGTATTGGACAATGTTGGCCACATATAGCATGGAGTTTATCCAGAGAATCTTCTTCCTGAAGAGCACTTCTGTTAGCATTACTAACATCAGTTGGCTGAGACTGTATGGGTTCATCATTTAAAGGCTGTTCCAATGGATGCACCTTGTTATCAGGCAATCTAAATTCTACAGATGTAAAGGCTGGAAAATTGGGATCAGCCTGTGTGGAAAGATGTGTGGAAGTAGAACCTACCATGACCGATGGTTTGCTCTTTTCTTTGTTTGCTGCAGGAAGGGAAGTGATCTTATCATTGCAGCTAGGTTTGCTTTTTATACTTAACTCATCCTGAAAGGGGTCTGAATCACTATTATGAGGTATATTGAAGTAGTTGCAAAAATTTTCAGAGGGTTTAGCCATGTCTTCAAGTTCTGAAGAAGAGATTTCATTGAGGACTTGGTACTGATTCAGATTGCCAAAGTGCGAGTATGGAACATCATCACTGTTAGTATCAAGGACTGTGTCTGTTGATGTTGTATCCAAATTACCATACATTCCAATYCGTTCAGGTGGTGATCTTCTTATCAAATGATTTTCTTTCAGAAGCCATTTGCCTTTATCTATCAATATTCCTTCATCTTCGTTAGCTTGTACGCTAGGTTGGCAATGTTGCTTTGGAGATTCCCCTGAAGGGTCATTAGTATAACTTGTCTCTTCTCCATTAAGAGTAGGTTGTGGTGTTGGTAAAGTAGTATTTTCTCTTCTCAATATAGTGTCATCTTTGTTTATGTTTACAGGAAATTCTTGTGATGGTGGTGAAGAATGTGACAATTTCTCTGCAGAACAAGACCTAGGTTCTTGAGAAAAATATATGTTTTTTTCCACCACTGCAGAGTGGATTTCTTCAGTATCCTTTTGAAATATTTTTGACATATAAGGAAATCCTTTGTGAAAGTCAGGCTTAAATGAAGCTTCCGTCTTGCCATAAAGTCGTTCAATAGTTCTTTTTACATAACCAGTATTATAATGTTTTTCAAGTTCTGCTTCCTCCCCGCTTTCATTGGTCAAATCACTGGATGCTCTAGAGTTATAATCACTCTCTTCAGTATCTGGCCTGTAATCTGACCAGTCTGAAGTAGCAGGACTTTTAAAGCATTTTTTTAATTGAGAAGCATCTGAACACATTTTATTCTCCAGTTCTTCTACTTGCAATTTCTGTTCTCCCTCGCTCATATCACATTCTGTAATTTGCTTTGATTCATAACAAAATGATAATGGAGAGACTATAGATAACCTCTCAGAAGTTTCCTCACAAGTTTCTGCATCTTCTTTGCCTTCCTGTACAGAATAATCCTCATTATTATATTCTACAGAGGTTTCAGCAGCTAGTTTAAGTTGGTTATTTGTTTTTTTGTCATTGCCTGCTGACTTTGGATCAACTTTCTCATCTTCGCTTTTATCAGTAGTAACATGTATAATATCTTTTTCACCTTCTAAGTCAGAAGTATCCTGATCTAAAATACGATTTTTATCATTAGAAGTTACACTATGAACTGTCGAGTTAGGTTCTACTGAAGTTTCTGACTCTTCATTAGTGAATGATGTATCAGTATTTTTATCTTGAGATTTTTTACATAGGCTATCACGCATTTCTACATTTCTTTCAGCTGGCTCTATAGCTGATGCAAGGCTACAGGTATTTGAATTAGTATTGGCATATTGACCATCTAGCTGTGTTTTGGGAGCACTCAAGTCTAAAGTCTCTGTTTCTCTACAAAGATCTTTCTGCATTTCAAAACAGCTTTCTAATTCACCAGTCAATTTTAGAGCTTCTTCAGAATTTACACTGTCCTTTGGAATACAAAGCTCAAGTGATTTTTCATTTTCATGCAAATGTATACCATTATGAATTTCAGATATGGGCATATTCTCATGGCAATGTGTGGAGTCCTGCTTTTTTAGTTCCTTCCCAAAGTGTAATAAGTTATTTTCTGTTGATTGTTGAAAATGTGAGAAGGCAGCCTTCAGTTCATCAACTTTTTCTATGACTGTAGTTTGTTTCAGAAATTGTAATTGTGTAAATATTTCAGAACAGCTACAGCTAGGTTTTTGCATATCATCTTTGATTGTCCCAATCAAACTCTCTCTCAGATTGAGTACAAGTAGCCAAGCTAGGAGGACACTGGAGGAAGAACCAAAGGCTGAAGGAGAAAGATCTGAAAGGCTGTAAGCTTTTCCTATACATCCACTATGTTCTTTCTGGAGACCAAGAAAAGTTGATTGTAGTTCATGCAGCAACATGCTAGACATGCAATTATTCTGAACATCAATTCCCATTTTCTCATTGACAATTGTGCAATCAACTTGAACAGCAGCTTCAGATTTTTTTCTTTGACATAGGTCAGTATCTTGAATATCAACTTCTGACATCTTTTTAGCATTGTCATGTATTTCATGAAACAAGTGTAGCTTACCATCATGATGAAATTCTGACTTTAGTGAATATTTAGCTTCTTCTACTATGGTTGTATTAGCATGAATCAAAGAGTCAGTTTGTTTTTCACCTGAATCCTTGGCTGATTCTTCTAAAGTTCCCAATTCACAAATAGGCTTCAATTTTTTTTTTGTTAGATTATGTTCAACCAGATGGTTTTTCCCAGTCACATGTACTTTATTTGTGATAAATCTTGCTTCTTTGTCTATAGAAGCATCAGTATTTTCTTTAGGAAAATGACAGACATTGCTATTCTCTACATTCCCTTCTTTTTTATTTATAGGGGGTAAGACAGAATTTGGTAACAAGTTTTTCAGCCAAGTTTGGACATAGTTTTCAAGTGAATGCTCAACAACCTCCTCTTGAAAATCCTCCTGTTTTAGAGCCTCTAGTGTAATGGCGCTCTCTGATATATTTAACTTACTTGCACCTTTACTTAGATTTTTCTTCATCCCCTTTTGCTTTTTCTCTTTCTTTGATGACAAATTTTCCAAAATATTCTTTTCCTTTTCTTTTTCAAAGTTAAGATTCTTTGGCAATTCTGACAATGGCTTTGAAATCACTGATGAGTTAGGTGTGTGTTTGAAGGAATTGGTTGTGAGAGGTGTGCCTTCTTTCTCAGTACTCAGTGTCTCCGGACTGTGTTCAGATACGTTGTCTGAATCAACTGTCATTAGACCATCTTCACTCTTTGCAGATGAAACGATACTTTTTTTTTTGCCTGACTTCAATTTTACCTTGGCCAACTTGTTATTACTTCTTGGTTTTTTATTAGATGACAATCCATTTTGTTCCACTGAATCCTGGTGATAGAACTCATCTTCTGGACATATGCTTTTGTCTGAATTGACAGATCCATCATTGTCTTTTACAAAAAATTCCATTCCTTTTTTCTGAGGCATTTCAGAATAATTATCCATAGCCTCTGTTGTGGAATCCTGTGTGGTTTTCGTTGTGATATGCATTCCCTCACTTTTAATTATCCCTGAAATTTCTTTATCTTTTTCATTTTCATATGTTCCTTGCTCTAGAAAGTTAGATGATTTTCTCTTCTTCTTCTTTTTGGTGAGGGAAGATGCAGATTGGCTGTCATCAATGAGATGTGTTGCTGTCACAGATTCAGTCCTGAAACAGATTTGACTCTCACTTTCAGTAACAGGAGGAAAAAATCCAGTTGTTGGATTTATTTCCTCAGTATGATCTTTACCACATGGAGGTACCATCATCATCTGGTTATGTCCAGGACAGGCTGAATGCACTGAATCTTGAGAAATAGCTTTGCATTTTGTTTCTTCTTTTGACTGACATAATTCTGAATATCTAATAAAAGAACTCAGTGATCTTTTTATTTGTTTAATATCACATGACTCATGGATGTGGTCTGCTGAACCTGACCTAGCTGCCTGGTAAATTTTTGATGGGGGTATGAAACCACTGATGTTAGCTTTGCCAGTTGATACTAAATTATCATATGCACCTTGTTCCACGACTGATTTCTCTAATATATTCTGTGCCAATTCATCCTCATCAGGCATTTCTAATGTCTTCCTATTTGTGGTTTCTATTAAATTATTATTTTTGTGGCTTACTTTGAAAAGCATTTCTTCTTCTATATTCTCTGAAGAAAACTTTAACTTATCACTGTCATTCATCTCACTAAACTTTGGATTATTGACACTTGATTTTTTTCTGCTTGAATGAGCTACCATGCAATACTCAGATTTATTTTCTCCATTCTGTATTTCCTCACTGTAGGAAAACTGTCCTATTGTCTTCTCCTGAACCTCTTTCTCAGATACCAAAGTGACACTTTCAACTACTGCTTTCTTTTGTCTAACACGCCTTGGTCCAGGGGTGGGAGGCCTGTAAAAGCGAGGCCTGATATTATCCTCAGGTACATTGCTTACATCTAGATCTGCAGAATTTTTCTTCTTACAGATATTACAACCAGCAGTTTTTAAATCAGACTCTGATTCTTTGTCTGACACTTCTGCATTGAATTGCTGTAATGAGTCTCCCTCTTCTTTACTGTAGCTCTTCAAAAATGGAACATCTTTTGGTTTTATACRTTCTGATCCATTTACATTGGATAAGCAGTCTTCTGCACGCATTGCAGAATTGCAAATGGTGGTATTTTTGTCATCAGAAAAGCCAGCACGACTTACAGTGGTTGTCCATTTAATGGTTTCTTCCTCTTTAATTTTGAATCGAACTTTCATTTCCACTGTGATACTGCCATCTTGATTAAGGTGAACAGATTTCTCAATGTCATCTTCATACTGTGCCACAGATAAGTCTTCACCAGTAACTGATTGGTTTCCTCCTATACCATTATGACTGCCAGGAATGTAGGAAGAATCTGAGTTGTTATCATTTGAGTTGTTATCATTGCTGGACCCTTTATCAGAAGAAACTGAGAATATCTGAGATCTTGAGCCCATTTCAACTCTCACTACCAATAATTATGTTGAAAGAACCCAAATCCATTCAGTAGGTGGAAAGTAGAGCAGACAAACATCATGCATAAGGATCCAGATGGTGAGACAGCAGACAGGCAGCAAAGGAAGAGAAAAGAAGAAAGGAGAAAAATCAGTACAAAAGAAGATAATGAAGTGTGTTTATTTTACCAGGGTATTAGAAAGTAAAGAGAAAAACATGGCTAATCTTGCTGTCCATTTTAAGAAGTTGTTAGAGAGAGAAATATAACCAATTTTTTAATAAAGAATGAAGCATTTAACCACTTTTCCACTTAATTTTATTTTGCAATAGGTTCTAATGCCTGAGCTATAGTCTTATTTGAAGCTCCAAAGCCTAAAAAAGTAGTAAATGCTCTCATTTTATACTTAGTTCGCAGATGAGGTTGCCTTGAACCTTTCAAGGGATTCACAGGCCCTCACTTGTTTGGGCTTAAAGCTACCAACTTTAATTCTTCTTCATGCCTTAGTGATCATTAATATATCATTTCCTCCTAGTTCTTACAGTTAGCACTAAAATGTGCCAGTCAAGGTAAACATATATCTCCCTGGGCTTAATCCAACAATCATCTACAGCATATGAGTAATTACTGTGACTAGCGTCACTGACACGTGAATAAAGGGTTCAGATCCAGTCCCCTGGACTGACCTTCTGTAGAGAAGTAAACATTGAAGCACTTGAACTTTTTATAAAATCTGAATTTAAATCATGACATTCTGAGATATATTTTACACTACACTACTGTAGACGATGGCAGAAAACTCAGTAAAGGCGGTGAGAATACTTCCGGATTTCAAAGAATTTTAAGCATGGCCCAATATGTGTTTGCATACACACTAAATATTCCCAAAATATGTTTTGATTACTCTGTAATAACTTGGCTTTTAAAAAAATTATATCATCTCCTCTCTCTCTAGCAGTTGTCACTGAAGAGGTCAGAGATAAAAGAACAAGAGGTAAAAATCAAGTTTTGTTGTCTTCCAAGAAGTTCTGCATGTGTGAGGGGAACAGTGCATATACACCCACGACTGTTACTGATACCTAAATATATAGGAGCCACTATTTAATAGAAAGGTTTCACTTGCAGAAAAGTATTTTAACACATCTAATATTAACTTATCTACATTGCTTGAATTTAAGCATTTTTTTTTCCCAAGTGAGTCACAAATTGTCTCATATCAAGACTTTCACAGTTAACATATTACTATTATAGATACGTGTCTATAATTTCAGGCAGAGTGCCTTGCAAGTTTCGCAGGCATATGCTTTACCATGAACCGAAATAAAATTTTGTACTAACTCCTCTAACACAGACCAGACCTTATGCTTCCCAAAGTAAAAATCTCACCTTCTTCATCTCAGGAAATGGAATTGGAACAAAGTGCCTGAAATTTGATTTTTCAGGCTCACACATCATCAATTATGTCTCTTACACAGGATACTTTTGAATTTCTCAGGTTAAAGACAAAAAGAGAAGTGTTTTTTTCTCTCGCTTTCTGTAATTGTTGTTAACTAAGGATTAGAAGAGGGAGCTTATCAGATTCTCAGCTACTCACATTTTCTACCACTGCAAGGCTCAATCTCTGGCTCAAAGTAAAATTTGGGTAGGATTTTTTGTTTCTGCAGAACTTTCATTCTCAAAATGTTCCTATTCGTTCTCTCTTGACTCATTGGTTATGCTCTGCAAACAGCTCTCAAGCTGTGCAAGTCAAAGAACATGAAGATTGAGAAAAACTGAAATGAATATTTTGGTGGGGACACAATAAACGGCAAGGAATATGGAAGAAACTCCTTCAAGTAAATGGAAGCCAAGTGTCTTAAGTATCAATGATGTGCTCCATGACACTGTCAAGATTACCATGGAAAGTCTCAATACAAAAACAATTAACAGTGTTCCCTGGGCTTTCCAGTACAGCATGCAGCTGTATCAAGAGTACGAGGCACCTCTCGATTAAACAGGTTTCCCCCTAGACAGTACCTCTGCCCTACAGAATGCTCTAATGCTGAGGATTCCCACATGACCCAAAGCTCTGGTACCACACCATTCTGTTCCCCTCAACCTCAGGCTATTCAGCTAGCCTGGCTTCTCTCTAACAGCTCCTCATGTTCTTGATCATCCACTGGCCGCTTCACACTCTTACTGACCTTGTCAGTGGCACACCTCCATGAGTAATCAAAGGGAAAGTACATATTTCTGTATCTTTTCCCAAACTTATTCAAAAAACACATATCACAGTGTGTTGGTTTTGGCTGGGATAGTTAATTTTCTTCATAGCAGCTAGTATGGGGCTATGTTTTGGATTTGTGCTGAAAACAGTGTTGATAATACAGAGATATTTTAGTTACTGCTGAGCAGGGCTTACACAGAGTCAAGGACTTTTCTGCTTCTCACCCCACCCCACCAGCAGGTAGACTGGGGGGGCACAAGAAGTTGGGAGGGGACATGGCTGGGACACCTAACCCCAACTGACCAARGGGACATTCCATACCATATGACGTCATGCTCAGCATATAAAGCTGGGGKAAGAAGAAGGAAGGGGGGGACGTTCTGAGTGATGGTGTTTGTCTTCCCAAGTAACCGTTAGGCGTGATGGAGCCCTGCTGTCCTGGGGATGGCTGAACACCTGCCTGCCCATGGGAAGCAGTGAATGAATTCCTTGGTTTGTTTTGCTTGTGTGTGCGGCTTTTGCTTTCCCTATTAAACTGTCTTTATCTCAACCCACGAGTTTTCTCACTTTTACTCTTCCGATTCTCTCCCGCATCGCACCGGGGAGGAGCGAGTGAGCGGCTGTGTGGGGCTCAGTTGCTGTCTGGGGTTAAACCACAACACACAGCCATGAGGATACAGGAAAGGATGGCACTCTGTTTAGACAAAAGCAGCTTCAAAAACATGATGAATTTGTGAGTGGATGGRTGCTATAATGTTTCTCTTGTTTATATGGAGCATGGGACATGGGAAAAAGTGAAAGTCATGACAATGACAAGTCAAACCTCCACTTGCTAAGGTAAGTTCTGAAAACTGCACAAAAGTCTTGCTCAAGAAATTCAGTCAGTTAATAGCCTGAAGTAGCCTGTGGTTTCTCTTTTACCACTGCCATTATTAACTGTGACACCAAAAAATTAATAACAATGACAATCAATCAAGTGCATTAAAATAAAATATAGTTATAGATTTGCATCCATAAGTCTAAATAAGTCTGTCTGAAAGAAAATGTGCTGAGTACTTAGCAGAAACTTACATTTTAAAAAGCACATTAACGTTTTGATCTTTCTTATGCTTATAGAGGAGTCAAAGCAGATACAAACAGTTTCAGCTGGCCTTTTTGAATATCCTTGATCCTAGTAAGATTGTCATGGTTTATGTCTTATGCTGAGAGAGATGAAACAATTAATAAAATACAAATTAGTTCAAAGAACTTACTATTTTCACTTTCTGACTTGGCATTTGCTTTTGGGTACACACGATTTGCAATTCCAAGCAATTTGGCAGGCTGTGAATACCCAAGAGAATCATAATTGCTTGGTTTAAAAGGCTCTCTCCCTGCTGCGACTACAGCTCCAGAGCACAATATCAGGGCCTGAAGATTAGGAACCTGGAAAAAAAAAGTAACATTAAATTATCTGCCTTAGTAACCACAAAAAATAATGTAAGAGATTTATCCCTTTCATGCTTTAGTATCTTCACTTCTTAGTCTCTACATTAGTTTGCAGCAACCTATTAAATATGTATCACAGCACGGAGTTAATTTTTCAATTCCTATAAGGCAATTCCTATCTCTGTGAGGGTATGTCTTCTTATATAAATATATTAAAAAAAGACTTCAAGAAGCAACTTGGATCCAGATCAAAATTTTCTTATCATTTAAGTGTTTGCATATGTAATTTTGTTTCATCGTTGCACAGCGACTGTTCATAGCCGTGATATAAGAATATGCATTTGGAGGTAGGTATACATATGAACACATATTTGGAGGAAGAAAGGGGAAATTCAGGATACAGCACAAGTACTTGACCTGTACTGCCACAGAGGAATAGGACAGAATCATAGAACAATAAACATTGAAAAAGACCTCTGGATGTCATGTAGCCTAACCCTCTGCTCAAAGCGGGTCTGAATGGATAGAGGTGCTCAGAGCCTTGTCTAACAGTTTTGAATTTATGTTCCAAAATATATTGTAAGATAAGGCTTACAAACTGCACTTCACTGACTTATAGGTGATATGGGCAGTTTCCCAACCTAATACAGAATTTCACCAAATGGAGGGTAAACACAAGATTTCTCTTGAACTCTTGGAGCTCTGCCTGGAGTTCTCTTTCTAGATACCTGTTAGGTATAATCACAAGCGCTTTTCTGTGGTTAAACAACACACAGATAAAACACTAAGTGAGATAAAATTATATAAAACAACATGCAAGATAAAATCATGATTATTAGTGTTGCATCATCTGGGTTTAAAGGTACAGAGCCTGGTCCATGGTTTGAAAACTATAATAGACAATCAGGTGTCATAGTTCCAAGTCATTAATGGCAAACCACTCTGCATTTTTGTAATGATAAAATATGTGGGTTATCAGATGCTACTTATTGTACTTTTAAAACATTAAAAATCACAGATAAACAGCATTAAAACTAAAGGAAGTTTCTGTGTAAATGGGTAAAAATATAGAATTAAGAGCATGCCTGAAAGAGGCCTGAGTAAGAAAAAGAAAAGAGTTTTTTTCATGATGACTTAAAGTAAAATGTCCTCACTTGCTTCTCTCTGATCGCAAGATTCCAGTATATTTCCTCCAGGCTAGTAGCCTTTCTGAAGGGGAAAAGGCATAGAAAGGAAACAGCTGAAATTCAGCACATTGGCTCTTATACCAGGCCAGTGTCCCAAGTTTATAATTGATAAAACCACCTTTTTAATTAAAAATAATCTAGAATCAACCGTAGAAAAATTGTCAGTACTCATCTTTATTCTCACCTTTCTGCCATCAGTGGTATACAGTTTCACAACTGGATATTGCATTAACTCACTCATATAATCCAGAAAGGCCTCAAAGGTTTGTGTATTTTTCTTTCCCAGAACTATGGTGCGCCTGAGTCTTACATCCCCATTTTTGAAAACAAGCATCTTTTTGGGAGTTGTTATTTTGCTTTCTCGATGGCCAAATCCATCTTCATTCTCCCTTGCTAATTGCACAGCTCGACGACGAGCGCTGACAGGCCTACTGATCTGCCAGGGCAGTGGCTTTTTGCTAGCCTGTTCCAGGTTGATGGGCTTCATCTTCCTCTGATGGGAGCAAATATAAGATTTTCCATCCTCAAGATCCTCCAAATTGGTGATGCTGTGTCTCCCTTTTGGTGTACTAATATTCCTTACTCCAAAAGGTAATGGGACCCGTTTGGATAAACTATCCAGCAAGGCATCAAATGTTTTGTAAGACCGGTTATTAATGACCATTTTGATCCCATTAAACTGAGGATCTCCACTTTTATAGAAACAGATCCGTTTTGCCACAACAGGTTCAGTAACATTGAAATGGCGCGTGGATAAACTCTGTTCACTCTCGGAGGAATTCGGCTGGTTCACCGAGTAACTAGTTGAAGGTGTTTCACTCATTTTGACAGCAATCTGGAAGAAAGAGGAGGTGGATGTAAAATTTTTCTTATGACTAGTAATAATATGGTCTTCATTTTGAAAGATGCAGAAAGAGAATTTATAAGAAACCAACAGCAGCAAGTTGTGCCAAAAATCATTGGATTTAAATGGATCCAAGCTGTTATGTCTAAATTCCACAGACTCCAGTACTGTCGGATTAAATTAGCATAGCTCTACTTGCAAATATTCCCAAAACTCTTCAATGCAATTTCAAATCTCTTATCATTTTGGTACAAGAGACCTTTCCTTAGAAGAAGATACTTTGTCAGTCCAGAATGATAATTAGATGTTTTCTTTCTTGAGGATGAAGCTAATGACAACATTTCATATTTAAGATATTAGCAAAATCCTTATTAGGAGGGAGCAATCTGAGCCTAGGCATGAGGCATATTCAGTCCAAAATAACAGAACTGAAAGACAGTACAATTCATTCCGATCTCATATACTAGTTTTATACCAGGTAAATCCACTGGAGTCAAGAGAAAAGGCTCCTGATTTACTACACTGTAAACCATACCAGAATAAGGCACAAAACATGTTTTAGAGTTGTTGCATCATAAATTGACGCATCATTTGCTTTTCTATTATAAGTTTTATATTTCATGATACATAAACCACTACAATATTTGCATTTATACCAAGGGAAAAACTACTGATCAAATAAGACTTTTTTTAGTAAGAGAAAAGTCTTTAAACCCTTTATAAAGACACAAAAATTYCGGGTATTCTTCAGCAGAAGTAGCCTTTAAATTGAAACATTTAAATACCGGTCTTTTAAGCAACAGATTATTTCTGACAACTGTATCAATAGTCTTTATGCTTGAAAATAGAGCACTCTCACTACAGTCTTTCAATTTCAATCCAATCAACATACAGATACGGTAATGACAACCCTTTAAATGAATAAAATCGCTTTATCTTAATGATCGGCTTGCTTTGACTGGAACTACCCTGTTTTGACTACACAGGGTAGAAATGGCTAGTCAACTAATCAGCCTCAAGGAAGCAGTTTGAGTAGAGTTTTACTGAAAAGCTGTATAGCAGTCTCAAGGAATATGTTTGTCATCAAAATAATTAAATTAAATTCTTTGACAATGTCACCTTAATGTAGCTGCCATATTGACTAATGCAACAATCTCTTCTGGCTACTTGTCCTGGTTTTGGCTGGAATAAAATTAATGCCAGCCAAAACCAGGACACTACTACATACTTTTCTTAATGAAGCTATGGAAAACAATATTTTGACTATTTTATTACTACATACATCAGTTCTGAAACTGATAAGAAAATGTTGCTATTTTTCAAGACAGTCAAGGTTCAAATAAAGTTAGATGTGACAAGATTTTATATTACTGTGTTCTTACAGCTTTTCCAATAATGCACTGTTTTCAGCTTGGGTGTTTGCCTTCACTAAGAGTTAATAACTTTTTAAATGTTTGTTATTTTGAACAATGATCAGAGCACAGGAACAAATGTCTCCTTTTAATACATTATTTATGCTGTAAATTATACTCATTCTAAGTGCAAAACTGAAAAATAACCAAACAGGTCTGCGCTAGAATGATGTACACAAAGATTGATTTAGGTAATCACAATTTTATTTAAAAAAGAAATTAAAAAAAATAATAAAAAAACAACTGTAAGTATTTAATTAAGGAATATGCTTGAAGAAATTTTCAAGCGTGGCTGCAGCAATTTATACAGCCCAGTCCATGATGGCTAGTGAAGTGGCTTACTTTCTGTGGTAGGGAGGAGTTCCACTTCAACTGAAATCACTGAGCGCTCATCTTTTTTGACACATCCATTCATTAGCTGCCTAAATTTTCATTGCACTTCTAAACTGAGAGGTTGACAGGTGAGTTAAGGCTAGGACACAATTTGAACCAGCCATTTTATGCTTCATTCATCATTCTGTTTATACTGATATTCCTAGAGGAAATCCATAAGGACATTTTTATTGCTAGCTGCAACACAAACTTTCCTACTCTCTTCGCAGAGAAAATGTTCTACCCCAATGAAAGCAGCAATGACAGTAGTAAAGTTCGTGAGTGAACTGAATGTCATGTTACCCCATTTAACTGGCCAAGAAGACTTGAGCTCGCTAACAAGAGTCCAGTCAGGATCTCTGGGGAAGGGGAGAAAACTGTTAAGTCATCATCCATAATGACCAGAGACAGAAATGAACAGACATAGCTCCTCAGCTACTCTGTACTATGACTACTCACACTTTATCAAAATGGAGCGGAATTTCATCTATCTGTGTGATTGTTCACTCCTACAAGAGATAAAATAGGTGAATTTTCTCATGAGACTACTGATAATAATAGCTTTTGAATTAGCCTCTCAGAAGTTGTTCTGGATATTTGTACTTCTGTAAAACATTCAGTTATGTAAGCATCAACATTTGGAAGAGAAATACAATACATTTTACATAAAAATAATTATTATACTGAGCCCTGACACTGTGGAAGTAACAAAATCCAAAACAAAAAAAGAGAGAATACACATATAAAGAAAAAAGACAATTTTCATTATAAACATGAAATAATTTGAATTCACAAAAGTAACTAAGAAAAAGAAGTTTTCCTTAGCAAAACATAAAATGAATGATAAAACAGATAGTTTTGGCAGAGAATTGATAGTTGCATAGCACACCATGTATGAAAGAAGTGATGGTTGCATAGCACACCATGTATGAATATTTTCTGGTATTAATTTTAATAGTGGAAATTGCTTATGCATCTCTCAGATACCTTATAATTGCATCTTACAAATAGCAAACATTTCATCAAATGAATAATCAACATATTGTAGAAGTTACTCTTTCATACTACAGGTGATCACACTGTAATAGTGTCATTTCATCTTAAACACAGTATCGATTTCCATACTTAAATGATTTTATTCTAAAATTAAGAAATAGCTGATATTACTGAATGTCTATAAAGATATTTTGGCAATTACAATGTTAAGAATTTTATTCTGCAAGAAAATCAAACAGGATTCAGAACTGAATCCATTTGCCTGCATTCTCATAAACAAAACCACTCATTCAAATTTTATGCACAAAGCTGCTAAATTTTATAGAGACACTAAGTGCGACACTGTTCTAAATATATAAGAATATGTCTAATGCCATATAGCTGGTAAGTATTGCATACAATTTCATCATACTCACCCACAGTCACATCCTATGTAAATAAAAGAGTAGTTAGCTTGTTTTCAGAGATTTATAAATTGTACATGTGATTGTCTATGCCATATGAAACGAACAACCTTAGTCTTATTCCATGTGTGCTCAGCTAGAAAAAACATCATAATCCATTTGCTTAATCTCAGCTAATGTTAATCACCAGACCAGGTTCACCTCAGGTAGCCATTGTTCAGAACAGAGTGTCTGACATCTCATTCAGCAAGTCCTCTTATATTATTTTTAAACTCTATTTACCTTTTAAATATTTCATTTGTATAATTTTCTGTTTACTTAGATTGCTCAAGAGACTTACAGAACCACATAAAATAAAAACATGGATGGGGAACGTAGGTCATCTAATCTATCTTCTTATCAGTGTAAGGTTATCCTCCAAACTAAATTCTTTAGTGATATAAATTTTAAATATGTTAAAATGGAGCTTCTAACACTCACCTTCTGAGACTATTTATTACCTATCTCCTGGTATTAATTCTTGCTTTTGTTCAATTATTTGGTCAAGATGATCCTCTTTGTGCTAGATTCTCCTGTATTTTCTCTATTTAGATATCACAATGAAAATAGTTCCACTGTTTCTTTCACAACACTCAATAAAACATGACAGTCTGAAGGAGTTTTGTCATCCATGAGGCATTCTTCATTTCAACGTGTTGGAAGAAGGGCAATGCAATGATTATAAATGTGTGTAAATAGTTTATGAAGAGATAGGAGGATTACTTCTAACTGTAGCTTAATTAAACCACAGAATGTGGTTTTTTCTTTTTCCAGTGGAAACACTATGTCCCCGGATGGTAACTGTTCCATCTAATTGCTACCAGATGTATAATCTGATTTGGAGCTTCTTTACTTAATCAGGATTACAGCAAGCTCTCAAAACTACCTGTGTAGAACAGTAACAAAAACACCACTCAGTAGATACTACCACTGCATGCCATAATGAGTTTTTAACTATTGTCCTTAGTACAGAATTCAATGTTTATAGAAGTTTYAAAATACTGCTTCAGTTCCACTTTCATAAGATGCATAGGCACAAAAATTAAATTATAATCTTGCACAGATATTTTGTTATAAACATTGCTTTCTTAAATATTATATTAATATAATTATTTAGGTCCTTAATATATTTCAGCTAATGTACTGCCTATATTCCAGTCAGTACTCTGTTGTTTACACTTGTTCAGAAGATGAACAAGTGCATATTCTGTGTGTTATTCTGACGACTTATAACTTAACCACTTACGCCGGAACTTTTATAGAGTTGGTTTTCTTTTAAGTGCAGGATTTAAAATACCATTGCTGCCCTCATTAGCTTTCCAGTGCATGCAAAACCACCTTCGATAACCAGCTAATTCATCAGTAGCTTCCATGTACCACTACAATTTTAGATGAAGAGATAATACTTCTGGGACCTGGTGAAGGTGATAAACAAGTGTTACCACTTGACGGTGTGAATGCCCCTTAATTCTCTAAGACTTCAAAAGCCTTACAAAGCTTCTGTCTAGACATATGTAACTTAAAAGCTCCACTGCATTCCTTCTTGTACTAGAAACACTCCATATATTCTGAAAAGATAGAAGAAATTGTCAACTTTATACTAAAAATAGCATCAATAAGAATTATGTTTAATTCAGACTTAAAGCTAACAAGCCACAAAAAATTATCACAGTCCTATAACAATCAATATTGACACAAAAACACTTTTCATCCATTCATGTGAGCAGCTTGACTGACATCCATGGAACTACTAAAATGATGTGATAAGAATTTAGCCTTAATATTTGGAGAACAGTTGTTCTTTTTATATAAATCATTCACAAAGAAAAATTGGGGAATATAAAATTAGTCCAGAAAATTTAAGAAGGCAAAATCAGGCCACACAAGAAAACATATCAGTGATTAAAATTGTAATTACAAGCAGGATTACAACTTTCTGGGTTGCTGTCATTCTTACTTCTAAATTACATGCCTGTTTATCTCCAGAACATCCACAGTTCTCATTTCTTAGGCTGAACATCACATTTAACCTGTACTCGATATCCCTCTTGGTCCTATTTTTTTGTAAGGATTATTGACTGATCAATAAATGAAATTATGACCATATCACTGTGAGGCAGTCACTAACTTCAGTTCTTGTCTCTCATTGAAAAGAAAAGAGAAAAGCTTACGTTTGGCTTTTTGTGAACGCAGTGACACATAAGTACAAGGATCTACTCTACTGACCACGGGCATCAGTGGCAGTTTTCCTTTCGATTCCAAAGGGTGTCCTCTAGGAAGACAGCAGCATAGAGATGGCCAGTTGAAGGTCCAGTGCCTGCAGTTAGCCTGCAACACTATTCTATACAGCGAAAGGCCTATGTCAAGTACCCTAAGCAAATACTTGGCCTGCAGTCCCTGGGCTGAACGAAAGCTCAAGTGGAAGTTTTCAAAGTCAAGAGAAAGTTTCTAACTGACTCCAAAATTCTTTGTATCAGCCCAGAAAAGTACGGCATCAAAATAATTGTAAAAAATATTTTTATCATTACTCTTTCTAATTTTGATTAACTACTCTCTGTTTTCTATGGACTTCACTTTAGTAACTGAACTGATTAAATGCTGCAAGTACCTAAATATAACCCAACACTTTCTACCTCATTCTATAAGTCTTCAGTGTTTCTCAAGATCAACATCATATCCAGGAAACTGATGCCCAAGAAAGAAGAAATATGTTAGCAATTACATTATCATGTTTGCTGAGATATTCTTTTTTCCTTAGCAGATAACCAGCATCCCAGGTTGAGAAACATAAGCAGCCTTTTCTGCAGCATTATCCTGAGTCAGAGCTGGGTCAGAAACCTGTGCGATGTGGTTCTCCTGCCTGGCAATCCTATGGCCCTTGAATGACACCCTTTGTTTAAGTCGGAGCCATATGGAACAGCAGTTAACACTTGAGTATTTTTATCATTCAAGCGTGAGTCACTTCTTTAAAACGGGCAGTTGCTACACCAGTTAAACTATTACTGTTGACCTCATGCCCGAAGAAAATGCTGATAATGTGCCTTATATTTCCAAGTCCTTTCAACCTCTTATACCTCTGCTTTTTTTTCAGTTGGACTGCTCAATAAGGTATGGAACTAGGAAACTGCTATCAAGCTAAAAAGGAAATTATCACATTAGAAGCAGGGGCCTGGGTCAAGTTCCTTTCAGTGTGCCCAGCCTGTTTACATCCTTTCCAGTAAAGCCTTCCAAAAAATGTGCCACTATTAATATATTACTACTGATAAGATTTTGAGCCACTGCATTACAACAGCATTTTAGTGTTTGATATACATGAACTTCTTATCAAGTTAATCCCCATTTATTCATTAAATTCTCCAACATAGATTTGATAACCAACAGCTGGGGATGCAGAATGACAAAAAAGAAAAAGTATGCCTCTGGGGAGGAAAACAAAACAAAACCAGAGCCCTGCTTTTAAGAGAGCTCTGCCTGGATGGTCAGATGAACTGCAAAACTCCTGTTTGAACTTCTCTGGTTTTTGATCACCACTAAATTTAACTCAAATCTGACTGCCTGTTTGTGTTCAGAAGGTAGCTTCCTATGGGAAATTTCTGACCTGGCAGAAGTACAAATTGACCCATCTTTAAGTGGGTTAGAATTTCATTCTGGAGTGTACAGCTTGTCTCAGAGTTAAATGCATAATCATTCTCAGCTTAGTTTTCCTTATATTCTTGCCTCAGGTGTATTTAACCGTCTACACTTACCCACTGTTCTGTAAGATATACTAGCTGAAGGGAAGGGTCAGCCATATTTTCAATTTTTTTGAGTATGGGCATCTGAAAAAAGAGGCATCCTAGACTACATTTTGCTTTGTTTGCATTACATCTGCATAATTCACTGCAGTGATATGTGAATGATTACAGAGCATCTCAAATTCTTGAAACTGGAAAAAGAGTGACTATACATTTTTCCCTATCTCTAGTTTTATTCTCCTACAACATGTCAAAAATTTCTTTTCTCCCTTGAATATTTGCCCTCGTGACCCTCCCAGCCCTTTCACCGAATTAATAATGCAGCCACCTSTACTGACCTTAACACACAATGATTTGTAAAAAACAGTTACGTTACAACTAACTGCAGATCTAATTGGTGCTGTCAGCTTATTAAATATTGACTTCTTTCTGTATTGGTTAGAAAACTCCTATGTGGATCTTAATGTTTTACTGAAAATTTCACTCATTAAGACAGCTAGGGATGTCACACATTCTTTTTTTATACTCTTTTAACTTCGTTGTTCTTCTTATGAATCTGTTAATTTATAACTATAATTCTTTGCATCTCCCAAAGAGCATGGTCAAAGAAAAGGATTAAGCAGGCAGCACATGAGTTCCCTGGCCAAGTTGCTATCAGCTGACCTTGAAATTTAACCCCATGTGCCTCAGTTTGTCTATCTGAAATTCTGTGCAATGACCTTGCCAACTTTCCTATTTYATAGAGACATTGTGAAGCATAAGCTAAAGAAACGTCATGAAGCTGCAGCAGCATAAGTGACTATGAGGGACAGATCTATTGGTTCCTCCTGGAGGAAATCATAAAATCCTTTGCTGGGGTCTGGTGTTATTTCCTCAATGGAGTTCAGAGGCTGTTTTTAGAGACAGTGAGTTCATAAATTGAGGCCAAGAAGGGAAAAAGACAAGGCTTAGACATGTTATACAGCTTTGCCTCCTACAAACACTTTAAAGACTTTGATCAAAATGTACATCTTCAAACACTTGCTCTGATCTGCTGCCTACTCCTGTAGGTGCCCAGGCTCCTGCGGCTCCTAAATTGCTAACAGTACAGCTTTACTGCTGGGCACGTGTACAACCATTCCAGCTCTGACAACACTAAGCTGCTTAATGTCTTAGCTTTGGTGCAATGCACAGCTCATCACTGCTTTGCCCATCTTGCCTGAAGAAACCTGACAGTCCCCTCGTACAGCCCAGGCAGCAAGCTGTTGCTGTCCTCCATTCTTCTGGCTAATAGTTAAAGAGCTCTCTTACCACTCCAGGGGTCCAGTCCACCACCTGATTTAGAGCAAGGATTTAAGTCCATATATCTTAGCTTTCAAGACAGTGAACTAGCTCAACGCTCCTCCTCCTATCTAGGCTTTGTGTAAGAAAAGACTGATCTGCGTACAACGTCTAATTCCACAACAGACTTCATAGCTACAAATGCCCAGGGGCAAGACACACCTATCTTTAAGCCTGGGTTTAGATACCMATTTCTTTGACAGACATGGAAACAGTATCAAATATGGACCCCGATCTGAAGGCCCTGCATCTGCCTAGGATTCAGGAGCCAAGGTATCTAACTCAAACCTAAGGATGCCCGGAGGAAACAAGCCCACCACCTCCAGTGTTGTGTCACTCTGCCTGAATCCCCAGGACAAGTCTAGCTTACTTAACTGTAGGTGCAAGCAAGAAGGCCTGAGAAAATACAGGTACTACTGAGTTATATTTGACTGTCATACTTGCAGTACTAGATGTAAAAAATGGAGTGGAATGCATGTTCCTAAAATCAACCCAGGATTCCCACACTGAGTTTTAAACTGGAAGACGGTCACCACTTCTATTACTGTAGCCCTGCAGGATACYTGGTTTTCCCCCTTATGCATTTATTCTTCCTTACGCTTATAAAAAAATGTTATAAGTAGATATTTCTGTGCATGCACGTTTAGATCTAACTAAGTATATATAGATACACACAGACACACACGCACACACACACACAGCCCCCCACATGCACACACACAAACTCTACTCAGATATCTTCAGTTACTTTTATATCCTTGAATTAAATTGTCATTTTCCAGTGTCTTGGCTGTATATTCCCAGACCTGTTCCTTTTCATTTTGTTTTGATTTTTAAGTACATTCCTCTAAACTTCGTCACATGCAGGGCCGGTATTTTACCAAAGGACTGACTTTATACATATATTGAATTTTGAGCTAATTAGATACATGAATTTTTTTTTTCTATGAAGACATCCAGCCTGTATTTCTGCATTGTATTTTTGGCATAGTGCCAGTTTCTAATCTCAAATAGTACTAAAAAGCGACATTAGATGGATAAAGCTTTTTGGACATATGCTCAATAAAAAATAGAAAGGCAATGTCCACCTCCTTCAAAAATAATCAAACCATATTACGTGTTATCACCACCAAATTTCCATCTATCAGTCTTTTCCTCTATCTAAATGAAGCCTCAGATGTTGTCAGCATAAGTTTTTCTACACATAGTAATATCGATTAAAAATTATACATAAACAAAATGATACTACTTCATTTTAATTAAACTTTTGATAGTAAGATGATGTCTTCATTTTTATTTAATAAAAATATTTTGGTATTGATGTTATTAATTTTTAATCAAGATATAATTAAATTACCAAAAGCAATAAAAACATTTGTAAGTAGGAAGTCTGCGAGTTAAATACATGACCACAGACAGAATGGTAAAAAGTATCGCTGCTGTCTTCAAGCAGTTCTATCAGTAAAAAAATAAGAAGAGTACTTTAAAGTTTCATTATGAGAGGCACTGAAATTAGACTAGATAAAGTATTAAAATTTTAATTTTTTTAAAAAAGGAAAGCACATGTTGGCACAGCTATAGAATAAGTGACCCACTGATATTTTTTTCCTCGCTCTTAAGTTCCTTTAGTCAAATTATTTACTTTGTGCTTGACACAGATACAATCCAGTACATATAATTTGTAATGGAAAGGATCTGTTCATTTCCCCACTTGATCAGACTGATCCCCAGAGTGATCCTTAGAATCATTAATCATTAAGGTTGGAAAAGACCTCTAAGATCATCGAGTCCAACCATCCTTGTGGTCATTCTCTAGTGAAATAACATCACAAAGCCAAGAAAGAGCAGATGAGTTAACTTAGAAGACAACATATCACCTACCATTAAAAACTAAGGAGAGATCAGCCACAGAAAGGCCTGGCTGTCAATACAGTTTTATAACGTTTCTGCTTCTGCTGCTCCATCACAGTAGAAAGTTGATGCATTTTCAAGTTTCCTCCCTCTTACTACTATTATCCTTCACATGAGACAAACAAAAAACTCCTTTTCTGTCCCATCAACTGTTAGTTTTTGACATTTTCCCTTTATGAATTGTCAGGGAGTCAAAATCTCAGAAAATTCATAAACTGAAAATTAAAAAAATCTACAATTAATTTTGAACCAACTGAAAAGTTATTGTTTTCCATAATATTGAAGTGTTTCAATTTGTACTCCTACTTATTTCAGATTTTGAAAATATATACTCTTTTTCTGCTTTTGCACATTCTGTTCATCTCACTTCAGCTCTGCAGCCAACCACCCATGCTCCTCTCTCCTAATACAGCATGAGCAGACACAGGAATTTCACCCAAACGTATTTCTACTCTTTCTGCTTTACTTCCCGGATGAGGAGGACTGCTATGATGCATCAGCAACGCCTGTACCAAGCATCTGGCTCATACTTGCTGTAAAGTGCCTGGGGAATGTGACTGCATCTGGAAAAGAGGTATGCTCAGATGCTCCACTCCCCTTCAGGATAGAGCTGCATTATATTGTGCTATTCTGTGAAATGCATTCATGCTCTTATCTTCACTATACTGAATATTGAATGATATCTATTTTCAACTGATTTTCTAATTTTAAAATAAAAATTTTAATGAGTTAATTTTTTATGTTATTGTCCTTTAACAACTTCTTGACAATTTCAAACACTAATTAAGAAAAAATGCTCAGATTTTCAGACCATAATGAAGGAAAGTAATATTCTCATATAGATCTAATATTGCCTAAAGGGATGCTAAATTGAAGAGATATATTCAGATTAACACCTTGGAACCTTGTGACAATGATGACATACAGGTTTGAATTACACTGACAAAGAAGGTATGCTTTATAATCAATATTGGCCATGCTTTCATAAGACTCTAAAGGCACATTTATGTAGTTACACTTTTCTTCTGAAGAGCAGCAGTCGACTCCCTCTTTTTGCAGGCACAGCTATCTCTGTCTTCAGAGACACTGAGGACAGCACAAGGCCTTAAAGAGTGAAAAAATAATGCAGAAATACAAAACCCGCTTCAGAGCAACCTCTCCTTGGAATCATAATCTTCAGGGATTTTATTTTGAATGTGTTAAGAAAAAAGCAACTTCCAAAAAGTTATTTGAATGTTACTGAAATAAACCAGTATTTGCAAAATCACCTCTGATAAGGTCACCAGCCAAGGTCAATCCACAGCAATCTCTCAGGAGCTGTGACAGAACAATAGACCCACCACACAGAGCAAGCGGGAGGGCACGCGGGCTCTGCTGCTCTATCTCGGCAGATAAGCAAACCTTGGGACTTCAAATAAATCACAGGGAACAGCTAGCGGAAAGAGTGATGTCGGATAGATCTCCTCTCATGTTTTTCTTAGCAGACCACCACAGGGAAATACTCAGATGCTGAAGGATGTCTGTTTACTTAGAAGAGACTGATCTAAAAAGAAGTGACATACTATAATCTGGTCACGCAAACTGTCTCTAAGCAATTAGACTGTCTTACTGGTTTAATGCTATTTTAGGTTTATTTTTGCTTTTAGGAATTAGACTTGCTCCTTGAGAAACACAGTATGTGTTATGCCACGTCGTACATCCACTTGTGATATCAGAAAATACTGTAGTCATTGAATTATTTTTGTTACTCTTTTGCCTTTTTGAACTACAGAGAAAAAGAAAATRTAATAGGCTTCGTTCAGACTGTTTTCTGGATACTAATCCTTAACTTTTACACCTTCAGAAGCACTGTAGGGAATGGGGGTGAAAAGTAATTTTTGTGTGGCCCTATTTCAGGGCTAAAAGGCAAATTTTCATTTAGATATTTCTTTCTTTTTACTGCCATTGATATTCCTTAAATTACAAGTTTTCGTAGACTTTTCTCAAAGTAAAAATGTAAATTGAGACATAATTTATAACATACCTGGATTTGTTTATACTGCAATAAATAACAACAAACTTGTTTGAAACTGAAAAAAAAGCTCCTTATGAAGATGTAACTTAAAATAGCTACATAGGCAAGAAGATAAGACGAGGGAGTACTAATTAACAATAAGCAACATGTTCGTACTCTACAAAAGAAGCTGATTCAAAATAGGCTGGTTTTTATTTGTGAGAACCATTTCTACCATCTTGGCAAACTAATGTGCTAAACAAGAACCTTACCCAAGCCCCCTCCACACATGCGCACACACACACACGCACACACACACACGCACGCACACACACGCACGCACACACACGCACGCACACACACGCACGCATCCTGGCATAAAAAAGTACAACGGGGAGTATATTCTTGCAAGTTAGAAGTGAAAAGTGTTATTCCTGCGCCTGATGCACCTTTTAGCCACATCATGATTATTCCTTACAGCAGAATCCAGATAATTTTGTTTAGACTGTTTTCAGGTGAACCTCGTGATGGATTCCTCACTTTCTCTGGGAGACCAAGTTGTTGTGAATGCAGTTCAGCTACAAAGTCCTTCTCATAGTCATATGAAGTTTCTCTTTGTTGCCTTTCCAAACATTACCTGTATACTAGTTTTAAAATAACTCACAGTCATTCTCCCATATTCTCACAATCTGCTGTATCATAAACCATTTAGGTTTATTGTACTTTATATATTTGAATTTTTTTTAATAAATATAGGTATCAAGAGATAAATATGTTTGATAAACATATGGAGAGAGAGAGAGAGAGGAGTATATCCATTGAAAGAGAGAAGTATATTCTCCGAGAGATAGACATATATTCATTTGTGCTAAATATCCTAGCAATAACTAAATTTAGCTCATATTGCAATACCACGAAACTTACATTAAGGAAATGAAGATGCCATTAAGTACACTGTCAATTTAGCAAATTAATTAAATACATGAATAAGTCCTTCCTTATTCAGAAGAACAATTACACATAGGTTTAGCATAAATGTCTGCACAAATATAGATCTGCATGCTACATGCAGTAGTCAGAAATACCTGTAGCAACGGTATATTTGTATGCTAGCCAGATCCCAGGGTTTATTCCTCTTATTTAGCGTATGCTTTCTGAAAATTGAGGCTCTGCAAGGTCAGCCTATTTTTGGATCAATATTTATAAACTTTGAAGATCAAGTGAGAAATTTTGGATATCTCTTTGGAAGAAAAAAAGGGAGATCTTTTCTTTTCCCCATTTTTCAAACACAATCACAGTTTAGTTTTAAAACTTTCTTGGTCTTCTCTTTTATCAGTGCCCTCTGGCCCTTAATTCCTATCATTCTGCTTGAAATTTGACCACTATTATTTACCCTTCCCCAGAGCAATTGTGTGTTTTCTTAATTTTAAATACATCAGAGCTTTGTTGAACTGATTCATTTTGATTTATCTTTTATCTATCTTCAATAATTCAGTTTCATTCTGTATAGCATCTGCTCCCAATCACACTATATATACTATGTAAATATGTAAGACATACCATGATATAAATGTTTTAGTGATCACTTTAAGTGAGAACAGAAGGTAAATCTCAAAGTTGGAGAATGGGATCGTGGAAGGGATATTGATGACTCATAATTGATCTTCYGCTCTCAAAAAACATGTTTAATACTTAATAATAAAAGGTATTCTTTGAAAGGGACCAAACTGGTTATACATATATGGACTCAGAATAAATAAACAAACAAACAAACATACAAACAAACAAATGTAATTAGATAATGGAAAGGCTTTTATATGCTGTCAAGTTCAAAGATTTGTTACTTCCACAACAGTCTTAGACTACGCTACCTTTTATGGCATATAACAAAGGTATATTCCCTGATTTATTTTTAAAAGCACTATTGTCAGGGTTGCAGACAGACAAGCTCATGCATTGGGTGTCGGTGTCAAGCTTTTGGTAGCAGGGTGGATACAGGGAGGAGTGGGAGGAGGCTGGGGCTGCCCCGTGCAGGACACAGCTGATTCCAGCTGGCTCCCACAGACCCACCACAGGACACAGCTGAGCCCATCAGCCACAGGTAGCACATCTGTGATAACGTATTTAAGAAAGGGCAAAGATACTGGATAGGCAGGGGAGGAAGGAAAAAAAAGAAAGAAACAGCAGTATGAGCACCAAGGTGAGAGAAGAAGGAGGGGAGGAGGCACTCCAGGAGCTGGAGCAGAGACTCCCCTGCAGCCCTTGGAAGAGCCCACACTGGAGCAGAGATCTGAATTGTGGCCTGGGGAGACCTCACGCCAGAGCAGGTTTTTTGCTGTAGGACTGTAGCCTGTGGAAGGACTCACACTGGAACAGAGGAAAAGTATCAGATGGAAGGAGAGGCTGAAAGGATCTGTTATGGACTGACTGTACCCCCCCCATCCCTCGCTGCACTGCTCAGGGAGTGGGTGGAAGAGTCTGGAGTGCAGGAGTGAAGTTAAGCCTAAAAGAGAGAGGAAAGGTGTTGTTTTACTGTTTGTCTTTGTTTCTCACTACCTGAATCTATTTTCATTGGCAATAAATTAAATTCATTTTCCCTAAGTCAGGAACGTTTTACCCACAACAGTTATTGGTATGCAATTTCTCTGACATTATCTCAACCCATGAGCTTTCTCATCCTATTTTCTCCCCCTGCCCCCCCTGAGGAGGGGAGTGGGTGAGCAGCTGGGTGGGTGTTTGGCCCTTAGCCAAGGCTAACTCACTGCAGCTCCCCAGGAGAAACACAGATCCCTGAATTCAGAAACTGCAGCTCCTCGCTTGTGCAATGATCTAGCTGAAAATCAAGGTGTTTTATGAGAATTACTGCCTAATAAATACCCCTTTTTTAAACACAATGGCTGGTAGCAGCAGATGTAGATAAGAGACAAATGAGGCTGAAAATACTTTTTGCATTAGTTATCTTCAAAGGATTCAGAGCTAAAATCCTCACTCTTACAATAGTAAGTCTTTAGTCATAGTGATATTTCCCTTGATACTGGTGGATTTAAGACAACCAGTCCACAAACTGACACAAACTGTGTCCTTTGGCTGAGTAATGCCATTCAAGTAAAAAGAGCTAGTAGTGTGACCAAGGGTTTATAACCTTAGGCCACATGATTTGAGCTCAAAGTTATCTAAAGTGAAATAGTTTGGAGGAAATGCACTGCTGAGTGCATTTCAGGACTTGAAATGCTCAAAAACAAAAATGAAGCTGTCATATATCTTATTCTGATATTTTCTAAATGAAATTTCAGTTCTTTGGTTTGAAGATACTTTTCTTTTAGAAACTTACCATATGTTTAGAATGGTAAAAAAACAAGAAAATATCACAATCAAAATAACATATCAAATCATTTAAATGAAATGTTTCAAACTGATCAGAGCTTTTTCTTCTTGGTTGGTTCCCAATTTCCTTGTTTCCCTCTTTTGAGATTTTAACTCTGGCTTCACTGAAAATGAGAAAAAAACCCTGAAATCTCAAAAGTGCTTCCATGATGGGAAAAGGCCGTGTTTAGAATTTAACAGGACAATCAGCATTATGATCATATCTTAAAAAGTAAAAACTGTTTTTCATAACACCTAAAACTAGAATATAAAAATTGAATAGTTGCGAGACTGACGCATGCCAACTGACATAGGCTGGAGTTACTATCCTAATGCCCAAGGACTTGTAGCAAATTGCACCAGCAGAAGATCAAGTGGATCTTTCTGTGATATTATAACCATGCCAGTCAATTAATGTCTACATGCAATTCAGTATTACTGATGCATGAAAAACTAAAACATTACTTTAAAAGTGCATACTTATAGTAACAGAGATGCTCAAAAGAAAACCAACAAACATTACTCAGTATTAAAAGTACTTTTACGAAATGCTTACTGCACATTGCTGAAAGACAGATTAATATTTTTATGCTGGCAAACAGTAACGTCTCTTTTATGCAAACAAAGTACGTGTCAAATCACTGCTTCAATCTTTTCCTTTTCACAATGTCAGTAATTAGCCAATACATTTCAATTTAAAAAGGCAGCTTTTTCTATTTAAAGAAAATTGAGTTTAAGTTCACATTAAGTCACTGCATAACAAATATGTATCCATCTAAGAATCAAATTGAGCCAACGAGGAGAGGTGCTATGCTAGACTTTGTTCTCACCAACAAGGAGGGGCTGGCGGGGAATGTAAAGCTCAAGGGCAGCCTTGGCTGCACTGGCCATGAAATGGTGGAGTTCAAGATCCCTAGGGCACCAAGGAGAGCACACAGCAAGCTCACTACCCTGGACTTCAGGAGGGCAGACTTTGGCCTCTTCAGGGATCTCTTTGGTAGAGTGCCATGGGACAAAGCCCTGAAGGGAAGAGGGGCCCAAGAAAGCTGGTTAATATTCAAGAATCACCTCCTCCAACCTCAGGAGCAATGCATCCCAAAAAAGAAGAAGTCAGGCAAAAACGCCAGGAGGCCTGCATGGATGAACAAGTAGCTCCTGGACACACTGAAACACAAAAAGTAAGCCTACAGAGGGTGGAAGCAAGGACAGGTAGCCTGGGAGGAATACAGAGATATTGTCCGAGCAGCCAGGGATCAGGTTAGGAAAACTAAAGCCCTGATAGAATTAAATCTGGCCAGGGACGTCAAGGGCAACAAGAAAAGCTTCTACAAGTCAGTGATAAAAGGAAGACTAGGGAAAATGCGGGGTCTCTCCGAAATGAAACAAGAGACCTGGTTACCCGGGATATGGAGAAGGCTGAGGTACTCAATGACTTTTTTGCCTCGATCTTCACCAGCAAGTGGTCAAGCTTCACTGCACAAGCCACAGAAGGCAAAGGCGGGGACAGGGAGAATGAAGAGCTGCCCACTGTAGAAGAAGATCAGGTTCGAGACTATCTAAGGAACCTGAAGGTGCACAAGTCCATGGGACCCAATGAGATCCATCCGCGGGTCCTGAAGGAACTGGCGAATGAAGTTGCTAACCCACTATCCATCGTATTTGAGAAGTCGTAGCAGTCCGGTGAAGTTCTTGCTGACTGGAAAAGGGGAAACATAACCCCCATTTTTAAAAAGGGAAAAAAGGAAGACCCGGGGAACTACAGGACAGTCAGTCTCACCTCTGTGCCTGGGAAGATCATGGAACAGATCCTCCTGGAAGCTATGCTAAGGCACGTGGAGGACAGGGAGGTGATTCAAGACAGCCAGCATGGCTTCGCCAAGGGTGAGTTCTGCCTGACCAACTTAGTGGCCTTCTATGATGGAGTGATTACATCAGTGGACATGGGAAGGGCTACCGATGTCATCTATCTGGACCTCTGTAAGGCCTTTGACACAGTCTCCCACAACATTATTCTCTCTAAACTGGAGAGGTACGGATTTGATGGGTGGACTGTCCTGTGGGTGTAGAATTGGTTGGATGGACGCATCCAGAGGGTAGTGGTCAACGGCTCAATGTCCAAATGGAGATCGGTGATGAGTGGTGTCCCTCAGGGGTCCGTATTGGGACTGTTAGTGTTTAATATCTTCATCAATGACATAGACAGTAGGATCGAGTGCACCCTCAGCAAGTTTGCAGACGGCACCAAGCTGAGTGGTGCGGTCAACACGCTTAAGGGATGGGATGTCATTCAGAGGGACCCGGACAAGCTCAAGAAATGGGCCTTTGTCAACCTCATGAGGTTCAACAAGGCCAAGTGTGAGGTCCTGCACCAGGGTCACAGCAATCTCCGGTATCAATACAGGCTGGGGAATGAAGGGATTGAGAGCAGCCCTGTGGAGAGGGACGTGAGGGTACTGATGGATGAAAAGCTGGACATGAGCCGACAATGTGCGCTCGCAGCCCAGAAGGCCAACCACACCCTAGGCTGCATCAAAAGAAGCATGGCCAGCAGGTCGAGGGAGGTGATTCTGCCCCTCTACTCTGCTCTGGTGAGACCCCACCTGCAGTACTGCRTCCAGCTCTGGAGTCCTCAGCACAGGAAAGACATGGGCTTGTTGGAGCAGGTCCAGAGGAGGGCCATGAAAATGATGAGGGGGATGGAACGCCTCTCCTATGAAGAAAGGCTGAGAGAGTTGGGGTTATTCAGCCTGGAGAAGAGAAGGCTTCGGGGTCACCTTATTACAGCCTTTCAGTACTTAAAGGGGGCTTATAAGAAAGATGGGGACAAACTTTTTAGCAGGGTCTGCTGCGACAGGACAAGGGGGAATGGTTTTAAACTAAAAGAGGGTAGATTTAGACTAGATATAAGGAAGACATTTTTTACGATAGAGTGGTGAAACACCGGAACAAGTTGCCCAGAGAGGTGGTGGGTGCCCCATCCCTGGAAACATTCAAGGTCAGGTTGGACGGGGCTCTGACCAATGTGATCTAGTTGAAGATGTCCCTGCCCATGGCAGAGGGGTTGTACTAGATGACCTTTAAAGGTCTCTTCCAACCCAAATTATTCTATGATTCTAAATTTAACCACTACATTTGCATTGAGAACATGTGCAATAAGAACAATAAATTCTACTCAGATCAGAATCCTAGTGTGAGGTCAATGGACAAATACAGAAAAAAATCTTTGTACTAAGGTTTATGATGAAGTAGTAGCATTGTATTTCCTTGGCTTTTGTCTCATTATTGGTATCCTGAAGTAGAAACTCCTGTAGCATAACTAATTATTCACAAAAGAAAGAGTTATATCAAAATAAACTGCCTCATAGGGACAGAAAAGATACCTAAGAGATCTGTGACATGAGGGACCAACCCTGTCCATTCTAGGGAGGCAAATCTAAAGTGAATTCATTTCAGCAAAAAGAAATGCTGATGCAAAATCTGTATAAGGAAAAGAAGCCCATTTGGTTTCTCCTCCAATCTTCTGCTGTTTCTTTATAAAAAGGAGAGATCTGAGTAAATTAAATTATACCAACGGTGAACTTGGCCTAGTGCTTCCAAGAGCTCTCTGTTAACATCTAAGAATGAGACTGACTTGTTAAAGCATGAAGTTTGTAATATTTCTGGGATACATTCTATTGCAAAACTTTCTAGGTTGTGCGATGCTCAGGCATATTTTCTATCTCAGCCCCCACATCTGGCAAAGACACACCTCAAAACATAAATCTGATAAGTCTTATTTCACAGTCATTTGTGATTCTATATTTGCTTATATTTTTAATATCAGACTGACAGAACAGCTGTAAAGGGGTACTTTTGAAATGTCATACAAAATTATTCATATCACTTAACTTCATCAAGTAAGATATTTATAACTGATGACAAAATTTGCTCCTGTGCTAGTACTAATATTGTCCCCACCCATAAGCCTTTTGCAGGGCCTCATTTCAGTTTGCCTTTGATGCCAGAGCCCCATATATGAAACAAACTCATCAATTTCCAGACAAAAACTGGAAAAAGATTAGCTCCCTCCCTGCTGAGATAAATCACTTCCCAGTATATTCACTTGCAGACTTCAACATTTTTCATATGGTTTTCACTCTGACTCGATCTGTAAAGGAATGTTACCTTCAAGAGAATTAATACTTGTGTGATACAAACCTAGAACTGCAGCTCAAACTTCAGAAGTGATTGGTAGCATTATTCTTTAACTACTTATAGATGCAATAAACTATTTACTTACTTCACGTGAATGAGCATAATGTTTTTTGAGCCAGGCAAAAAAGGAAGAAAAATACACTTTTTGCATGTGTTCAGATTAAGTTGATAGTTATACTTTAGATGATGACTTTAGAAACTTTTATTGTAAAGCTGCAAATATATTTATGATTCTACATGTGAACATCATAGCACAAACACAGAACCCACAAGCTTCTGGAAACATTCCAGTTCTCTAGCACCCAAGGACCCAGTGCAGACCCCTTTCTCAACTATGATGAATGCTGTGCAAATTCTTGCATTTTAAAGGCAGTTATAGTCTTTCATTACTCCAAAATAGATGAAAAATTAGGTTAGAGGATACAGTCAAATGCACTGAATTATACGTATGGAATAAAGAATATTGTCCTCTTTTACAATAAAGAAAGCAAGTGCCAGTTAGTCCTTTAATATMCAGACTAAATTGTCTGTCCATCAAATATTAATTTATTTGTTACAAGTGCCTCTTGAGACATATGAACAAGCAGATATTAGGGTCCCTTCAGGCTATTATAAGCAGACTGTTAAGACATAGTTTGTAAAGGGTTTGGCTTGGAATCACAGAACAGCTGATGTTGGAAAGTGCCCCTGGAGATCGCCTGGTCCAGCCCACTGCTCAGAGCAGGGTCAGCCAGAGCAGGTTGCCTGGAACCATGTCCAGAGAGCTTTTGAGTATTTCAAAGGATGGGACACCACAACCTCTGAGCAACCTGTGCCAGTGTTTCACCACCCTCACAGTAAAAAAGTTTTTTCTTATGTTCCAGTGGAATTTCCTGTATTTCAGTTTGTGGCCATTGCCTCTTGTTTCACTAGATACCACTGGGAAGAGACCGGCTCTGTCTTCTTCACCCCCTCCCATCAGCTATTTATATACATTGACAACATCCCCCTGACTTTTCTCTTCTCAAGGCTAAACAACCCCAGCTCTCTCAGTCTCTCTTTGCATGTCATGCTCCAATCCCTTAATCATCTTAGTGACCCTTTGCTGGATTCACTCCAGGACATCCATGTCTTTCTTGTACTGGGAACTGTTTTTTCTTTTACTTTTCTCCTTCTACCTTTAGATGTGGAAAGATATATTTCACATACATACAAAATATCCACTACAGCAGAGTAAACTTTGTTCCCAGGGTTTTCACCCCCTTAGGCTACAGAAAAGAAAAGTTCTTGGCAAGCCAACTGGTACAATTTTATTGCAAAAACTACCTGGGAGGGAAAAAAAAATGAAGTAATCACACCAGCACAGCAGAGAACTCTGCTTTAAGGTATTCGCTTGTTCATCCCCATCCAGGTAACCATCTAGAGGTGGAATCACAGTTTCACATGTCCTTTTCTGGTGCAAATGTGTCAGATGGGGTTCAAGGTGTCAGGGCCACAGAAACAGCCAAAGAGCGAGAGCTGCCTTAGGAATGGGAGGGGGAGAGGTTCTTCCTCTCCATTGCCGCTGGAGGTACCTACCAACAACATCCTTCCACAGGCTGACACTGGACAGAGGATTTGAACACAAAGATTTTTAACACGGATGTTGGCATATAAAAGAAAGAAACTTGTTTAATGACTAGCCCATTTCCAGAAATCCAAATAATCCTTTCTAAAATTCTTTGTAATCCATAATCACACACCAAGTAAACTAAGGTACAAATGGCGGCAGCATTTGTTTTGAGTTTTATTGCCTGGGGGTTTTAACACACAAAATCATCAATTAAGAGCATTAGATATCTAACATGCACTCATTCACAATCTTTAACCCTGCAAAAGAAAGACAAGGATAGGCTTTGTCATGAGCTATGAGTTTGTATAATAGCTGTTGGAAATTAAGGACCACAGAACTCAGTTTGAGAACAGCAGCAAACCCATGACCACAAAAACTGTGTCTGAATCCAAATAAATTAGTTAATTATTTTTCCCCTACCCTTGTTGTTATATTGATGCCATTATTAAACAGTGTGCAGGCAACTCTCACAACAATTTGATTCTCATTTCTTACTGAAATGACTGCAGTCCCAGCCTTTAAAAGCTGATGCCTGAGCAGCTCGCACAACAAGGCTAATGAACATTCAAATCCTGGTTCTGTTAGTTTTGGAAAGAGTAATTGGAAAGCAAAGAGTATGCATCATCTAAGCTGCTATGTGTCATGCTGCTTCGAAAAAAACTGATGACTGATTTATCTGAACATGAGTAAGTCATCTGGCTTAGTGGGCACCCTCCCTTGCTACAAAATGGTCACAGTCTTATTTCTTTAAATTTTGCCATGGTAGAGAGGCCATCAGTTTAATCTTACAGCCTAAACCACAAAATATATGTTAGTTTGTCTAAAGTTCGCCTATCAGTAGATGAGACTTACTTCAAGCAAAACCTTATGTCTACCTAAAAGTGAAGGTGGAAATATGCTTTGCATTTCTCATTCATCAAGAGAAGGATGTAATAAAGTAAATCTAATGTTCTGGGACTTCTACAGAAGTGCAAAACTAACAGCCATTTTAGGTGTAAAAAAAATTACACAGACAAAACCTTTCCATTAAGTTTTAACCCAGTTATTACAAAAACTGGAATTTGCTGTGTCTGAGTAAGATAGTCAAGACTGATCAAAATCCCTTAAATTTCCTTCAGTCCAAAATGCAATTGTTATGTGAATATTTGTCCATTATATCAAAGGTATGAAACTGCACTTGTCACAATAGTGTATGTACATTCCCCAGTACTGCAATGAATACTTTGATTTTCCTGTGTCACGTTGTTTTCCTCTTCCCAAAGGCAGAAGTATGCACAATGCAGGCTCTTGCTTTATGGCAAGCTTTAAAACAGGCTTTTGTTTTGTATACACTACAAACTGTTAGTAAATTCTGGATTGGAAAAACGAGCTTTCTTCTCATGAAAAACTGTGCCTTTTCTACTGAAACTTTGTCCCCAGAAGATGGAAAGTGCGAAAGGTGGAAGCTGTTCTATTCACATATTTGAGCTAAGTCTAAAAAAAGGTTATTTCTAGCACAATTCCAGTCTTTTTTTAGAGAATTCCTCTTTCCAGATGAAGGATGTTATTGCTTTGATCTATATTTAAGACGGTCTAAGTCCAGGCCATCCAGTGTCTTTTAGATAACCTGATTCAAAATTCTATGGGAAACCAGCAGAAGGCAAGCTGGCATGTTCACAATACATGGTGCTGCTGAGGAGGTCTCCAAGGGACTCCATGCCACTTTCCTAAGCAATGATGTCTAGGTTTATCACATGCCTACAGACAGACCAACATTCAGGCCACAGTCCACCAAGACAGAAGAAATCTAGAATTAGCAAGGAATACAGGAGAAGTCCACAACTACAAAGTTAAAGAGTAGGTTGTATGTGAATGTATATCTTTCACCCAAAGAAGACTGCATCATGGGCAAGAGCTTCTTAGCATCTCCTGTTCACCAGTATCACGTCACCTTGCTCTACTTCAGCTTCAGTTACCTGGGGTTTTATCCACAAACTAATCCTATTCAATCTTCTGGGCCAACATGGTAAATGTAGAGCTGTAAATGGCCAAAACATGCCCAATGTTGATATAAGAGCTCCTACCATCTGAATAGTTCAACTTCTATCATAATACATTATAAATTTATCTGACAGAAAGACTCAGTAAAGTACTTAAATGTCTGGTAGCTTTATGTTTGTAGCCTGGTCTGCCTGAAGTCAAAATTAAAAGGAGGCAAACACTTAAGTGATTAACAAGATCAAAGCCTAAAGGTTTTTTTTTCCCAATCTTTTTTAGCTGTTACTTTGTTCAAGTTTCCTGTAAAACATGCCTTCCATCTCTTTATCCATAGTGGTATTTGCATGATTTCTAATTGCAGAAAAATTTCAAAAGTAAAAATTTAAAAAAAATTTAAGTTTTAAGAAATAAATTACATTCTACACAATTTCTTTCTTAAATATTTTCATAAAAATGCCAAAATGCAAATTCATAAACATTTTCAAAATTCAGAATCAAAATTATGTAAATGGTAACCAACTAATATAATTCAGAAACACAAAACGAAGGAGAAATATCTAGATTTGTGATCTGACTAACTATATATAACCAACTGATTAAGCAAGTTTCTTAAACCAGACAAGCGAAGCTGTTAAGTGGGAGAAAATAACACAGTTAGTAAACAGTATATTTTGTTTACTAAAGTAGTACATGGAGTAGTGCTCTAAAAGTGCAGTATCTTAAGCAATGCAAAAATTAGAAAATGCTTTTATCTAAAAGTTTACAATGCACTAGAGAATCCCCTGTTCAGGGGATTCTAAGAGGCTGATAAAACTATTCTTTAGAAAATAACTGCAACTTAAGCTGGTCAGAATGAGAAAATACATTTCATTTCCAAAGCTTTGTAAGATTATCTTTTTTTAGCTCTTAGTTCTTGCTTCAACTTTTCTTCCTCTAAATTTTGAGATTTAAAATAAATTTAGGTACCTGATTTGAACAGTGAAGTATATTGTTTGACTAAATCCCTCAGCACCTTCCTGCAGAGACCTGAGGTCAAAATGTATTTTAGAATAAAGTGCAGATATAAYGTTGAACATATTACGCTGGCTCTTCTACTAGAACAAAACACAAGCTTTGTTCTGAATTTGTCAAAATGTACTCTATGAATCTGGGCACCTGGATCACTATGTAACAATAGGACATTTGCTGACTGAAGAGACTAACAAAAGACGCACAGTAGATACTCATTTAGAATGGGACCAAAGCATCCTCKCATTGAGAAGAACACTGCTTTGTAAGAGAGAGCTGTCAAAGGAACAAGAAGACAAACTCAAAGCTGAACTATTTTTAAGATGTGTGGGCCTGCATATTCAGTTAGGAAAAGTACAGCATTTTCACTTCTTGGCAAATGTAAATCACTGGGAAAAAAAATCTGTATCGCAGACTTGCTGTTTTCGGCTGCACGTGGTAGGTGAAGAAATTGTGGGAGGAAAATATTTTCTTATGTTGTTGCATTGTCTTTGGTCTTTACAGTTAGATTGTTTCCCATTAATTTTTATACTCCTGATAACTATGTTGTTATTGAAGCACGGAAGATATTTATGACAACTTTGTGGCATTTAAAAAGATAAGGCCCAACACTGGAGTACCTACAATCTACTAAAAAAGTGTATCACAATGAGCAATGATGACATGAAACACAGCAGTGTGCGCTTTGGCAAAGGGGCAGAAGAGGCATGTACAGAACAGAAATGATGTGGTAAGTGCTGCTTTCATGGAGTGTTACTCTGAAAGGCGGCTGCTAATGTGTTAAGTTTCAAAGAGCTCACCCTAACAATTTGTGGTAAAAGGTATCTCTTATATAGCTCTACCTTGACATATAGTCTTCAGAAATCCTTCAGCAGCAGAGTCATTGGGTATGTGGATAGAATAAAACAATCCTGTTGGGTCATTTGTCAGCAACAAAATTGGGGGGGAGGAGGAAAGAGAGGTTGCTTTATGTCAGCATGATAAAATACCATGACTGAGTTGGATCTTCGCACCTACAATACCAGTTTTATGTGCTACTATCCTCTTATACCAGGATGGCAAAAGCAAGGTTTTCATCTTTGTGAAGAAAAAAATCTTTAAACTTAAGAACTCTGGGGCTAAACCACATCAAACATCCGCTTAGTCAGAATCTCTGACCATGGCCAGCAGCAGAGTCTTAGGGAGGAAGGCCATAAACATAGCATCTACAGATACTTTCTCTGGCCCATCAAACTTGCCAAATTCCAAGACTGAGTGGCATCCTGAGTCTGAGGTTGCTTACAGACCATAAAGTTCAACAGCTGCTGATTAATATATTCTCTATTAGCTTTTCCTTATTCCTTCCTTTGTCTGTTTATACTTTTGAGCATCCATGACAGCTTATGGCAAAGATTTCCACAATTTTAAGTTTTGGGGGAAAAAACAACCTTTTCCTTTCAAATTTACTGCCTGAAAACCACATTGGCCTAGTTATGGGAAACAGCAATTAATTCTCAACATCATTCCTGATTGACTTCATTTTATCTGATTTGACTTTTCTCTCTCATTCCTTTTGGTCATCCCTTTCCCTCTACTAAACCAGCACAACACATCTGAAGTTAGATTGAAGGATTGCACAGACCATCTATTACTCTCCAATACAGTGAAGAATGTACACATTAAATGGACCAGAAAAGAATTCCTGAAATATGCCACTGAATTTATCACTTTCATGAAATCTGGAGGATTATGGCCAGCACAATTCAGCAGAGCAGGACAGACACAGAGAAGGGAATTACGAGGATAAAATTTTTAATAGCACTATAATTTAAGTGTCTACAGTAAAGCTGCAGTGCATACCTTCAGTTTCTTGGGAAATACATTCTATTTTACCAACTGCTTTTAAACCACCAGAAGGTACTTCTTCCACGTGTCCTCAAGTTTTGCCCGGTTTGGTTTGAGTTATCTTTCTGAACTGTCCAAAAAAATGTGCATGTTAGATAGAAAGAGAATGAAATTCTACAACTATTTACTCATTTGAAGTATTTCATGATGAAAACAGAAAAACAGAGCCCAATCTTACAGTTCTTATTGATCTATTTTTAGTCATAGTTCTATTTTTACAACATAATTGGTTCCTTGCACAACAACAAATACTTTTTCTGTGCTCTTTCATCATTCAGATAAAATCTCATGGATGGCAATTTGTTTCACTGAATATTGTACAACTATGACTCGACAAGTCATTCCCAGGTGATCTTTACCACATTTCAGAACACAAAATGCAATCACAAGCTATATGGCACCAATTGTGTTCCCATGTTTAGTTTACAGTTTCTAAGGATACTATTTATTTTGCATGTTCTGCTGACACAAGTGATACCAAGGCAGTAGAATACATACAAAGAAACAGGAAACATGTATTGCCATGGCCCAAACAGTAAATGCATTGAACATTCACTTCAACAAGGAGGGGCTCATTAAGACTTTTTTTAAAGGGTTATAACTGTACAAGTAAGCCATTTGTTTTTTTGATGTGTGAATAAAATTGTTTACATCATAGGAAATAAGATAACAAAAGTTGAGAGTATGTGTTTTACTACCACTAGGTTAGTTAAGGTAACTTCAGCACTATAAACATGGATATAGCTATGTCATTCCTCTTAGTATTAGCAATCATCCCTATGCACAAGCAACAGAAGTAGAACATATTTTCCTCTTACGCATATCAGTAAGAGTTAAATCCACCTAGCCACTGCATCCACAGTCCCAAGTTAGGTATCTAGGAATCTCATGGGTGAATTTGGCATCTCCAGAATTGTTTGTTGGGTTTGTCTCTAGAGGCAACCATAAACTTGCTGTGTTTACACACTCAGCTTTGAGACGTATGTCAGCTCCAAATCTATGTCTGCATAGCATAGCTGGAGCAAAATCAAAAAGGCTGTACTGTTGAGTTCACTTCGGCAATAAGGCAGGTCCATATCATCCCACATCCCAGTAAAATACATTCACTACTGCCTTTTCTGGAGTGATTCATGGCTTTTCTTGCTGGATTTTGTCCTACTTGGCACAAATAATTTCATATTTTCTAAAAACGAAATTTGAGTTTGACTCTCAAACAAACCTCAAGTCAGGTCTATGTCACTCAAAAGCAATATTAAAAGTTCAGATCATTTGCGTATTGGTTTCGATTTTAATTTACTGACTCCAAAATAGAGTTCAGTGATTGTGTCATCCAAACATGCTCTTTCGTCTTTGTTCTCTGGCAATGGGGATAACAAAACACAAGTATCTACATAAGAATGGTCACAACACAAGTCCAAATGTAAGGAAAGGCACAGTTTTCCCAGCCCAGCACTTTTTAGGCTTGTATACAAGAACATATTGCAACAATTCAGCCATATTAAAATCAACAAAATTGAGTTCTTTAGACAAGACCAACTCCTTCAGTCAAACATGCCTTTCATTTTACGAAACCACTGTATGTATTAGCCATAAGTTGATAGCTTATTGATTTAAGGTAAACTGACTTCATGCACTGTAAAACAAAAATAGAGAAGCTGCCTGAAGAGGTTCCACCTACCCAATTAGATGATGGCCTAGTCTCCTTTGCGACGTTAATCCTTCTGTATGTTTTAATGTTTCTAAACCATGTCACTTAGACTGAAAAATAGGATCTAGAGGGTATGGCAGATAAAAAGCTTCTATCCCTTCATCACACTTTGCCTCTCCGTATTTAGACTGTGGGTGCTGAGACAGAAACTATGTTCAATGGGTTGTTCATACAACTTGTGTCTAGCACAGTAAAACCCTGATTTCATTGGTAGTATGTAGGCTTTGCTGTACACGAACACATACAACTGCAGTTGTATGTTACTCTCTATACTGTTTATAACATTTCGGTTTTCCTGTGTAGACAAGGATGGTGTATCAGCATGTGCTGTGTGAAAGCTATGAACAGTTGGATGAACAGTTGGTAAAGCAAGAATTGTGTAATTAAAAAAAACAATATGAATAAATTCCGATGGAAAGAATATAACTGCTGCTGCCCAGTACAGAACACCTTGAGCAGACCACTGGAAATCAGTGGTAAAGGCCAGCTAATACAGCATGCTAATCATCATGTCTGAATTGAGAAGTTTCTAAAGCAAATATCTGGCACCTGAAGAGCTTCAAGGTTTTTCCTCCAGCTTGTGCATTTTATCACTCCTATTCCTAGAGGAGTTCCATAGCCACAGGTGCAATCTCCCAGAATTAGAGTTTAGCACACACAAAGATGGAGCATTTTGCTGTAAATCTTCCAGCCAGGGTTTTTTTTTCTAGAAAGAAAGAAGAGGCTTTTGTGTCTGTTTTTCAAGATGTATCTGGCCACTCAACAATACCCTACTGTCGTTCTCATGGATTTTGGATGGAATACACTTAATATATTTTGCCAGGCTGGAAAAATCCATGAACCTGAATTTATAATACTATAAATATATAACAGGACTGACAGGTAACTACCACTGCTTGGTAATGTACATCCCACCTTCAGCCAAGAGCCAACAGCATTATGTGGCAGGAAAAAAGAGAACAAAATAAACAATTACTGTCCTCAGGCTCACTGCTGGCACGATAAGTGTAAGAAACTGTCCTTTTCACTAACTCAGTAAAACATGGGAGAAAATTTACAAGATAGGCCACATAAGCCAGTCAGTGGTCTTGATTTGTCTACATCCCAATGTGATTTATAGGATTTTTCAAAAATTTTAAATCAGATTTTCTGCAAATTAAATTCTTTTAATTTCATTTGAGCTGTACAAATGGTGAAATTGGTAACAACTCTGAAAAAATAGTTTTCACAAGTGCAAAGTATTTTATCTTGATTAAAAATGCAAAGGAAGAGTAGGTAGGACTGCAGTTGACAGTTACAAAGGAAAATATGAAACTGTTCTTCCTCATTTACATATTTTCCTCAATTGTATGTTCTAGCAGAATGTGCTACTCCCAAGCGTGCCCTATAACTTTTTTTAGTGACGTCTCTTAATCTGATCTATTTTGAAGATCTTTTCATACTAACTAACACAAAATTTTTCAAATATAGGCACTTAAGATTAAGCATCTAAATAAAAATAGTCTTTTTTTA
The DNA here is from genome assembly GCA_030449065.1 of Oceanodroma leucorhoa. Taxonomy (NCBI): domain Eukaryota; kingdom Metazoa; phylum Chordata; class Aves; order Procellariiformes; genus Oceanodroma; species Oceanodroma leucorhoa. The sequence goes on from JASVER010000019.1 coordinate 6,403,080, forward strand.
AAAAAAGAGGCTGCCACTGAAGTCAAAGAAGGTTGCAAGGCCACTGATCCTGTGGAGGTGGAATTAACCAATACGAAAAACAGATATGGGGTAATGCGATTAACTTTCCTAGTCAAATTTAAGAATATTAGTACATGTCTTTCCTAAGGCTGACAGAGAAAATGTCAGGTAGAACAATGAACACATTAACAAATTTAACATTTATCAAAATGTTACAGACAAATATTTTTGGCCCAGACTCTCCCAAGAAAAACCCCATAAATATAATATGCTGCAGTGTAATCAGAATATAAATTCATCCTGATATATTATTGCCCTATAGAAAGAATCATCAGGAAAAAAGTGAAAGAGGTATTACCTGACCCTCTGGAAAGCAACCTAGTAGCCGCCAAGGTCTTTGAAGTGCTATAATATATGAGAGAAAAATCAAAGTTACATMGACAGTATTTAAGTGATGGATACTGCTTCTTTCTGCTCATACATATTCCAGCTACAGTGTGTTCCAGACGCTATTGCCCTAGCTGAAAGCAAACACTGATGTTAGTTTAGTATCATTTTCTATAGTACCTATAGCAACAGCAAACACTTTATCAAACACTTAAGCAACAGACTGATTGCTCCATTATCATAGTTTCAGCTGTTAATCTTTGAGTGGTATGTAAATGACTGATATTCTGTAACATGTGTCTTCTGTACTGTAAACTTTCACTTGTACAAACATTTTCTTTCGCAATACAGTCAACACTGTAGAGAAATATTTGATTTAAGCTTTTAAAAAATGTTGTTTTAAAAAGTTTATTTAAGATCTTATTCTACATGCCCAATACTCACATAACAAATTACGGGTATCATAAAGAGTTTGGCACCTCTTAGAATCTAACATTAATTATTAATGAGATAATCAATTACACTACCAAAGACAGCATGCAAAACATTGCACAAATGAACCTTTATAGCATTTTCATGAGAAATTGTATTAGATGTATAAAATGCAGAAAAAGGCAGAGATTAACTCACCAGAGAGGCAAAGTATTTGAGGATACAGCGACTAAGAGAAATGTCATACTCCCCTGACCACAATAGCGCCAATGTATTTCCTTAAGTTAGATATCAGGTAAAGGGCTTTGCTGTTTCAAGAATGTATGACTTGCTGAAGGTTCAGGAACCATGGAAATCCACACCAGACTTTTAGGAGAGTTTAGGAACAGTTCCAAATCCTACACCCAGGCCAAACAATCTATGCAAATTATCAAATTATGTAATAAAAAGTTATGTTATATTACTCATTTTTAATTACATGACAGATGCAATAAGGTAATACTGAGAAACTTACTGAGAAGCATTGTAGTTTAGAATATTGTTTCATTTAAATCGCTGCAGTTACATGAAAACGGAGGAACACTCTGGTGAATCAGGGCATAATATAATGCCTAAAATACACTGCATAATATATTCATATTTCAATGTGTAGATGAACAACTTCTTGTCTGAAATAGAAACTGGTTTTGAAGAGCAAAATACCAAAGCATATATCCTGGGCAAATCCTGAGGTATTTTTTCTTCTCTTTTCAATATTCTTTGCAGGTCTTCCCAGCACCAGAAGACAAGGAAAAATTCAGAGGAGCAGAAAATAAATTAAAATAATATGAAACTTATTAGAGTTTCCAATAGTTCCAAAATTAACAGTGATCTACAGTGATTAAAGTAAATAAGTACGATGATAGCTAGCAGGCCCTGCTCCTAAGTTTTTATTTTTAAATACAGCAAGGATTCCTCCTTCCACCACTGTATATCTGATCCTCTTCAGATCTCCTCCCACATCCTACCTCTGCATCAATGGATCAGTAACAGACTATTTCAAACGCAGGAATAAAGTAGCCTCTATCCAACCTAAGTAAACAACTGCAGAATCTAGGTAATACCGTATCTCTGCATCTGCCCTAAAGTTTTCTTCTGTTTAAAGAGAGGACCTGCTGTTGAGATGGGATCATTGAAGGTAAGGTGTAATAGGAGACAGTATGTGTACAGCCTGTGTCTAGGCAACACCACCAGTTGTCTCTGTCATCCTTTAACCCCAGCCGGCAACCAAGCCCCACCCAGCCGCTCGCTCACTCTCCCCCCCCCCCCCCCCCCCNTGGGGCAAAGAATCAGAAGAGTAAAAGTGATAAAACTCGTGGATTGAGATAAAGACAGTTTAATAGGGAAAGCAAAAGCCGCACACACAAGCAAAGCAAAACAAGGAATTCATTCACTACTTCCCATGGGCAGGCAGGAGTTCAGCCATCCCCAGGACAGCAGGGCTCCATCACACTGAACGGTTACTTGGGAAGACAAACGCCATCACTCTGAACATCCCCCCCTTCCTTCTTCTTCCTCCAACTTTATATGCTGAGCATGACGTCATGTGGTATGGAATATGCCTTTTATCAGTTGGGGTCAGGTGTCCCAGCCGTGTCCCCTCCCAACTTCTTGTGCCCCCCCAGCCTACCCGCTGGTGGGGTGTTGTGAAAAGCAGAAAAGTCCTTGACTCTGTGTAAGCCCTGCTCAGCAGTAACTAAAATATCTCTGTATTATCAACACTGTTACCAGCACAAATCCAAAACATAGCCCCATACTATCTACTATGAAGAAAATTAACTCTACCCCAGCCGAAACCAGCACACTCAGGTTTTTTGTGACTTTCATAGCCTGTGGTGTCTTCCATAAAATCTGACAATACGTGAGAGTCTCAGCTTCATTAAGAATAACTACATCTCCACTCATCTTAGTCACGAAGACAGTTCTGAAGAGACTAACCTGGAAGTGCCCTGACAACTCACAACCCAGATGCAGAAAACCAGAAAACCTTTTTAATATGATTTTCAGATGCTGAACTGTGACTTTAAAGAAGCTTGGAGGTGGCAACTCTGGACTTTTCCTGCTAGCGGAAGGGAATAGTTTTTGATATATGTAAGAACATATATCACAGTATCTCTCTGGGATAGGTAAATGATCCAAGTGGTATTTCCTATTCTGATTCCCCTTTACTGTTTATCACCAGGTAAGCATAACTTCATATAAATAGTGCATTTAAAAACTGCAGGAAGATCTTTATCAAGTAGCATACAGAGAAACAATCAGAATACTAATAATATGTGTTCAGAAAAACAGCAAGCTGAAATTGTAGGATATGGAAAATGGTGACAAAATGCTGGAGATCTGTATCTGTGGTTTGTGATCAGAAGCTTTCCCAAGAAGTCTCTATTTCCCTTACTTACCAGTTTATCTGTTGTGTATGATGATGCAAACTATTGTAGTTGTGAAACGCATGATGGACAGTTTCTACAAAGAGCCTTAAAGAAATCAGAAGCGTTTTTAAGCAGTGCCACCCTGAGGTGAAAGACAGTTTTTCATCTCCCGTGGCATCAAGGCACATCTATCTAACTTCTACCTTTTACACCAGCTATAATGATACCGTAAATGCAAAAATTCCTTTACGGTCCTGTAATGGAAATGGTCCTTCAGAGCGCTCACCAGTGGGTGTGGGTAGGAGTGTAATCTTCACTGAGCCAAGACATACATACCCTAAATTTAAAGTGCAGTTACGCATACCTGAGTCCCAGAGCTACAGTAAGGGCAGAATTTCACAGTTCATGTAGTCAGCACAGGAAATAAGTCTCTGCTCTGCCGGAGGGCTGTGCGTTTGTGCTGCGCTATAGAAAACTCAGCATTCAGACCTTTCCTCCTTAAACATGCTGCCCCAATGAAGTCATGTGAAACTGGCCCCCTGGCCACCTTAGTGGCCCTCCACTGAACACACACTAGTTTATTGTTGCCTTTCTTGTATTGGGGTCCCAAAAATGGACACAGTATTCTAGCTGCAAGTCTGATAAACTCTGCCAGGAATGATCCTGCATTCATGTGAGGAAACTGCAGAACCCCTTGAGGTCCTCCTCCATCTGTTGACACTGACTGATGTACAGTGTAAGATACATGCCCTAACAAAAGTGAAGTCTGGAGAGGTCTACTCCTACGTAGGGCTCCATTCCCAAAGAAAAGTCTATGTATGTCCAGCACCTATAACAAAGTACATGCACTGACCACCCCATCAAAGCTTGTTTCCAATAAAAACTCAAAGCAGCAGCAGCAATCTTTGCAATGCAACCTGTCATATAGCACAGTGTGGTGGCATGATTTGTTTCTAGAAATATCTCTTGTGGCCTCCCTATATGGGCTTATCACATAGCAAACAAATCTTAAAGTCATCTTTAGTAAAAGTCATAACAGAACAAAATAGAAATAAAACATAAATAATTGAAAGGAAAAAAAAGGAAGAAAATGATCCATGTTGCCAGAAAACAAACAACTCCTTCCCATTATCTTCACTATTGATGCAATGAGGTAAATGTCAACACAATTTAATGAAAAAATAGGAATGAAAGTCAAATAATGATAGAATAAAATAAGTAAAATGTGGTGCTAAGGTAAAAGAGGAGTTATTTGGATAAGTCTACTGATGCATCAGGTCAATTTTCTATGCCAAGAAACAACTCCTACTTAGCAATTAAGAATCGAGAGGAACTGTACAGTGCACATTTCCCTTTAATAAGAGAGGGCAGAGTGTGTGCAAACCCTGAGTAATGTGGTGGCATGAGGAACTGGGCTCAAAATCTGTGAAGAGATTATACCCAGTGTGAACATATATATGGACAAGCACTTGACACAAATACTTTTTTGCCAGACTTCCATTGAAATTCCATTATTTTAGAGAATGTTTCTATTTCAATTAACTAACATTCTTTAATAAAAATATTCCTTCAGATATTTTTCTGTGAACTTCTAGTTAGGCCTTGCAAAAGCATTAATGCCTGCTGCCTCAAATTAGAGTCAACTAATATTAGAAAAAAAATCACTGGTTTTGTATTTATTAATTTCAAGCAAAGAGAAGATTTTCAAGCACAGTTGCACCAGTTTAACAATTAAAAACTCAAGGATGTACGGAAATGGAGATTCTCATCCCCCTGCTAGGCTTCAGCCCTCGAGCACTTCCCATTTAGCAACTGGTGTAGCAAGTCATCCCATTGGTACCCTGCATTCTAATAATATGAAGTCATACCTGCTTGCAGGAGTGAATTATAAAATGACAGAAGATAACAAAGTCAGTGGCACTTTTAACACCTTTCAAATTATCTCTTGAAATCAGGGTGCAAGTCTCATACAGCAGCTTCCTCCAGAAGATACTTGTGGTTTTTACCAAAAATGTAGTGAGCTGCTCTGTGTTTTTCCATATTCCAAAATCGCCAGATGGTTTTGAAGCTGATTTCCAAATCTAACTCTTCCCATGTCTTTTTAACAAGGTCTATCCTTAGAACTACAACAGCATGAAACTTTAAAAATATGAAGAATCAAGTATTGCCAAGCCATTCAATGTTCGGGCTTTGATGGCACTAACAGGGCTCACTGGCCCTGACCAGCTTCACCCAGGACCCCCACCCTGCCCAGGTCCCAGGACCCCATCTCAGCCCCCCGGGGCCGTCAGCCCCTGCCCCAGCGAYGCTGCAGCAGGGACGATCTCCAGTTCCCCACGGCCCTGCCCTGCCCGACCTCGGCCCGTCCCCTCCCCAGGGAGGTGCCCGATGCCCGGGGCTGGGGCTGCCCCAGCGCCCCTGGCTGCCCTGCTCCGGGCCAGGGTGGTGGGACGGGGACAGCTGGGGACACCCCGCGCGGCTCCAGACACCTCGGCCCCAGGGAGCCACCGGCCCGTGCCGCACCCTGACATTCATAAGCAATTAAACAGACAACCTCTTCAATCTACTGAGATAGCTATGGCACTATTTATCTACTTAAAATCAATGAATGGCATAATAGTCTCAGTTGTGCAATTCCCGTAAAAGCCAACACTGAAGTACACAAGCACAGCGACATTATCGCCTGTCAGATCCTATATCTCAAATCTCTGTCACTGCGAGTATTTCAAAYGTGAGAAACATGAAGGCAGAGTAACATGAGAAGGAAGGCTATTTGATTACAATGRTAGTTATTCTTTACATATATTCTGTTAAACTGTACAGTTGTTTTTTGTTTATTTTAAAAGTTTTCTGTCTCACTCTGCAGTGTAGGCAGCTATACAAGACAGACTGTTTCTACAGTCCTGTAAAGTATGCTACCAAAAATAAATGTGTTAATTATGCTCTGAAGGTTCTGCTACACCACAATGAAAGTATAAAGAAGAGAAAAATTAAGACAGGCCCATACGGCACACACTTCCAGAACTGTGAGAGAAATCTGCTTCTAAAAGAGGATTACACCCAAATCAAAAATATTTAGATTCATGATTTCAAGTTGCATAAAAGCAGACATGCTTTATATGGCTTTAGAATGTCTCTCCTTTCTCACTAAAAAGTTACGTGTAGATTTATAAAGACTTTAAAATTAATATTAGCATCACCCCTATAATATGCTAAGATTCTATCCTAAGTAGTAAAGACCCTACATATCACCATTTTTTGAGTAAGTAGTGGGATCAATAAGATGCCATATGAAACCTGCAGTTGAAGGTGCATGTACAGCGGCAAAACTAGCATAAGCAACGCATATTTAAACAATGAATCCCAAATGTTCCTTTTCTCTCATTTTATTGATGATATATTGATGATATAAGCAGCAGAGTATACTGGAGTAGTTGAAGAGCAGCAAAGAGAGAAGGCAGGACACAGAATTCAGAAAAAAACGCTTCCAAACACTCTGCTGCTCCCTACCCTAACTTAGGAAGGTTTTATCCTTCCACCTCAATTTTCAAAACAGGTCAAATAGTCCGGAAGACACCAAGCTCCATCAGGATACTTGACTCGGCGCCACAGTGGAACCCAGCGCTTAAAACAACACAAAATTCCTTACAGCTCTATTGATGCCACCCTTCAAGCCAACCGATAGCCAGAGCATAGAGCAGGCACAGAGAAAGCATTCGTCTTAATTGTTAGAACAACACACTATTACCGCTGTTTTAAGGGGGGGACCTCCCTGTTATCATAATAAGTGCTTCTCCTTCATAATTCAGTCTTTGCTTCAGAGAAAATATGTAGTTGGACAAAAATGCTGATCTGAAAGCTTTCTTCTTCCTCTTTAGCTGAAATCTGTATCACAGATACCAGTCATGCATCCTTAGAGCTTTATGCCAAGACAAGTAAACAAAAAATATGTTCCCATTCTAGAATCCCACTAAGTGATTCTCATGAGTCTGGTCATATAAGAAAGGGCAGAGTTGGGATCCTAGCTCGTTGCCACCTTTCCTCTGAAACAAAGATCATCTTCCATAGCTGTAGATTAGTCCACAAAACTTCCACAAGCAGGTACCACAAAGGCTTTGGTTTTTGCCTATAGAGTGTTTTCCACCTCACAGAACAGTTCAGCTGCGATGAAGTTAAATGAAATAGCTAAGAGTTTCCCCTTATTTTGTTATTAAAAGACGAAAAGCATACATATCACTTCAGTACAGTTATCTGCAATGGTTGCACACTCCTGTCTGTCTACAAACATGTTATAAATCACCTAAATTACATTTGAATAACTTACATCACACGCAGCAAGCAGAAAGTTTCTTCCACTAATGCGTTCCATTAGGCCTTTTAAATTCTCCGTCTTTGCAACAAAACTAGCACAGGCTACTCAATCCTACGTGAGCCATTCAGCCTTCTTGTGCGCTCAGTCTCACAGCTATGAGACCCTGCTAGCAGTGGGCCTGCCCAAGCACAACAGCTTGCTCAGCCATAGTATGTCGTCACATTGTAAACAGCTACTAGGAAAGAACAAGCTTTTCAAGTCAAACAGAGACTGTGTTTAAAAATAAGCAGTAATTCACCTGAATGAAGAATATTATGTATTTACCACAGACCCAACATTTACATCATGAATTGTAGTAAGTGCTAGGAGTATCTCTTTAGTAGTCTACTCCTAACATGCTTCTTTTCCTATTACATATACAGTTTCACCATTTTTGCTATCCCAGGACAGCAAAATATAAAGGATAAAAATCTGATTTTTTTGGCAAGCAAACAGTAGCATAACAGTGATAATACTTCTAGGCACACAACCACTGAATAGTTAGATCAGACTTCTGTACAGCTAGAGTAAGCTGAAAAATCATGTAGCTTGCAGTCATGACATTCAGTAGGGAAACTCATTAATCTTACTTCTGAATTTCCTCAGGAGTAATGTCTGCAGACCTTTGATAAAAACAGTCAGGCTTGGCAAACAAGTGTATTTGCTTGAGCCATGACAGAATTTCACACCCTACCCTTTGCCAGACCTAGTCCTACAATTTCAGCCAAGCTCATCAGTCTAATGGAAATACATCATCTTTGTCTCCCCCTTTCTCAAAAAGGGCCTCTCAAAAGACTCATCATGTCATTGTTGCCCCAAATTCCATTCTTCTGTAGTATTTGTTAGTCCACTTGAAATCAGCCCAACCATCTTCATCTCCCAAATAACTGTACCCTAACTGTCAGACAAAAAAAGTTGTTGCTGTCTCCAATTATTAGTTCTAAGTCACCAAGTCATTGAAATACTGAAAGGCATTGAGCTCTGAAACCAAAGATCACAACTTTTAGCATATTCCTGGTACTCAAAAGTGTACAGACTTATTAAGTCCGTTAACTTCAATATTTCTTGGTTCTCACTCCAGTACTCTGCACAACACCAAGAGCTTCCCTGAGATGACCAAGCCTGATGCTTGACAATGGCAAGTGAAAGATAGCAAGGAAGATGAGCTTTTCAACAGGCAGAGGCATGAAGTGAGCTGGTATTTAGGGTTGTGGGATAAAAAAACATATCAGCTGTGTTTAGAAATAGCTGGAGGCCTGCTTGATGGAGGCAGGAGGACAAAAAACTCCTAAGTCCTACAGTGGCAGTGTGAAGGTTGAAAAGAAGACTGTGTGGCAGTTTCAGGATTACATTCATCGACCTGTTCATGCTCTTCAAAGACACAGGACAATAACACTGACAAGTGTTTCTTTCCCTCAGTACAGAAATGTACTAAAATTTATTTTTTCACTGGTTACATATGGTGAAAACTAACTGTGTAACTGCTAAGGCTTAATTTGTCAAAACAGCTGTATACCTAAAACACAGACTTTTAACAGCACTATATCCATAAAACATCCCTTTACAATCTTATCCTTTAGTTCATATAAATCACATAAAGATGTTTAACAGGTTCATAGCCAAAAAAATCACTTCAGATCTTATTTTACCTCTTGATACATTCCTGCACTTTAATATGTACAATATATATTACAGATTATTTAAAGTAAGTCTTAGCCACTTCATACAAATAAATTTCTTCACACAGATCAATGATTTATTAAAAGCAACTATTAACAGATCTTTCTGCTTGTATCATACATCTCTAGATGCATTCTAGGGTGTCATTTCTAAGTCTAGTTACTCATTTCTAACATGAGCAACACGTCACAACAGGTTGGGGTAATAGTCACAGGCTCAAAAGCAGTATCTTGTCTGCTCAGTTGCAAGTAAGTCACAGTAAGTCTTACAGCCTTCTCTACTTGACCTGGATTGAGATATCTCTGATGTTTTCAAATGTACTTTCCCTGATGAAAAAAGGTAAACATTAATACTAATACTACTGTCCCACTGAACTTTCAGAAAGTCTTTCTAAATCTCTCAAATGCAGTGCTTTGGGAAAGTGTATTCCTTGAACTCAGGGTGAGTTACTTTCTACAGCTGTGGTGACAGTACGAATACAGAACAAAACCCAGCAGGCTCCCTACAGCTACTTACAGTGCTGGGATTTACCCTAGTGGCATCTCMCAGGTTCAGTTTCTGAATCTAGGTTTTAAATTTTTTAGTGCAGAGATTGCCTTTCTTTTTACTCTACCATTATATTTCCCTGACTATCAAAGTCATTGATATTAATGATATTAATTAAAAACTGCCTGTTTAATAGCATCTGCTTGACATGACGTCTTAAAAACCCTGGATTCCTTTAAAAATGTTTATATGTAGGCTGGCTGCTGAGCTATACATAGTGCAGCAAGTCTTCCACCTGCTGGACAAAAGGCAGTACTAAGCTTCCTTAACAGGAAACAGATGCAACAAATATCTGAGCGCTACACAATGACCAAAAAAAAAAAAAAAAAAAAAAAAAAAAAGGCAACATCAAGGTTCCCTTGTTCTTATCTAAGTGCATTAAGTAAATAAATAAAGGTGAAAATGCAGCCATCTGACTAAAAGGATACAAAGAGGTCAAGCATTTGTTGCCGAAGAGGACCTGTTCTACTTTCCCAATATTCCTCTTTTAATAAACTGTTCCTACAAGGTCTTTTTATTTGTGCTTTTACAAAGGATTTTCATTAGTTGAAACGGAAATACTACAGATCATCTGCCTTTTGGGCTGTTCTGGATTGATACCTGCCCTAATAAAGCAAGTAGAGAGATTTTCCTCTTTGTCTTCTTTGTCAAGCTCAGGTGATTGGCTAAATCAGAATATCATGTATTCTGTGATCCTAAACCAGCTGAGCAATTGTCAGATCCCCATGTCCTCAAGCAAATTCAGACTGGATGCCAGGCTAAGCACCGAGGGCTTTTTACTCCCGGGTCTGCCCAGAGGGAGGACTGCTCCCTGCCGCTCCCGGGGAGATGAGCGATACTGCTGTACTGGGGGGGGCGATACTGCATGTTGCTGAACCTGTATCTCAAGAAGACATGAAAAAGCCTTTCAGCAGTGTACAGCTCTGTACCAAACTACAGGGTGTTATCTACTGACTCAAAGAAACAGGAACATGATCTTTTACTGAAGTTCACTTAGTCTTTCAAAGCTCAACTAGGTTTTTTTACTATGTAGCTTCCTTTGAGACTCCCAGCAGCATTCTTCCCTGAGGTATTGTCTAAGCCTTGAGCAAATCACGGATGCAAACGGAGAGGCTGCAGGTCTCCTCTGGTGTTATCCACTCTCCTCTAAAACCTACACATCATCAAGAGGGGGAAAGGTTGTGAAATTGCAACTAAAGTTAGGAAAAAATGGGTTACAAAATCTTGTGGGAGTGTTCAGAGAGATCTTAAACGGGATTAGCAAGCATTACCAATAATGAGAGCTGAGCCATAACATGGGCTTTGTAGTTTCTAGATCTTGATAACAAAAGTTTTAGAATTTTTGGCACAGAAAAATTATACTCATTACACTGCCCTTAGTGATAACAAATATAAACAGGGCTCAGTGTTATGAAATTTATGTTCAGAAGTTAAAGACCAAACAAAAGGTACAGATTAAGCTGGTTCGAGACCTCATATTTTATGTTGCCGAAGGCACCACGAAAGAGTCATCTGCATATATATGTACACATGTGCATGCACATGCATATAGAGATGCATATATGTATCAGCTACTTTAAAGGGTCAGTTTCAAAAAGCTAAACAGTTTAGTGAAACTAGTTGCAAGAAAGTATTTTTTTAAAAGCGTAATAATTTAGAAATGAGCCAGTTGCTCAAGAAACCTCAATTTGAGAGACAAATAATTTTAAAAGTAAATAAAATTACATAGAAGAAAACTAATGACAATCATAAAAACCAGCAATCAAAGAACTGTGATGAGAAAAGATTGAGAATGATTTTTACATAAACTAAAAATAAAGGCAATGTAATGGTATTACTATAAATCCTCAGTGATAATGTGGACACAGCAGAAATGTACAATGAATAGTTCACTAATCTGTTTTATGCACGGATAATCAGATGCAGTCATACGATAAGGCTGACGAAATTCTAATTTATTTCAGCGGTAATGAGGGAGGCTTCTGTAAAAAGCTTACTAAAGTTGGATATTTTTTGATCAACAGGTTGGGACTGTGAGTTAGAAAAACAAGTGGCAGAGGAACTCTGAAGAATGCTTCACAATTTTCAAGTCAGAGAATGCTGCAAAAGATTCAGGACACTGAAAGAAAGCCAGTCGTGTCACTATTAACAAATGTAGTTGGGATAACTTCAATACTATAGGGTCTGCCAACCACTTAAAAATCCTGGATAAAATAAAACAGTACCTGAACAGGGCTCAGTCAATAAAAATGCTAAGAATGGTAATTACATGCTAATTTATGTGTGTTTACCTTAGATCATGGCAACTGGCTTGATAGATCTTTTTATGGCATTACAAGTCCGGCTGATAATAACAAATAGTGTCAGTGCAACATATCCAGATCATCAAATGAAGGCACTTTGATACCTGCTCCATCCATACTCTGTGCTGGCCAGCCAAAGGCCAGGCTGGCTGTGTAATTCCTGACCAAAAGCAGTGGCACATGCTTATAAGCAGGATACTGCTCAGCACTGGACTAACATAGCCACACAGTATCTGGACATAAGCTGTGTTTTTAATGGGATTCCATAGATCAGTTCTTATCTCCTCCAACTTAACACTTCTGGAAGAAAACAGAGTCATTACAGAAGATGTGAAGGCTAGGGAAAAGGCAAGTATCAGAAAGGGTAGAGTTCACTGATACGGAGCAATCAAGATCACATGGTAACGTGGACACAAGCAATCCCAATGCATTTTAAGATAAGCAAATGTAAAGTCATGCATAGGAACAAAGACAATGACTTCTGCTCTGGTAATCAGAAACACTGAAAAGGATCATCAAATGGACAAGGATTTTTAGAGAATTCTGTGCCCAGAGGGGCTACAGTGATTCCGGGATGTTTAAAAAGAGGAATATGAAGCAGGAGCGGAAAATAGGAGCACAGAAGTTCCATTATCTCTGTGTTTGTCAGTGCTGCATCTTCTTTTACAAAAGCATAATCTGTTTTGAAGTTAATATGTTGAAAAGATCATTGATCAGCTACAATAACATCAAAGACAAGTACAGGAATGATTCAGACATTTGATGGCACAGGACTCCAGAGGCTCAATCTCTTCAGCTTAACAGAGAAAAGCTGAAACAATGATTTGATCACATTCTTTAACTGCCCAGGTGGAAAACACTGGCACTACAACATTTTTCAGGCTAGCAGCAAAGATACAGCAAGACCCACTAGCTGGAAGTCGAAGCCAAAAATTCAGAAAAGATAAAACATAAGTGTTAATAAGGACAGGACTTACGTGTTAGTTAAAACCATTTTTTTCCCAATATTGAGTAGTAAATATCTAAGACCATAAGCTTATTCTGAATATTGAAGTAATATAAACAAAAAATTGGTGCACTTATATAAAACATTAATACATTGCATCATGTGTTATTCAATTCTGTGTTAGTATAATTTTCACTACAGGACTGTTTTAAAATTACGATTAGATTAACAGTATCACATTGTATTATATCTAATTATCAATTACATAAAGTTTGCCTATTTTATTAAAATAGACAAAGGGTAATAATATTTGTAAAAATAAATGGATTCAAGATGCAAATGCCTAGATAAGGTCTCTGTCAAGGTACAGTTCAATTTTTGACCAAAGACTACTAACAATGACAGACAGTTGATAGTTTTTGCTTAGACTTCTAAAACAAACCATCCTCAACCATAGACAAGATCTGGAAAATAATACTTCCAAAAGATACATTTTAACAAAGGAAGGGAACAAAGTCCCTAGAATAAAATTCTTAGGAAAGCTTAGATAAAGGTTTTGCTGTATGACTCATAGAAAAAACATATTGGGAAGATAACGGGTAATGTAAGCAGATAAACATCCTGATTTACACCCCTCAGGTAGCTAACGGTCTCAGTATTTCATTTGCAGAAAGAAAATTATATATCTAAAATATTTTCATATATCTTAGTGTATCAACATGTGTGCATTGAATGCATTAATATGCTGTTTACTGGCAATGATTTGCATCACTTTGTAAACTCTAAATTAAAGCCAAAACAAAAAGGTTAAAATTAAAATATCATTCCTGTCCTCAAAGATCAATTGTTTGGCCTTTTTTAAACTTCCTGTTTTGCTATATAGGAACTCTTCTTTATCACACTCGATTCACGGAACATGCTATTATTGTTTTGCTTTGCTTTGCTCCCCATCAGCAAAAAACTACTGCACCTGAACAAGACACTAACCCCTTTTCCATGCATGTTTTCTCACAGAATAAACTGACATCAGTAGATTGTTTGCTTTTAACCCTGACACCCCCCCGAACTATTTTGGAACCAAATTTTATTTTAGGATGTCCTGACTCTGATACTAAATTGGAAACACTGGTGTGAATTTTATAGAACACTATTTCCTTTTATAGAGGATGTTCACAGCTAATCTGTCATCTACAGGGCAGACAGAGGCCAGAAGGCTAGGAAAGCAAGACAGGTGGCCTAGCAGAAGCCTGAAACCTAAACTTTTTTGGCATTTTGTGCTAAATTAAATTGCAGGTAATCTGAGCATTTTCTCACTGTACCTTTTATTAACACTATGAAAAAATGGCTCTGTAACAGAATAGGCAAACATTGATCAGAAAAACTTTCTTGCAGAACAGTTCTGCCCCCCAGATAAAGATGGGCAGCAAATTCCCCATTTCACACAGATCTTTTCCCTAGAAGTTACGCCAGGAAATGAAGAATATGGGTTTGTTCAGGCTCCTCTGCCCCAGCCCTGCAAACACCCCCTTGTGCTTCTATGTTTTCAACATGCTTTTAAAAAACGTATTTACGTAAAGTCAGCAAGTGATGCCAATCCCCCCTCATTCTATTATCATTAACAACATAATTTAATGAGATTATTATTCGATTAAGTACCGCTTTTTAATCATTAAGAACTTGTTAACTATTAGGTTTGTACATTGCCATCTGACTCAATGTAAATGCAGTGCATGACAGCATTGTCACCAAAGCAGACATAAATTGAAAGTCTTTGACTCCTTCCTTTCCATAGCACATCAGCCGTCTCCAAGAGCCACACTGAATGTAGTACCACACTCCTTATATCCTGATAAGACAAAGTGATTCTGAAAACACAGCATAGTTTGTCCTTGTGCAGACAAGATAGCATGGAGATATGGGACCTAAGTCTGTAGGAGCAACAGCAAGTCGAGAAAACACTTGAGTTGAGAGCAGCAGCAGAGAGAAATGGGTTACATTGGTCCACATGGAGCTCCCGTGCCAAGATTGTACTTAACTCCCTGAGCTAGTTCATTTAGGCAGTAATTAGGAACAGGATTTCTACTGAGCCCCACAATGTGCAATGTAGGTATCACCCAAATTTTCCAGCAGAAACCTTCTCTTGCTCCCAACTTTAATAAAAAGATGTGGAGCAGCATCAAGTCAACTTTGGACTTACAATGACGCATGAGCTACTCAGCTCAACACTTGCAAATCTACCACATCCACGGCCTCAAACACCAGTTCAGGAAGGAGGATGAGGCTTCCCCACAACCCATCACAACAGTATGGAACACCTAAATGTGCTCCAACCGCACACTTGCTCCTTCTCTTTCACACCAGCCTTCCATTATATTGAAGGTCTTTATCTGGGTGCCCAATTTGACTTTGAAGGCATCAGTTAGCAAGTCTTCACAGAAAAATTCCTCCTGAAGGTAGTGCTTTACAGCCAGGCATCAGGCTTTAACTTCCTTAACAATCGTGCTGAACTCAAACCTGAAGGAAGAAATGCTGCTAAAAATACAACCCAGAATAGTTAATGTACTGAAAAATTTCCCATTTTGATCACAGTAATACTGTTTTCTACTGTTGTCATGTTAAAGGCAGACACCAATCTAGTATTTGGTGAGAGGGCTTGCAAAGCATAGAAGGAAAATATATATGTCTGCGTTTATGTGTATGTCTGCAAATGGGATGGAAGTATCTGTGTTAGTAAAAATAATTGCCACTACACAAAATAACTGTTCAGCTGCGTTACAGTGTTTCCATTTATTATCTACAATATATAAACTATTTTAGTAAAAAGGATACACACTGCAGACAAAGCACAGAAAAATGAGATAGTATGTACATTTTGAGAAAATTCCTGGCGTTCTGTTCCTGGCAATTTATGCCTTCTCAGACATGTAAAATAAACATAGCTAGACTGACTTCAACTTTTTTATGGTTTATAGCCCACAGTCCCAAAATCTGCCAAAATCTGCATGTACAGAGAAAAGAGATCAAGAATGAAACAAGCAAAAAAATGTTTTCCCTACTGCATTTTTCTACACTGTCCCACCTGTTAGCAGTTTCTCACAGGAGTACCTTTTATTCTTAGAAGGGTTACACTATTTAACTTTTCATTTTGGGCTTCTGCTAATAACAACAAATGAAATATTTTGTCTATCTAAAAAATGCTGCAGCATTCTGAAAATGCATCTTCTTAGTCAATAATTTTTCAACACTAAGTTAACTTCTGCTTTTAACTTGGGAGGTTTCTGATACAAGAATAGAATTTCTGGCAGAGACGGAAGACAAACTTTTATGAACTTCAGAATCATGATACTTGATCCATAAATGCTGAACTAATGGGGTTTTTGACTGTCCCTCCTCCCAGTGGCCCTATACTCATTTTCTGCACAAACTTCCTCATCTCTTCTTTAAGGTAAAAGTAACAGTTCTACTAATTAAAAGGTTCTGCAGTGATTCTAGATTTTCTATTTGCTGTATTGACGGCATCCTGTTTTATATGTTATATATGTTATCTTGAAACATGTTTTTAAACCAGTTAAATATAATTTGTCAGCAATTATGCCCTTATTTTGGATTAGCATGTCCTTTGTTAATTAGAATAGTTCCCTAATACAATCTTGCCAAGTATTTTAGCTCTGGAGCTTGTGAGCCCCAAAGTGTCATCAACTCCACAAGTTTCTTAATTTACACCTGCTGAGATAGGATCAGCAGACTTGGGTTTGTTTAAATGAAAATTTCTGTTTGGATTACAGACTGAAGCTGCCTACCCATGGGTGTACACATCGGGATAAACAGCCACCATAGGTGGCCACTCTCCAAATGAAAAACATTGCAGAAAATTGGCTGTACAGATAAAAGAAAATAAATGAAGGCATACCACAAGACAAGCATTTGCATTTGCTGTATTTCAAACAATACAAAACTAATTTTGTTAAATTCAGAGCTACACTCCCATAAGCATTATAAAGCTCTTTAAAGATAAGGTATTGTAATGACATGTGTGTGTCTATGTGAGAACAGTTATACATAGACCGAAGCTTTCAAAACTGACTAGCAGTTGTTAGCCTATTCGTATCAATTTAATGCCTTACTTCCAGGAGACCAAGTGTTCATTTTTGAGAAAAATGAATCAGACAAAATCATTTCTGCATATATACGGCATAAATGCAGCTAAGAGTATTTTAAAATTAATAGGAACTTTATTTTCAGGTTTCTTATTAATAAACTTTAACTTGAAAGTTAGTTTTCAGTGAATCTTTCTAGTAGGAAGAATCAAGAAGTCTGTTATTCATGGATTATGAAAAAAAATTAAAAAYGTAATTTCCAGAAAATACCCTAATGCTGTTTTCAAAAAAATAAAACAATCAAGAAAAAAAATCAGAAAATAGCTTTGTTTTGTAACTGAAAGGAGTCAAGTATTATAAAGTCATTTCCAACTAAAGAAATTTGCATTAAGTAAAACTTTACATGATATCACCTTTTCTGCAAATGCATTTATGATGAAAACAACTAAGTTAATCCAATCTACAATGTTTGGATTACTCTTAAGAAAGTGTACTCCTGACTTACACTACCTCCAGATTTAAATATTCCATTGCGACTGGCTATGTCAGATACTTGATCATATGGTTGTTTTTTCTAATATGAATCAACTACCATGTTTGATTTAGAGATTTACTCCCTACTGCAATGTATTTAAGTAAAGTTGGCAACTAGGAACATAACATGATAACCTGTCCATGTGAAAGGTTAAAATCAACAATTACAAAGCTTTTAGTTGTGAAAACAACCAGTAAATCTTGAGGCAAGCCAATAACATTTTCTTCTATTTTCTCACCAATTAAGTGAGATCCTCTTTCCTAGTCTGAGGTGCATGTAGGTTATCAGGTGTGTGTGTGCTTTTAGGATTAGTCGTGTTCATGGCAATACAATTACCTTGAGGAATTGGGAAGAGTTTGCACAGTCCGAGTCCGGCTTTTCAATGTTCCATTTTTCGTGTCACAAAATACTACACAGCCATTTGATTTCCACTGACTGCTGCCTGAACATTCACCTACAGCAATAATTGTGATTCATGGCTAGAGTGTATCAGACAAGGTCAGTGTCACCGCCTCTAATATATACTAAATTGAATGACTTACCATAAGTCATCTCCATTTCTCAATCTATTCACTAGGCATGACTATGGAAAAATTCACAGACACATGGGACTAGAGTCAAGAAAAACATCCACAATGGCCAGGCTTTATCAGCAGTGGGAAACAGTTCTAGGACCATCATATTTTTCCCTGCAATTCACTAACTATTTTTCTTTATAAAGAACTGTTACTGCAGTGGTCCTATAACCACAAGAAATAGTGCGGCCAGCAGGAGCAGGGAAGTGATCATCCCCCTGTACTCGGCACTGCTGAGGCCGCACCTCGAATACCGTGTTCAGTTTTGGGCCCCCCACTACAAGAAGGACATTGAGGTGCTGGAGCGTGTCCAGAGAAGGGCAACAAGGCTGGTGAAGGGTCTGGAGAACAGGTCTTATGAGGAGCGGCTGAGGGAGCTGGGGTTGTTTAGCCTGGAGAAAAGGAGGCTGAGGGGAGACCTTATCGCTCTCTACAACTACCTGAAAGGAGGCTGTAGCGAGGCGGGTGTTGGTCTCTTCTCCCAAGTAACAAGCGATAGACAAGAGGAAATGGCCTCAAGTTGCACTAGGGGAGGTTTAGATTGGATATTAGGAAAAAATTATTCACCAAAAGGGTTGTCAAGCATTGGAACAGGCTGCCCAGGGAAGTGGTGGAGTCACCATCCCTGGAGGTATTTAGAAGACGTGTAGATGTGGCATTTAGGGACATGGTTTAGTGGTGGACTTGGCAGTGTTAGAATTATGGCTGGACTTGATTATCTTAAAGGTCTTTTCCGACAGAAATGATCTATGATTCTAAAGACATGCCCTTCTCTGTTCAACAGCTAACACTTTACTATTAAGGAACTCTCTACAAGACACCAACAGCTAACAGAGGTACCCAGTACTTCATCTAATAGGCACTAAATCATGGAAAATAATTATCCAATAAATTTTCTGGGTAGGCTGCAGTGGAAAAAAATATGAAAGGTGATTTTTTTATATTTTTATATACATACATACACACTCCTTTCTGCATGTAATGCACGCAGAAAACTGCACTCTTGTGATACTTAGTTTTGCTCCCTAAACATTTCCAAATATCATAACTCCTCTTAACTAGATATGAATTGAGTATTATTCTCCCTTCACTTAAACCTCTGACTTTCATCTACAGGCTTATTCCAGTCACCTGTTATGGCTGGTCTCTTAATCGCAATCTTTCTGAGGTGGGGGGACCTTTATATTGTGTTTGATTATACAGTATCTAGTGTGGGGCTGCCATCTGGTTGCCCTCTACCACAATGCAGACGATAATCTTAAAACAATTAGTCACGTTATATGAGTAATAAAATCCAAGCCACTTTTGTTCGGACAATTTCCCACTTGCTGTACAAAATCAAATGTAAATTCAGAGTCCCATCTTTGCTTTAGAAAAATTTTCACTTTAAATTTGCAGAAACAACCATGCAGTAGATGATCCTAGCTTTCTGACCACACTTTACAGAGATTGGTGAGTTCAGGTATGCTCTGAGGGCAAGGTGTGGCCCTGAATGAATGAGTCTTCACATTAAAGAAAATATTAATATAAAAATATTAATAAAAATGAAAATACTATTAAAAAATGGAGTCATACGGAGCGTATGTTGCAGGAACAGTTGATGGTGATTCAGCAGCATGTGATGCTCCCTGTGAAATACTATGTGAACTATTTAATAAACTAACAAATTCCATAAAATTACACATCACCTCATGAATGACACAGTACATTCTCTACGACTGCCAAGGGTAGGTGCCTGCTCCTGTATAGATGTTCTCAGGATGGGGAAGAGTGTGTGAGGTTACTGAAGGTTACTGATGTATGAAATGTGGAAGATGTCTGAGGTGGCTGAGTACCTGGGATTAATTTAGAAGAGGAAGTGAAAAGGGAGGTGGTGGAGTCATTTGCTGTACAGCTGGGTGTAGGGAATGCCTGTGAGGAGCCAATGGATAGGAACTCCCTGTGGTGTTTAGGTGCTGCACCTAGTTCCATTCTTATTCTGCACAGTCTGTTGCTAACCATTCCCTCACTGCTGGGATCCAACTCAAGAAATGAGAGAGCAGCTCTACTGTCATACCTTGTTAACGTATTTTGAGAACTTCATGCTTTTTTGTTGATAAAGGAAAATATCAAAATGCATGTTATGACAATCTCTGAAATACTGTTTATTCACACCATATTTTATATTGTGAAAGCAATTGCTTACACCTAGTACAATTCCATTTGCATTGAAAACACTACTAAAGTGCTTTTTAATGGTACTTTATATTTATGTTGGGGGGAAATAAGTTGAGATAAATCATTCTGCCTTGTGGCCAAGGAGAACAGCTGATCACCGTCCTTTCATTTGTGAGTAGACATTGAGCCTTCAATCTCTCCTCACAAATCATGTTTTCAAACCTCTGACCCCACACCTAGCTTATCTCTATCTTTCTTCAAGTGTGGCGTGCAAACATAGATGCAGTACTCACCTGAGGTCTCATAGCTACTTCGTATAGTGAAATAATTAACTCTTGAGTGTCACACGTTCTTAGTCATGCTTGCCAAGATGACCTCTGCTTTTTTTCACAGCAGTTTTGTTGACCCAGATCATTAGAAATGTGATGAGAAAAGAAAGAGATTAAGGTAATGTATTTTATTTTACACTGCAGGGGACTAGGAATGTAACTGCAGTCAGTTATTATGTCTCAGCTGAGGTGCAGTAACTCCCCACTAAGGAACAGCAACTGCTCAAACTGTTCTGACTTATGAATCATTCATAAGCCCCAATATTCTGTTAGATAAGTGGCTTGATTCACATGCCACTGTTGCCTTAAGATTCTCCCCTTTCTCTTTTTTAACAGCATTCATAGTGTCAGTTATGCTTTTCTTTATATTTGCACATTTATTAATTGTGCTTTTCTTAATTGAATTTATTCTTGTTGATCTCAGGTTATTTCTCCAAATTACCAGAATAATTTTAACTTCTAGTTTTATCCTTTATAATGCTTGCAGCTCTTCCCAGGTTGATAAAATCCAGAAATTTTGTTAAGAATATTCTATATTCATCTGACTAGTTATTAGAATTACAAAATAAAGAAATGGGCCTGTATAAGGATTCCACCTAAAATAACTCTTCAATTTATAAGTGAAGGCACAGATAACTATTCTTAACTGTGATTTAATCTGGATGACATCTCCTCAATTTAAGAGAAAGTAACATACAACAACACCAAAAGTTCTACTATCATCAAGCTAGATCTACTGTTTCTCCCTAAAACACTCCACTACTTACTCTGCTAACATAGGAAATCATGTTGAACTGATAAAATTTGTTCTTGAAAAATCTGTTGGCTTTCTTTTAGTTTCTTTATCCTCTTACTATTTGTAATGTAGTGTTAATTGTTTGTTTTGATATCTTTCTGGTTATCAAAGTTAGGCCAAATGATTTGAAACCCTTCAGGTCAGGCTTTCCTTAAGAAAAATACTTTTGTCCTTTTTCATTCCAGGGAATCTTCCTCAGGATTGTGAAACAGAATGTCATGATTACTCTCACTAAGTTACCTCTGATTTTAGATTTTCCACCATTGGTTTCCACCCGTCCCAAACATCATTATTTTTAGAAAATTGGAGATTGCATAACTATCACTTTTGAAATTTTTACTATGCCTAACAGTATAAAACTATTGATTTAAAGGCCTAGTACAGACAAAAGCCAATTACCTTCCCACTTCGAAAATTTTTCCCCTCTTGACTACTGTTATTTTTTCCATTAGTTGTCCTTCCTCAGTGTTTTGTATTTAAGATGCTATAAATACAGCATAGTGTTTCAGAGGATGATCTCCTTGCTCATGCTGTAAGAGGAGGAAAAACTTGTTTGACAAATGAGCTCTCCAAGGTGTGACAGTCATACTTAAAACTGACACTGTTTACCTTCCTGCCGTCAAGGATAACGGAGGTAAACTTTGGAAATCAGTTAGTTTCTCTTGCTTTAAAGTAAATCATGAGAACTCATGGAGGTTACAGATATTGGAAAATATCTGTAATTCCTGGATATTACTGTAATTCTAATTTAGGAAGTATGAAGAGTCAAGTTAACGTGGTTTGTTTATATGGGACGTCACAACACTGTTATTGTTATTCATCACTTGGCACAAAGGGAAGCTTGGAATATTTCCAGACAATCTACAAACTGGAGTAATTTCACATAACACTTGACACAGCTGAAGAGGTAACATCAGAAATGGGGTTTTACCTAGCTCAGACGCTGAGATTCACTCCCAGGTGTCAACTTAAGAACACTTCAGGTCTATGATAAATTCAGCTCCAAAAGGAGCTACTTATACTGTATGAGAATCGCATATTCCAACCAAGATCCTGCTCTCAACCAAGATGCTGCTCCACAAGGATGCAGGCCTTCAACTCGTCCTATGTCATATCTGCCAGTCTTGTGTTATTTTCTTGAACACCCCTAGGATGTCTCAAATGGCCTCAGACTCTGAAGTTTAGGCAAGTATAGCATTATTTGGAAGGTATCTGGGTCACAAAATCCATTGATGAAGGATATATTGAAAACCTTGAGAGAATATTTCTCAGGCTGCAGATGATAACATAGCACACAAGAATGATTACAAACTTTCCCAAAACTTGGGGATATGCTCTGGCCTTATTGCTGATGTAAATTCAAAGACAAAGTTAAAGGCAATCTTACTGTCACCTGACTACAAAATGTTTAAAAATTCTGTTCCTTTTCTGAGATGTTGTTATTTTGTCCTTAGAAGAGATAAAGATTCTCTAAAACATGAATAAAAGTGAATAAAATATTGTACATTCTTGATTAGTCCAGAAGTCTGAAAAAGCATCTGAAAAGATTAGTACATACCAATATGTATTTGTCTATAAAGTCAGTTTCTTAAGCTTCTCTCTATGAAACAGGAATACAATTTTACATGTGATAGGAGATCATAATAAAAAGTCTGTTGGCTTTTCTTTCAGATCTCTAACTTCAATAAAATACAAAAATGTTCACATTGACAGAAAAAGATCTGGTAAGTTAAAAAGGTTCTCTAATAACCTCATGAAAAGGTATTTATTGTGGTTACAGTTCATCAACATCATGCTTCAGACTATAACCCAAAAAGGAGTGTCATTAATGGCAGCACCACTGTTACAGAGATGAGCAATAATCTTGCTATGATAGTTGAAAATCAAAATGAAAGGCAGATTGCTTGACACTACCAAGAGCAACTGGCAGCATCTTCTGAAGGTATAGAATGGAAAAGTGAGTAATGCAGGAAACAGAACAGTGAAGGAATCAAATCTTTCCCTGAGGAAAAAGAGACTGCTTAGTTGCCAGGCTGCAGAGGTGGGGAACAGTATAGGTTACACTGCAGAAGGAATCCTGGGAATTTCTAATATTTCATCTAAGTTCTTATCTTAGATGCACTGCCAGCCACACTTGCCATCAGCAGATCACAACCAAAGGAGACTAAAAGCAGCCAATACTTTTCCTATGTAAAATAAATTCTTAGCAGTAGTATTATAGTGTTGTGTAAAGAGAAAAGTTATGGTATTACATAAATCCAAACTAAAGTACAATAAACTAATTGATTCTGGATTACAAAGGACAGCTAGCTGTCCTGCTAATGTTTAGGATTTGTGTAGTTATTTCTGCAATACCCAGGTCATGTGCACACAGCAAATTATATGAAGGCCATTTGGGAACAGTAAAATGAAAATTCTTGCCCAAGGATGTGTGTTGTAGCCAGGGACTGTTACACAAATAGAGGAAATAGCACAATTATGTCAAGGTTGTCAGGCAACAGAACAAGCCTGAACATGCTATGTTGTGTTACTGCAGTAGGCTTCTCTACTGCAGTAAACCCATATTGACTGAACTTTTAACAGGATGTATATTTTGATAGCAATAAGTAGTCATTCTGAATTACTTTACATATACTGAGTCAATCCAAATAGCTCATCCTGACTGGCAGAAGCATCAAGGTTGTTAGGAATGCAAGAATATTCATGTCCAATTTACCCCTAAAGAGTTTCAGTTGTCTGTCACATCGGATTTTTCAAATTCTGCTGAAACTAGAGAATTGTCTATAAATGCAAGCAAGTGATTTGCTCTCTGCTTCTGAACATAGACTACATACAACACATTGCAATTTTTTTTCTGAAGTATAGAAATGAAGATTATGTTACTACAAATTGTTATCAAGTGTTATTTATCCTTTCTCAGCCATCTAGTGGTCATGTTCCCTGGCAAGATTTTCCCTGCAAGCAGGCAGCATGGCTGTTTGCATCAACCTAACTACATTCTCAGCATGAAGCTTATTGAGGGAAAGCAGTTATTCAGGCTCCACTGTCCATATTTTTTCTTATTATGAAAAAGATACGATAGACGAGTTGTGAACTCCGCTCTACGTTTTTAAGAGGAGCAAACTTTGAAGCCAAATTAGTAACAGCAATTGTTGCCCTAGAAAGTTATGAAGTGCTGCAGTTTTGCTATCCTGGGATTATAAAGAGGAAAGTGCTGCATAGACCCAAACCCTCAAATTAGCTGCTTCTCTGACGGTTTAGTCAATAATGGTGTGCTGAAAGCTACAACTCAGATGCCACCTGAAGCGTTAGGCACTTGCATGTCCACCACATATATAAACTCAAAGCAGACAAGTTGCTCCAGTTACAGTTCCATGAACACTACTCTCAGAGCAAAACTGGACCAAACCCAAAACCTAATAATTTAACTTGGATCAGTGTTCTTGGTTTTGTCACCATGAAAAA
This sequence comes from Oceanodroma leucorhoa, assembly GCA_030449065.1. Lineage (NCBI taxonomy): Eukaryota > Metazoa > Chordata > Aves > Procellariiformes > Oceanodroma > Oceanodroma leucorhoa. The sequence continues at coordinate 6,428,087 of JASVER010000019.1, forward strand.
GTTTGTGGGACTATAACCTCAGATTTGTCACTTAAGGTGACTCAGCTCTGACACAGGATTTTCAAACTGAGTATTTTCCTCTTTTACAGTGGTGCTGTAAGCTTGATCTCCTTGATGCAAATTTTTGTTTAGATCTTTCACTTTCCATCTTGTCAAGGCTCTCAAATTTCTAAAGAAAGTGTTTCACTGACTGACAGACTGTTTGGAAAATTGTCTGTCCCGAGATTAAATTCATCTGAATGAAATTTTTGTGAGTTTTGAAAGATAAAGCCTATTTCTCCACATCTTCCAACCAGAACAGACTGTACATGACTACAGAATAGACTATACTGAACAGACCGTAAGTGACTACATAAGCTTACTTACATAAATACGCCAACCCACTCAGTACGATGAACCCATCTGGATTGAGGTAGCTATCCCACGACACAGAGTATGGATGACGCTACACTCACTGGGAAGTTAGTAAGGAATGCTTTAGGTGCTGTAACTGGAAATCAGACTCCTCTCATGTGGATGAAACACACCCGTCTCTCTGAGACTCCTTGCAGGACGCTAAGAAAAGGCTGAAGGAGTAGATCTTTTTCAGGCTCTTCAATTTATGGCAACAAAATAACAGCCTTATTATTTTTCACATCTCCTGTGGGGATTCCCAGACTATATACGAGTAGGTATAAAACTGCTGGTTATTCCCCAAGACATTGCCCTGACCTACTCAGGAATAGCAGAATAGATCTTCTCTTTTTTGCCTCAGCTTTGCATGTGGGTTTCTCATTCTGCTTTCCAAGAATATTTGTAGTGAAATAACATAGGAAAGTCCGGCTGAGAATAGAAGCGATAGCACTTGTATCTTGACAAATTCTAGCAAGTTTTCCATGCATTAAATAGCTCTCTACAGGTTTAACCTGTAATTCCAAATAAAAGGTGAATTAAGCCCATTCTTTTTATAGCAAGCCCAGGACATTGTGAATCAAGGTTTTTACATCAATATTAGTGAGTATTTTTGTAATATTACACTTTCAGACATCATATCCAATTCAAAAGTATGAAAAATTTATACATATTGCATTCATCTGATGCCAAGTCTGCTTCATTTTGCTCATGGAAACCACTCACTGTTTTCACTGTTGATCTTAAATGAGCAAAATGACCACACATTGACATCTTGAAAGAATATGCAAGTAATCAAGGAAATACGTGTAGTCTAGCTCACAGTAACTTACAGAAGTGATACTTTTCATTAAAATAATCAAAGCATAAAACAAAATCAAGACTACATAACCTGACTATACCTTAGACTGTTCTCCATTAAGTAATACTAATCTGTGCATTTGAAACCAGAATTTGTATTGTATCAATCAATCCAAGTCCATGAATTCACAAATATTGGTTTACGTTTCCAGTTAATTTGAACGCAACCTTTAGCCACAAAAACATATTCTAATATTCTTTATCTTTGTTCAACAGGGGACAAATTTTTGTTTTAAACAGGATGTGTGCAGGATAATTTTTTTTTCTAAACGGCAATAACAAGAAGCTTTAAAGTAAATCAGACACCGTAAAGTAATTCCACAATGCCTTGGAAAGAACCCAAGACTCGCTGGTACCTAAATATATTCTCTATGGGTAAATGGAGTGGCCACCCTCAATGTGAACAATAACTATATTCCCCTGATAACTCCATGGAATACTCCATGAAATGAGTTTTCTCTCTGATAAGGAAAAGGATAGAAATTTATTTTCTCTGAACTGTTGCTTATTAAAAATGCAGAAAATGCTAGAATCCTACTTTAAACAAATGTGTGGTAGAATTTGATTTTAATGAAGAACTTCATTTCTAAAACCTTCAGTATTTTTCAGTGTCAGGTACATGGAATTATTTTGTATCACAGTACAGCTATGATATATAAATGAATTATTTAATGAGAGTAGACATCCATAACAAAAGAGGCTCAGCAGCTCAAACATTTTTACTTTGCTCGTTACTATTGCACTATCAGTGAAATACATTCCTACAACAAGTGTTCTGAAATAGTCTGAGAACAGCTGGAAACAGAAACTTAAAATGTCTTTCATTGTGAAATTCCTGGAGACTGCATCAAGTTTCAGGACAATCGATGTTTTAAATTTATTACCATCTCAAATGGTATTTCTACACGTGCATTAAAATGTTCTGTATTTTTCCTTGTGCTCTTAATTTTGAGATTCTTTTCACTAAAGGACTCATGAGATCATGATTAGTGTTTCAGTTTTATCTGTGTCAGGTGACATATACCACAACCTTTGGATGTTCCAGTTTTTTTCTCAAAAGTTTGAAACTTATGTCATTAATATTCTAAGAGCTGTGGCACTTTTAAATTGTAGAGATACATATGTTATATTCATGCTTTAATTAAATCTAAGACAGACACCTTAGAACTACATTTAATCTCAAAAATACAAAAGATAAAAGAAATAATGAGAGTATGCTACAATGTACTACCTGTTTTTCAGTTGCAAGGTCTTCCATGGACAGTAAGACACCCAGTGAGAAATCCCCTGTCTCTACACAATCATGAACCCATTTAATTAAACACATTTTTAAATCATTGGGGTAAGCCAAGGTGCTTATTCATAATTTCCCTGACAAGTATAAATTACTATGTAATTTGACAAGTAAAATGACTACGCTGCCATAGTTAAATTGTTTTTGCTCCACTAACTATCCTAGGTTTCTCCACTTCATACTGCAATCTGTAACCCAGAATTTAAAACCTATATATCAATTTACATTAATGTAGCAATCATTCCACATACAGCCATAAATGTGTTGATTGCTAAAACACTTAATATATTTCCCTTGTCTGAAAATACATATTAATTTAAGAAAGATTAAGGTTTTCAGTAAGTAAATCAATAGTTTTAAGAATATCTGCAAAGGAACAATATCACTCTCACTATATTAATATGGAAACTAATCAAAGCAATGTGGCCTCTGTAGAACAGCTCTAAGGAATAAAATAAAATAAGTAATAAAATCTAATATTTTACATATATGATTAAAATATTTAAGAACATCCACACCCTGATTTCCAACTTACCATACTGGTGGCCTTGGATGTATATGACCCTTGATTTATTATGACAGAAGAAAACAAAGTCCCTTTAATAGTTCCAGAAATGTGCTCTGATGAGTTGATCAGGACAGCCAGAACCAGAGATTGACATGTACAACACTTACCAGCCCATAAACTCCTCATGCAGCAGCTCCAGGAAACCAACAATGAATCAGGATGAGGAATTGTACTTCAGTCCACACTGCCCACATTTTGACATCAGTGTCCAAGTAGGCCTGCACAGGCAAGCCCCAGCCACCCAGCAAGGAGCCAGGCAGCCACAGAGACCAGCTTGGTACCCAGAGCACACAAGGGAAGTTAACCACACCACACATAACTGAGAAAGTGCCCAGTGTAGCCTGCAAATATAACACAGATTAGGTTATCCCTATGTAGGATTTTTTAAAAAATATTTGTCTCATGACTGAACCAGTACAGCAGTTAAATTATGTTCCTGTTCCTGAATTAGTGCCCACCTCTGCTAAACGGCCCAAATGCCTGAGTATTATACTTAGATGATGTTGAATGTGGTACAGATAGTCAAGCCTGCAAAGAAAGTAATCTCAGACTTTCCAATTGTTAGCTTTATGCTTACCTGACAGTGTTATGATGAGAATGAGATGTAGTTGTACTCTTGCACTAGCAGAAATGTCAGAGCAGTACAGCAGAACATGCTAAAAAAACTCATGTTTTAATTGCTAATTGATACTGGCAGTTGATTGAGAGCAATTGAGATGAGCATTTGGCCTAATTTGTTTTTTCTCCTTACTGATACAAGCCTGAACCCCATGACAAAAAACAGCCTAAACCTACTTGAAGACAGGTGGCAGAAAGTAAAACAATACCAATGCTATTTGTGAATCATTTGGTTCAAACAGAAATCACTATGTAAAGCAAAATCATCTTCACATCTACAAGTATCCAAATCCTGGTTTCCAGGCACACTTTAAAATTAGTATCTCAAACTTACCCAGCTTCTTTTGTTACAGAGACTATAGTTTCAGGGAGAAGGTTTTTCACAATGCATTAATACCAACTGCAAATTCCAGTTGGCACTTAAAAACCAGAAAAAAACCTACAAAAAAACACAGTTAAGTACAATCATGTTCTGTACTCCAAGAGACAGACAGCAGCACAGGTCTAGCCATTGAGATATGTAACAGGAATACAGCCACACCTGCGAACAAACTTCTTTGGTCCTGGAGAGCTTTTTAGAGACATTGTCATAGTGAAATAAAGTGTCACACAGTATCTGCATTCGCTTTACTCCACCTTAGGGCATCACTGATTTAACTTTGGATTAGTCTCCCTAAAGGGCCATATGGCCAAGAAGAATGACAGAAACAGCTGTAGATAAATTTATTTTCCTGAAGTACAAAAAAAAAAAGTATAAAGTATAGTTAAAAACAGCTAATAAAAACATGTTGTGGGGAAGAATAACGATAATTCTGGGCATGGATGTAAAAAAGATGTAAACATGCTGGCACACCAGTCGAAACCCAGTTTGAACCATGCTTTTAATCTGCATGATAGTAGCATATTTCCACCCAGACAGGGTTTGCGAAACTCTCCTGACAAGATTCAAATAAATTACATAAATAGGAGGGGGGCCGGGCGCCTCCCTGCCAGTCCGTGGCGTGCCCCCGAGCGAGTCCCTCACACGTCGGGGTAGCCGCAGTAGTAGACGGCGGTGCTGGCGTCCGACACGGCCGAGGAGATGGGCCCCGCGCCCTCGGGCGCCGGCAGCCCGCCGGCGTCGTGGCCCGCGAAGGGCAGCCCCAGCTCGGGCTTGCAGGCGAAGCGCAGGTACTGCTCGAACTCGGTGCGGTCCACCTCGCCCAGCAGCTCCTCCTGCGGCAAGTGCTCCAGCTGCTCCCGGCACGGCACCGCCTCGGGCGGCGGCGACGGCTGCCCGACCGCCCCCGGCGGCAGCGCCGGCGGCGGGCCGCGCCCCGGGCCCGGCGGCTGGCACGCCTGCCCGTAGTAGGCGTGCAGCGGAGCCGGGCAGCCCAGCAGCCCCTGCAGCGAGCCGCCCGGCCCCAGCGCCTCGCCGGGCGGCAGGTGCCGGCGCAGCGCGGCGCCCGCCGGGCTCTCGGCCGCCGCCGGCGGGTACTCGGCCGCCGGGTGCGGGGCGTAGCCGTAGGGCACCAGCGCGCACTCCTCCTGCAGCCCCGCCGCGAAGAAGGCCGCCTCGCTCTCCGCCGCGTCCAGCGGCGACGGGTCCGGCGTCGGCAGGCTGTAGCCGTCGAAGGCGGCGCCCAGCGGCGCGCAGTCCCGGTAGTGGCCCGCGCCCGCCGCCGCCGCGTAGCCCTGCTCGCCGTAGGGCAGGCCCAGGCCCTCCACGCACATCCTGCCGCCCCCGCCGCCGGCGGCCTCGCTGCCCAGCCCGGGCCCCGCCGCCTCCGCCAGGCCGTGCTGCAGGAAGCCGCTCTCCACCCGCTTCAGGCGCTTCACCTGCTTCCGCCGCCGCGGCCGGTACTTGTAGTTGGGGTGGTCCTGCATGTGCTGCACCCGCAGCCGCTCCGCCTCCTCCACGAACGGACGCTTCTCCGCCAGCGACAGCGCCTTCCACGATTTACCTGCGCCCAGAGCACCGTCAGACCGGCCGCCCAACCGGCGGGCACCGACGCCCGGCCCCGACAGCGCCGCCGCCGCCGCCGCCCGCAGCCCGGACCCCGAGACCCGCCCGGGCGCGGGCTCCTCGCCCTCCCACCCGCCCGTCGGCACCCCCGGCACACCGGTCCCCCCGGACCCCGCCCGCAGCCCGGACCCCGAGACCCGCCCCAGCTCCCCGCTCTCGTGGACCCGCCCGCCGGGACCCCCGGCCCACCGGGACCCTGGCACTCCCCGCCCGCCGACACCCGCCGCCCCCCACGGGACCCCCCGTGCTCACCCAGCATCTTGCTGAGCTCGGCGTTGTGTAGGTCCGGGTTCTGCTGCGCCAGCCGCTTGCGCTCGTCCTTCGCCCACACCATGAAGGCGTTCATGGGCCGCCGGATCCGCGCCTCGCTCTTGCTCCGGCCGCCCGCCGCCCCCGACGGCGCCGCCTCGCCCTTCGCCTTCGCCTCGCCCAGCGGGCTCAGCGACTCTGCCCACGGGCAGGGGCCCACGGCCGGCATCATGGTGGGCAGCGAGCACCGCCCCTGCACCTGGTCGTCGCTGCTGGCGTAGCCCGCATCGGGGCTGCTCATCTCGGGACGCGCCGCCGCCAAGGCCGAGAGCTCCGGCGGGGCCGCGGGACGGGCTCGGCGCTCGGGCCCCGCTCGCTGCTGGCGGCTGCCGGCGCCCGGCCCTATTTGAGCTGCGGCGCGGCCAATGGGGCCGCGGGGGCGGGCGCGCCGCGGGACGGTGGCGGCGGCTCCCGCTGCGGCGCGGGGCGGCCCCCGAGGCTCCTCCCGGCATGGCGCGGCACGGCACGGCACCTGAGCAGGTCTCAGCCGCCCTCGCGGGCTCCCAGTTCCCCCACAACCTGCTGTGCCGTGGTGACGGCGCGGAGATGCTCGTGTGCATCCGCCCTCCCAGCCGCGGCGGCGTAGCACCGCGCACAAGGAGAGATTTCTTCCCATGCGGCTGTGACCGTCGCTGCTCCGCGGAGTCCTCTCTTGCCTTTCACCCTGTGCTTTGCCTCCTTGGCAAGTTGGTTTCATTAAGTCACGGCGTGTTCAAAATTACGCCGACCCTCGGAAGTTCACTGGAATATTTAGAAAGGCTGTGAAGACAATACTGTTTGTTTTTCCTAAAAAGGTCGGTTTTGGGTTTTTTTCGAATTATTTTTGTGACTGTCCGACTGCCATCATTGTGACTGTGGTCCTGATAAACGGGGCATGCTCATCAGCTATAATAATTCTTCCATTTTAATCTTCCTAGTATTTGATCGTATTTTCAATCGTACCAATAACCCTATTTTTCATTGCGTACCACGGAAGATATTTCGTTAATGCCATATTTGATGCGGGGTAAACGCATAACAAGTTTGCCCGTCAACGAGCAGCCAAGCGATCTGCAACCTCGGCATGACCTGGAGTGGATTTGTTGGGCCAGTTTGTTATGCAGCCCACGGGTACATAATACCAACTATACAAGGCGAAAATGTCCGTGCCTTCATACATGAAATTACAGCTTCTCATTTAAATGAAAAGGCCGTGCAGTTACGGGGGGGAGGGAAGTACTGAATAAATCGTGCCCTCATTAATTAAGTTTGCCGGCCGTTAAGGATAACGGCTTTTTTTCCTGCACTAAGGCGCGTTTTTCCGCGTCAGCCTCTCTCTGCCGGCTGTTCGGCGGGCGGCGGGGCTGGGCGGGCGGTGCTCCCGCCGGGGCGCTGCGGTGACTCCCGGGCGGGGAGCGGGGGTGAGAGCACCCCCGACAGCTCGCTGCCCTCGGGGAACCCGAGGTCTTGTCTCCACCGACCGACACAGGAATTTTTTAAGGCATCTTACAACTTCTCGCCCGGTACCTCTGTGTTCGTGTTTCGCGTGAAGTCGAGACTAAATAATTTTGTGTTAGTTCTTAGCAAAGAACAGCGCGGACACGAGTTATTTAGTCCTTCGTCTGTCACATGAAGCATGGAACTGGGAACCCGGAAAAGTGAATATAAATGCCTGCAGGCTGGGAAGGGGCCGGGGGGCGGCATATATGCTTGGGGAACGATCAAGCGGCCATTTAAAGATAATGATGATAATGATGCCTACTTAAGTTTGACAGAAATCCGTTCAGACAGAAATTAGCTGGATATATTTATATTAAAAACCCTTGAACTGCGAGAAAGAATAGCTTCTCCGCTCTAGTTTTTGACACACACAAAATTCTTTAGATACGTATTTTAATTTCCCCAGTATAGAAATATGCAGCCGCCCCGTTCCCTGCTGTAACTAGGGGTCTATTTTTAGGGAAAAAATTGACATCCTCAAGGACGAGGCGGGGGCGGGACACAGAATCTGTCTTGCAACTCCGCGTTGCTTTTAGCGGGCTGTCTTCGAGCCTGAAGCCGCACCGCTGCCCTTCTCAGACGCCTGTGCGGCGGCCCCGTCCTCTTATTTCACCCCTTCGTGCCCGCCGCGGCACTCGCCGTTCGTGCTGTTGGGCAGCGGGACAGAGGCCACCGCGGGGCTTTGCCGCCAGGAGGCTGCCGGGCGAGCGCTGGCGGCGGCGGGTCGCCCCGTGGATCCTCCACCCGCAGGCTGCCTTCCGCACCAGCCCGGTTAGCCTGGGAACTGGCCCCCGATGTCCCTGTCTGGAGCATGCTGGAGAGATGGGCGCCGAGTATTTGGGCAGGAGACACGCCATCTCACGAGCATGCTTCAGGTGTTCTTCGGCAGTCATGAAATGGGTCAGTCGGGTCAAATCATAGCTGACAGGGTCAAAGCACCGTCCGGCCAGCTGGAGTCACGTCACGCAATTCATTCACAACACGTAAAAACTTGACAGCATGAGTTTATAGGGCTTGTCGCATACAGCTACTCTACCGATCGTCATCGCCATCAGCAGCTCCCCTGAGTACTAACGATTTCCGAGGGCCAAAAATAGCGATTCAGCAGCATAAAGAAAGGACATTAGGAGAGGCGGCAAATAAATCAAATACTCCTCAAAGTAAGTGTGGCTTTGAAACGAGTTTCAGAAGTAGTATGTTGTAAACATGTAATTCCAGCCGCCCTTCAGTCTTGGGACGCCACAAGCGCCTATGGGACACGGCGATCCGGAGTGAGAACAGATCATCGGTGTCGACAGCAGCGGGGTTCAGGTAGCTCTGCACCGCTCCTTGAGCAGGCAGAGGAAACAAGAAACTTACCCTTTTCCTACACGAGAGCCAACGCCGTCATAACCTGTCGTGTTACAGTGTAGAAACTGCTTATTCCCGCTGACAACAATTTTCTTCAGAAGGTGTGGCCTTTGGGTTTTTTTCCCAGCCCAATGAATAAAACCGAGAATAGATTCAGCGGCATCCAAACTGGAGAGAAGTCACTCAGCTGCCACAACAGGAGCAAGGAAAATTACACAGCTGCTCTTGCTCCGGGCCAGGATTCACATCTTAGTTGAAATCTCTTTATGCCACGGATCTCCTGTGAGCTCCTGAGTAAATAATTCAGAGTGAAATACGCACACTTGAAGTATCAAAAAGTAGCAGTCTGCGAGAAGCCTTGACTGGTCAGCGCAGTGTATTAGAATGCAGAGACAGTTGCCATCTTTAAGAGCCTCTGTTCAAACACACAGAAGAGGAAAGAAACTGTCCTCTTTTTGTAGACAGGAAGCTGAAGCAAGGCGATTGAGCGTTGATCTTGGAGGCATTTAATTACTCAACACATTAATTCTCTGTTTAACGTTAAGCATATGTGGGTATGTCAGTACCGGAATTTACAGACCTGTCCGTAACACAAGCTACTCGGTGCAGCAATACAGGTAGGCACTGTCAGGCCCTGATGCGCACTAATATCTAAATAAAGAACCCGAGGAGATATTCGCACTGTTTTTCTGTCCGATTTGAATCGTTGGGCAATTGCAACCGAATTTGGCAGCGGGTCTCAAGGGAAAGCAAAGCCGGGAGGACTGCGGGAGGCTCACAGGGATGAGGCCCCAGCCACGCAGCCGGCTCTCACCACGGACTGCGAACAGCAGGTCCCGCCGAGCTGCAGGCAGAGCCACGGGGACACGGGCGCGGGGTCCCGGGACACGGGAGGGGAAGGACGGTAATCCGTCGGTTGTTGTAAGGCCGGGGACCCTACGCAGCCCCCTCCGGCCCCACCAGCCGCTTGGACACCGCCCTGCTTTCATTTAGGCTTGTCACAAGGTGGCAAACGACCTGTCGCTGTCGCCCGCGCGAGGTGTCCCCGCGCTGTTTACACCGGTGTCATTACCCACTCCTGTGTGGCTGGCTGTGGTTTTCAGTACACCTTCCCGGGTGGGCGTGCTAAAAGCAGGGGGTTTTTGTGTCCTTCACAGGCAATGTAAACAACAGGGGAGACGGGGGAGGTATTTATACCAAAACAAGAGTAAATAAATAAATAAATAAAACTTGTCTGCAAGGAGAAATTCTGCAGCGGTATTGCTGCTAATGTCTTCTACAGATTATTCTCTTTCTAATTTGAAAAGCATGCAGCTACCAGAAACAGACATAAATCAGCGCTAAGTTAAGGTTGTTTTTTCAGAGCACAAGACCACTGCTTCCTGACATTTCCAGTCCCAGCTACTCTCCACTAGCGAGTGTGTTTTTATTCTCCGTTCCTGACTTTTCCCCATCACCTGCCCTGTATAGATGAACATCGAACTGGTTTTAATCCAGCACCTTTGTCTGAAACCTCTTTCTCTCGGACTAGGCCTACTTACTTTTCTACCGATTTACCTAAGGAATAGAGAACACACACACACGCAAACACACACACACACACACACACACAAAAAAAAAAAGGAAGAAAACTCCTCCAATTGTGACACCACATAAGGAGCTTGGCTGTGTTAGGAAAAATCGAGATCCAACTACGGACCTCTCAAAACACGACGAATTGGTAAGAAAGGGACAAAAAAAGAAGAGCTGAATACCTTTTGGGCACAAGTGGCCTGAGTGAGCTGCACAGAGCACTCACCGTCCCTGTGAGAAGGGCCCTGCTAATGCCGTTGTTTAACTGGAGAACGGCTGTTTTGCAAGGTTAGAGAAGTGTTTAAAGATGTCACCCTGTCTTTTTGGTGAAGTGATGAGCAAACGATAATCGCTAAGGGAAGAGCAGATGTGGTTTCCAGGGAGCGAATTGCCCTGGGTGCAGTGCCGGGAACGGGGTGGCAGTGGCAGACCCCGACACCGCGTGAAGAGTGTGGCAGAGTGAAGAGGCCATGAGGCACCTCGGTCTGTGGCACATGCTTGCAGCCCTCGCCACAGCCTCCCGAGGCAGGTAGCAACCGCTTCCACCGCCTGACAGCCAGAACCGTGCCGTGGAAAATACTTGCGAAAGATAATTAATCAGTTTTGGGTCCTTCTTTTAATACCCGATTGTCATGGGAACTCATGGGACGTGAGGAAGGTTTAACGTTTTCAAAAGGCCTGCAGGACAGATTTGGGTGTATATCATTTAGAATCGAAAGTCAAGACACGCTCTATGGAACATAGAGCTTGGACGGAGCTTCAGAAAATTTTGCTCCAAGTATACTGGCAGTGCATAAACCTGCCACATTTTAGACATGTTAAAGAAGATTCAGGCAGTTCTTCTCACAGGAAGGGGAAAAAAAAAAAAAAGCTACACATCTGGATACATACAGGAAAATAATGCTCCTTAGATTCGGGTCTGCAAAAGCTCTATGCAAAGAGTTGTTATAAGATCTGCCTATACATCATCACCACATACTGTTTGGCACCCAGGACTGCTACGCTGGCCAACCCTTTTTCCAAAACATATATGTCTATTTAATAGGATTTATTGTCAAGCACTTTTAGCATTATTATAAAAAATAAGTAGAAGGTTTTCAACCTTCGTCATGAACCCTGTTACAGTTTCAAGTTCGCATCAGCTTTCAACTGTCCGACAAGCTGGGGTGAGGGAGAGAGGAGGGGAGCAAAACCTGCACCTAACTGAAAAATTACAAGAAATGGTGGCCAAACTTATCAAAATCATAATAATGATTTATTTCCAAAAACAATCTAAGTTATTTTCCTCCAGAAAGCCTTGAACGTGTGCGAAAAGGACAAAACAAATTTAATTTCATCCTGTAGGTTGAAACCGTATAATAATAGGAAAACTCAACCAATAAAAACCCATTATTTCTCATGTGTATTTCTTCACTGGGTTTACGTATCTATGCTTAGGAACACGTTATAAATTTTTCCGAATTAAAGTATCAAGAAGACACCTAATGTCCTTGTCCTGAGGTACCACCTCATTCAGGAATACATCATTTTTGTCGTGCACACGTGGAAGAGGAGTGCAGAGAGTGACCGGCTGGATATTTTAGGTATACATCAGAGAACTGAAGACCGTTTGAAAAGTAAAATGGGAAGATTAAGAAACTAGAGGGTAGACTATTTTACGGAATACTAAGGGTTTGAATGCATTTTAATTCAACACACACTAATAGTACGCAATTACATAGTCAGTTTCTGCCAGCGAGGCTATGCTCGAAACTCACTGACAGAGCAGCTTGCATCTGGGTCTGTGTACGCTGTTTTCTCTTTTACCGGTACAAACATAAGTCTCTTTAAATGTAATTTGAATATGCACCCGATTTAATTTCCCGTCCTCATGGAAGACAGGTTAATCAGTGGGCAAGTCTGCCACTTCGGCCTCAGTCCCCTCCTCCCCAGGGCTCAGTTCTACAGCTTTATCTTAGGAAGCAAACGACCCAGATGACTGTTCCCCCCTCCCTCCGATTTAAGTAATAAACATAATGAATTTATCAGTCCCACCCCACAGCTGGGCTCAGTCCTACCATCTAAATGAAAACGCCTTTTTTCCACGGAAGTTTAACTGCAGAGCGCGTATTTGTCAATCACAAAGATATTTCTATCTATAGTCGCGACGACATAGTGTAAGGAATCTCTTTAGGAAAGAAAAGCTAAGATTCTTTGACGTACCGTTGAAGGTGTCGCCGTGGTTGGGTGCCCGAGGGGGTGCTGCTCCTGGTCGGCCTCCCCCTTTAGAGGCTCGTATCGAAATTTTTCACCTACTTTGAACCCTGATTTACTGCTCTCGTTCTCCGCAGCGGAGATCTGGTATCCCCCGCTGCCACCCCCTTCCCCGGCGCAGCAAGGACAGCTACTGGGACACGAAAGACATTCTCTCCAGGGAGGTGCTTTAACTAGCGCTTATCAGGCCATTTCAGCAAGGCGCTATTCTTAATGGCATCCAATGTGTCCACGATTACATTAAAAACAGTCCCAAACCCTAATCTACTTCGGTAAGAGCTTTCTGATAGTCTTTTTATACTTCAAACATAAAATAGGTCGCCCTTTTTTTTTTTTAATTCAGCCATATTAATTAACCGTCTAAGAAACCACCAATAAAGTTAAAAAAAAAATAAAGAACAGCATAGAGTAGACAGTTTCTGAACGCTTAAAGTTTTGTGTATAATTTGAGCAAGAGAGACGGAAGAAGATTATGTCTACAGAAAGGGTGACAGGACCTAATGCTTAGTGCAACGGAAATCAGTAAAAGTAGTTTAAAAAGCAATAATAATCTATTAAAGGACGATAACATCTCTTTGAGGAGATATCAGCGACCAGTTTTATTATTTTCCCTTTATTTGTAAAAGTGCAAAATTATTCTGTACAAATCCAACATATAAAAAACAGCACTCTGTACAATATTACAAAAGCATATGGATCTCTAACAAGATCTCAGAAATTGTATTCCACGTGTGTAACTAGTAACACGATTCCACAGCAGGAACAGTTTTACATGTCACTGTCGGACAGCGATGGTAAGACCTGCACCACCTGGACAACGAGACGGCACGTCGCCTTTTAAACCTCGAGCAGGTCACAGATACCCTGTCAGTTCTCAAGATTCAAATAAATTACATAAATAGGAGGGGGGCCGGGCGCCTCCCTGCCAGTCCGTGGCGTGCCCCCGAGCGAGTCCCTCACACGTCGGGGTAGCCGCAGTAGTAGACGGCGGTGCTGGCGTCCGACACGGCCGAGGAGATGGGCCCCGCGCCCTCGGGCGCCGGCAGCCCGCCGGCGTCGTGGCCCGCGAAGGGCAGCCCCAGCTCGGGCTTGCAGGCGAAGCGCAGGTACTGCTCGAACTCGGTGCGGTCCACCTCGCCCAGCAGCTCCTCCTGCGGCAAGTGCTCCAGCTGCTCCCGGCACGGCACCGCCTCGGGCGGCGGCGACGGCTGCCCGACCGCCCCCGGCGGCAGCGCCGGCGGCGGGCCGCGCCCCGGGCCCGGCGGCTGGCACGCCTGCCCGTAGTAGGCGTGCAGCGGAGCCGGGCAGCCCAGCAGCCCCTGCAGCGAGCCGCCCGGCCCCAGCGCCTCGCCGGGCGGCAGGTGCCGGCGCAGCGCGGCGCCCGCCGGGCTCTCGGCCGCCGCCGGCGGGTACTCGGCCGCCGGGTGCGGGGCGTAGCCGTAGGGCACCAGCGCGCACTCCTCCTGCAGCCCCGCCGCGAAGAAGGCCGCCTCGCTCTCCGCCGCGTCCAGCGGCGACGGGTCCGGCGTCGGCAGGCTGTAGCCGTCGAAGGCGGCGCCCAGCGGCGCGCAGTCCCGGTAGTGGCCCGCGCCCGCCGCCGCCGCGTAGCCCTGCTCGCCGTAGGGCAGGCCCAGGCCCTCCACGCACATCCTGCCGCCCCCGCCGCCGGCGGCCTCGCTGCCCAGCCCGGGCCCCGCCGCCTCCGCCAGGCCGTGCTGCAGGAAGCCGCTCTCCACCCGCTTCAGGCGCTTCACCTGCTTCCGCCGCCGCGGCCGGTACTTGTAGTTGGGGTGGTCCTGCATGTGCTGCACCCGCAGCCGCTCCGCCTCCTCCACGAACGGACGCTTCTCCGCCAGCGACAGCGCCTTCCACGATTTACCTGCGCCCAGAGCACCGTCAGACCGGCCGCCCAACCGGCGGGCACCGACGCCCGGCCCCGACAGCGCCGCCGCCGCCGCCGCCCGCAGCCCGGACCCCGAGACCCGCCCGGGCGCGGGCTCCTCGCCCTCCCACCCGCCCGTCGGCACCCCCGGCACACCGGTCCCCCCGGACCCCGCCCGCAGCCCGGACCCCGAGACCCGCCCCAGCTCCCCGCTCTCGTGGACCCGCCCGCCGGGACCCCCGGCCCACCGGGACCCTGGCACTCCCCGCCCGCCGACACCCGCCGCCCCCCACGGGACCCCCCGTGCTCACCCAGCATCTTGCTGAGCTCGGCGTTGTGTAGGTCCGGGTTCTGCTGCGCCAGCCGCTTGCGCTCGTCCTTCGCCCACACCATGAAGGCGTTCATGGGCCGCCGGATCCGCGCCTCGCTCTTGCTCCGGCCGCCCGCCGCCCCCGACGGCGCCGCCTCGCCCTTCGCCTTCGCCTCGCCCAGCGGGCTCAGCGACTCTGCCCACGGGCAGGGGCCCACGGCCGGCATCATGGTGGGCAGCGAGCACCGCCCCTGCACCTGGTCGTCGCTGCTGGCGTAGCCCGCATCGGGGCTGCTCATCTCGGGACGCGCCGCCGCCAAGGCCGAGAGCTCCGGCGGGGCCGCGGGACGGGCTCGGCGCTCGGGCCCCGCTCGCTGCTGGCGGCTGCCGGCGCCCGGCCCTATTTGAGCTGCGGCGCGGCCAATGGGGCCGCGGGGGCGGGCGCGCCGCGGGACGGTGGCGGCGGCTCCCGCTGCGGCGCGGGGCGGCCCCCGAGGCTCCTCCCGGCATGGCGCGGCACGGCACGGCACCTGAGCAGGTCGCGGGCCCCGCGCGGCCAGGCTGCCCCCGCCCCAGTGGGACCGGGGGGGGGTCCTTCGGGGAACCGACAGCGCCTTCGTAAGCGGCCCTCGGAATTCAGCCCCGCTCCCCGTAATGGCAGCACAGACCGGCCCACCGAGGCCGTGCGCTGCCGTCCTGTCATCAAGGCAAATACCCACCCATCAGCGGCCCCGCCAGAAACGGACAACCGCGACCAGAGGAGACACGAGAGGTAGAAGGGACAGATAATTCCCAACCGTACCTAGATACCCCGTAACACCCGGAGAGACAAAAGGGGCTTCTTTTGTAGGCAGACTTGGAAAGTAACTTGGGAAGAATAAGCCAAGTCATCATCTGTATATCACACTTCAGCTTACTACCTTCTAGTGCTACCCCAGCATGTTTTACCTCCTAAGCCCATGAAAGATGTAAACTGCGTGGAACAGCAGGATACTGAATCCACAGTAAAGCCTAGGAAATATATCCTGTCCCACTTTTTCATACTTCGTAATGAAGTTATTCAGTATCTGCCAAAAGCGCAAATACTATGTAGCGTAAGGTGACTTAGTTATTATTTAAGTTGAGCTTTGCAGTACGAATTGCTCCTTGCATTGCCTTGTTCAGGATTTCTCTGATTTGCCTAAATAAATAAACTGTAAACACAAACTGATGTTTTATGAAGTCGGTCATTTCACAATAAACGCACATTCTGTCTCGCTACAATTTATGTTTTTCGTTGGCATTCAAACTAATGTAAAATACGGCGTTTTCACGGGCGCTCTGATTAATATTTGCATTGTTATGTGGTGCTATTAAATGCATCAATGCTTATTTGAGAAACCACTGAGCTTTAAACTGAAGATCAAAGGGGTTTATTTGGTTAAGGACACCTTTGTTTGGGTAGCCACTTCGATCAAATAAACCAATATTGTAAGAATTCTCGCTGAAATTAAATGAATGAAGCCAGCATCACCATTAACTTATTCTAACATTGAATTTCCTGTTTCGTGCCACGCAAAACCTGCTACTTTACACTTGACAGCCCGTAGAAATTCTAAAAAGAAGAAAAACGCAGTGGCGAACGGTAGTTGCCCAGAGCTAACACCGGGGAGGATAATTCTCGAGGCACTTCTACATTCGTGCTTTCTGCTCCCCTCTGTTTGTTAGAGATTATAAACAAGCGATATATTTCCAGACTAATGGTATCCTGTATTTAACCCTGTTGCGAGGAGTCGAAATCACTGCCAAAAGACTAGTAGCTGCCTAAAACCAAGCAAGGAGAAGATTTTTTTTTTTTTCCCCCCGTTCAAACACACGCGCTAGTCCAACACAACGAGAGGCAGYGATTCAAACAGCTCTGCTTTTCTTCCTTATAACAGATGCCGTAAAAAGCAGAGGAGGCGAAAACAATGTTTCCACACGTATGTATGTGTAAATTGACCTCATACTAGTATATAAGAACACCATTCTTGCAAAAGTATGATGCGTTTAAAATTGACTGTAAAAGAAGTTCATCGGGACGTACTCAGCTTGCAAAGCCGACCGTCATCACAGATCTGGTGACAATAACCAGGAACGCTCGTTAGGAATTAAGTGCTTTTTCAATCGTTTTTAGTCCAACGCCTTTGGGACACTACCTTAGAGCGTACCTCTTTAAGGCTGGTGTGCCAATGACTTTAGTCTCATGGCTGAGGTTGTGACATTTCCCGACCCGACGTGCTAGGACTCAGAGCCCTTAATCCTAGGCCAGCTGCCCGAGGACAGGTCACGCACCGAAGCATGGCTGATACCCAGAGAAAATTCTGAATTAAACAGAATCCGAATCGTGTCTGAAGCAAACTCATGCGGGAGGAAAGTGTGCATATTTTTCCCTGCAGAGAACAGAATACTCAGCTGAGGGGAGAAAGCAAATAAAAAATCAAGGCGGCAACAATGCGCTGCCCTAACGAAGTCGGTGCATGTCCAGTGACTTCCAGATCAGTTCCCAGCTCACGCCATGTTACTGACTCGGACAAAACTGATCGCCTAGGAGTTTAACGCGCAGAAGAGAGCATTACCTTTTCTACGAGTTGATCTTGTTAAAACGCCAAATCGTCCCTTCTACTCTATTTGGCAGAAAGATTTTCGTGAGCCAAGGGAACAAATCCTGCAAGAGCTTGCACTGAAAATTCAGCGAGGAGAGGGACTGCTTACAAATACACTTTACAGCATTTTTTGGGCTGTCACTTCCAGCAGAAAAGAAAATATTTTTTTCTATATAATGAACATGAGGTAATAAACTAAGCAAACTGCCGCTGACTTTGTTTGGGAGATTTGTGCAAGCTGTTTCTACAGCTCATTGATCTGGGATCAAAGAAAGAAAGGTGTGTTTTGAATCTAAGCCGAGAAAGTAAAAGCTCCCTGGTTTGTACAGAAAATGTTGGCAGTTTGTGACCCTTTCAGTGCCCCTAGTGTCATAAATAGATTATCTCACCGCTTTTCTCGCTTTCTGTTTTGACTTTTTAGGTATTTTGAACTGTAAGTTTAAAGCACACAGCACAGCACTGATTCTGACTCAAGTTGCGCTCTCTGCTTGTACCTCACTTCTCTGAAGCGCTTGGTAAAGAGCTGCTTCTGACGCTCCCGAAACCTTCGTGGTCGCACGACTCCTGGGGTCATTCGTTAACTTTCCCAACCTAACAATGCCGCCGGGAGTTCATCCTTCTGATTTATTGACCTTTTAAACCCGGCGGTACACARCGCGGGGGCGCGGAGCGGGGATCCTCCGGCGAGAGAGATGTGTTTCTATTTCAGGTCCATTACAGAATGCGGTGTTGGAAGTGGTGCTCCCAGCGTTATCAGAGCCGACCACAAATGCCACATGAAAAGCAGCAAACATCCGGAGGGTTTCCTGCAAATCGAGCAGTTTCTCAAGACAAGAGCCTTTTTTTAAACGTGTATTTAAAGGCAACACGCTTTGCCTCTTTAAAGCAGTTCAAAACCACTAAATGAAAGCAGCCCAGCCCGACAACGCTGCGTAGTGCAAGAAACCTCCCCGAATGAAGACTTTTCGGGACTTTGCGTTAGGAAAGTGTGTGGATCAGAAAGGCCCTGGTCAGGAATGACCCACTAGTGAAAGGAAAAAACTCAAAACCCAAAAAATGAAACATGTCCCTTTCAGAAACTCTACAACTGTCGAAGCAACGTTAACTACTTTACAACAAAGTAATAGTCCCCAACATTTAAAAAATTACTGGTTTGCCCGCGTCAGTTTAATCTGCAAATTGCTTTCTAGCAAACGCACACAAATACCCAAACCCGCAAAAAGCTGGCTGCTTGTAACTTCTCGCAGCACCCGGAGCGGAGCCGCCTCGGTGGAAACACGTCCCATCGCCCTGGGCTTGGCAGCTGCGGGGGACAGACAATAGGCTGGGGGAACAGCACGGTCCCGCACAATAAGCTGCCTGCATCTGTGCGCGGCTGCTTTGGGGTGTGTTAAGTAACGGTGTCCCCACATTTGAGGACTGAAGGGCTCCCGGCGCGGGGAGAGGGACGTGCGCGGCTCCCACTCCGAGGTAAGAGCGCTTTCGCCCCCCGGCGGACACGAGTGGGGTCCCCCCGCCGAGGCGGGGGGGAAGGCCCTTCCCGCACGACGGCCGGCGGGCTCGGGGCCGGGCAGGGCGCGGGGCATTGCCGGGCGGGAGGCAGCGCGGCTCCCGCCCCCGTGGCCCGCCGTCTCCCCGCGCCCTGCCCCTCAAGCTGCCCGCTCGGCCCCTTCCCCCGGCCCTCCCGCTGGCTTCCCCGGGGGGTAGCCCACTTTTCCGCAGCCCTCTCTGGAGGACCTGAGGTGCGGGGGGGAGCCTCCACCGTGCCTTCTCCTAGGAAGGAGTTAACTTTGCCGCCGACGGGACTGCTTGGGGCTTGGCTCTAWTGTGGCTGTAACGCCTTCCCTACCCCCGTCTGAAGACATAAATCAAATGTATGGGAATCAACGGGAAATTACATGTTTAACTGACACGAGTGCCTGGTACTTCTGTAATACCTATTCCAGACAGATCATACGTGGACCCAAACAAATTCCAATAAAGTCAATGGCAAATGCTACTCAGTTTAAATGACATTGAAAGGAAGCCTAGAAATGGCACGTGCCTCAAAAAAAAAMCCAAAACGTAATCTAGATCCAAAGCTCATCAGCCATTATATTAATAAATTTATCTACTCTTTTAATATAATCGACTACAGTTTGATTACACAAGGAATCTTTACATAGTTTGATTCATGAGACTAAGGTCACAGACCTGTTGCATTTTTCTCTGTAAAATAAATTAATTACAGTTCGAGTACATAAGGAGTTCCCAACTTCATTACSGTTTTGGTGCCCTTCCGTTTGAGTTGCATAGGACCATGAAGCAGTACAATAGCTGGGGCCAGGTAGAACCCCCCTATACTTGAATTTCCAAGAACAGAAATCCTGTTAGTTTTCATACTTAAGTACATACAAGTCATAAAAAAAAAGAATGCTTTATACAATGCTGGAGCCACTCCAAAAGATCAGGGATCTGAACTGAACTAAACAATTTGGCCGAGCCTCTGTATTTATGCTGGTTTTATGACGGCAGGGCTTCTGCAAACTTGTACTAATGTAAGATTTATTCTGACAAGCTAGATGCAAGTCATGTAACTGTATGATTAAAAAGCTGATCACAGTTACACTGGATTGAAATAAATTTCTTCTTTGGCATCACTCAGCTCCCAGAGTATCTTTATTAAGGCCAGAAGAATGAATGTAATAAGATACTCTCTAGAAGGTGTGCCRTATACTATGCTACTGTAGTCTTGTAGTGTATATATATGTATTGCTTTCTTTAGTAGGCAGCAACATTTCACAGTAATTTCAAAGTGTAAAGTTCTTTGTCTTTAGCCAGAATAAAATTGTTACATCATTACACAAATGAGAAAGTAGCTGGGCCTGGAGTTGGGCAGTTACTGTTCCATCATGCCAATTACTTATGGTCACAGCAGAGATGATCTGGGATTTTAGCTTATGGAAATAATCCTGCAGTTTAGCAGAAGTATGTTAGTGATACTAAAAAAATTATTAAATGATAATGACTAAATCCAAACCTCAACGGCTTGCCATCTGCAGTCCTGATGAATCAACAGTGATGAACAAATCAGATTAAGAATGGATTTAAACCCTCAATAACACTAAAGCTGAATAAAACCTTTTTCAAAGGTGGACAATATGATACATTTATTTTTCGGGAAAAAGTCACTGCTGCCCTTTCCTTCCCCGATATTAGATGCAGTGGCAATGTTGTTAAAAAACATCTGTTCTTACATGACCAAAAAGGGCATTCTTTATAACTAAGACATATGAATACAAAATTTGATGCTGTTTTTGCAAATCAAAATATCAAATTGTTTAAGGTTGTAATTTTAAAATTTCCCCAGTGGAAATGCTCTGGATTTTCTTTGTATCTTTGCAATTACATTCGGTGATTAAGTGCACTACGACTTTTGACAACTGACATTTATCTAGATAAATAAACTACAAAAAGAAATGAATTGGGCAGTTAGAAGATTCAGGAAATGAATCTGGTTTCACTTCTTGAGAACTACAAGTGTTCAGTTTTCTGATATTTATGTTCCTTGATTACTCTTAATACACAAAGCAAATTTTAATTGTAATATTAATTATTTTAATACTTTTTTATTATTTTAATATTAAGTAAGATTCCAATAATGTTCCATTGAAACATCATATAAAGTCGTAGATGATAAGAAAAAGACACCTGCACATCTTCCAAATCCAAAGCAGTCAATCTGATCATGTTTCTAACACTACTTACCAAACTTGCAGCACTTTCAGTGGCAGGCATCTGCTTGCYTTACAGGGCACAATGAACTCTACAATTTCTCTGCCTAGAATCCATTAATAGTCAATGTTCTGAACACCTTGGAGTTCCACTGCACAGTGAGAGAGAAAGGAAATCARCCCCTCATGGGATCATGCCTGACACAGCTAGCAACTTCAAATAAAAAAGACAACTAAGCTGCAAAAACCTCCAAGCTAAATTGAGCAATACATTTTTTTTTTTTTTTGATCCAGCCATTATTACTTGGGCTTGAATATGTTTAGAATTAACTAGCCTGTGATTCAGCAGTCACACGTATTTTACTTGCGTGGCCTACTTCTGTTTGAATAAAGACTAAGAACTGAAAGTCCCCTTTCCTCCTCCTTTGTCCCCTTAACATCACCTTTTTATCTTCACAACACCCTTTGAAGGGTATTTACTGAAAGGATGAGAGAGCAGATATCACACAGAACTGAAAACTTAAAAAAAAAAGACCCAGGAATTTCAATAAACCTACTCTGTAGCTAGATCAAGAACTAGAGATCCTCACTCCCACTGCAAACAACCTGCAAGATCTAAGATGATTTCTACCCAGCTATCTCCAGTTTAACAGTTCCATTAAGATAGAATGCCTGTTTAACGGGGCTCTAGATGTAAATGTTGTGAGAACATTCAATTTAGAAATCTTGCTTCAATGATAAATTTAATGACCTTTTCAGYTTTTAAAAATTCAGTCAAATCTTCTTTAGGAGACAGTTTATGTAGTACCTAGATGTACTGTGTTGACTACCTTCTACCATTAAAGACTAGAGACATTTGAATTAATGAAGCAAGGTGGATGTCTACAGAGCTTTAGTTTCTGGGTTTACGTGTCTATAAATATACTTGCTACAAAAGCAAAGCATATATGTGCTTTTTTGGTTCAGACCAGCATCCTGCAAAAAGTAAAGGTAGTAAGTCGTTCAGCACAGGATAAACTGAAAAATGCCTAAGAAATATTAACCAACTACACTGGTGATTTACTAAGGCCAGAGTCAGAACTGAAGCACACCAAAACTATCTTACACAACCTTAATATCTAACTTTCCATAGACATCTGTTTCCAGCAATCGATCTCCTAGCCTTCCCTCCCAGTTAGCAAAAAATTGCAAGATTTACTATTGCAAGACCTATGCCATTTCAGGAAATAAAGATGAGTGCTGACAGTTGCTAGCAACACTTTATATGCCAGTGCATGTGAGTGCTCAAGTGCTGTGACAGTCCATTTAAAAATAAAATCTGAACTAAGACAAGCCAAACCACCTAGGGAGTTCAGTTGACAACCACTCAACCACTCACCAGAGGGAGCCCATTTTCCCCAAAAGCCAACATCAGTACTACAGCCAACCTGCTACCTGCTGGGGCCTCAGAACTACCCCTCTAAAAACTCTACAGCTTCTGGGAGAAGCAGCTGCCAGCTAAGGGAGCCACACAGACATACCATGAACAGGAAAGTACAGAGCTGTAGGGGATTCTGTAGCTGCTTGATTAATACTTTCTGCAGCACAAAAGGTACTTTAATGAAGAAGATGCTACATTTGCCTTTCAAATGGAACATTTCTGAAGGAAACCGGTCATATATCTGTAGCATGTCACTGACAGATGTAAACATTTTATATTGTCCTAGGTAGCCTTCTCGTTACTGTTTGTTAGACTGTATCTGTGATACATTGCCATTGAATACTTTAAGCTAGGGTCTTGCAAGTAAAGTATTACTYTTTCAATAGAAAAGTAAAAACTTCTCAGAGAAAGACTCTTCTCACTTTATCTTTCCTCAAGGGGAGGAACCAGCCTTCTAATGTATTAGTAATTCTCATATATTCTTTAAAGTCCARCTGAAAAACTTGAGTAATCTAACTTGCATTGCAACTAAGCACGGAAAAAAAGTCTGAGCTCATAGCTAACACTAGAATGTGTCCTGTTCAGGAAGGACCTGCTGCTCCTTCCAGGGCCAGATTGTGCGTGCATGATCAATGTTTGGAACCGGGCATAATATGGAGGTTTCCTGGCAGCTTTCAGAACCCAASAGAGCTGCAAAAGTTGTTTTTTTGTTTTGKTTTGGTTTTATTTTTTTCTTTTTTAATCTTAGGCCAKCTAAACACAAGATCCATACCCTGCTGCCTATCTAAACAGGAAAACCTTGCTACTGAAGATGTAGTCACATCAGCAAGCATGTGTTTCTGGCACTAAAAGATTACCTACAGTTGCATACCTCCCGGCATCTGTCCTTTTTTTCCTTCAATATCATGAAATATTATTAAGTTACTACTTTTGCTTTTAGTGTCTTCTTTGTTCTTCACATGCTTGTTTCTTAATTACCGATTAATAAATTTCCTCAGCATTTTTCTTTTTGCAGATASTCCTAGCCAGCAGTCAGCAGATGCCACAGCACAGACCTGAACTACCGATAAGTAAAAATCATGCCACATTGATTATCTCCTTTCCATAAAAAGCAAATCTATGAGGGCAATCAGGTTTTTTTTTTTGGGGGGGGGGGGGAATTTTTAAATCCCCTTTTCAGGTTTGCAACAGTGCAATCACACATTTTTTGCCACTTGTCAGGCTAACTCAATAGCAAAATCCAAGCACCAAAGATTTGATCTGGGTAAGTAATAGCTGTACATAAGTTGGGAATTGATAGTTGTGTGAATGATTTCAAACTATTTCTTAAGATTTTCTTTGCAGCCTGTAGCTTCAGAAACATTCTGAAATACAGTCAATTCATTTTTATTTAAATATGTGATTACAAAACTAAGGTTGGATATATCACCTGTCTTTGGAAGGGTTCCATATTAATGGAAACTCGCTGGTCCATCAATTTTCCCTAACTAGATACTGAATCTTAACAAAGCACTGCCTACACACTAGCCCATCAGAACTTCAC
This sequence comes from Oceanodroma leucorhoa, assembly GCA_030449065.1. Lineage (NCBI taxonomy): Eukaryota > Metazoa > Chordata > Aves > Procellariiformes > Oceanodroma > Oceanodroma leucorhoa. The sequence goes on from JASVER010000019.1 coordinate 6,452,278, forward strand.
TTTACAGGAGCACCAAATTAATCTGAAATTGAAACAAGAAGATAAGATGAAGTTATTCAGTTACTAAATTACATACAAGTGTGAGTATGGAATCCGGGGAATCCCTTTAACAGATGCACACAGGGTTTATGTTTATGTCTCAAGAGAGCTCTTACTGTTAAGCACACAAAATGGTAAAATACTCAATAGGTATTTTTTCCACTAAAGTTAAATTACAGAACATTTGATAGTATGCTTATTGATTTTATCCATGTGTTTATAAACCACAGCCTTTTATGTCATTGGCTCAGCCTGAAATTTTAAATTTCATGTTTCAAAATTTCCTTAATCAAAAGCAACCACTGCTGCTCAGTTACCTGCAAGTGGTTAGTAAAAATGCATTATCATTTTCTTGTTCAAAGAAAAAAAATACTCTAAGATATTTTTTCCTTTGCTAGAGATTTCAATAAAATAGAAATTTAAGAAATCTATATTTGAAAAATAGTAGATTGTTATATATGTTCAGATGTCATCCCAAACAGAAGCAGAAGATTACTTGCACAACCCTTGCAGAAATACTTTCCCAGCTTGCTCTATGTGTACTTGCACAGGTTGAGTTTATTGGATTAAAACCATAGTGATGAGAAGAGGTATACAACACTTATTTTTTCTTATAGGACTACAATTAAAAATTAATAGTGTTGCAGCAGTGAGTGATTAGACAGCTGCAATGGCACTGCTTACAAAAACTTTAAATAACATATAATACTGAAGTATATAGTTGCCTAAGTTGTATACTTAGTTAGAATTAAAAAAAACATTATTATAAAGRTTAGGGACACAGACTGCTGGTTATTGGCTGCTTTTACAAAACACAGATTATTATTCATCTTTACCCACATAAGAAGAGTTTATAGGTTCACATATATTTAATGTGATTTCATCCACAGAATAGCCATACGTTACAGTCATTGTTTGTATAGGTGTAGGTCAAAATCTATCCTGCAATACTGAAATAAGAGGTGAGTAGAAAAACGTATCTGTATGGCAGAATTCGATAGCAAATATTGTGAACAAATTACTTTTTCAGCTCTGTAAATTTCAGTGATATATCTTAGTAAATAACCTAGTTAAATATATTTTTACAGAAAGAATTTAAATAATAATGTGAATTAAATACAATACATGGCACTAGAAGTAATTTGGACATATCACCGGGAAGATCACAAAGCGTTCAAGGTTATGTTTTAAATTTCTAGCCAGAATCAATAAATCTATCCTAGTTACTTTACAAGCATGATACATTCACTAGGAAGAGTTTTCGTTCAAGAACCAACTATTATCCACTGCTCTGTTAAAAATAATTAAAAAATGGCTAACCAGCTTGAATCTTAGAAGAAGGGTTGGGTGCAATGTTAATAGTATTAAGACAATTTTCCAGAAAGTAAATAATTAAAAATCAATTGTAAAAATTCCACAGCAACAATTTATTAAAAAGACAAAGTTCTCAATCTGAAGTGTTTAACCATCTTTTTGGGTAAATCTAAGAGGAGGAGCTCTGACCAGACCCGAGTTCCATGGAATAACTGCRTATCTAAACGGAAGAGTGGTCCAGGAAGGAAGAAGCTGAGAACTACCATTTCAGAAGGCTCTGAAGATGAGAACTGAGACAGTCAATCAAGATCACAGAAGTAGCTGCAACTTCACCCCTTTGTCACAAGCTAAACTGGATATTATTTTGAACAGCCATTGTATCAAGAACTAAAGCAAGACAGCAAGGGGATATAGCACTTCTTGAGAGTTCCTATGTGACTGCAACACTAGATGATCAACTAAAAGTCATGTTTGTCAGGCCTCTACCTGCTGCTCTTGCCTTGTAATAGAGGACATTCTGAAAAAAAGAATTAGTACTTTTTCCAAACCCAGCTTTTGTACACCATCTCACTACAAAGGGCATTTATATGCTATTTTTCATCCAATAAATGCTTTACAAGTGTATGTTAATATTACTAACAYTGTTCTGGACCTTTGGGAACTCAGGACAAACAGATGTTCTAACTAACTGGTTTAAAGCTGCAACAGAGCAGAAAAAGGCCGTGGATCATGTGCCTCTTCCTTTCCCCTCTCCAGTTTTCAGTGCAGTTCAATGCTGAACCTAAAGATACTGGTCTCAGACTCCGTTTCTCCCACGTTCCTGCTAAAACTCTGGGGGAATCAGAGCATCATTAGGACTCTTTAGCAGATTCACCTTTGGTAGGATGACTAGTCAGGGATTGGCAATAACAGACTGATTACAGTCCATTGGGAAAAGGGTAAATCAGTGGTCCAAAAGAAAATTAGTAGTGAAGAACCCAAGCCAAATTCAAACCTTCACTTCTACCATGCATTCTGTGAGCTATTCTGGAACTGCAGCTTAACTCTCCTTTCTTCTAAGCTTAATTACCTTTTTCCATATTGATCCTAGAAAACTATGAAGTGGCAAATCATACAGATGGAACAAAAATGGCTGTATTTGTATATAAATCAGCACTTATTGTATAGTACATATAACTACATAACCAATACTAGTGTACCTGATTATTTTCACTACAAAAAGTGCAATGGCAAGCTGGAGTTTGATTTTAAATGAGTACCAACATCTCTGACTTCAAGAAAAGCAAACTAACAAATAATGAAGAGTCAACTGACTTTTTATAGTTACCCTACTAATAAATGAGTGAATGAATCAGATATAATTATTCCTTTTGTAAATGCTATTTGATGCCAAAATATAAAAGATACAAAACTATTAGGAAAAACAAATTAAGAAATACTGAAAAATTAATTTATACATCTAAATGCTCAAATTTGGATAATACAAAAAATCTTGGCCATTTGATAAGAAAACATTTCTACCTTTTTAGAAAAATAAAGGTATTGATACTGCTGACTAAGTATAGGTCAAATTCCAATTTGGATAATTTCTTTTGACTCCTTATAGTTTTGTTTATGAAGTGATTTCATACTGCTTAATTTCAGGCTCTTAGCTTAGGGATTTGAGATAGTTTATTAAAGATAAGTAGGAAGAACCCCCTGGAACAAAATGCTGTATTTTTTTATTTTGCATTTTTAAACTCTGGGTAGTGCCACTTGTCAATTATTAAACTACAGCTATACCCCCCTCCCCCTCCCCTGCAACAACTACATTTTTGTGATAAGGATTTCCTTATATATAATTTGCATAGAAATTCTGAATCCTTCAGGGTAAGATCCTCTATAAATATGTATAGTTATTAGAGATACACATTGCTTGCACTAAGTTTCACAGATGATACCTTTTTTTTTCTTGCAGTAAAACTTACACAGAGAAGAATTTCCACAGTAATTTTTTCGCAAGTATTTTCTTTGTAAAATGAAAATCAGAGATTGTTTATCAATGGTTCATTATCAAAATGGAAGGACAAATAGACTGGAGTTTTATATGGATCAACCAGCAGTAAAAATAAACTTCTAACCAAGCCGACTGATAGAAGAGGGCATGTATTTATTGAACTCGCAAACTTCCAGCAAGTGAGGAGGGTCATCAAGGAGTTTCAAGAACAAGACTGTAATTAAAATTATTGTGAAAATTACACAATGACCTAAACATAATARGATAAAAGTCAACATGGACAAATGCAAGGTATTTTAGTGAGGTAGGAAAAATCTATATTAAAGATGAGGAACTTAAAAGCAAGAAGCAGTACTGAAAAAAAGATTTAGGGGGTAATTGTAGATGACAGTTTAAAAACCAGTCAGCAATGTCATACTGCTGAGAGGAAGAGAAAAAACCATCACACTGGGCTATGTAGATACATATGTTCTCTGCAGCCTATGAAGCAACCATTCCTTTCTCCTCAGGGGAGAGGAGACAAAATAACAGTCTTCATGTTCCTAGATGGTTGGTGCAGTATAGATTAATATCCACAGAGGATAGGACAGAAAATCATGACATACTTAAACTGCATTAAGGAAAATTTAGCTTTAATGATAAGAAAAAGGTGAAGACAGTGAAGTGTTGGAATATGTTACCTATGGACTTTTTATAAACAGAGAACAAACACGGTTCAAAAACAGGCTGACAAACACCTGTTAAGCATCGCACACCTACAGCTGATCTTGCATCAGGTCACAGAATCACAGAATCACAGAACGGTTGAGGCCGGACAGGACCTCTGGAGGTCATCTGGCCCAATCCTCCTGCTCAAGCAGGGCCACCTAGAGCCAGTTGCCCAGGACCATGTCCAAAACRCTTTTGAATATCTCCATGGATGGAGACTCTACAACCTCTCTGGGCAACCTGTGAGGGGGCAGACTAGTCAGCCCCTGAAGCTCCTTCTATCCTTAGTTTTCTAAACTTTAATGAAAAATTATGCTAATATTTAGCTTTGACTTTAAAATTTGCTGATKTTTCTTCATTCCATACCTAAATCCTTGTTTTACCATTTCAATTTCATAGTACGGTTTTGTTCATTTAGGAATTGCTATTCAGAAACTGCGGAGAAGACAAATCAAGTCCTGTGTTTGTTACACTCAGCCCTCAACAATGTTTAATAATCCCCCTCTGTAGATCCCTAAAACAAAATAGTGAATTCACCCAGCTGACCTTAATACTTCTTGCATAGAATTAAAAAAAAAAACATTTCTAAAATAAAATTCAATAAATAAATCCTATACCCAGGAAGTAKGCAAACAAATAATCTCTCAGCAGTGTCCCCCTTGAGAAAAAGTTATAACCATGCAATTCTAATTTCATATTACGCACTCAGATTATGCTAATTCTTCACAGTTTAATTTTCAAGCTCATGCATAAAGTACATTAGTCCCATTGGTCAGCCTTGTGATGAAGAGAAGGCAGGGGTTCCAGTCATTTTAGATATCAAATTCCTCATGAGCTACTTAATATTTCCAGTGAACAGGACAGAACAAATCTTCTGCATACACATATTACTAAGCGCTCACACAAAGCTGTGAAAAACTAATATTGAAAATGATAAGGGATAAAAAAAGTAACTATATGTTGAAAAGCTTATTTTTCAAGCCAGTTTCAAAGAATTCTTTCTAACTCAAATGTCGGAGTTAAAAAAACTAAAATAAATACTCAAGTTTGAAAATCATTACAAAAAGAAAATGACAGAGATATCTTTCAAGGAAGCATACGGTTTCTTCCTCACTTTTTAATAACCCAGAATSATATATGTTTAGTATTGACCTTGCAATTTATACCTAAGTACATGACAGATCACAGGTGATTAACATCTCTGTAAGCATCTCTATCTTACTATGGTTCTGTTTTAAGATATTCTGCTACATCCWAGAATACCTTTCCTAAATAAACTCCAGAAGGTAAATACTTAAGACAATAGCAAATGAGGGGTGAATGAATGTAAGAACATCAAAGGTTCTCTGAGGGAGCTGAACTACAAGAGAAGCTTTGAACCCAGGTTAAAATGTCACAGGGTGCTACCTGAGCACTGCATTTATCAATTTAATTCCTTCAGAATCAACAAATAAACTCTGTGACAAAGATAAAGAAAATTTAAACCTGTATTTCTTTCTTAAAGCTATCTTTGAAGTTACCTTATACCTTAATGTATAACTACCATTTTAGACACACATTTTAAAACATTTAAAAAAATTTCCCAGCAAAGTAATGAAAMGATGCAATCATATTGAGTCACAGACACACACACCCCCAAGGAAGAATAACAGTAAAACTATTTTTCATTTTATTAAGAATTTTGGGAAATAAATACCAGTTTTCTACTCAAGTAGTGCATCTCTCTTTCCAAGATGAACAGCAACAGACATTAAATATAGAACTTTATCTAATAAAGTAAATTACATTGCAGAAACTCTATTCATGAGAAATTCACAACACTAAACAATATGCCCAGATTTATCATCCAACCTTTTAAAGTAGGAACCTAAAACTGTGTTTGTGAATCTAAGTATTAGTAGCTAAAGCCTGATTTGCATTTGTATCTGTCCTTTAAGCAAAAAGATTTATGTAATTGGTACCAGTTCTGTGTTCAGTAATCCRTAACTGAGGTGTGTTTCTAAAAGTCTCCCCCCCAAATCACTCCCTTTACTGAGGTTTCTAAACATGATTTTTAAATTTATTAAGTCCGGGTACAATCCTATCCCATGAAAAATGCTAAGTCTCAAACCCTCCCTGTTCACACAGTGGAAGGATGGGCAGACAGCCCCAGTTATTGTTTTTCTTTTTCTTTTTTTTTTTTYCCCCTCCACTTTGACATTGTCTGAACTCCAGCAGACAAGAATACTGGCTTCTGATGTACAATGAAGAGGGTGAGGAAAGGGAAGGTCRGCTTTCTCATGCTTCCCATAATTAGAAAAGTCAAAGAAAAAAAAGTGGCCTATGAAGATGTAATTGCAAATTAGCAAAAGTCATATATTTTTCAGAAGACGGATGCATCAGAATAAATACAGCGGAAGAATATATTGGCATTCAGAATCTTGTTGACTATTTAGAAAGGGCACCAACTTGATTTACTGTATAGAAATTTCTAGTGAGAATTTTAATTCTCTTAAAAAAAAAAAGCGACTTGTGGGTTTTTTTCTCTCCTAGAGCACTCCAAGAACCAGTAAATACAGTAATTTTTTAAAAAAAGTTCTGGTAATAGCCACAGTTTTAATAACTCACTGCTATACTTAGGCATGTACATTCACAGCATCAACCAYTGCTTTTTCCACTTGTTAAAGAGACTAATGCCAAATCCCACATAAAAACGTGGCTTCAGCAGAATCCTATGACTTTATGTTTGTAATTCTACTTCAGCCTACTGCCCTCAGGTGTTTGGAATCAAGTCAGTGATGAGTTTAACTGGGAAGAATACACAACAGTTATTACTGAAACAGATAGACATGGAATTGACATTGAAGCAGTATATTTCTGGAATTTTCTTTATTTTATACCAGTATGAGAATAAGGAAACATACTGCATCTTTGAAGGAGTGACGGGAGCTCAGTATCCCAGATGATGAAATGTAGAAGAATAATAGAGAGTGATATATCTTAAAGGGCATGGCTAATTTCTCTCAAGTTGTAGGACTTGGAGTATCATGGTGGCCTGGAGTAGGTACAGATAGAGTTTTATTCTATAGTCTGTCATGCTCAGACACCCCTTCCCTGGAGAAGCTGTGTCTATGACCAAAGACAATGTAGAATGCTTGATAACAGACGTATGAAAAATAGAGTGAAAATGAAACCTGACAAGTCAAGGTTCTTCACAGAAGTCTTTCAGCCCAGCTTCAATAAATATTATACTCTAACACATACATTGTTATGAAAAACAGCCTTTAAATTGGACCTCCATGTTCAAAAGCTGTCTTCTTGAACTCTTAACRAGCTTTATTGTTTGGTATGATTTTCTGGTAAAAAACTTGTTCCACAGCTCTTTAGGAGAGAGATCACTGAATTTGAATCCAAAGAGTTTATGAACAATATATGTAGATTCTTATTTGAGACATAGCTGGCAACAATGCTGTATAGCAATTCCAACCAGATTATCTGCGTAAAAGATAAGCAGATTTMGCCAAACATGCCTTTATCCGGGACTGCAATGCATACAAAGAATCCTGAAAAACTTCCAACTTCAGAAATTAGCTGTTTATTTTGGAGCACCTATATCAATAACAGCAAAAATGTACCACAAAGGTACTAAATGCTCATCTGCCTTACAAAATTGAAAAGGAATGTTTTGCTTGTAAATCTGAGAAGGAATAAAATAAAAGGAAATGAAAATGAACTGTCATATGTAGATCCTCACGATAAGTTAACAAAAAGAATCTAACAGCTAACTTACAGAACGTTTAATTTTTACCACCACAACAATTCTAGGATGTTTTCATTTCTGAAAAATTAAACTGTCTCTGCACTTTTGAAAGGAAAATTCTGTCAATACCATTCCATGTCTTCTCATATATCCTAACTCTGTAATCTCAAATTCTTAACTTGACTTCAAGGTGATGTCAGCACTAAATAAAGCAAGGTACCTTTTAAAATAAAGCCACATCTACTAAGCAGAAAAAAAAAAAAAAAGGATGCAAAAAGCTACATCTGCTTGGCTGACAGTTATATAGCTGGCAACGGGCTGATAACCTGCCCCAGCACGGAGTTGAAAATTGCATCCTAGAGAGCAGAGATGGGAGATGAACACAAAAATTAGAACAAACATCTTCCTTCCAGGTAAGAGACAGCCTTTCACTAAGTATGTTTCTTCGGGAGTCTGTTCCACTATCTATTAATCACTCTTTGGTTGATGCTTTCCTATGACATCCAATATGTGGACTATTTAGCATTTTCCCACATCCTGTTCTTCCTGTATATTAGAAATAGGATGATACATTTCTGATTTTGTTTAAATATATGCCCATTCTAGCCAATGGGCATATATTTAAAYATATGCCCATTCTAATCACTAACATGACTATTCTGATTTTGCTTTTGTTTTATTCACTGTTATTCCAACGTTACAGTTTTTCCATTATAGTGTGAAGTACGTTTATTTACTAACACATCTCTTTCCTATCAATCAACCTGGTTTGTTTCCTTTTTTTTTTTTTTTTTTTTCATTATTCTTCAGCTTGGATTGCCGGGGTTTGCAGGAGCTGACTGACTTGCGACGACATGAATGGTACTAAAGCTTGAAAAGAGAAATCCAAAGCTGTGCAATATTTAGGCTCAATTCCCCCTTCTACATGCAATATTATTTTATAAAACAAGATCCTGAAAGTAGAGCTCTCCAAATTCCATACACTAAAGCGGCACACTCTCTGTGAAACTATTCATTGTAATACTGCTTTTTACTACCAGATAGTCAAAAGGGGATGTAGTTGGGATGCTTAAATGGAAATAGCTTGATTGCTATACCTCATATAATTAAAATGGAGTGTTTCAGAAATGCAACACCAATGAAAAGTTCACAGCTAAAAGTAGGAAACAAAGAATACCTGCCACTGGAACCAGCCAAATGCCACCAATATACTAAATAAAACTTGGAAAACTTTTATTAACTAGCAAGCTCAGCATGTTGGAATAATAAGGAAGTTTGGAATTTCCTCTCTCATTTGGAGTGTCTTTGCAGAAATATCAGCTGGTAACTGCATCAGACTGTGCTATGTATAGCTTTGTTGATTTACAGAGGTCTTTGGAAAGCACACGCCCAATGTTTTGCTTCACATGAATAACCCTTATAGACAAACTGCCTAGCATACCTGAAGTTTGGAGAATGAGAACATTACTTTTTAAAGTTTAAATAATTAAAAAGTATACTTGTTTAATTTCAGCATTATCAAATTGAGGTAATCTAACAATTAATTTCTAGTTATGAAAGCTATTCTCCAGACTTCCAAAGGACAACTTCTTGCAACACAAAGAAACAGTAGTAATGAAGAAAAGGAGGAATGCATTATTTCATTCCAATCCCTACAATTAATGTAATTTATCTATCATCTGCTTTATTTTTTCAAAATATACTTCCTTTGAGTTTTTCAACAATGTTGATTCATTTTTTTAATTATTTTTGATAATGCTAAGTGAAAAGCAAATGGAAATGTGAAAGCAAATGTAAACATTAAATAAGCAATCAAGTGTTGTTCTTCAATTATTTGCATTACAGCAGTACTTTCAGAGACAGGGCATAATGTCTTTCTTTACAAAAACACACCCAGTTAAAAAAAAAAAAGATAAAATACACTAAGTATTATTACTCCTTTTAAAATGATATAGAATAGAGTTAGAGGTTAGATGATTCACTTCATGTCATATTGGAAAATCTGTGGCAGAGGTCCAATTAAAACTTGGTCAGATGAAGAAAAAAATGTAGTCAAGTGATATTCACACAAGCAACCTCCTTAACATAAATATGTGGTGGCTGCTCTGCATCACAATAAGTCATCTCACCCATGCAGCTTGCTTTCCTCCTTCCTTCTTCACATGCACAAATTTTTCCCAGGTGCAAATGGGAGAGGGTAAGCAAAGGAGGAGAAAAGAATCAACACTGATTTCTGAATAAATAAACACACAGTTCTGATAAATTAACATTGCTAATTGAACAGAATTCATGWAGTAATTCAAGTATACTTTGTTCAGAAAATTCCTAAATATGTTGAATGCAAAACTGCATCTTGGACTGGGTCCTGCACGATGCCTACCAGCCATGGAGAAGTGTTTAGCATTCCTATTCCTGCTCAGCATTTCTGCAAATCTGCAGATTTTTTTTTAAGTTACAGCAAGCTTCAAGGAAAGAAGTCACAGATCTACAGATAACAGAATGATTTCTGAAAGCCATTAGCATGACTTCTCCCTTAGCAATAAAAACTGTGTGTATGATGAAGGGTTTACTTTCCCAGAAGTGCTTATGGGACTTAAGATTGCACAAAAGGGCTGTGAAATGTGTTTCCCTCAGTTCTGGCTCTTTGGTTCCTGGAGCCTCAGGTCACATTCAACTCATAGTTCCTATCAAGCTTTTCCCAAAGGACCTTTGGGCTCCTGCAGTAGCCAAACTTCCCTGGAACAGGAAACTCTATTTACACTGATGTCTTAAAGCCTGGTGCTCATCCATAAAAGGGAAAAATAATACTTTTAGGAGCTGTATTTTTCTTAACCTTTAACAGGCCACAAGTCTAGTCCAAAACAGACATGCTGTAAAAGTGAGTTTTTACAAAACCAAGAAAAACTATTTCTGAATAAGTAAAAAAACCTCACTCCCCTGAAGTGCCTGCAGCATTCTGACAGTATGCAATATCTGGAACAGAAAAATACAAATCCATTTGTTATTTTTCACTGTCTTATATGAAAGGAAGGGCATCTATAAACATTAAAAGAATAAAATGTTAATATCTTTTATCTGCATCATTTTTGATGCTGTAAAGTTTTTCTTTGTTTTGAATAGTGAGTGGGCAAACTTCTGTTTCAACTATTCATTCACAGCAGAGAACCAAACCCTTCCTTGGGGAAGAGCCCTTACAAGAAATTCCACRAGGAATTGAAAATAACCCTCTCAATGGCAATGTAACTCCTGAGCAGAAATATCCTGCAAGATCTGCTTCRTATGTGATAAATTACAGCAGGCTACTGGGAAGGTGAAGTAGAAGTAGCTACTTTACCCAGCTTGTATTATATGTTTCTGTTCCTCACCACCCTTAATAGACTGTTATTTCACAAAGAACATATGTAACTTCCATTTGTCAAGCAGCTTTTTGATTTATTTTTTTTTAAACTGCCATTTTGCATGCAGGGGAGTAACCAATTAAAAAGTCAAAATGAGGATTTTTATTAAAAAAAAAAGACCCACTGTGACTTCACCTAAATCTTAAGATGCTTTTTAATTTAAAAATAAGTTTATCTTCATGAAGATATGAGTTTTGCTTTGCATTTTGATTACTTCAGTGCCAAGATCATTTGCAGTTTCCTGCATTACTATAGTTTATAATCGCATCCTCTGTCTTTCCTTCCCTGTAACATCTTTTGTTTACTGCTTTCTTTTTTGTCACATCTAAAGTGAGTGAGACTGCCAGCTCTGTAAGTTTCTGTAAAATGCCCAGCACTTTACAAACCACATAAAATAACAGCATCTGTCCTATGCAGGATAGGTGTGCTGAAGGCTGCTTTGACATACTGAGAAAAATCCTTCTGAAAAGCTGATTCAGTTGCTTGCATGAATGCTACTGAAAATAAGCCAGACAGTTCAATGATGCAGGCATGTGAGTTTCCACATAAAAAGCCTAAACTGTGAACTTTGGGWTCAGATTGAGATTTTGTTTTGAGAAGGCACTGATGTTTTCTATAGACATTCCTCAGTTAGCACTACTCTCCTTCCAAAATCATTGTATCAAACTGAATATCTATTCAATAAAATAAGATACCTCACTTTCGGATTCTTATTCATGTTTTTACAGAAATCAACTTTACAAATACAAACAATGAGATTTCAACTCCTTTGTTAAACTTCATTTAGCTCCAGCAAAGAAATTGAGGTGCAGATGATATAATCTGATTACAAAGTGAAATTGCATCTTTTAATCTAGCTGTAAACAACAACATTAAAGATAAAGGTGCTGTTACAGTAAGCATATTCCTAGTGATGACATTATTTTGCTTGAGATCGACTATGACAATTTCTGGTTTAAAGCTGAAAGTTGAAACATGCAATCACCTTGCTTACTAAGAATGGCAAACAGTATCTGCATGACCTTTTCCAAATTATATTTTAATGCAAGATCTTTAATGCTTTAACTATGACTCCTCAGATGGACAAACCTATTTAATTCGATTCCAAATGCTGGACAATTCTTGGCCTCAGACTAGAAGTCTGGAGACATTACATTCTAGGACATTAAAGAAAGCAGAAGGACACAGGGGTTTTCCATAACTTTCTTTCACTAATCACAAGGACTTGACAATGTAACGTCTCTAATCTGTCATCTAGGAAATGAGTAAGATCCCTAAAAATAATTGGGAGTATCCCAAGGTGAATAAGTGTAGGTCTACGAAAAAAAAAATATATTATCTCTGTATAATGTTACTGGTTTCTTTATCTTGGCATTCATCCATCTCTGTCTTGTTCTTGTGCTGAATTCTCTTCTCTGTCTGAGCCTCATCATCACCTCAATTCTACAAGCTCTTCAAAGAGGCTGGTTAGATTTTTCATTACTTCCTATTACTACATTCTTATTTAAAGCTGAAATGTAAGAAGAGATAAACTTACTATTAATAGCAAAAGCTTTATTAAAATGTTGTTCTCCCTCCAGATTTTAAGTGTCCGTAATATTGTGCATGAAATGAGACATTGCCTATTACTATGTAAATGTTATTTTTCCATCTAGATCTTTAAAAAAAGATTAATATATTTAATTCTAYCAGATTGTTCTGTTTTACACTCATTCTTTTGAACTTCTGATTCTTTTCTTGATTTTAAAAAATAAAAAGTCTATTATATCAATTACCTAATAGGTATTATCCAAACACAGGCTTTTGGGTTTCAGTTACAACCTACACAACAAACCTGAAAATGTATCTGTTTGGTTAAACATACAAATGGTGTTACTAATTTAAAGTTGCAGCTGAGCATGTATATAAGGCTTTGTTCTTTTAAAATTCTTAAGGTACCTAACAGACAATTTTAATGTAAACATTTGTAGTTTACTTCCATTAAAGCTACTACAGAAGTGGAACACTTATTGATACTGACTCAAAAATGCTATCATATAATGACTAAAAAACCCAACTAAAGGTGTACAAGATCTGACAAATTTTRCGAAGGTGGAAAGTGGTAACATCTAGAAGAATAAAATGTCTCTCTGATATGACACATACCCCTCTTTTTAGATATTTTCCCATGGAAATGGAATAAAATATTTAAGGTGTTCTGTTTTGTATGTAAAACAGTGGCCTAGAAGTCTCAGCTCTGAACTCCCTTTCCTTTCCTCTCTCACCTGCTCTCAACTTCAAGTTCTGAAAACATCTGGGAGATATGAAGAGCATACCCAGTGTAATTGCATTATCTAGACTTACCTCTGKATTAATTTGGACCAAAATTCTATGTTCATCATCCAATGAAAACATAAATTTGCAATCTAAATCATGTAGAGCTTCTCCATCTCTGACTGGGGTATTAATCCTTGAATATCATAGTCCCAAATATACATATTTTTCTATCCAAATATGTAGTCATATTTTGAGTTATCTTTTGACTTTCTGCAATTTTTTGTTACATGTTTTCAGTCACAAAACAAAGAGTATCTAAAACAACCACTTTAAAAGTGGCAATCGCTACAATATGTAGACAACTGTATCAACTGGCAATCACAACAGCTAGTAGCTTGACCTTCTACAGGTTTATAGACCTAGACAGACAAAATCTAGTTTTAATAATTCAAAATCTATGCTTAACAATTGGAAGGTTCTTTTTAAAATGACAGAATACATTCAGACAGAGTAAAAGAGATTAATTTTCATTTAGCATCTGGCTAAACAACATGTTTGTCAAACATCTAGACCATGGATCTAATAGCTTGAAGTCATATTTAGGAAATACTAGGAAGTCCATATATATCATAGAATCATAGAGTGGTTTGGGTTGGAAGGGACCTTTAAAGGTCATCTAGTCCACCCCCTCTGCCATGGGCAGGGACAGCTTTCACTAGATGAGGTTGCTTAAACCCCCGTCCAAACTGACCTTGAACACTTCCAGGAATGAGGCATCCACAACTTCTCCCAGACCTTCAAATATCCTAAATTATATATCTACCCTTAACATGAATAATTCCCAGCATGTTGTATTTCAGCAATATAACCCCATGCATATAACCCAGGTACCCTTGCTTTAATGTTATCTGGACAACATTAGACAGATAAAACAGTTCTCTGTTCCTTCACTAGAGGACCTCAATTCTGTCTTTTGCATGGGCACAGGACAGTTGTACCCAAATGTATCACATTTAGCTGACTCTCTTGAGATGCTTAAGATTTCAAGTTGCACCTCCACTCCCATCTGAGGCTTTAACAAACAAACAAAAAATTCCAGGACTTATGAGAAAAAAACCCTTATTTGTAGTTAAAGTTTTTGTATAGTTTTTAAACAGYATTTTACCATTCTTTCAAACAATTTCAATTAATATTAATTTCAATTTAGTGTTTCATAAACCTGTACTGTATGAAAACAAGGCTGCTGGCCCCAAAAAACTATTATCTAAGTGTTCATCCATGAATAATTTTGCAATACACGTCGTATTTACATGCACAGGCATAGAAGAAATGCATAAAATCAACATATGTTTACTGAGAAGTTGACCAGAAATGACTAAATATTATAGTCAATGTCTAAGAGCTATGTTGGTTTATTTTTAAACTTACCATGTACTGCACTTAGGTSATCAACTAGTAAACTGGCAAACAGATCTCTTCATGGCAACTAGACATTATGAGCCTTTTGCAAGAAACATATTTTAAGAAGGGGTGTTTAAGAGGAAAGGGTGGAGGTGTGGAATGTGTTTAAAGCTAGCRGTCAAATTCACACATAACCACTGACTTCAAATTTTCACTAGAGATAAATTTGGAGTAGGGATTTTAAAGTAGTTTCAAGCATTCCACCATCATACATAGAGAATTGTTTTATTGGAGCCTTTTCAGAAGTATGAGGTCTCAGTCATTTCCTCTTCCTTTTACTCCTTTATTCTTTCGTATCTTAATTTATAGTGATGTGTTTATAATAATAAGTTAGTGATACAGACACTGGTTAAGCAGCAGGAACYGTTTAAAAGTGACTTCATCAGCCACATGAAGACTGTCTCTTGCACTTGTCCTTGACCTGGGTATGGGAGGTAACACCAAAGCAGAAGACCTCACTAATGAACATCAAACCATCCATTAAATTGCCAGCCTAAATTGTCTGTAATTTCAAAATCTCCCAAGAACTGTATAACCATTCTTTTTGTTTTATTATTATACTAAAAAAAAACACCTAAACCAAAACTTTAAAAAAATAATTCCTGGAATTTTCTCTTAAAATCTTTCAACTCTTAACTGACTGAAAATAGTAATGTAACAAGTCTGACCACTTCGCTTCCTGACTTGACTGTAGAGGTGAATAATACTCAGGTCTAAAAGATTTTGACAATCACACAAATTCGGTAGAAATTGTTATTCCCCCCTTGGAAAAATATTCTATTCCAAGGGAGGATMTCTAACTTAAGCAGCATAACACAAGCTTTTCCTTTAAAAACAGAAGTTATGATCCTAGTGAGCAATGATTTCAACACATCTGTGGAAGACTTTGTGAAAACATACAGCACAACGCTGTATGCAGTTGTACCAAGGACAACGCAAGGGTGGGATACAAAGTCTGATCACTTTTATAATAGTTATTAAAGTGTGTGCTATGCAGATATAAATAATAATTCAAAAATATTRGTACAGCAGCTGGGAACCACAATGAACATAGACTTGTATGAGTAAAAGAAATCCTCGTTTCAGAATGCTGTGACCTCAGTTTATTGAAGGTTAAAATGTGGTACTTGCAAATACAGCTACAACAGAGGCCAGTATCTGAACCAGGGATGACTTTATGCTGTCTATGCAGCAGGGTTGCACTATTTCACCTGTTCCAAAAGAGATGGTTTCCAGAATCAAACACCTACTATTTTCTTTTGCTGTCTGCTGCTGTAAGCAAGACAGAAAACAGGCTGTATAGGTGGCTGCAGTCCATGCTTCCACCTCTCCCATCCTTCTGCCTCTGGTGTTACAAAATCTCCTTTTTCCTCACAGWAGGAATTCATTCTCTCCCTTCCTTCCCAGCAGCCTAGGAAGTCAGGGCCAATACAAGACTGGAAGGAAAGGTCAGGAAGTGCTAGAAAAAAAGTAAAGATCCTGTATCTCAGCAGAATGAGACCAGGAGAGTCCTATACCTGTCTGTAGTCTCCCCAAAGCTTCCACGGCCCTCTGAAACCCACTTTCCCACACACTGCTTCATCCTCATTCTCTGAAATATCAGCTGATCCCTTACCCTTCCCATCTGACACTCTGATTTTCCCAGTCCAGAGCTTCAAAGTCTTCACTGATGCCTCCTAATGCTTTTCTCCCCCTTCCTTTTTTCCCCCAAGTCTGTTTATCCAGTGCTGCAAAAACTGAGTTTGTGTACACCACTGAAAGGCCTCAGATCTGCTCTAGCATATCATATGGAACTGTCAGTTCTAATGGWTCTGATTCCCCTTTATTTCTAGCTAAATATTTAAACCAATAGCTAAAAATGCACTGATATTTAGAAAATATTGTATGTAAATACCATACAGGGATAAAGGCAGTCACAACATRTATCTGCACTACAATCCAAAATGTAACTCTAGTTTGTGTTGACAGACAAGAGTCAGTTTAAAACAGCCTAAGCCAGGTATCAATACAGCCTGATAACACAAAGTTCAACATCAGCTRCTAAGTCTAACTAAGCTTCCAGGTAAGCAGTGGCTAAATCCCGTGTTACCGGYTCCCAAACTGGCAACATGAAAAGAAGCTTCAGTACATTTAAATGAACAAACACGCCATCTTCAAAAAGAACTAAAGGCATATATAGGCAGAAGAAAGGGAGGTAGTCACAAATACAATTCATATATTAAAATGGACTCTACAGAAAGAACAAAAGGAAACTTGTCGCCCTTAATTAACTTAATTCATGTTTCTGTAATCTGATCAATGTAGATTAATTATTCAGATGATAAGTACCACTTCCCTTTTATGCTACACAAGTATTCCTCTATAGACCTTGTAAATATGGTTTTGATTTTGACATACATCCTAATAGGAATGTCAGTCATATACGTACTTATTCTTACAGAACGTCATGCATATGATCAAGCAGTAAGACAAGAAAAATCTAGAGAACTACAGTTTGGGCTTATGCATACATAACACTGCTAAGTACACTGACAGAAATTCAAGAGGGARGAATTTCATAGATCAGTGAAAAAGCTCTTTTTAAGTCTTCATTTAAAAAAAGAAGCATTGTAAGTCTTCAGACTGAAAAAGAAATCAAAACAAAATTATGCCAAACTGCTTTACTGATGTCATAAAGTCTAGGTCTAACTTGTCTCCTGAGAAATCCCATGAGATAAGCTCTGTCTTTCATTTAGACAGTGAAGCTAGAAAGTGATAGCCATAGTTTCTCACTCATCTGAGCAGACTTGGCAGTTAGCACGCTTCAGCAAAGAGCTAAGCTATTTCGCTATCACCAGTCTTGCACATGTGAGCATTACAGACACGTCTGCATGAAGCTGGCCAACAGACCAACTTGTGAGGTCCCTACTATGACAGGAAACCTATAAATCTATGAACATACTAAATACCCATCCACTCCTGAGATTATCTTTTCAGACAGATAGACATACAGTCATTAAACAACTACCATCACTTACGTGTTTAAAGTACAAGTACAGAAACAAAAACATAAGAGCTCTTATGTTCATGAACTACTTCTCCACTTTAAAGTGACATTAATACTGTAGTCTGGGGATCCTTTATATTACACATTTTTAAAGATTATAACTAGGGAAAGAATCATACAAATGTTGTGTGTTACCTGGTAAGCTGGAAGCAGCCATGGATGTGACTTTATGAATGCTTTTCCAGGCAACTTTCAAATTTTATTTTGGACACTTTCAGAAGACAAATAGAAATACATGAAATTTTTGTATAGACAAATTCTTTGCTGAAAATATTTACTTATATCCAATATACAGGTAGTTATAAACACTTCCCATAGTCAAACTATGTAGACAAAACCTTGTCACGTTATGGTGATTGCACTGGCTTGACTGGTATGAATGACGATTATAATGGTCTTTTTTCTGAAAAAAGGCAAACATTTTGAAACTTGTGGCTTTCATCTTTTTAACATCTCACTGTTGCACAAGCCCCGTCACTGGCATTCTAGACCTTACCAAAACTACAGCTGCTGTCTTAATAAAAAATTTGAGCTTCATAAAACCTGAATTATCACCTCTCTCTACACTTCACTAAACATAATGGACATTTGCTTACTTATGTAAGGGAATATTTAAGACTAAACACTAATAAGTATGAAAGATGTTTCTTTCTTCATGCAACGAGATTTGGTTACTGCACAGAAATCAAAATAAAAAGTTAAGCTTTTTAACTACTATTGATGGATCCTATTCTCCCACTCCACCAGGAAGATACTCTACCAGACACACATGTAGTTCAAATGAAGCTGAGAATCTGGCCCATCATACCACAATACACACACACAGATCTCTCTCTCTCTCTCTGAATCATAAATTAGATTTTCTAAATAAACTGTGTCTTTAAAATACATCTGTACTAAATAGCTATTACATTTTCTAAATTAAAATTAATGGGAATGTTTATTAAATATTCRTAAGTCAGTTGTTAATATTTCATTAATATCTTACAGAAATTGAGACCATATTATTCCTCATCACCAATGGGCACATAATATACCTCAAGAGCAAGAGGCAAAACAGAGTCAGAAACATGCATGACAGACAATATCAGACTTGTTCTCAGTTTTTTTTAAAAAGATGCGGTGTAAAATTAAAGTTCTTTTCTAGTAGGTTTCCGACCTTTCCTACCCGTAAGATAGTTCACATTAAATGATTCTTCATAACTTCTCAAATACTTACTATAATTAAAATGAAGCCAAAGAACAGAAGAATTGATTTTCAATATCCTGCTCCCTTTAGACATAATTAAAATGGACATTTATTGCAAAGAAGTGTTAGATTATTAAAGAGTTTATATTATTTTTACTATAAGATTCTGCTGGTGTTATAGAACCTGAAATAGAAGCTTATTCTCTTCCCCTATGTGACTCATGATCTTGTCGATCATGACAGAAGACACTAAAAATACATTACTGCATGAAGTGTCTGTAAATCCCAGGAAAGAAGTAGCTTTAGACATTTATACAGCTAGTCTGGTGACCAAGTGCTGGTGAGTGTGTCAGCAAGCGGTTGGAAAGCGGACAGTTTGTGCTGCTGCTGTAAGGACAGGAAGCATTGAGAGTTTCTGCAGCGGTGGTTGGCCTGAGATAATACCATTGTATAAGCAGGCTGAGCGGCCTCTCCCAGCGCTGGGAGCCCAGAGCCTGGCGTCTGGCTGCCTGGCCCCCAGCCAGGCCGGCCCTGGGCTCTGCGGGGAGGGTGGCTGGCCCTCCGGCAGCTCCGCGCACAGCCCGGGCCACACCTCACCTTCCAAAGGAAATCTGGCGAGAGCTCCAGACTTTATGACTTCTTCTTTACGAGTCCCCCTCTTTTTTTTTTTTTTTCCACTTCGCTCTGGTAGTGGTATTCACACTGGGCTCTCAGGGAACTATTTAAAGTCACAAGCAATAAATGAGCTGATGACAGGATTATTGGGAAAAGTCATGCTTTGCTACCCCAAAATGCACATTATGTTCCTCTCACTTTTTAAACAGTGGCAAATTACTATCACCACCACCCATCAAACAGAATAAAAGATACATTTCAACAGGCAAATTCTCCAATCTTTTTAATTTTTATCCTCTTTAATTCTACCAGGTTTATTTAAGATATATGTTCTGTTTAAAAGAGACATTGTTCTTAACACACAAAGGAGTTCAAGGATGTGGCATCAGTGTGTTCCCACCCACCATTTGCTCCGATGGTGTTAGATTCTCTGAAAAAACCATGCAAGTCCCAGTGCAAGTATTGTGCTGAATATATTTTTAAATTATGTATTTCAGTAATGGTAAATCACAGATATTCAAAGTTGAATAAAAGCTTTCCCTATACAAAACCTGTGTGAAAAAAAACCACCAACCAACAAATAAAATACAATATAGCACAGCCAGCATCTGCTACCTTTGTTCCAGAGAAGCAACATTTTACAGTCCAGGCAGCTTCCCCAAGAGCACCCCTCATATGCCTTCCAAACATACATTTACACATATACATAAATGCTCTTCATGCTAGATTTAAGGATTTCCTCATGTGTTCTGTTGAAAAGGCAGCAAATGCAACAACAGTAGGTACAGCTAATTAGTGAGAATGCTAATATCTGCCCTTTCAAAAATATCAAGTATTTATTAAAATCAATGGAAACTAGTGTAAGACTAGGAATAGATTTCTGTATCAGCATTAAATAAATCTATTCCTGCTCTTACATCAGTCAGCATTAAATAAATTCTCAAACAGTATGCAGTACTTCATAACTTAATTTTATCATACAATAACAAGAATTTCAACAGGTGAATTACCTTCTTGTACTTATTTTATAAAAATATTTTACAGAATCTGTTATTATTAAATACTATCAATTTAATTGGTATAGCAGCAATAATTCTGGCTAGCAACATAACTGGAGTTCACTTTATTTTTGCAACATTATTTTTATGTGTTGATCAAGTAAAATCACCACAGCAGCAAGCCTTCAGTTCCTAAACAGTATATGCAAAGGTGGTCTTATATTTAAGGCACTACATTTAACCTGGATCTACAGAAGGGCTGTGTAGAGTAAGACCTTGTCCGAGAGAGGTATAAGCCATATATTGTGAAGTAGCAAAAGTCCCCAAAGTAAAACCCTTACGGTTGAGTTTAACAACAGTTCACATTTTGAGACAGATCTCAAAAATAAACAATGACACTGAATTTAGTGTTTAAAAAATATTTTTACTTGTCTTTTGAATTTTGAACCTCTAGGATTTGCATTTGCAAGCTGCTCTGTAATCAAGAAAGTGAGAAAAATACTTTAATATCACATCATATTTTTTAAGCCACACTACATTGAGAAGGAAAGGTTTCAAAGGAATACAAAATAACAACTTACTTAAAGCTTGGTTTGATTAAAACAGTTTAGATATATTCTAGAAAAATATAATAGCAATGAAATTATCTCACATTTCTCAGCCAAACCAATATGGGCATCAAAAAGTGACTCATTATAAAAGCGGTAAGATTTAAAATAAATTATTTTGTTGCATGTATCAACATATTCAAAATACTTAAATAGTGATGTATCAACATTAAAAAAAAAGAGTGATGAGTAACTCTGGACATGAACTTGATACATCTTAAAAGTCTCATTTTTGGAGATGATTGCTCAATTAATACAAAAAAGCCATTGTTTATTTTTGAGCAATTGAGAAGAGGAAACAGGTTTCTCTTGATTCCTCTAAAAGTTGTAGTAGAGATGAAGTCCCAAAGGGTTAACCTCTTCCTTGTCACACATATTGTTTCTATGCAGTAACAATATAGAAAACCTGGTAGCAGCCTAGACATGACCCTGTAGTAACCCTGCTGTATGCACTTTTCTAGTTGTCTCCTTTGGACTGATCCAGCTGGTTGTCCAAAGATCCAGTAAATATTTGCATGCACAGAGTAAGGTAGTGGCACTTTCCGTGTAGAGCTGGTAACAAGACACAACATCTCAGCTCTGTGTCAACAGCGAAAAACAAACAGTGGCTGCTAGTGGAGAACATCAACCTTCATGCAACAGCCAGCACTCAGGTACTCATGACCGTGACCTACACACGTTATCACACTTCGATCTGCATTGTGAAAGCAGAGACTACAGAGGTGGCTGCCCATAGTGTAGCCTTGCGGGCTCTCTGGTCCTAAAGGTATCTCGTTGGTCCTCCTCTCTGTGTTTCTTCCTGATCCCTTTTACCACTTTATGCAGACACGATAGAAACTACATGATGAAAGATGAGATATATCTATGTAATTGTTGATCTCAAAAACATGTGCCAACTCTAAAATTCAGCCTGCAATCCAAGGGCAAACATGACGGTTGCATACATGCTACTATTAGTGGTAGGAGTCGGAGGAATTAGGCAGCAAGGGGCACTATAAGCTTAGGCACCGAACAGATTAAAACGTAGCCAAATTTAATGAAACGCCTGAATATAGCGTTTTACCACGTGCACCTATTTTTCTGTCCAGGAAGAATCCTATTTAAACAATAGTGGCAATGTTTTCTCTAACTGACCTCAGGCTTCTGGTCTGCCTTACAGTTCTACCATCCATTCCGAACAAATGCAGAATAACTTGTGTTTCAGTAAATTATGTGTGACTCAAACAGTAAGAAATACTTTGCTGAAGGGAAGTAGCTCTGTACAAGAACTTGAAGTAAAATATGGGCTTTGTAGAGTCAAGAACCTATCTAACTAATCTGAGATCAAAAACAATTAAACCCAGGTCTTGCAAATTTCTTAACTAAGACTTGTTGCACTATCGTTATTAATTGCCTATTTTTCTGCAGCTTCCTGCAGAAAGCACTCTGGGCTGCAGTTTCATATTGATCTACTCATATACTACTATTCACCAAGGATCCACATTGCTAAATATCTTAATATCAATGTTTTAAAATTATTAGTCTTGATTTGAAATAAAAGTTAAAGGAAATTGAACCATCAGAGGGAGGGCAGAAAATATTATCCTTTTCCTTGCCCACTCTATTTCATTTATTTAAAATGAAGATTTTCATAGTTTGACAAAAAAAGACAACCTAGCCTAGGCTAAGTGCAAAGACAGCCCAGATTTGTGAAACTTCAGTGAAATGCTTGTAGTTTTTGGCAAATTTTGGATCTCTACTGGAGCAACTCCAAAAAGCCATTTTATTACAATGGATTGCGCAGCCCTGATGACAATGCAGACTATATTTGTATAGAATTCAAAAGAATATGAGAGCCAGATTCTGTTCTATCGTCTTCTACAGAATTTATTAAGAGCAGCTTGCCAAAACATGCAGAAAGAAAACAAAAAGTCCTCAGCAAAATAGGTAGTTTTCCAAAAGATGAGGGCTGGAATGGTGAAAGGAGGAAGGTTCTTTAATAAAGAGAAGCCATAGTCAAGTAAGAGAACAGGTGTAAAAATAAATGTTTGTCATGAACTCAAGAAGGATTAGAACAATAAGCAGTTGGAATTCTTTCGTCTCTGCCCTTTCACCCATACAAGTCTCAGTTAGAGCATTACAGGGTTCAGGTGTGACAACTTGAGTGATAGTTTTAGACCAAAGTGGTTGGCAAGGAATTTTGTGATCAATGTCTTGCCGAGGTTGGTGGCTTCAAGACTGTCAGGAAGTAACACGCTACAGAGCAGAAATCAATATTCCAATCTGCAAGTAACAAAGATCACATGGCACTTCATCAGGAACAAAAAACCCCGTAGAGCACATGACAGAATGGGATCAGAGTAAAGCTGACATGAGCTTTGATTATATGAGAGAGAGATACATTATGTGAGCCAAAGCTTCAATATGTTTTGTGATTACAAACAAGAGGCAGTTTATCAAATGAATTTTTTGTATGTTTTTCTCAAACTGTTTGTAGCTGGACATCAGTGTCACAACTGTATCTTCTTTTGGAAGTTCCCAAGGTTACCCTGGGTTGCCTCCTCTTATCAGCATTCTTCTCCGCTCCTCCATCCCCCAGTCTTTCTGCTGCCGCCTCACCCATCCCCACACATTTCGGCAGTGATCTCTGCCCCATAGTTTTCTCTAGTACTACTGCCTCTTCCACAACTGCCTGCTAGTAGGTTCAGCAACACCAGCAGAAAGCCYAAGCTATTAAGCCCTCTTGTGGACTGTTATGATGGGAGCAAGGAGAGCAGGATGAACAGAAAAATGATTGGCCTTCCAAATGTGGACAGAATGCAGAACCTTGACAGCACTGGATTTATTTCCAGGCTCTGGAAAGTGGTATACTATGGCAACTGTAGACTTTTCTGATTACTCTGTAGACTTTTCACTTACACAGCATACAATTCCTACAAATTCCCTTTCTACTCCTAAATAATTTCACATTTTTTTTATTCTCTTCCTCTTTTTATAACTCTCCTTTGTAGCTCCCCCAACATTAGGGTCTCCCTCATCCTATGCCATCTCTTTTTTTTCCCAATTCTTTGCATTTTAAGCTGCCTTCCTTTC
Source organism: Oceanodroma leucorhoa (assembly GCA_030449065.1). Lineage (NCBI taxonomy): Eukaryota > Metazoa > Chordata > Aves > Procellariiformes > Oceanodroma > Oceanodroma leucorhoa. Next base: position 6,476,717 of record JASVER010000019.1, read on the forward strand.
TCCAAGATGCCAGAAGAAGGAGAAGAAAAACATGAGAACTGTCTCTGTCCAACTTATGTAGCTCAAGACTAGTTGCAGAAAAGGCCTTCCTTAACCTCTGCTACTATGTGGCACACTCAGTAGTGGCAGAGACTGACTACATGTTAGCTCAAAATTTAGTGAAAACTGTAAGTATCTAAAATTCCTTATTTTTTTCTCATGAAAAGTATAGGAGGTACAGAGCCATAGTAATTCTCTGCCTCCCTCCAAACAACTGAAATTTCAAGTCCCTGTGCCAAGTAATATAGCTGCTAAATTATTGCAATTTAGTATTAATTAAACACCAAAACACTACAACATGACTAAAGAATGTGTTTTTCCAAATCTTATCTTCAGAAGATTCATTATATTCTTATTAAATTTAAAAAAAATAACACCCCCCCCCACCATGAGCCAGAAACTCAGAGGAAAATTTCCACYCAAACTGTTTAAGTATGGTAACATTAAGAAGATCTTAAAGTGGGAGGTATGGGCACCTGRGCTGGGGCCTGAGAAAGTGCAAAGTGTGATCAATTCCAGTGTGATCACTGAGATGTGTTCCAAGAAGGAAATTCCAGAAGGAAATTCCAGCAGGAAAATAAAATTACAGGTTCTCTGCCCATTCAAAGATGTGACCTGCAGGGCAATTTTTTCTCTTAATACTGCAGCCCATATTGAAAATGCAGATGTTTTTGGAAATCTTTGTTTAAAACTCAACATCTTATTCCTCAGAAATAAAAACCAAGTATTAGCAATCTTACAGTTACACAAGATCAAAGATACTTAAGAAGAGGCATAGCCTTGAGGTGACTGAATAGCGGCAAAAGCCATCCTGGAGTCTCAGACCATGACACTGCCTTTCCCCTGCTTTTTGACCTGACGTAAGAGAGGAGATGAGGGGAAGAAATTGAAAAAGGTGTGGTTTGTAGTATGATGGCAGAGGGGAAAAACATACAGTTCTGCATTGCACTTGGTCATCTTTGGGTCCCTGTGACAGATACCTGGAACTGAGCAGTCCCAGAGATGCTGCTGCTGCTCTAGGAACAGGTGAATTCTGAATGCCAGAGCAGGGAGCGGGGCTTGCAGGGTGACTACCTTTCCCAGGAGGTCTGTACCTGGAAAAAGGAACCCACAGTGCAAAGAAAGATGCAATTGTGCCGATTCAGTAATACAGAGGACAAGCTAAATTTGTAAAAGCATATATAAGAAAAAATTCACCCTATCACATTTGGGAAGGATGATATTTTTTAGTGGAAAATTGTCCTATTTAATAAAAATAAAAAAAATAGCACAAAAGCATAACAAGGTCAGTGAAACAAGGGAAATAATCTTTCTTTTTAAATGATGCAGAATGGCAAGAATGTAAATTTGAGTGATGGTTTAGGTGAGTAAAAAAATATTTGCATTTCTTCAGGCAAAAATAATCACTTAGAGGAGGCATATTTTTTGTTTTCAACATTATTCCTATGATTCAAGACAACCTTGTATTCAGACCATATCCTTGCTTAGTGTAAACTGAAATAAATAATATCAAATTTGTAACAGATGATGATTTCATTCTATGTGCACTATATAATTTTATATCCTTTGTGTATCTAGCTACAGGAGCCATACTACATGCACTTGCTTTCTACTGAATAGTAATGGGCTTTCAAATATCTTATCTGTACAATGAAATCAGGTGAGGGGGAGGCTGACTCACATACTTGCTGATAGACATTGCAGCACTACAATGTAAGGAAATAAAGTAATGCAGGATTAACTGAAATCTTTTTAGAGGCACTACTCCAAGTTTTCTATTGCTCTGAACAGCACCTATAACGTGGCAGTGCCAATTTACTCTTCTTGCACACTAAACGTACAAGATTCCAGGAGTAACAATTTCTTTTTTCACAACATTCACATTTAGAATTATATGCATTAGTTCACTTGCCAGATATAAACTGCATACCATCCTTATGCAACAAAAAACTAATAGATTGCAGATGCGTATGAATTAACGCTCATTTCACACAGTATATGAACAGGTCACAGCTTACTGCAGTTCATGCCTAGAAATGCTATTTTCAGATACAAATGCCCCATGGAGACCATGCACAGCACATTTAATGTTTTGGCTAGGGATAATGGATTTTTTTGATAATATGAAACACGTAATACCGATCAGTTTTTCATCTTAAGATGTTTTTTACAGTTCAAAGGATAGGCTTGTGCAGAATGGACCTTATTGGTGATATATACATCTTCTAAAATCTTTGAAATTCAGCTAGTAATAAGTATTTGATTAGGAGTAACAGCTGTACATTTGAATAAATATGGCYATCTCAGGACTCCCAGAAAATTTTAAAATGCATGTAGAAATCCAATTTTATCTCCTGCTTACATCTTCATAGTTTCCAAATGCACTACCACATAGCACTAAACCTCCTGATTAAGGAGAACCTGTTACTAATAACAATTAGTACTATTCATTTCATTTAATTTTCTTAAACTACAGAAGCAGTGAAGACAGGCCACAAGGAAGAAGTCTGCTTTAGGGAAGTCTTGTTAAGATTTGATAATATCAAGCTTAGAAAACAACAGTTACTAAATTGGCACTTGCCTATACTACTAGTTCCTCTGTTGCAACCCTCTGTACTACTGCWCCAAGGAAGGTGTAAGGCTGGTGTACTTCAGCTGAACCATTAATACATACCCGCAAGGGTGAAGCTGGAAGAGAATGGCTACTGCAATGAGACATTGTTTTTTTCTGTTCATCAAGCGAAAGTAGAAATTAAAAGTCTTTTAGAAGGACCCAAGTATAACCTCCATAGTTTTGCCCAAATTCTCCTCTAGAGCACAGTCCTCCAAGCTAAGAGCATAGGACATAGAAAAACAAGCTCAACGACTGCCAGGTTCACTTTGTCGTCTGTCAGGAAGGTAAGAACAGTATCTCCTTCTTCTGTGCTGCTATCAGGGAGCTTTAGGGACAGTTTCCATTCAGAAAAAGAGTACAGGGACAGGCAATTTCAACCAAGGCTTCAAAGTCAGTAACAGCCTGGAAGCCAGGACTCWGGGATTTATTACAACTTTTACCATCATAACAAAGAGTGCTCTTTGGGTGATTTCCCCCTTGGATTTTCATTTATGGCTTATATATCTTTATGGCATATCTGTAAACTATTAAAAAGCATTTCTGAAACACAAATATTTTACTGGGGGAATATGCTAGATTGTTTCAAATGCCAAAAGTCTTCCCAGGAAAGAGACTCTTGCTTGCAAATGATCTCATACACTAAAATTCAGCTGTAAGCTTAGAGACTTTTTGTGCCTCTCCAATATTTACACTGAACTAGCAAGATGTGCTACACTATGGAAGTTTTAATGACAGAAGAAATGACTCAATTTGTTCAACTTAATTAGCAAGAAATACTTGTTTTGTACCGAGGTAAAAGTACAGAAATTGAACAAAGATTTTGTGATTTTTAAGTTTCCCAAAATTTGGGATCCTATTCATACTCTCTTATTATTTTCATGTCTCTTATCCTATAACTAAGCATTAACACAACTAGCTCCATGACACAGCTGTAGTGGATAATCAGGATAATTAGTCTTTTTTTTTTTCTATATTTAAGATATGGCATTGTAAATATTTTTTTCTTAAAAGTATTTTTCTTATAGAAATTTGATTTTAAAATCTTCTCACYTAAAATATTTTATTACCTTCATTGACCTGCTGGGGTTTATTTCAAACTTTTATGCATCTGCTACATTTTTTTCAGGACATTTCACAATAATTTTTACTGTTCATTACAGTTTTGTCTCCGAGGTCTGGTGAAATTTGAAAATCTTTTACTACCCAGTAGCATCCCTAGTACAAAGGCAATCCTCCACCGGAACATTTATGAAATTTTATTTTTTTATTTTTTTATTTGTTATCGCCAGTTAATTTCTAGTTAGGAGGCACAAACCCCTAATTTCTTAATTTCAGCCTAGAGAACACACACTTCCCTCCCAGTTTATGCTAAACAAGGTCATAAGTTTATTTAGAAAAGATGCTTGTTTTGAAGAAGTAGACACATGGTCCTATATGCTATTTTCATATTCACAGGTATTCTTTACAGCAGGTGCTGCTCTGTCTAGGCAAGGATACTTATAGTGGCATTACCCCTACTTGTTTGTACAATCCTCCAACAGTAGCAGCCTGTGCTAATTTTTGCACAGGTACATACAGAAATTTTGGCACATGTTTAATATAAGCAGRCCTGGTCTTGTATTCCCAGCACAGGTAAGTCTCCAACAAATCAGTGAACTGGCAATTTGCCTGGCTAAAAAAATGCATGATTCCATTACATTCTTACTTTAATACATACAGAAAGAAGAACTGAAAATCCTCAAAATTCAGTTCTTACATTCTCAGCTTTTCCATCCAGCTGTGGATGTGTCATACAGTTCTATCAGCTACTGTCCTAACAATTTTAAGAAAAAAATGACACCACAGGTCCAAAATCATAAGGCTACAAGAACCAATTTTCAATTTTACAAACAGAACTGTGAGAGGGACACTGAAAGCACCATTCCCTAGCCTTTATAAACTGCCATCAAACACAACTGCGGGAAGAAGACAACAGATCAGCAGCCACCACCCCAAAAMAAAATCTTCAGCCTGCTCATACCAAAGTGAGCATGCTGACATTTTCATGTGGTTGACTAACTTTTCTTTATGGCTACCATAAATWCAACTTGTTATAATTACTGTCAATAAAATTAATGAAATTACAGGCTGCTCAACAAAAGGAATATCAATCTGTAGCATTTTATTAGGTCAGTAAGACCTTCATTTATCACTGGTACATTTTGTGTAAGGCAGGGATTTGGCTCATGATTTGTAACTGTTGTAATTTCTTAAAGTTACATTCCAGGATCTTAGAAACATCTCATATATTGAGTCTGCTTGCTTGATCAAGAAAAAGCTTCTCAAATTAAGCAGAACTTCTAAAAGACTTTCTAAAGACTTAGAATACCTCCGGTCCTGAGCCAAATGTAAAAAGAATAGCAGTTTTAAAGACAAAATGCAGCAAATTTTCAGTAACTGCCAATTTGGAAAAGCATCTTAACTACAACCCTTCCTAAAAGGGGTTATAAGCTTTTCCACTTTGGAGCAGYAGGCATGAAGAAATCCATACCACACTAGCTTCCTCTTTACTATAAAATAATAAGGAGAATGCCGCACTTTTTTTCATTTGTGATATAATGTTTTCTTTTTTATARTTAACCTGAAGTCACACAAAGCCCTTTCCAATATTAAAAAAAACAGAGCAACACAACCGTGTTTTATCTTCCTGTGTTACATGAAGAAAAAGGTTCTTGGTGATTCCATGATCAACTAATAATTGAATTGCTTTACAGATACTTTGACACTGACTGGCTGGTACTCTGGTGTCAGAACCTAATTCTTGAGTCCCACACAACACTGACAATGGGAAACATACTGGAATTTCACTTTTGAAACTTTGGGTGACGTTACTTTCAAAACTATCTGGGTTATTTCATAACTTGCCTTCCATTTTCAGCCATGTCCTAGGCATCGAAGAATTCAAATTTCACTGAAAGTTAATGGGACTTAGAGTTTATATTACGTGAAACCACAAGCATTACTCTAAAAAAAACCCCAACAAAAAACAGTTAAACAAATARCTCCACAGGTTGTACTGTTTAGTCAGACTTAACAAAAATAATGTATTTACTTTCTAGAGTCTTCTGACCTTGCTTTAGTAAAAAGCCTATTTTGGCAGGTTATGTCTAATGATCACAAGTTTCTGTCACCATGTCTGGGCTCCCAATGAAACAWTCAGCTGCTGTTCACCGGAATGATAAAGACCTAATCCTATCTGGATTTTTTTTTTAATGCTGCAGCTTTCAGTCATCAGCAAAGCAGCATTAGTTTTTTTGGTTTTGACAGGGAAAACAACAGTGGTGTTCTTTTTTCCATCACCGTACCTTACTCGCATTTCAAGCAGGCTAAACTGAATAGCACAGACTGCTTACCCTAAAGATGATGCAGATACAATGATGGAAGTAAATGGGGTAGCACTTGGTGAAGATATACTCCCATGGGGACTTTCTTGCTTCAATATAAGTATCTCAGAATCARTGATTGCTGAAACTAGTTACTTGTCATATAACTCCACTGTAAATAGATATTTATTCTCAGTTGTACATGGAGTTATACAAGACCTGTGGAAGCCCTCTTATTTAATTAAGCAACAGAAAAATAGCGATTAAAACCAATAAAAACTGATATGGGTCAAGATGTTTAATAGCATTTTTACAACACTGTAACAAGCTGAAGTGTAGTATTATGTGCCATGCTAAAAATCTAGATACATAAGTTATTAAGTCCTTTAGGCACTGAAAAAAAAAAGTGAGACTGATTTATTCCTCTTCTTTGGATGGGTTTGAAGAGAAGAGATTGGGCTAGAACTCTGTCACCCATTTGGAGGGTACCTTACATGTGCTAATACAGTAGTCCCTCTACATATACTGGCTGCTGCAGACTGGCAATATAAGTCTATTCTTTATGGCTAGAAAATACAAGCCTTACCATTTACTCATTTTTGTGATGTCAACACACCACAGGAAATTAATTATGTCTACTTTCTGTTGCACATATCATTTAGCTAAGGATGAGTCTGTTCTTTTCCAGACCCACAGTTTTAGGAAAAGAAGACAAGTCTCTTTTCTCGCTTAGCAACACTGGACGCTGTCTTCAAGTAGTACTTCAGCTATTAACACTCCCTTTTCAGACCAGTCACAAACATAATGAATGTTAAGAAAGCAAAGTAGATAAGGTAGGGACTTAACAAATTCACACTGAATTTTGTGGGGGTTAACATTGCAAGCATCCCTTTTAGTAATCAACTGGAACAAGGTGATTATTTCAATAGTGTTTACATGGTTTCCCATGTTAACTTAAAGAAGTTGGGCAGATAAAAATATTAAAGAATCTCCTAACCTAGCTGTATGCAAAATTACCTGCTGTAGGACAGGATACATTGCCCTACCCAGTGCAAATAAGGAAACTTTACAATACACCAAGGTTCTCTGAATGCAATTAGACCTGTTCCCATTTAGAAAAAAAACTCCCATAATGACAAATTTCTTTCTTTTTGTGTGGCTTTTTTTCCTGCTAAGYATTCTCAGGTCAAATCGTGATAAACAGCAACTGGAACTGATATCCTAAGAATTAACTTCAAGTAAAATTATGAAAGTACTTTTTAAGAGAGAGAAAATCTGCTCTGTAAAGAAAATCCCTCCTAGCTCTACAAAACTGATTAAGGACTACCAGTGTCCTGCCTAATCACAACAGCAGCCATGACTGGAGTTGTCACAGTGATCAGTGTTTCATGAAACAAATACAGGAAAACTGATTTAGAAATACAAGGACAACACTTACTTTTTCAAGCAGTAAAAATAGAAAGATTAATACGTTAGAATAAAAGATCTGATTTTGTACGATGCAAATCACTTATCTGAACAAATAATCTCAGAAGCTCCTCAGATGAGGAGCTAACCAAAGGTGCCCACAAGAGGACCCATGAAAAGCAAGCCATCAATTCTCTCATGACTGTTTGCCTCTCAACTACAGAAAARCAAACCCTTCTTCACTTCTGGTTTTGGAATGCTACCGGCACAGTCTCTCCAAGGAAATGTTAGAATTAGTCTTCTTTTGTTTTTCGATGTGTTCCTCAGTACCTATTCCAGTGAAACACATTTTAAGGTGCTAAGAAAAGGACTTTTCTTGGATGTTGACTTTATAGCTTGAGAGAGTTTATCAAGGAAGATCACATTAAAGAGTGCTAGGTTATGTCCTCAGATAATTATTTAATTTAGAACAATGAGGCTGTGTTTGGAAATTATACCCGTCACTTTAAAATATGCCTCCTCCTGATTTAACACTGATTCATGGCACAAGACCCAGATTCAAAATTACGTCAAAATGAAAGCAGTGCTTTTTAAATGACAGGTCAACTGAATCTAAGTGATTTTAGTGAAATATAGTTATTTGTAATTGTCATCAAAACTTGTTGTTTTTATATATGTATTTTTTAAGAGAAAACAAAGYTCTTACAAGGTGTTTTCTTCTCCTCCCACTGAAGGAGAAACAAACACCTTAATGTGAACATCACTTTCCAGTAAGGTAGAAAAAATGTGAAAAACAGTGAAATCATACGGGGATTTTATTAAATAATTATCTCTAGTCATAAGGTATCAGCACTTAGCAGACCCGGTGAGAGGCCAAGTGAGAGAACTAGTACAAATACAAAATAAAGAATTTTTATTCCAAAAAATTATAGTTTAGTAGGTCATAATCACTTTATGGCAAGACATTTTCTTAATTAATCTTTTGTTTTCACCTGGGACTCTTGTGTGAACCCTATGATGTCGCTGTTTGGCTCATCACTTATAAAGATATGAAGATTCACGAATATTTTGTACAAAACTGTATTTTGCAGTACAAGTCAAAATATTGGTTAATCCAAAATATTTGTGAATCTTCGTATCTTTAGAAGTGATGAGTTGCAGTTGTCCTGCAAATTCTACTGAAGAATACTCGGAGTAGAAGAAATATATCTTTAACTTCAAATCCCTCTATATATTTTTCACTGTTTAGAGAAAATACACAGTTGTTTTCAAAGTTCAGATTCTTATGTGCCATGAAGAACATGTGGTATCTAATACAGAATTTGCATCAGTGCAGTTACCATGCTGGTAGTATGCTATTTTCTAAGAGCCCTTCTTCTGAAGACTTGTGTACTGGGTTGCTGAAGCTGGTTCTCTAAAGGTTCAGACTGAGGCCCACATGAGGCCTGAGCTGATTCCTRACCTTCGTTTTCATTTTAATTATGCTACGAATGTCAGGCATATAGAAGAGGGCGAATTAAACACAATTATTACACCTGAAATAGCTCTCTCTCACTTATTGTGTTACTTTAGCAATGTAGTTTCAAAGGAAAGGTCTGTGTTATCACAGCATTTCATTAACAGACCCAAAATCATAAGCAGCCTCAMGTAGGAGATAGTGATCATATTCTTGCAGGACTAAAACGCCACCTTTCTATAAGCCACCTGATAAGCAACTGATGTTCCCACCAAAACAAAGTATTTCCAAGCTTCCAGTAACTAGTAAGATGCTATGCATTTTCAATATACCATATATTACAGAATTTGGATCAAAYGAACTTTACAAGCAGAAATTTCAATTGGATAATAACTTTAGTCTTGAAAGACATAATGCCAAATGAGGCTACCAAGTTTATGGAGAAAATCCAGAAATGAAACCAGAAAGTTTATTACAGTGGATTGGAGTAGCAGTATGTTATCTTTCTTTGCTAGCAGAAACCTGCTGTGGGAAAAAAATATTTCTCAACCCAAATGTTTAAAACAGGGCAAGGGCAGACAAAATATGCTGTGCTGAGATGACACATCTACTGTACATCCTCTGGCAAGCAGGCCCCAATATTCTAGACAACACATAAACAAGTGTCTTTTTACAGAGGGACAGAATGGCTCCAGTTCCAAATCACAGCTTTCAATAACAAAGCAGGGAAGTGAAAACTCCAGTTTATTTACAAAGCGTACGTGCTACAAATGACAGAGATAAAAGCCTTTCCGAGAAGAAATTCAAGGAACATATTAGCTTGTAGCCTTACAGTATTCCCTTTGATATACATTATAAGTGGAGATATATGTGTGTCACAATCCAGTTGTGAAACTACGGCAAATGGTAATTTGAAACATTATAAAAAATTAAAGGGTATAATAAGAAAAATTAAAGAGYATCTACATCTATCTTGAGAAAGTGAAAACTGTTCCTGGGACTACAACTGCAGTTTTTGAAAGAAAGAAATCCAAAGGTTTTTCTTGGCTCAATATTTTTATGGGTCAACTGCAAAGACAACATAAAAGTCAGGAGGAGGAAGGAGTTTGCAACAGGAAGAAGAATGTCACAGAGGAGAGTGGAAGCAAAAAATCAGATGGTCCTGCATAGTCTGCACCTTCTAAAATTTTTTTGTGCAGTTTTTCCATCCTGTTAATTTCTTTTCATCCCTTGTTAGCACGTAAATTACACAGATTTAATTTTTCATGAGTATTTTTATCTAGAAGTACATCGTAATTAAAAAAAAAATCAGCAAAACCCACAATGTGTTTTATAGGTGTTCAAACTAGATTATCGTACTTTCTAGCTTTATAATCCATGAGAAAATTTAGGCTCTGAAACGACCTTTGATATAAAAACTGTTCTTCAAGTTTTCCTGATAGCAGAGCTGGAACATGTATGAAGTTACCAAAAGTTCTGGTGTCTTTTAAAGCATTTGTCTGCACCACAAACTGGCCAATCTGACACCGATTCATACATACCAACAGGATTTAAAACATCAGCAACAGATGTTTCTTAATAGATCATATCCAATAACCACTTTCTTTACCAAATGCTTATGGCACACTGTTTATACAAGACTCTTTTTATAACCATAGTTATATTCCTAAAATTATATGGAAGCCACTTAACACCAATTTTCAGCAGCTTAGAAGCCAGCTTTAGCGCATTTGGCCTTGCTTCTTTCTTGTTACCCAGGCCCTGTGGAGAGTGGCTGGATGTGCTGCTGTGAGAGAATWTCACAGCACCCTTGGAAAGACAGCCTGTGTCTGGCTACATGAAAGGTGAAATTATTTTTCTCCTCTCCCCAGCTACAACAGAAGAGACTATAAATAAAATCCTCTCTTCCCTAGAAATCACATTTTCTCTGTGGAGGGCAGAAAGGGGCACAGCTGAATGGCCGGGTCAGACTCACCCTCCTGGTGCACCTCCTTCTGGAAGCTTCTGCAGAGGTCTTCCCCCGCTATTCTTCATAGGCACCAGCCACACAACTGGCCTCACCAGCTTAATCATGCGTATAGTCTCGTTGTTTCTGTGTGACTCCACTCAAATCCAAAAAAACAACATAAATGTGCAAAAAACTTCCATCYTGGGGAGAGCAACCGAATCTTTCCTGTCAGCACGCAGGCGCCGAGGGCCACTCTCTCCTCTCACCTTCTGGCTAGGGTTGGGGCTCTCATCTCCCCAGCACCCCACCATTGCTCCTCTTAGGGATCAATCTTCATCCTCCATTTTCGTCGCCTCTTTTTCCCCCAACACAGACCTTTTCAGAGCCGTTACTCAGAGGAGCTTCCCAGTGGCCCAGCCACCGGTGGGTGTGGAGGGTGGAAGGAGGGACCAGCCGTGCCAGCTGAGGCGCTTCCAGGCGTCGACTGGGCCCTGCCGCCCACTGCCTGCTCCGAAATACAACCCCACCTGAAAGCAGCCAGGACTGACTGACTGCGCTTGCTCACTCTGGGTGCCTTGGCCATTAAAAACCAGACCATACCACCTCTTTGAGAGTAAATAAAATCTGAGAGGATGGGGTTGCATGCTGCCATTCGTCGCCAGAGCACCAAGCAGAGCAGGAACAGTTCCCTTCTCTATCCAATGCATTAAAATGTGCAGTCTGTTTATAAGTGATGCTGTCATATGCAGTAAAATGAACACTAATATACAGGAAGGGTCGAAGGTGCCTGAGTTTTGTGCTCAAATTTGGGATTTGACCTCTTTTTTTTGCACACATTCCTTCAAATTTACTATTTGAATGCAAAATTGATCCTGTGTGAAGTTTCTAATTCAATTTTGTTATAAAAAAATCACGTTAAGATAGGTACTTAAAAATTTGGCACCCAGTGCCCTTTTTTTGTCATAAATATTTCAATGGAGGAAAAAACAGCAACAGAAATTCCTGAGATTTTCACTACAATTAAAAAAAAAGATAGGATATAAAGTTTATTTTATTTCACACTTGRCTTTCAGTTAACAAAGGCACAACATAGCATAAATCCTTTTGGATATTATGTGTAATGTATTACCTTATTTTTGGACAATTGCACATTGACTGCAGCTGTTTTATAGGAAACTATGTTTAAAAAAGCTAATTATATTTCAAGTATTCCGAGGGAAGTGACCAGGAGAGAGCTTAAATGGCAAGGATATTCATCAGACACTGGCAGGAGCAAGAGCTTTTTGTGATTGGGATTTTAACACATTTCAGAAGCCTGCAGCCTGAGATAGTTTTGTGATTACGTACCCACTCATCTATTTCCCCTCAGTGTTTATGTTGGAAGGATGGCATGTTATTTTGAAAGAAATGAAGAAAAAAAGGAGTTTGCAGAGGAAACTGTAGCAACTGGTCCTGATATGGAGTAATTTAACACTGAAACATATAAGCAAAATGCACAAGATAAATGTCAAAAAATGAACGTGCAATACTAGTGGTTTAATTCTTTCAGAGTAGACTGTGTAWTATTATTGCCTTGAAGGTAGTGTGAGTCTTCCCCTTGACTCTAGTAGACCCTGAATTATGCCATATGTGTAGATCTTCCTGGTTGTTTTGGGAGGATGAAATTTGCTTTGCTTTGTAAGGAGAAMAGAATATTCCCATCAGACCAGAGGCCAGGTCTACTCGCCACTGTAGACATAGGTGCAGGCATTGCCTCTGCCGGCATTTCCCCTCCTCTTTCCAGATGTGTTATTGAAAGAACGTCTCTGTTGTGCTCCCTGTATTTCTTCTGATTCGGGCAATTCCTTTGGTCATCACTCAGTGGGAGCAGTAAAAAGAGCATTGGAGTTTTTGTGACAGTGCGCGGCACTCAGGACAGGGCAGGGTCTATCTCCAAACAGTGAAATACAGCACAGTGTCAGACAAGAATCTGTTGGCAGTCTTGCCATCCCAATGTCTTGAAAGAAGTATAATTTTCTAAAAAAAACTGAAAAAAGATTTGTTGGCTGTGAGTTATTTAAATAAGCAGAATCTTGTTAAAGCCTTTATCCAGGTTTCATACATGTTTTAGGGAATTCAGAAACCCAATAAAATCACAACTCCTTTTTCCCTATAGTCATAGTAAAATTTAACTAAAAGGAAGATGAAAAAACTTGTACCTGGGGAAGCTGTTGTCATTTTAAAAGAAAAGCAAAGAACTCTGTCTTATAACAGATCCTCTTTCTGGATGAACTAAATTTCCACAGCATGACAGGATTTCCCCACTATGTAAAAYGTTGGTCAACACCTTCTTTCAAACAGTGGAGTAGTAAAGTTGCTAATAAACAGATTGACTTCTGATGTACAAGAATAAAAAAGAAAAAGAAGAAACAGAACAAAAGGCGAGGTCTTCAATTAACAAAGAGGAATTGAGGCAGATGAAGTACTGAGTCAACATCCTTTGCCTCAATACTCSTAGGCTATGCACAGGCACTGTAACAGGGTAGATGAAGACTTATTTCATGTAAGGAAGGCTTACGGTGAGCATAAAGTCTCTGAAAGCATCTGAAATATTGTTTATATTGCTCCAGTTCACACTGGAGACTACTTCCACTCCTACCTAGGACAACAGTCATGATATCACATGACTAACGACACATCAACCACAAACAAGGTTGTAACCCCAATATTACAAGCCTGAGGCACCCACTACGGGCTGTTAAGACCTTACAGATAAATGCACATTTTAGATGRAAGACACACTTAAGAAAAACATTTCTCTTTTGTACAAACTTGTAATACCTAGGAAATATGACAACATATGCCTTTGTGAGTTACGTTCAAAATATTTATCACCAGTACGTGTAACACAGTTCAAAAGAAGGCAGAGGAAAGAGGCTATCCAATTCTCATAGGATCCCAAAGAGATCACAAGCTGACTTGGATTACAACTGTAGTGATTTTCACAGAAAATGCTGTACTTCAGCTGAAAGTAAAAAAAGGGAAATTACACAGATGCATGGACTTGTGCAGTAAAAGACGGGGAAAAGTCCCTGTGTTGGAAGATACTCTAAGTATAATAAATAGTTCCTGGAAGAAACCAAGGTCAACATTCTGCAAGGTAACTGCTTTTCAGCTGCTCACAACGTTATGCTATAAATTTAAATTTGAGAGGTCCAAATAAGATCTCACAACCATTAATGTTACTCCACTGACTTAGAGTCAACAGCTTTCTTAAACTGGTACATGTGAGTCAAAATCATGTTTGAAAGCAATTGCCCTTGCCTAAAGCTGAAAATAAATTCTACTGTAAAACAAATGTAATTATGTCTCTGCAGGAAGGAACACATCCAGAATGATCATGAAGTTGGTTGTAATCAATGACCTTTTCCGAAATACCTTGAACTCTTTCTTTTGTTGATGGGACTTTCTAAAAGTATACTGGGAGCCATAGGTTTCTGGCTTGTACCCATTTTAAACATTGCTTATCGCGCAGTGCTACAATTTGTTATCAGATGACCCTGTGCTCATATACAAACACAACCACTATCAGGCACAGACAGGCTATAATCTGGCAATAACTTTAAAAAACAGAAACAAACACAATATGTAGGAAATATTAATAAACTCAAGGAATTCTGGCAGAGAAGTCATCTACTAATAAGTATTTGGAGGGAAGTACAGTAAGACATGATAAAAGTTCACATTAATTCCAGTCTTATGCCCTATGACATAAACTATCCTAAATAGCTACTGTCACCTGAATTGCTCTCTTCAGAGCAGTTCAAAATCCTTTTGCCTTATCTAGCTTTCGAAAATGTGATAATTACCTTGTTTTATAGGATTCTACTGTGTTTAATGAGTTGATACACAGACATTTGTACAAAACCAGTCATTTATTTATAACCATTATTCTTGCTTTAGAAGAAAGGTCTTACAAGAAAGACTCTCCCTTTAGCAGATACCATACTAGCATACATTACAGGATAACTTTATAAAATTTCAGAATTCTCCAGTACCTGTTACAGGAACCAGATTTTTTAAAATCACTCCCATATAGCAAGATATGTAAAGTAGTCTAATTTCAGCAAYTACCAGCAACTACCATGGTTCATAATGTGTTTTATGTTCACAATCTCTCATAATACTGCCTTATCAAAAATGACACTTCATTGTACTAACCTTCAATAGAAAGTMAGTGAATCATTGTCTATTTACTCTAAAATGGGGATTATTTCCCTGCCTCATGAGAATATAATGAAAATAAAATCCAGGAATGACTATGCAGCTATCAGATACTTTAGTGATGGGTARTATATAACCAGCTGGATGGTTAAGAACAGAGAATCTAACTGCATGGTTCTTTTGTCAGCATAACCTCTGAAGAGTATGGTGACTTTTCATTAATTAAACAAATTGCCTGTATCAAAAAGACTCATTTATACTATTCATTGAAAGCTGTGCATGACTTTTTCAGGGGCATAGTATGCAAAATACAAAGGCCATAACATTCTAACTTAAGCTTATGTTGAAATGTTTTTTTGTGAATAACAATGTATTTGCCCAGATGCAAGTTCATCTTCCTTGGCCAGTGCATGAGTGAGCTTAAATTCCTCATTTTTCATCCCTTTCTGTCCATTCATCTGGCACAAACCAGGAGGAGGACCAAGCACACAGTCTTCTCATACTGTATCCAACATTGGGATCCAGAGGTCACAATACAACTACACAGCTAAAAGTCACAACTGGAAACTAGAGCAGGGCACAGTGATGGGACACATATGTTAAATACCTCGTCTGAGCAGACAGTGCATACATTTTATGTTACTCTTTAGATTGTTTTAAAAGATTATTGTATTATKTCCCTCTCCTTTTTTGGATCAAACCTTGCAACACATTCATGTTATATTACCAAAATAAAAATCCAGAAACTTTGGTTAGCAAGTGTGTGTGGCATTAATAAGGATCACTTAGGAATTATGCTTACCAAGTGTGGAAATAAATGGGATTCCATTTAAATGGTACTTGTTCTTTCTAACCTTATCCCTCAAGCTGATGCAAGAGTTCCTGGAAAACTTCAAGCTTTGACATTTTAGAGATAGGCTTACTTAAGTGAGCATGGAAGATTTTAATTTACTCAATACCATTTTTCTTTAATATGTGAGGCACATTCCTTTTTTTAAAGATCTCAGTAGTTTATTTGCAAAATTGGTTGAAAAGAATCAATATTGTTCCAAGAAGAGTCTGATTTTAGAGAATCCAAACTCTGGATTGACCATTCATCTGGGTATTTTGATACAGATACTCTTCTCTCATCATTACCATGACGTCAGTGATTACAATATTCCAACTGACTAATCAGGAAGGAGGCTATGCCTAAACTGGATGAGGTTATGACTCTAAAGTATTGTTATCTTTTTCTGCTAAGGAAAGATTGGTTGGGGAACTCCCACTCAGGAATTCTTTCTTTTGCCAGCTGAAGGGAGGTTGAGGTGCCAGTTCAATCTGCTTTATCACATACATTGGTAGATTGCACCCATGCTTAGGCTTTGAAATAAACCCACTCATTGTCTCTTGTTACCATATAATATTTGTATTTCAATAGCATCCACAAGTCTCATAGCACCTTTACAAATGTGGGAAAATACAGTTCTTCCCTAGAGATATTTATTATCAAATACGATCAAAAAGTGATATGGAAAAAGAAGGCAGACAGGAATATAATCCCGTTTACATACATGTATATGTGTGTGTGTATGCAGACAGACAGTTTTTATTAAAATCAACATGACCAAACTTAAGCATTCAAAATTACCAAGACCAAAAAATTAAGTGATAGGACTAGGATTCCCATGTAGAATAATTTACTGAAATCTCTTAATTAACTAATATTATTCAGCTGAATATGGGCTATAGAGAATTTGTATAAGGATAATTAAAAAAAATCAGAATGCCATCTGGGATGGTATGAGGTACATATAATATAAAAATAAGTATTTTTATCCAGCAAATCCAGCAAATTCAGCTCAAGAAAAAGTTATCAAATACCTGATAAGACTTGTTTTCCAAATAATCAAATTGATTTAATGGAAAATTAATTTTAAGAATTCAAATTTAAAACAATTATTTTATTAACATGCTACCATCCTTTAAGTATTTTCTGATTTTTTTTCCTGAGAGTGATATCAAGACAATCAATTCTCTAAAACCAATTAAATCTAATTRTCTTTTAAATTCAGAATAATGTTGATATATTCTAAGATGCCCCTAAAATTTACACTCATTTAATTAGATGATCTTAGAGAAGTTGATGCAGAGTTTTAATTGAACAAATTCTTCTTTCATTTATACCTAACACATTTATAGACTAACACATTTGACTTTAGTGCAGTCAATCCAATTTTTTCCTAATACAGATAAACATAGAAATTAGTCTTTTGACATTGCAAATCCCAGATTAAATTAACAAAATAATACTACAGATCTAAATTTTATTGAATATAAATTCCTCATTTAGGATCTTAAAATTGAGCCTACTTTATCTGAAATATAAGCTTCCAAGACAACACAGAAATCCACACATAAGCAGGGAGTATTAAGTAAGAACARAGTGGTAGTTATCACCTCTGTGTATGGTATTAAGGAAATAATTTTTCAAATATTATGTCCAGTTCTGATGATTACGCTTCAGGAAAATATATTAAACATTTGGACATAATTTTTAAAAGTACAGGAATAATTTGAGGTTGGAAACTAGACCTTGGAGAAAGGGACTAAAAAAGAATCTACTGAATTTTTCCAAGAGACAGTGAAGTATTTTGGCTACAAATATGTACAAAAGGAATACACTTCTGATGGTAGACAGTGCTTTAGTGTACCAAGAAAACCACAAGATGTTCCAATGATTGGAAACTGATGGAACCCAACATAGTTGGCATGCTTCCCTAATTTACCCATTGGAGTACGTGACATGGTGATATTCTGAATTCTTTATGATTGTAATCACGTTGAAAGCTGATGATGTTTAAGGTTTGTGAATGCCAGAGTTTGGACTAATGATCATCAATAGTGTCTTCTGACCCTAAAATATGATAATAAAATGGACTCTATATGCATGAGAAGTTCTGTAAAAAACATTTTTCTCCCTAAAAGTATATGAATAATATATTATTCTTACACTTAGATGTTGCTAACTTGTTCCACATGGCTTTGAGGCTAATTGGGCAGAGTATGAGGTGGACTACTCTCTTATCTTTAGCAGTGTTTTAATTTAAAATAATTATTCAAGTCTGCGCAGCTGGGTCYGGTCAACTTAAGTCAGTAGAATCATTCTTTTGACATGCCTACAGTCATATGAGGCATAAAGGCTTGTGGTATTGCACTTTTTAGTTCCTATGAAAGCATCAGGGAAAAACAGTATTGTGAGTGGAGAATTCTATTGCTGCACTGGGGGTGCAATTACACTAGATTTTGATGTACCACCTTCGTTTCTTTTACCTACTGAACTTTTGCAATATTCTCCTTTTAAGTGTTTAGATCAAGAAGACATATTCCTCAACTGATCTAAACTGACACAGGGCTGTTAAAGTTATTGCAATGTTGATTTCAGCATCCTGAGAGATGGATTCTCAGATTGCAGAAAAGTGAGCCTAAAAGAAAGAGGAGAGTTTTCCTTTCCCCTTTTCCTTTCTTTTTTTTATTCTTTTATCTATTTCAAATAACACATTTAAAAGAAAAAATAAGGATCAGTAGGGAATTACTGAGTGATCTGCAAATGACAGTTTTTTGAAAACGTAAAGGTAAGGATATTTCCATTTACAGAATTTAAATACATTCCAAGTGGCACAGCCAGTACAGTGTCAAGTTTTTTGCTGCGATAAGGCTAGAGGCAGGAAGCCATGAGAGGTCAGGAAGGAAGCACTATCAGGCCTGAGAGAGGACCAAACAGCAAAGGGAGCAGCAGAGCCTCTTGTATTTAGGCTATGTAACTACTGTGCTATTTTCCAAAGGTAAACAACTACAAGTGCAAAATCCTAGCTACTGTCCCTTTAAACTTACTGGRGAAAAAAAATAAATCCTCTTTGCTGTGTTTGCCTTTTGCTTCTAGCAGCTTTGTAAGGGGAAGAGGGAAGGAGAAGGCAACAGGGAAAGTACTATTTCACATAGCCATTTCTTCTGGGATGCAGACCAGTTTGTTTATAGCAGTTCAGCTTGGCCCTGGGCCCACCAAAGGAAATGGATTTGATACTGGTTTTGATCCATCATGCCAGAGCTGAATCCGAGTGGTTTAGTTTGCACTGGTATGTTTCCAAACATCACTTGTTTCCCAATATTCTTCTTACTGTCTTGTTCAGGGGATACCAAGTAGCCTAGAGTGGGCTAATGTCTTTCTTGGTCCCACTGTGAATTTCATAGGATTTTGCATGTTCCTCTGATTTAAAAAATCAGCATTTTCAAAAAATAAAAAAGGTATTCGGTCCAAATATTTCCCACTAGCTCTAGATTTAACTATGCATCCTTAAAGTCAGTCAGTGTAAAAATATATGGCCACATCCCAGTGGTGCTATGACTTTCAGGCATAGAGAGACTTCAATTTTGTTGCTACTATTTTATATATATAATTAAATGGAAGCCAAACAATTTACTATTGTATGAGGCYGTCTAAAAAATAAAAGGTGTAATCCAGTGCCCACTGACTTTAACGAAAGCAGGATATCAAAAATAGTGCCAGCTCCAAAAAACTGTCTAAAAATACAATTGCTTACAATAGTAAACTTGTGCACATGCTTTGGGATCTGGGCCCAACTAGGTGCAGAGGAACTCATTCCCAGTTAACTGGTGGGATTGCTCAACTGCACTCCTGTAAGTTATGGAATAACAACCAAGAAGCTTATCCAATCTACAACAAAAGCAAGAGCTGTAGTCTGGTTATTACAATTCTTTTTCTATAGGAAAAGCAGTGTCAGCAGCAAAGAGAAAAGTAAAGAACATAAACCCAACCTGACTCCTTAATTTTAAAAGTTTTTTTAAAWTTTTTTTTCCAACCATAGGACTATAATTAGTTTCCTGTTTTCTGGGGCCTCTTTTAGAGCAACTCAAACGAAGCCTTTCCATGAATAAGAGATTCATTAAAAGGAAATATGGAAACGTTTGAACTTTTCAATAAGTCCCAACCTTCTTGAGGAGGCTGCACTCAATTTGCTGCAATTTGCTTCTTCCATTAAATCCAGCAGTATTATCATAGACTGCTGGATTGTTTGTTTACTGTCAATCTAGTTTTCAAAGAAATGTAATGCAGGGGAAGGGAAATAGCTTCTTCTGAGGAGGTTACAACTGAGTAAAGCAGAGAACACAAGTCAGACAGCACATAGAAGGAGAGGAAGATTTTGTTGCGTATGCTTGGTTTTGGTAGGTTTTGGTAGTTTTTTTGACAACAGCTGCTTGTTGGTATTTTCACTAAGATTTCACTGATAGCCTTAAATTTGAGAAAGAATTYGGAGAAGTATTTGGGTTTAAAAAAGAAATTTAATTTGAAAATAAAGAGAGTTCTAAGGATCGGAGCAAAATGACAGATGGAAGGTATCATTGAGACAAGTAATAGAGAGGTGGGAAGTGTGAAGCTGGAATGCACTGGTGGAGGCAAAGGAGGTATCRTCCCTGCTGACATGCCTGGTCAAAACATGGAAGATAAATTCCTTTCTGAGTCCCTTCTCA
Organism: Oceanodroma leucorhoa; assembly: GCA_030449065.1. Classification (NCBI taxonomy): domain Eukaryota; kingdom Metazoa; phylum Chordata; class Aves; order Procellariiformes; genus Oceanodroma; species Oceanodroma leucorhoa. The sequence continues at coordinate 6,497,275 of JASVER010000019.1, forward strand.
GGCTGAAACACTTTGCCTTTGAATGCTTCCTCTGTTCAGTTAAAAAGCAAAAATGTCTTTCATCAGAAAAAGCCTTGACCAGTTCAATAAGACTGTAAACAAAAATTCAGTACTCAAGAAGACTGAAAATGCATCTCCAACACTGTATAATTTCATCCCTTTTAAGGGTCAAAGCTTATTCCTGCTGGAGAAAGGTGAAAATAAGTTCACTTTTGTAAAAATATATTACCTACCTGAGCTGCCAAGGTCAGTGAGACCTCTCCTGGGTTGAATAAGTACCGCTGGGGCAAAAGAACCAGACAGGGAGGTAGCTTTAACTTATAAACTACTTTCTACATTGCTAAACACACTARGGAGGAGAACATATAGAGCTAAAATCTACACGTTTTATAATCATGTGRTTCCATTACCTTAACTGTGTTTGTACAGAAGTAACAGAAAGGAGAGTTTGGTTCATGGCATGACACTTGTCTAAAAGGAGTTCTTTGTCGCTGCCACTAACAACAAACTTGTGCAACATTATTGTGTGACACTTCCATAATGGGAGAGTTAGTGGAGCCTGACAAAATCTGGCCAAATTTTACATCAGGTTTTGAGCAAAACTAGGACAATTTCTGGCACGATTTAGAGATTTTTATTAAATCGGAACTGATGCAAAAATGGGTTCATCGACCTAAAGCTCAAAATTAATTTTTACACTTACTTGAGCTTGAACATCAAAGTACAGTTTAAGAGTGGGCCAAAATAAATGAACTGAAAGGGTATCCACAAATCCTGCAAGTCAGAGCTAACAAGGCTTTTAAAAAGCTCTGCCAGCTATCATTTGCGATACATACAACTCTCTCCATGTACGTAGCAGCTCTATAAAGCTAATGTTAATATATAATGAAAAGAGCGACATTTTGTTTGCAGTAAGTGAGATGTTCAAAGGCATCAAGTTTAGCCTAATTTTTCATTCCTTAAATTAAATCTGACTGCTTTACCTGCCTTCTATGGGTACTTTTCTCTGTGTACAGGTAGCAGAGTCCTAGGCTACAGACAGAGACATACTCTGTACAAACCTACTCTGTGTCTGATTTGCCAAGCAGAGACAGTTCTTCTCAGTCGTGTCCACAAACGCATCCTTTTTCCTTTCCAAGTGGAGAGCTGAAAGACATTTTTCATAAGATTACATCCAGCAACAGGTACTCTAGAACATGTGCCATAATACAAGAGTATACCTGATTAAATGGTACATTGAAATGAAGTTCAAGTGACCAAACTGGAGGACAAATGAGGTGACCTTCCTGTAAAAAAGGAAAGATACTATGCTAACTATTTGGAGGGTACTTTAGAAATGTCTTAATAAAGAAGTTTATGCAAATGGAAATGTGCAAAATAAGTTTCATTGCATAAATTCTTTAGTCCAATGACTAAATACTATGGGTTCTTCCCTGATGTTCTCATTCTTGTCTCTCACCTTCCTAAAAGTCAAACGAAAGCTGATTTTCATGTTTTGAATCATAGCTATTGGAATTCTTTTGCAAAAAACATTTTCAGACCAGCTACAACTATTTTCCTCCTCCCTCTTCTGTGCTGTTACAGAAATGGTTTGAAAAATATGCCATACTTCACTTACAGAACCAGAAGAAATCTCAGCTAAAAATGTAATTTTTAAAAATCTGAACAGCTCGATTAAGCATTATAATTCCCCTGTTTAAGACCTTGTCAGAGGTGCTGTAGTGGATACGGTGGTGGCAATTTAAGGTATGACAACAGTTTGCCTCTCCTGTCTGTCTGCCAGAGATTACTATCCCCAGACCATGTACCCACCCTTTAGCAATTCCAATTTATAGAATCTTAGCTGAAACAGCTGAGAAGGCTGATGCACACCACTGTATTGTACTATGAATTAGAAAGGCTGAGGTGCAGGCGCACATCCCTTCTGCTACCTGCCACAGGTGCTAACCTCTGTAGGTGTTAATCCACCAAGGTTAAGTCTACCACAGCCCATAAACCTGAGCTTTTCCAGAAAGTATGAAATACTGAATGATCTTCCATTCCCAGAGTGGCTTCTACTCTCCTCTAGTTTACTGCAGAAGATTAAATCCCCTTTCCTTCTGCATGAAGACCGGMGTTGGCTGAATGAGGGGTATAAAACTGTATGGTGAAAGATTTAGAGGGTAGGTTGTTTGCCATTAGAATTTGGTTTGGAATTTTAAGGAGCTTTCAGGAGACTTAGCAGATAAAGATCTGAAGCCACAAAATTCCTCCRGGCATTTCTTCATCCCACTATCCACTACCTGAGGCAGTAACACCATCTCCTGTGTCTGCTGGCTACTTCTAAGCAAAAGGGCTCCTTAATCTGTTCTTAAATGCTTTTGTCATCAAATTGCTTTGTGTTTTGAAGTGAAGTGAAATTCAGTGCTTGAGAAAAGTGCAAGGATGTTGATATACTGGAAACTGTAGTAACAAAATAAATAACATTCACAAACTTTCCATGAGGAAGTGAAAATGAAGTCRTTATGAATCATTCTAGCATCAGCTATGTTACCTGCCCTCCCCACTCAAMGAAAGACCAAGATTGCACTGTGGAGTGTGAGGTGCCCAGTGAGAAACTAACTTTTCACTCTAATTTTCTGCAAGGATGCTTGGATTACCTTACTTTTTGACAAGAGSAGAAGAAACTGTACACCGGCAGAGTCACCAAATTTTCCCAGCCTCTTACACACCCCAGGGACTACTCTTCCTGTCTGCAGCCTGAACTCATGTTTTTGACACCTCTTCAAAAACACTGTTTTCACAACATACCAAAGACCATCATATTTGAATATTGCAAGCCATGGGAGGTAAGAAAAGGATACATTGAGCTGAGAGTTCCTTACAGAAAAGGCCATGGTAACTGCTCTCTTTCTGATAGTACAGGGTCCCCCATTGAACTAACCTTGGTAATGTAACACTGGAGGACTTTTAGGCAGGTAGGCCCTATGAGGCTGTTCAACTTCACACCTTAAAATTTCAATTAGTTCAGTAAACAGCTGGTGCAGATCACAGACAGTCACAAACACCTGGAAAACCAGGCTACAACATTCTGCATGAGATTCATGTCCTAAGCAGGCTTAATTTTAGCCAAATGTTGAATATGGACCGTATTTGATGGTCCCATGTTCATCAGTGGGTATGATACATGGAATCACTGTCCATCTGAAATGGGCCACCATTTCTGTGATTTGGGTAGACAGGTAATAGAAAAAGGGATTGTTTTTCCTGGTTTTTTTTTTTGTTTGTTTTTGTAAAAAGCTGAAAAAGAATGATATTGTGATAAACTGTAACAAATGTTAGAGTAAATGAGCAGAGGTCAGTTTAATTTGGAAAAGTTCCTCTGATCCTTTTGATGAAGTCACAGATATCTTTTTGTCATTCATCCCCTAGTTTCAGCCCAAGAAAAAGAAAGGCAGTTTACTGCCTTACCTATGCTTGATAAGACAAAAATAGAAATTTAGRTACCATAAGATAGCACTGGATGTAGAAGACTGATGAATGCTGCAGCTGAAATCTGTTGGTAGAAAAGCAGCTGTTAGTCACACCCTCCTGGGATGTCTAAGCAAGTAGGTAAGTAAGAAAGCCAGTTATGGAAGTATCATCCCTCATTCCAACCAGCAATAACAGACAGGCATGTGGACCATGTCTCATGATTCTGAGTATAAAAAAGCAACTAATCTACCTAATGATACCTGTGTGACCATCTTGGGAGAAGTCCTACTTCCTGGAAGTCACCTTAYTTTTGTTATTCTCTTAGTACATAATTATGAGTGAAGCTCAAATATTCCCCATTCATACCAAGATTTTCACATGGGAACACAAGACATCATCCCTTTTTTTGTTGTTTGGTACTGAGTTATTTACTGTGATATATTCCTGAGAACTTTAACAGGAAAGAACAGTAGCTGACATCTGGCAGAAATATAGACAGTTATGTAGATTATAAACAGAATGATCTATCACTTTTAGCAAATATATACCAGAACAAAAGACATTAAGTAGTAGCCTAAATGGCAAAACATAGATGGCAGGAAGAGATCAAAGAAATCCCACTCTTTGCTATATGAATAGAATAGGTGAAATTACTATACAAGGAAGAGTCTTATATAAAATTAGCATTGATATGTTTATCCTTGTTTTGAATACTGCTTTGTTTGAACTGAGAAAAAAATCATAAAGCAGCCAACAGTGCTCAAGAGTGGGTATCCTTTATTGCTGTATTATGTTTTCAGGAAAGATTGATTTCCACCCTCTCCTTTTCTTAACCCCTGCCATTAAACATAAAGGTTTCTTCTACTAACACATTTTTATTCATTTGAAAGCATTGAATAGAAACATTATATAGAAGTTTGAGCTAAAATAGATGGACAAAAGCATTTCCTTCTTAAAAAGCACATTAAACCCCACATTTTAATAGAGCACTATATGCTCTATTGAAAAAAAAGATAACTGAAAGCTAATGCTTTCACATCAGTAAGAGCAGATAAGCTATATTTAGGCAGCTGTGGGGTTCTTCGGGGTGGCAGAGGCTGCAGTGCTGATGGGTTTGCACAGTCCTGCAGCCACTCCCAACTCACACGACCAGCGACACGTGCTGCAGTAAGCGGTGCTAATGGGGGTGAGGGCTCCAGCCCCCATGGCTCTTCTGGGAAACCTTTCCTGGGACTTCCTCAATTTATTCTCTGCTAAAACGTCTATAATTTTTAAGGTCCTACTTATGAGTTGAACGGTCCAAAATCAGGAATTTTGTGAATATACCACTAAAATACACAAATATCATAGAACTGTCTTATTTCATCTCTCCTAACAGTGCTCCCAGATAGGATTTCTTCACCTACTTTTTTCTGGATATCATCAGTGTAAACCCAGCTGTTAGAACAACAGAAAAGTCTCAGTCCAGAAACTGTAACCAGGGTGACTAAACTCTATGACGTTCATTAGACAAACTTTGTTACAGGAGCAGTTGTAATCAGATGGATGCTATTACTTGATACCTGAAGGCTGCATTTCAAACATCAGCAACCAGTTCTGCTGYTCTCATAGCACTAACACACTGGCACTTAATAAAAGTTACTGTTGATACAAGATATTATTCCTGTTTGGCTGTGCCTTTGTGCCAGAGTAGTCCTATAGGACCAGTGAAACAGAATATATGTGGATGCCTCAGATATTTCAATAGAGGATCCAGCCTAAACTGTTGGCAAATATGGTTTTGAACAAAATTGGCTGATTTTTTACTGAAGTAGGTATGATACACTTATATAACCCAGTTAACATTGGGGAAGTAGTAGCCTGCCGCAAAGAGTCAGAATAGGTAATGTAGGGCCATGAATTCTTCAGCTTGATTCACTGGAATATCTATGTCAATGTTTTAGTTGGCCAAGCTTTAGTTCTGACTTAGTTTTTCTGTGTGAAATTGTTTCAACAGAGAAGTTGTGAAAATGTTAAGAGTAGTGCAATGAAAGAGTCCAGTCACAGTATTCTCTATCAGACAAAACTAAGGACCATACTAGAAACTTTGCTTAAAAAAACCTCAAGATCAAACATGAAAATCATGAGAATGTGATAAAATCGCTTCAGTACATCTGACTGCAAGTCATGAAGACAATAAATACTGGCCTCCTACAACTTATTTTAGATGACTCTCAGATAAGATTGACAAGGATTYTATTTCTTTACTCTGAAGGATCTTATTTTACGGTGTCTTAAAACCCATATATGTGGGGTCTTGCTGTATGAAGGAAGGTCACCTCACCTTAGTAAGATTGACAATACCATTTCAAAATGCTACATGAACAGTTGATAAGATGAGCAGATTGTGTTTCAGTGGCTTTTATGTCTGGTGTAAGAGGATTTCACTAATGAAAGCAAAATGATTAGCTCCTCCATATTTTCCTGATACGCAAAGTATAACAAAAGCAAGTTGGATAAAGCATCACAGAATGTATTTGTTAATTTGCAGTAGGGACAAACTGAATCAAATCAATAGTCTACCTAACCCAGCATGGTAGTACTTGTAAAAGGCAGGTATTACGGTTTGAGCAGACACTTTTAAGAAGCCCTGAAAGATCCAGTTATAGAAAAATATACCCAAGGGAAAGCCCCTTACTAATTGCATTCAGCATAAAGTTGCCTTCTCTTTGGAGGCAGCAGAGTTCGGATATCTTTCAAGCCCCTGGGATTTGCTGTTCTTTTAATTATCCACTATCTGCATTATTTAATTTATCTGTAAAGAATGACTGACACTTTTTAATGCATTATGCTGTGTTCTGTGGTTCAGTAAAAATGATATGTGCCAGTAACTTTTATCAACAGTTGTTTAGAAATTTTCTATCACTTGTGACAGAATATACAGATTTATGGATACTAAAGCATTTCACAAGAATGTCAATACTGTATTTTTAAAAAGTGAAGTACTTTGATCTCATGAGAACTTTTGTGCCTTTCCGTTCAGATACTTCATCAAATAGTTTTGKTTTTTTTTAACAATATTATACAATACAAATAAAAATAAGGACTTGACTAAAACTTGGGGTTTTTTTCAAAACGTAATAAGAAATGTCCAAACTTCCTCTCTTGCACAAAATTAGAATTTTTGCTCCAGGCCAGATATGGTTCTTGCTATTATATGTTTTATATATGCTATTATATATATTAGCTATATATTGCTATTATATGTTTTATGAGAGAACTGGGGTTGTTTAGCCTGGAGAAAAGGAGGCTGAGGGGAGACCTTATCGCTCTCTACAACTACCTGAAAGGAGGCTGTAGCGAGGTGGGCGTTGGTCTCTTCTCCCAAGTAACAAGCGATAGGACGAGAGGAAATGGCCTCAAGTTGCGCCAGGGGAGGTTTAGATTGGATATTAGGAAAAATTTCTTCACCGAAAGGGTAGTCAGGCATTGGAACAGGCTGCCCAGGGAAGTGGTGGAGTCACCATCCCTGGAAGTGTTCAAAAAACGTGTGGATGTGGCACTTCGGGACATGGTTTAGTGGGCATGGTGGTATTGGGTCGATGGTTGACTTGATGATCTTAGAGGTCTTTTCCAACCTTAATGATTCTATGATTCTATAGTAAGGCCTATAGGCCAGCCCCAATTTACAGGGACCTATATATGTATACGTAACCTACTTCAGGTGTTGAATTAGGTTGGATGACAGCCTCCCTAGGCTCCCTATGTTATCGATTCCTTCCGGGGGCCATCCAGAGCAGGTGCTTGGAAGTAGATTGTGTGAACATCTCCTAAAGAAACCGGTTCTGGCCTCCACCTCACAAAAAACCTTATAGTCTATGGAAGGAAATTCTGGACAGTATATTCTGTAAAAATAGTCAAATCTTAGCATATTATAAGGTCTTTGGAAACTTTCTTCTTTCTTATCTCTAGCTGTGTAAGTTTGCTAATTTTTTTTTTTTTTTTCTGCAGAGGTCTTTTAGTCCTTGGCTGCCAGCCACAGTAAAACAGCTGAACGTGTTGCTATCAACAACTTCAGCTGTATTTCCATCCTAGAAATAATTTCTTTCCTGACTCAGGTGGCAATTCAACCACAGGATAACAGGAAAATGAACTTGTGCTTCCAAAAGAGTATAAAACTTGTGACATTCACGCTTCCGCAAGCAGTCTGACCTGAAGTGCAGAGTCTTGCACTTCAGTTTTAAAACCAAAAGGCTCAGAAGGTGCCCAGTCAAGTCCACTGTCTTTAAACAAAATTAAATCTTTAACCACCTGAGGCCTTCTTCCTGTCTTAACAGTGATAGCAATACTGATCAGTATACAGCTTCCTTTTAGTAAAAATTAATGTGACTATCAGAATATATGAAAAGTTATTAATGAAAAGTAAGTCTTTTGAGGAAAAATGTTCCATTGTCCAAGTTGAGAGCAACACATTAGTTTGAATGCAAGTATGACTGGACATTTGGTATTAAATTCACTGTTTATTCATCACCACCAGCAGTTCCTATCTTATGAAATTTGGGATTAATAATACTCATCCCAGACCAGCAAGCCTATCCTACAAAAGTGTTATCCTCCAGCATCCCTGAACTCAAATCATCAGTGCATTTAGAGAAAGAAGACGAGCAACTAAGGAATAAGTGGCACCAAAAACTCTCCCCCAAGATGAACTGAAAATGGAATATAATTTTTAGTAATGTATCCATGATTTTGGTTGCTTTTTCAAACCCTAGAATTTCAAATTCTGCTTAAAATAACTATACAGACACTACTTCTGTTTAAAAAGATGTATAAATATTACCTCTGAAGAGCAGGTGTCAACTTCTAAAAGATTACCTAATTGCCAAACTTTCAGGTTTTTAATTTCAAAAGTATTGTCTTTATAAATTAAGAAGAACGGCTGGTCCCCACTGTGTAGATGTTTAATTTCATCAGTTAGTCAGAGATGAACTAAGAAGRGAATTTAAATAACGATTAGAAATCTCCATGCTGTTTTGAACAAGATTCATTGGCATCTATTCCACACAGCTGTTTTCTCAAAAAGCCTTGCTAGYATATGCAGATATTCCTTATTATTTCTGTTAAAACAGAATGTTGGTATATGACTGCCCCTAAAGGACACAGTTTTAACAGCACTGAACTCATTTATCTTTTTCATATGACCATTAATTGTAAAATTGTATTCAAATATGCTCTAGAATGACTAGACAGTTTTGTCAGGTACCCCTAACTTCTATTTATCAAATAACCAGTTTTATCTAAAGAAAAATTACTTATTTTCTTAATGGATGAATTTTCAACATTTACCATAAAACTTCTAAGTTCAGGTTTGTATGCCTAGTTCTGCTTGGGCTAAACAGGCATTTAGCTTCATAACTTTTTACTAAGGAACAAAGAAAATAGGACTACTACAGACCCCTAGGGTCACTGAGGACAGGCGCCTGCTCTTAAAGGGTGTGATTCACCTCATTAAATTTAGTCATCTGAGGATAGTTACCTACTCCAAGTTTCCCTGTAGCAAAGAGGAGATTCACTCCCCCAATTTAGACACCTACCTTAGTCTCAGCCTGAGACACAGATTATCTCTGGATGTAGAAGGACTATTAAGCTTCAGAAATTTCTGATGAAGTAGATTTTCTTTTTCCCTTACACGAAGTCTTAGGGCCTTTTTCAGGGTCCAGCCCATGACAAAGGCTAGGCATTAGGGAGATGGCGTGGTAATTAGAAAACAGGCAGGTGAGAGAGAAAAGGGCTGCAGAAATGGAAACAGTAGCATACAACTCTGTAGGGATAGGGTCCCTACTAAAAATAGGCCAATAAACATACCAATTCATACAGCCAGAAAACAAACAAGATAYCACGCATATAAGGGATTTCTCCTGGAAGTTTTGTGTGTCTGAAAGATTGCCTGTTTTTTCAACTTCTTTAGTTGTCCTAATAAAAAATATTCCCTCTATAAGTTTTTACTCTTACTGCCTTAATCTGTGAATGCTGTAGGGAAGATGATAGTGAAAATATACGATTCTTTATAGATTTTTTTTTTTTTTTTTACTTTTCCCTGTGTTATTTTATGGAATAGCTCTAAATATAACAGTTATCAAGACAAGATTATGATCTCTTGAATTCTGCAGAAATTTAATTTTATGTTTTATAAGCACAATAATATTAATCTTGGTGTACTCCTATTTAGACCCTTCTGCTTATCTAAAATTGTMTCTCCATTTACAGTTGGAAAATACACAGTTAATTTTTAGTCAAGCCATTGTATCTTGTTGTCATCTGTGGAAGTATTCACATCGAGCAACCTGAAGTCCTTCAGCTACTCTCTATAAATTCCCTCTGCAGAAGTAGACGGGCTGCTCCAGAGGACAACTCAGAGCACTGCGTTACATTTCTAATTTACATAATTCTGTAGCAGAATCTCTCTCCCTGAATATAAAGCAAGTCTGAGGAGATTAGCTAGCAGGTAAGAAACCTTAATTAGATGCCTAAAACTGGATAGTGTGAATGTTCTTCCAGCTATTAAATAGATAGCATGAACAGCTTTAAATACCATCAGGAAAGACATTTCAGTAGCTAGTCTAATTTGTAGTGACAATGCTGTCATCGCAGCGGTAAAGCTATGAGACAGACAAGGTTTTCACAGAGATTTAATAACCTTATATTATTAAGCCATCTGATACAACTGGGCGAAAAGGAGACAAATTTTTGAGCCAATGAACTCTTCAAATATATTGAAATTGCAAAGATTTTCTGGCTGGAAGCCACTTACACAAGTTCAAGGGGAGCCTGAGAAAGCCAGAGGAAGAGAAATTCATAAAGGGTTACTACCTACGTAGAAACCACGTCTAGCTCAGGAAATCCCAGAGCTTCAGATGTTTGAAGGCTGGGAGAGCATTCAGGAAAATAAGATATATGCTTGCCCTGTTCTTATAGTTCCCGTTGGCATCTGCTCTTGGCCACTGCCAGAAATGGGATACTGTGCTAAGCAGACCTTGGTCTGACCTACAACCGCCACTGTTACAGACATATTTATGTTTTTAAGAAATAAAGCATAGAAATGAATGATAGTTTCATTTAAAAAAAACCAAAAGGCACTAGATACATTTTACAGTTGAAAAACATTTTCCAGGTGACATTTCAGAGAACTCATTTGTCTCTGCATGCATATAACATTGATAATTCTTCTTTCTGTGAAATAAATTACTTTTTGCCGTATCTCAAGAAATACCTTGTTAATAAAAAGCAATAGATTTAGTTCAGGAGATACATTAATGAAAGGCATAACATTTTCTGGTGAGGGACTCATACATCAAAATTCTGTTTACTAGCAAGTACTTCAAAGCCTTTAGTATGCATCCTCACCCTAATTTAGCTTGCTAGTCCTCTAAAAACTGTAGGAGATGAAAGCAAAGCTAATCCACAATCCACTCACCTTCCTGGTTATACATGCAGCACCAATACAATGCCTTCTTGATTAGAAGTGAATCAGGTACCCAGTGCAAGGAGAAACCACCAATAGAAAAGATGTAGATTACTATTGTTTTAGTTAGGAATGGACATCCTCTCAAGCCTAATCTATGTAGTGCTATCAGGTGCTAAAATATTCTCTCTGACAGTACAGCAGCAAACAAACAGGGTCTTTATTGTACTGCTCCAAAGTATCTCAGATTCACTTGTGATCACATGCTGTTACAAGAGGAATGTGAAACAACAACATCACAGCCCTGGTGAACACATTCACAAGATTCACCTGTCAAGAGGACAGCGGGCGTGCTTCATTGAAAGGCAGGGATGATAGCTCATTTCCTTGTTTTGTCTTGTTTGCAGAAAACAGGACCGTTTGAGGGGCCTGCAGCTGAAGAGGGAGAGAGGGTAAAGAAATCTGTTTCTTGAGACCTAATAGCATTTTAATGTATGATCAAAACACAAGACACCACTAGCCTTAATGTCACTAAATTATTCTCTGGTTGGTCTGTAGTTTAGCCTAGCTGAGAGCATGAGCTATGTAATGATAGCCTTATAACTCCATATAAGCACAGTGCTACCTGAAAAATGTATTGAAGGCATTCAACTATTGTAAACTGGAGAAACTAGGACAAGAGCTGTGCTCAGTGATATCAGCTATGGGTTTGGCATGAAATCTTTATCACTTCCTTTTGAACTATCTAATTCCTTAACTAGAATTTCAAAGGGATTTTTTTTTAATATGAAGCCATGCTTGAAGCACAGAAAAGCACTGTCTTTGCACTGACTGTACTCTACCTGCAAAAGTCAGTAGAGAACAACTATGAAAATAATTCCTCTTTAGGAACCGGTAGCTACTGTGAACCCTAGCAGAAACCAATTGGCCCAGACAGTCCTCTTACCTCCAGATATTACCTTCAGAGGAAGAGGGACTGMAGACTTGGGTCACAGACATTTAAGCAATGTCTTCATTGCCATAATAATTATTAATATCTACTTGCTGTGTTGTTATGAAATCCATCMGGAGACCAGGCCTAATAGATTGTATCTCTTCAGGCTGGAGAGGAGAAGGCTGAGGGAGATGTGATTGAGATCTTCGTGAAGATGGTGGATAAGGTGCATGCGATGAAGGTGAAATTGTTAATCACCAGATCTGCAGTAGCAGAATGAGAGGAAACTTATTGAAACTATTAGAAAATGGGTTTAAAAGAGGTAAAGTATCTCTTTGCACAGCAGGTAGTAAACTTTGGGAATTTGCTGCCATAGGAGTCAGTAGAGGCAGGCAATGGCAGCAGGCTCGAAAAGGGGTTAGACAAATTCACAGGAAACAGGCCATAAACAGGTTCTGAAGAGAACAGATAGGGACATGCCCCCGACATCTTTCATACAACAACCGTGGTTGTTGGGAGGTGTAAGGGGAAAGCACCACAGAATGTGGCTGGGCTTGCAGGCCTTTCTCCAAACAGCATCTCCTGTTGTCCCCTTGGAGACAGACTGTGGATACAGACCATGCTGTGACCCTGTAGGGCATTTCTCATGTTATGTTATGAGGACTAAATAGGAGATTCTTCAGTCAGTGAATCTTCCTTCCTCTCAGTTTAAACCATGAGTCTCAGACATATAGGAAAAGTATGATATCCATCAGCTAGCTTTGCCTTCTACGCTACCCTCAAAAGAGGATGCACTCGTGCTTAATCTTAAACACCACAAGGAATTCTGTTGATTTCAGTGAGACCGGTCTCACAGGCTTGAAGTTTAGCACACGTGTAGCTGAAGTACCTGGTATTCAATTCTTCTGTGAAACAGAGAGAACCGAGGAATTCAAATYAGAAAGATAACAGATAAAAACACAATGGATGAACAAACTAAAATGTCATTAATTGCTTCCTATTACAAGTAGTCCATCACTTCCCTTAGTTGATGTCTCTCTCCTTTTCTTCCATATTTTATCTTCACTTGTTAGTGAAGTAAGTAAAAGCTTGCCCTTATGTCTCTGTCCTTTCTCTCCTTTTCTTTCTAACCTTTCATTCATCCTTTCCCTACTCATACCAGCATAGTTACAGGGCTAAGGGTATTAAGACCTTAAATGGAACTGGCTTTGGAGAACTTCCATAGGGCCTCTGGATCTCCATCAATGAAGAAAGTACATAGAAATTCTTACTGTTCTAAAGGTGCTCATTGCAGTGCTCACAATGCGCTTTTGAGGTGCTTGCATGGAAATACTATGTAAGCTCCATGACTWTTACTGAAGTCCAGAATACACAGAGGATAAAGATGGGTTGCCAAGCTCAGCAGCAACAYGGTGGTTATTTGTTGTCACTTTTTGCTTGCCCTTTCTGGGTTTTAAAGTTACTGATATTTAATTCAGACTACTAGGGGCTGAAATGTCTTTCAAACATGCCACATAGGATGTGGGCATGGATCCACCCAGAATCCTGCCTCTGAAAGGGAGTGAGCACCAAATGCTTTAAATAATAGTGAAAGAAACCCCAATTGCTCCCGGTGTATACACCAGAAAGAGTTTCCACTTAAACCCCTAAATTAGAGGTAGTCTATGGAATGTTTGCATCCCTTGTAGAGAAACATGATCATATTTTTTGTATAAATGGCTGATTTTTTTTGACATATAGGAACAAAAAGATGAAGAGAAAGTAATGATTTCTCACATTGTCTAGCTAAGATTTGCTGACTGATAAAATAAGCAGGAAGGTGAAAGGAGAAGACATGCATGCCTGCTGTTAAAGAAAAGCCTATTTGCACATAATGCTCTGGAGAAATTATTGAACATTTCATCCACGTAAAATACAAGTCCTGTCACTCTGCCAGGGTCAGTGAGACCTGGACTAATCTACTGAGTCAGTTCTAGTTATGCAAGTTAAACGGTTTAGTGGTTGCTTTAATTAGGAACCCCATTTTGTTTACAAACTCTCAAGAAATTGTAGCAAAGAATGTTCCATGCCCATGCTTACCAGCCCCAGTCCTTCTCCTAACCCTCATGCCTCCATAAAGGGTTTCTTTGCCTCCTTCTATCCATGCCTGGCAAGCTGCCAGAAACACATTCCAGCGTGTAACAAACATAGATGTCGCAGCATAAAAGTGAGATGTAGCACAAAGCATCTCTTCTGTGAGAATCCCACGTAGAAGGACAAGGAAGGCTAAGAAATTATTGGCACTGTAAAAAAAACAACAGGAATTTAAATTAAAGAACAATAAAAAAAATTATTCACATTTTCCTACATCTGTTAACAACATCGCTGCAAATGTTTTCATTGTGACATCAATCGTCCTTCACATAATACTCTTTTCTCGTTCTTATCTCACAAACATATCCGCACCTTCTTCCATGCTGCTCTTTCTAGCAGATAGGAATGACCTTCCACAATCTATTTGTCCAGTTTCACCCTTACCTGACACAAACCCTGGCCAAAGGAACTTTTTTACAACATTGCTTCATTAAAGTTCTGTGCATACTGAGGACAGAAACTCATCAAACAACCCAAACACTAGGATGGCCAAACCTAATCTTATTCCCATACCACAATTTCATCCCCACCGCTTGACTCTTGAGGCTGTTTCTTCTGCCATTTGTACCACTGTACACTGGCAATAACTTAACTAAAGCCAGTGGGCCCAGACCCCCGCTGGCTGTGAGTGCATATAATATAATAATCCTCAGTAGGGACTTGTTGATTTTCTCCAGCTTTGCCTGTCAAGTTCATCATTTATGAGGGATGCATGCATTCAGTGGGGCTGGGATCATCTTCCACACATCCCGTGAGTCATGTAGCATGTTTGTAAGTGCTGTCATCAGCAAACAGCAGTAAAAAGTAGCATCTCTCACACTAGGCACAGGTATACACAGCCAACTCAATATTTCTCAGACTCATTGAATTTTGCTGTTCTGAAATAGAAGGCAAAGCCATGACCATTCCTGTTATAGCAAGGAGGAAATGTGGAAGGGTCAAGTCTAGAACAGGCAAGAGGAGCCCTGAAGATTTTGGCTAGCCATTCTGCTTCTGCAAGAGGCCCTCTTTGCTGCCACTGGCCTGTGGACACAAAACCCTCTCTTGGGTAAAGGAGCAGCAACTGCTTCCAGTTTGGTCTTCTACAGGTCCAGTACAAGCAAAGAAAACATTGCATATATGGTCACTCTTCTGCCTTAGCAGTTGCCTGCCTTGTTTTTACCTAGAGCTAGCTCTAGCTATACAACTTTTTCCAAAGTATATAAAGGAGATAGCTTTGACTTTCTACTTATTTGAACAAAACTTGTAGAGAAACGGGGTTTCRATGGAAATTGGTTTTACTAATTCAGATACAGCTAAGTCCCCCCTCCCCAGAACCCATACTTCTCAGAAACTTTCAGGAAAATGATAGACAAGAGGAGTCTCCCAGTTGTCACTTTCAGAGATCCCGGTGAATCTCTCAAGATAACCTGAGGTGGACCAGAAGGTTTCCATATACACATTGGAAAGCTGTCTTGCTAAAACAGGACTTTGGAGAATTGCAATGAAAACGACTTTGTGACCTGACTGAGTGCTCTGCCAAGGGAGGCAACTACACTTAGCACTATGCCAGGTGGCCATGATGAAGCGACCAGCCAAACTGCAGTTTTGACCAACTAATACCATGGTYAGCCGTGTAATTTTCTAGTTTGTAAACATGCCTAATGAATCAGGAGAATGACCCTCCAAGATGTACTGAAATCCAAGGGAAAATACGACAAAATTTGGGCTGCAGCAGGACCAGACATCCTGTTCAGAGAAGTTGTTCTTCTGTGCAGCTTCCTTTCCCCACTTCCTCTTGGCTCCTAGTCCTGTCCTCAGGTCATTAGGCCACATCACTTCCCTGTTGTTAGCAGGTTATAAATACTGAGACAGATAGGTACTGACATGATACTGATAGCAGTTTGATAGCAACAGGTCTACATTATCAGCTATATCACTTGCCTAAAAGCTAATAGATATTTACTGGGTCCCCCTTGCTGCTAAGTACCAGTTGCAAATTTACACCCCCCTTCCTGCAAGCCTAAAAGGTTTTTCTCCTGTTAATATTCACTCAGCTTTGTGATTTTTCCTACATGGCTGAAACATAACACTGCGCAGAACACGTAAAGATCTGGTCCCCCACAAAAAGTATTTGATCAGTTTTTTAAAAAAGGTACATTTAAAAAACCCAGACAAATAGTGCAGCATGTTTTATCACTGGTTAATATCGGATTCTTAAATCAAAGCACTGGCGATCAATAGTGAAGTACCTAACTCTTAGCTTTATTGATTATGTCTACACAGACTTAATTCACAGGTTAACCATGCTGGCTCCCCAGATCTCCTCTTTGCTGAACCCAGACATAGCTTGCACAGAGTGGAAAGTATCTTCCTATCACACYCTTGCTCTTTAAGCTGATTAATCCAATCTAAATCCATGTTGGCAAGTGCTAGACAGTTTGGTGGTGGTGTAGCCAGGGAGAAAAAAGTTTCTCAGTCTGAGTGGGGTTTTCAGCACATACCACAAAGAAACATGCTCTCATTTCTGTCACATAAAAAATCACTGATGAACTGATACTGTCAGGTGTTCTCAGATCTCCTTGTAAATTTGCCTGAATTATTTAGTTTTTTCCCTCAAAACAGAAATTATTCTTTTTTAAATTGAAAACGATCACAACATCAACAAACCTCCCATCAATAAACCATAAATTTCAGGCAAATCTCTCTGTGTGATGAAGAGAAAAATGCCAATGAAGGAACAGATTTCAGAGGACATGGTTTGAACATTGCCTCTTAATTTGCAAGAGTCCAGTCAGCAAGATGTCATCCAGCTGACTGAAAAAGTGAAGATATAATGTGTGTTAAAATCAGGCTCTTGGCAAACTCTTTTCGGTACCTTCTTCTCTGAGAACATGCTCTGTAACAGCCAGTAGGGATTTTGTCATCAATTTGGGGTAGTGAGAGAAAATTTCTGCTGTGCAGAAGTCTGTGGGAGCAAAGGATTTGAGTGAAGAGAAGGAAGAGGATGGGAACAGCCATTCAGCAGCACATCAGTGTATCTTCTCACAGCTGTGCCAACCAGGGCAAGGAGGGGAAAGATGAAGAAAAATTTCTCCCAGGCTCAGGTCTTAGCCTGCACTTGTAAAGGGCTTGGGGTGGTGGGGGGCTGCTTCTCTTAGTGTATTGTACAGCTTTCTGGAGTAGGTTTGCTGGATGTTCAGCTGAGGAGAAGGAAAAGAGTATGAATTTGCAGCCTTACAGACCGTACTCACTGCTCATACGCACTGACCATGTTGGTTTTACTACCCTTGTCAGATTTCTGAGACTGCAGGTATGACATTAGTTTCTACCACATGCAGGATTACCCCAGCACTTACATTTTCACTTTGTGTAAGCAGCATTCAGCACCACAGTGTAACAACTTCAGAGCCACAGCAAAGAAGGATGTAGCAGTCGACCAACACTACAGCTAAAGACACTAGGATCCTGGCTTAACTCCGAATGAGGGTGACCGTAAAAAAAAAYTATTGAAAATCTCAAAAATCTCACAGCCTGGCTTTGTTGAGAGCTATCGACTACCTGAGCACAAGGCCAGTTCGCAGGCCCATCCTATACCCTGTACCGGTTCGCAAACCTTGGTTCAGGCATTTCTCCAATGCTATCAGGGAGGGGAGAGTCCTGCTGACTCTCCATACATCACATTATATCTCCCACCTGAGCAATGTTAGGCATTCTTAGTTTCTGTATCCAATAATATCTTATTTGAGATTGGCATATTGAGCTGTTGTATGAACACTATTCATCCCTTCCAGGTGATGACCTACATGATTTTTAAGATATCAAGTAAATTATAGATTTCATTTCAGAAACTGCCCAAATTTAAAAATAGATGTTGAAAACCATCTGCAGAATCGTAAACCTTGTTGTTGCTATCACATGCTCTATAGATTGTTTACCCCACTGGAGGTGGGATAAGGCCTCTATTCCCAGAAAGCATTTCCCTCCTAAGGGTAAGTTGTTTCCTTAGATGTTACACTTAACGAGTAGAAGAAAGTGAACAGAAAGCTGCGCAGGCCAGGGACTGGCAGTCCGGTGAAGAATGGGGAGTGCTCATTGTGTGAAGTAATAGCTGTGGCTCCCCAAGGAGGAGAAAGATGGAGGGGAAAAGAAGGGAGGGCGAGTGAAGCCCAAGTCAGATTAAGATCTCTTTCCCTCTTTCTTCTTGTTGGCGGCAGCTGGGTCTCACCCACTCTCCGCCTTGAAACTGTCAGCAAGCCAATGCCTGGCACAACGGCCAAGTAATTACTGATGACATGTGAGCGGTATTTTTTCCAGATTGGCTTTCCTGCCTTTCTGCAAGAAAAATAAACGAAAAGCTGTACCCCAACAAACATGACAGGAAAAATAACAATACTTGTATGGGACTGATACTGGAAACGTGCTGCTCCTCCAGCTGCAGACTGGAGAGAACTACTACCACCCTCACCCTGCCTCGTCTCAGCAAGGAAGGGAAAGATTGAAGGCAGAATGGGAGAAAGGCTCTTTCCAAAGGTCAGCACATCTCTTTTAGTCAAAGCTCAATGTCACACCAAGAACAGGGAGAAGGCAACAATATAGAAGTCACCGGGCATGGCAGTAACTGAGACAGACACAGCACAGCTTGTAGTTGATTTACTGGAAAGTAAAAGAAGGGTGTTGTTCAGTTCTCTCCTTTTTACCTGAGTTACACGATTCATCCCGCCATCCATTAAAGACTAATAAATTCATGCCTGACCTGTCACACAAGTGGGTCTCCCCAAATGATGATTTCTACAAGTCTTTCTCAACTATCAGGTCCTTCATTTTAAGAGGGGAAGATCAAATTCTAAAATTCCACCCCGTATTACAGAACTGGCTTTAATGATTTGTACAGCTCTATCTTGCAAATGTTATCTGCTAGCTTATTCAATATGTTATCTTACTCCATCTCACAAAATCGGAAGCAGAGATCCTGCTACCTGAAGAGAAATCTATGTGCGCAAACAAGATCTCATTTCTACCCAGAAAAGTGCCTTTTCTTTATTTTCACATAAAACTTTTATTCTATAATTCTCAGCAGGAGCCACAGAGAACAGATTTCTAACCTTCATCTGCTGCAGTCTCTGAGACGTTTCTCTTCTAATCTCTCTCTGTGGACAACACAAACAAAAGTATACCCATTGAATGGATGAATGGATATGATTCATTTGGAGGTCTCATGGTCTTTTTTTGCACTATAAGGACATTGTTTCTCTTCCCTTCATTCCTGCAGATGATAGATTCAGTAGGGTAGTCCTGGAAAAGACTGTTTTGATTATATAGTTAGGCTTCCTGGGACATATGCTTATTAGAACACCATTCAATTCATGTTTGGAGGTAGAAAATCCAAACAGTAAGTCATTGTATAGGTCGTTGGATGAGCAAAGGAGTTGGGATACGATTTGCCACAGGCAAGTTAATTAATTAATGAGAGACAAGGAAAAAAAAAATCATTTTAAAACTACAAAAACTCAGAATGTGAAAAAATAAATGGTTCATTCATGCTACAAACGGTTACACTGATTGCTACAGTTAATGATAATTCTGCAAAGTTTTCTACTCTAAATCCCTGTTTTCTATGCTCCTCTCTAGAAAGTATTACCATTTTCAGGGTAGTTTTTTCATTCTATTCAAAAGTGAACTACTTCATTTACATTTTTGCTAAGTTCTTATGAAATTGCTTCAACTATATTAGAGTCATGCAAGAATAAAAAGTCCCATTAAAAGAAAAAAATCTGTCTAGCTAGGCCTATGAGGTTAATTCAAAACATCCTGCATTTGAAAGCCACAGATCTGGGGCTTAATCCTCCAAACCAGACCAACCAGCCAAAGTGCCTATGTGAATCACTGGGATATCTTCTCTCAAAAAAGGTCCGGTAAAACTTTATAATGGTTTATATTTCCTTGAAAAACTGATGCAAAATCTGGGCTTGCTCCTACAGAAGCAAGTTATCAAAATAGCATGCTTTAAGATGATTTAAACTAACCCATTGTCCTTAACACCACAATAGGGCAGAACACACACAGCTACCGTTCCTCAGCTGAAGGATAATAACTTCCTGCTAAGGGATGGTGACTCCTTTAAATACGTTAACTCATTCACTTTCAATCACGTACCCGTGATTGCAACTCACCAGAAGGTGTTATCTGTGGAGCACTGGTATTTACCTAGCTCTGCTCCCCTGAAATCTTACCCCCACCTTTCTCCTGGTTCAAGTCTCTGACTCATGCACTTGGTGAATGGGACTACTCTCCGTATCTACTGGGATGATCGTCACTGCCCAAACAGCTAAGCCACCTCTGAAGCAGTTTCTGAACCACTGCAGTTTGCCCACAAATTGTTTAGTGACAAAACATAAACCAGAACTCAGTATGTGGCCATTAATAGACACAAAACACATGGCCTTGTAGCACAACAGGGTTAATATAGCTAACAAGGTCAGCTCTGTGAGACAAGCATTGCACTGTCTTCAACCAGACATTGTACCCATAAAAATATTCCCCCTTCCTTTTTTTTTTTTTAATATATTCCACATGTAAATTCATACAGCATTATGAAAACACAAACAGAAATTTAAGAAAGGAAATTGCAGAAGCAAACCTTCATCTAAAGCATATCTGTGGTGCCCATGAGCAAGTCTGAACCTCCTTCCCTTCCTCCCACTTCTGTTTCTGAGTACTTCAACACACACAAATCTGCCTATGAAAGGAATAAGTCGTTGTGGTAAAGTTCTTAAAAAATTAAATTACTCTTCAGAAAATTTGGACAGGTCCTAAATTGGAAAGTGCATTTATAACATGCTAACAGCAGACCAGTTGAAATCTGCCCCACACCTACTTACAAAAAMCCCTGAATTTTACCCATTTACATTTCCCTCTCTTCTGCTTTGTGATCCAATGCACCGGGTTTGTTTCTTGTCAGGTCGTCCAACAAGCCCAGTTCCTCACACTGGGAAAGAAGCTACCTGGGCACTTTGCAGGAAACAGGAATTGTAGATATGTTGATGTGTGCAGCGTCAGGGGTATGCACTTGTTGCCTTGTATGATATATAAGCCTTTCATCTTCAGTTCAAGCTCTAGAGCTCACAGTGGAAATATCCAGTGTAATCCTGAATGTGTCAACCAAGATAGCAGTAACTATCACCCCTCTTAAGTACACCTGTTCTGGTAAGTAGACAGTGTCTAAGGTGTTGGGTTATTTACACTGCTCCCCCAACGCTGTTTAGGAACAGTTCCACTAGCCCACATGATGCTAAATAAGCAGAATTTGGCTTTTGATACCTCAACTCTGCAAATAGCTGGTGCTTTTCTAAATGTATGGTTTCTTTTTTGGCATGCTTCTTGTTTCTCACTGCCATTTCTTGCAAGAAAGAAAAGGTGAATAGGAGACATAAAGAGGAATTTGCCCTTAGTAAATTAAATCCCAGTCTCTGCTCCAGCCACAGTGTGCTTTTTGTACAGTTCCATTGAGCGTAGAGGTACTGGGATGTAGGGACTGTATCTCCAATATAATGATCAGATGTAGAAGACTTCTGTATGGTAACATGAAAGAATTGAAAGGGGATAAATAAATAAACTGAGAAGCGTGTACGGCAGGCTCTGCATTCTCAAAGTTATGTTTGCTCCATCATCTTCTATTTTACTCATGTCAGAAGCCTCCCAAAGTCTTTACTCTGCAAGCATCACGTCCTCTTCCATATTCAGTTGCACTGCAGCAAATTTTTAAGTCATAAGATTACATGCAGGGTCGGTTTACAGAAGATATAGAAACCTCACTTGGAATTTTGTTATGGTAACGATTCAAATACTGAAGCTTCTCTCTCTCTCCCCTCCCCCCCCCCCCGCCTCCAATCCTTATTTTCCCCCATTTTGTAGCACTTGCAAGTCGGGTTTCAGGGTGTTAATAAAGCATGGAGCAGAATTTTGGAAGATGTCCAACTCTTCACCCCACCCAGATGAATACCTGGAAGCACACTGTTACCATGGCTATCCTGCCAGACCGAAATCAAGCGTGGCCTCGAGTGGAATAAATGTTGAAAAGATGAAAAGATGCCCTCTGAGACAGGTAACTACAGGACTAACATAGCAATACTTAGTTAACAGTTTTACACCTTTCTGGTAAATAATTTCATTTCAGTCTACAAATCCTTTTATGGTAGGACCAGACATGCTGCAAGCAAGTCTTAGTGATGTCTGTTTTCAGTGTACTTTATCTTGCTATTTTCTAAACTAATCTGATAATTTTGGCAAAACGTAGGAATTGATCAAGTTTAGGATTTAGGATTTTGCAGGACTATCTAGTATCACCTATGCTGCCCAGTATCTGGCAAAACAACATCAAGTGGTTTTCTTTGTGTGTCAGTGCTAGAGCTGGCTGAGGATTTTGTAGAGCATAAAATGCTTCACGTGTATTGTTTCAACTTCAAAATCTTTCACCAAACCAAAGACAGGCACCCAGTGGAACTCTCCATCCTCTTCTACAAACTAATTTAGAGCCAGGGACACTAGTGCTCTCTTGGGTCCTTGGCTCTAGCTCCAACGTCCTGCAGTGGAAGGCTCTGTGCTTCCAAGGTGTGAGTGAGGATTGGGTACAGCACCTCCCACTCATTTGTGCCAGAGGCACCTCCAAAAACCCTGGCTCCAAAACCACTGTTCCAAGGCTTTCCGGTCCTGTACCATGGAGTGAAGAGGCTGAGATTTCAGGTTCCCCCATCAACCACAATTTGCCTCCTGGATCCGCATTCAGGCCAATAGTTTCTGGGTGCCCCACCTTACCAACAGCCACCCCCCCGGGGTCCCTTACATCCTCAGGAAAGCTGACGTGATGGTCGGTGTCATGGCTGAGTGGCAGGAGAGGGGTGGCAAGAGGTAAGGAGGCTTTTCATGCCAAGCTGTTGGCCCTGTCAACTCACGCTGCTGTGACGTTGTGTGAAACGCAATTTGGATGGAAACCACAGCAGAGAAGACGACTCACAAACCAGCAGACAAAACCAGCCCAAAGTGAACATCGGTGCTAACTCAAAAGCTTATTTTCCTGTGTGATCTGGCCCTCACCTGGACCCCTTCGCATGCCTGGAGAACTGCTGTAACTTTTGCACCCTCACGCAGAAATGTCAGGCGTAATGCTGGACCTTGCTCTCAGAGCCAGGCAAAAGCCCTTCCTTCCTAGCTCCCCTTCACTGCAAGCTGCCCAGAAGAGGCCAGAGGACGAGAAAGGCCGTTACTTACCTCATTACCTTCCTCTCTTGTCTGTGCCAGAGGAAAAAGCCCTTCTCCTTCAGAGTGGTAGGGTTGGCTCATTTGTCCTCTGCGACAGACGGGGTTATATCTCTGGAGACAAGGTTCCTCCCGGGTCTTCCTCCATGACAACTGGCTCCGTGGAGCCCCTGCCATCAGCCTCCATGTGTCTGGCACCGAGTCTGACCGTATTGATTTAGTAGTCCATTGTCCTGTGGGAAAAGTGCTTAGCGGCAAATACCAGAACACGATCAATAGTGCACAAACTCCAGAGTCTGTGTTAGACCTTCAACGCCGGGCCTCGGGCACCAGAAACACCTCGGTAGCATCACTGCAAACCGGGCATCAGTCTGGTGGAGTGAATGGATCAAACAGGGAAACATCAGGAGCGGGCCAAGGACGCCTGCTTTGTGTTCCCCAGGTGCCTGCCGAAATGTCATAAACCACCTGATTGTAACACATTAAGACTCTTTGAAAACCCAGGAATTCAAAGGCGTGATTCTGATTTCAGGTACATGATTTTTGCACTGCTGAGAAGCCACTGATTTCAGTGCAATTGCTCCTGATTTTTAGAACTGTGAGCTCAGGCTCCAGCCCTTTGATTTTTAAAATGCCACCATCATACTATCACCAACCCCAAGCCTGGAAACATCAGCAGGTCATGACAGATGTGTCATATCCTCCTTCCCCTTTCTGGACCCCACTCCCTGCTACCCACTAATACTGCCTACCATGGCACAAGTAAGTCCACAGCGGCGTGGTGGATTCTTGTAAAACAAAATAGATGAGGTTTGAAGAACATAAACAGCAACGTACTAACTCAGTTCATCGTATGATCCCAGGCTCCAAACAAAAGGGCAAGGGTGGGGCCCACAGACCAGTCCAAGTGTCGGGTGGGTCCATGTTTTATGAAAGATAAGAACATATTCTATTAAAAAAAGTCTTTTGTACAGTTGCTCTTTGCGACCCTGAAGGGGGGAAAAAATTATCTCTGTGCACAGACTGCATTGGTGTGGGGTGGTGCACGCACATACGCGTACCCTTGCACTGGTGTTGCCAGGCATTGGGGATGTCTACGTTATTCACAAGTCAGCACTGCCAAGGGAACGTCGATGGAAACTCTATCACCCAGCGGCAACACGGCAACAGATTTGCCCTACGGTATATTTTTATCTTGTTTCATTTTTAACTTGTCTTTTTCTTTTTTTAATCTCTTTGATTGTTATTGTAAATGACAGTTCTAGGATGCTCTCTTTTCCTATTACCACGATTTACAAGCACTGGACATTTATGTGGATGGGGCTATCCACCATAATAATTTTAGCATGGAGAAAACATGGAAGTTTTCATGCTTTAAGGCATCACTATTCAAATGACCTACTCATGGTTCTGATCCACAGTAAGTCTGTTTTATGTGGGCTTGCCAGGGCCTCAAATGTGGGGTGTCGCAGACTACTCCAAGCCAGTCCCCAGCCCCTCGAGGAGCAGCAGCAGGGCCCGCCAGCCCGGCCGAGTAGGGTCTGCACCCCACGTCCCGCGCCCCGGTGCCACTCTATGGGAAACCCCAGCAGCGATGCAGCGAGGAGCCCGGTTTTAAAGCACAGGCCAACCACMATTTTTAGCAATCCGAGCAAAGCTTCCCCTGGGGGCAGGTACTCCCCTAACTGCCCAGTACAGGATTTTTATTGCTTTCAGAGGCAGAGAACAGAGAATTGACTGAATCACAAGTTTAAGCACTTTGGAAGTTTTATATTCCTTTGCTGTTATGTTGTGCCCACCRCTGCTGAGACTGCAGTATTTGGATTCACAACTCAAAGTCTGCAGTCTTGAAAGTAGGTTTCTTTAAAGTTCAGGGAAATGTTTGGGTTTGGTTTCAGTCCAAAAGGAGCCAAATTTAAAATACTGATCTACATCCGGGTTCAGACTCCTCAAATGTTTGTGACTGCTCAGATGCAAGACCCTGGGGTTGGCCCATCTTAGGAATCGTCACAAAACAAGTAATATTACTGAGATACAAGGAAATTAACACAGTCCTATGAAACAAAAATAATAAATCAGTTCAATTTTGTCCTATTTCTTGAACAGGGAGACTGAAAATTTATGTGATTGACTTGCTGTAATCCACATGTAACTCTCAGCAATTCAGTCGAGGATTTTACTCCTAGCAGCATTTTATTCATTTCAGGAAGGGTTAATTATGCCTAAACAAAATGTATGTTTCTTAGGAAGTAACTTTAAGTGTGTAGGAAGGCACATTTGCCTGTTTATCCTAAAGAAAATCAGTCCATCAAATTTAATGACAAGTAATATTGTCCCGAAGAGAAGCTCTGTAATTACCCATCTATCCCTTTCTATTCTTTGCAATTATTCACTTGCAATTACCTCCATCCTGCCTGATGTTTTCCTAAATCCTGCATGAATATAAAGTAAAGCAACAGTCGGATCAGTCACAATAGTTTTTTAAATTTCTGACAGGATTTCTGCAGTCAGTGAGAGAATGGTATGGAAGGGGTTACACTCTGTGTTCGAGTTCCTCTTTTTGTCCCCAAGGAGAGGAAAGAAGCAGAATACCTCCAGAAGCTAATGAAAAGTGGAAACAATTTGTGTACAAGCGAAAAACCAAGGTTTGTCGTCTCTCACTGCCAATAATAATACTTTATTTCCTATTTGTACTGTATAATGTTCAGGATGAAAAATAAGTGATATTACTTGGTAATTCCCAAATATATCATTTTATAGGTGGTGTGGCCCTGAGCTCACAGTAGGAATAACTGCATCCACACGAACGCGAGCCAGGAGCTACCTGTTTTGTTTTAGTTCAGGCACATTTGAAATGTCCTTGATGGAAAACTTCAGGAATTTTGGCTTCTCTCAGGAATCAGACTTTCAAATCAAGCCATCATAAACCAAATTAGAGCTCTCCATCTGCAAAGTAAATCCAGTTAAACCTCCTTTACTGACACTATTTAAACCCTTATTTTTGTCCAAAACCAGAGAAGGTGCAGGCACAGCAGAGGGTAGGGTGCGAGGGTGATTACATATCAGCACTCATTATCACCGACAGTTTTCTCAAGAAAGAATTAGCATCAAAACCAGTCCCAGCTTAACTAGGATGCAATCTCATTGGCATTCATGGAAATTCCCCTCTATTTTCACTAGGTCTGGACATGTCCAGGGAAAAAGACGAAACTGCCTGCCAGAACAATACGCGAAGATGTAGCATGTGGGCCCCCCGCAAATGACCGCTCGGATAATTACAGCAGGTGTCAAAATCCCTAAGAATAGCCGAGAAACGTCACCTCCCAGCCCAGCTCTGGTGTCAGATCAACAGAGATAAAACAACAAACGRACGAGATCCCAGCGGGTCTCCCCAGGCACGGCAGGCAGGGAGCTGAGCTCGCCGGCAGGGCTYGCCTCCCTCCGGGAGCTTGTTTGCTGCTCCCGAAAGCCAACCTCTCTGCTGGTGTCATACGCCCCTTTGCCAGGGACAGCAGTTTGAGAGCCTGCTCTACGGCCCAAGAATGCAACCTAAGGCCAACAGCTTTCCTGTAATGTGTTTCCAGASTTCGGCTGGAGCTGACACTTGCTTCACTGTATGCAGCAACTGTATATTCAGCGACTGCCTTGACCCATCTGCATTTTAAAGTTCTCATGAAAACCTCAGTGGCCTTGCCTCYGATAAAATAAGGTATAAAAATAGCAGTACCATGCACCCCTACACACATGCACACACTTTGCGAGGGTCTGCTACTCTGTTGCAGCCGGTTCCAAACTCACAGAAAACTGGAAAACTGCCGGCAGACAATACCTCCTGGCTGGACTGAGAAATCCCTGGTGCTATCTGCTAAGTACCTCATCTGCAGCMGGTTGAAGCCTCACATCACATACTGGCAGTGCCTGTATTTTTTCGGAACGACAACGATGGGGCACCAACCTGTTATTACTAGAAATACTGTCCAGACCTGCCATGTTTTTAAAAAATAGCCTGAGCATCATGCCGCATAATACTGCAGTCAGGCAAAAAAAGCAGACGCAGCCTCAGCTCTGTCATGGCTCTCCGTGCCCTTTGCATGCAGGTGAGCACCTTGCACTAGCAGATRCTGTATTGTCAGGCCAAGGGCAGTCTCACCCCCGTGGCCTGGGTTTCAGCTCAGGCTGTGTGCAGGTTCATGATAGATGGTTCATGGTGAAGGCTGGGTCACTGCTTCATTATGTGGCACAGTTTCTTTCTGGTGTCTCTCGCAGCTTGAGAAGTCTTGCCATCATGCATGTAATTACAGCATGGACATATTCCTTATTGTGAATTAGGACACCCAGTTATAAAATGGCTGTTTCCTGATTCAGGTATAGCAGGATAACAAGTTGCAAGTGGAAATACAACTATGTTCCCAATAATTTCCTAACCCTCAGACAGTCCAGGATTTAAACCAGGTGAGAGCGACATGCTTAGTCCTGTCCATGCAAAGTCAAGAAGGGGGAGCTCCGTCTGTCCCTACCTCCCATGCTCACCGTGGCAATACAGCTTTAGCACGTCTAGTAAATACAGGCTTTGGAGATGGAGTTAGGGAAGCCAAGTCGGTAACAAAGGATGCTTCAAACAAGAACTCCCTATTGTCAACTCCCTGCTGCTTAAACCAGGAGATAACTGTTCAATAAAATGCCTAGAGAATCACATGAGGCAATCTGATGTTGGAAGTTTCTCATTTATTCCTTGGGACCCAAGCAGCCTTATAGTTCAAATTTAACAGTCACCAATCACCAGTAGCAAATACATATCCCAAAGCAATATCAAGTGTACTCATCACAAAAAAGCCTACTACAGTATGTGTCTTGCCATCATTAAACTCCGGAGCTGTTCTGGTCATATCTACAGAAGCTATCTGGTATGAGAGAAAGCTCCAAGGGCAAATYCAGACTTTGCAGACCCATACAGGGCTAGATACTATGGAAATGAATTGCTAACACTGCTGACCAGCTCCATTGTTTAAAGCAGTGCCCTCTCAGACTTCAGCAATAATTCAACAGTGAAATAAACAGCTCTGATCAGATAGCTAGGGAAATTAGATAAAGAGCACAATAGCTGTGAAGATAGGAATATTTCATGACGAGTCATATATCAGTTTATTCCTGATTTAAGTCCCTTTTGATTACTCTTTGTTAATACCTCACATCTGTATGACAAGTCAGAAAGAAAGGTGAAGATCTTTTCAAACAGGATCTGTTTTCCCCCAAGATGACATGTGCATGCTACCTTCATGACTTAGCACTCAGCCATCTCCTTGTGACTCTTTCATGTTACTTACTTAGAAATAATGACTGCGTTTCAGGACATAGCAATTTCCTCAAAGCTAGTTTTTATACTTTAGTGTGCTCCTGAGATACTAAACTATTCAAAAGTGCTCTTTTCCTCTACGTCTGTTCCCACAGAAGTCCAAGGCAACTCCTTTGAGTCTCAGGACAGCATCTTTGACAATTTCCCCCYCCCATCGCTTTGAACATAAGCAGGTTAAACCCAAGCTTAGCACTCATTTTATACGGCCACATACTTCCTTCTTTCAAAATAAGTCATTTAACTAAAAAAACAATAAAAWGTCCAAGATGCCTGGATATAATGGGATTAACAGGATCACCAAGTTGTTTTAATAGTATACTTCCTAAAAATGTTACCGAGGGGGCTGAATGTGATTGCTCTGGATGAAAGAAGCTGCAGGCAGCAGGAGTAAGCTTTCAGCGCTGGGAAAGAAGCAATCTCCAGCCTTGCTAAATGGGGCTACTGTGGAATTCAGGATGCACCATACACACAGCTGGCTATAAAACTCTTCAGATCATCCAGCTCTGCCTCTCCCCTAGAGCAAACAATTCTCTTTGCATTTCTTTTTGCTCTTATCAAAGGTAAATAGGCTGGGTATTTCATAGTACTCTAGCGTTTTTTGAGGATATTCTTAAAAGACCTGGTCAAGCCAGAGGACCCCAGCCCAGGGAGGAGAAGCTGTTCTCTTTACAGGTTTGGGGGGCTACTTTTTAAGCTAACACATTGTGAAAGGTATCTCTTCTTCAGATAGTTTTGAGAGGTAGATTGATACCAAGCTAAAACATGCATATCTATGTTTTATAACCATTGTAAATCATTTCAGTATCTGATTGGTTATCATAAATTCAATATTGCATCCTTTCAAATTAGTAAATTTAACACAAGAGAGGGGAAAAAAGGTACATTTAACTGATGATACCAAACTACTGATTTTCCTTTGCCTTTTTATGGACATGCCGTGCAGCTGATGGCCAGGCACTCCCACCCAGTGTCCTGCTTTCAGTTTGTTGCTATGTGTCTTTGGAAGCTATGTTTTAAATAGCACAGATAACACCTACCATTAAATAAAAAGCCAAACAATGTCAAAGTTTTCATTTAAAACTAACCAGAGAAATCTAAAAAACTTTCAAGGATTTATTTTCCTCCTCGTGGATCTGAATCTTGGTACCTCAGCTTCAAGCATATGGCATCTCCTTTCAGTGCCTCTTACCCTGAGTTCCCTGGATTTGAGGACTTACTACCTGCGGTATTCTTACAAGCAACACTGTGTTTTAATCACCATTAAGTATTCTCAACCCTAATTTACCATCAGTAAAGTATTTTTAGGGAAATTACCTTAGCTTTTTTCCCCCAACAGTTGTACATTCTACAGGAATGAAAATTCAGCTGTGGTTAGGAGAGCTACATGACAGAGGGAGAAGGCTTTTCTGAGGTGATGAGCAAGTCTTAAGCATTGCACAGAAGTCACAAAAATTTCCTCAGACTTACTCAACCTCCTTTCTCTCCAGCTCTCCAAGAGTAGTTTCTCTTACTCTTGCAGATCTGATGTTGTAAGCTGGAGCGAGCTGTAAATAGTGAGAACCCATGCAGAACTAGCAAATATCAAGTTTGTGATGGATTCTCTTTTCCAAYCATAACGATAAATAGGTTGCGAATAATCTCTTATCTGCTCCAGTATAAATGTAGAGTAAATTCACTAACTGTACTAAAGTTATTTTGGAAATGCACTACTGTAACTGAGGCAAAGGATTGACTCTCTCTCTTGATATAACACCAATATAGAATGTCTTAGTGTGAAAAATCTAAAAAACCCACAGTATTTCTGCTCAGATATAGTAAATGCAAAGTTAAATGTATTTAAAAAAMCACTACAGTACTGCTTGAGCAATAGGATGAAAGTCACTGCCTTTATTTCACATATATGCAGGAGTAGCAGAAATCAGAATCTATGTTGTGCTTATTAGCAAAGGGATAAGCAGAGGCACTCGCTTTAGTAACAACTGCAAACACAGCTTCTCCAAATTGCATGGCAAAATTCTGCAGATGAAAATAAAATCTGAAGATAGTTTTAGATGAAAGGTTTGAACATTTAACAGTGATAATTATTTTTAATTTTTCACATGATACTRTAACTAGATACAAAAAAGTTTTGAATATATTTTGCAAATACTCCACTATGGCCAAATCCTGCAGCTCTTGGGCAAGGTATTCCAGTTGGGCTAATAGGACTCATCTCACAAATTCGTGCATCAGAATTAGGCTCCAAATGCATTTAGGATTTGTAGCACAAGTCTTCACAATAATGATTATTCTTTTAAGAAATCCACAGTGTACCAACAGGAACACAGAGCATATCTTGGGTTGCATCATTAGCTTCAGTTTCAGGAATTACTAAAATCCCCTAAGCTATAATTTGTCATGATTCTTATTCTTGGGAAATCCTTTAAAGGGACTGTTAAAGTAATTAAGCTAGTGTCCTCGATTTAATCTTTAAGGCTGCCTGGCCAACATTGAGTCACTGTAGTCTTCTAGGTCAGACAGGAAAAGAATTGACGTCATTGCAAAACGCCACTGCGTAAGTGTCTCTGAAAAAAATGGCAGCCAAGTGTACACAGTTGGATAATCAGGTGCTGTGAATAACATGCTGCTCAACAGGTGAGCTTAGGGAATTTGGCACTTCAGAGCTGAACCGAGTGTGTCCTTATGCGAATGATAAAAGATCCGCGATACACTTTCTCTGACATAACGTATTTAGCAAACTTATCAAGATGTTTCCTCTGTCCAGAAAGTCAACCAGCCTATTAGGAATGATAATTTGGCACACAATATGCTCGAGGGACAAATACGATAAGGGATGTTTCATACAAAGGGGCTTCCACTACTAGTCAGTTATGTCAATTTGCAGCTAAAAACAGAGCGGCATAAAAATAAACTTTAACTCTTCACCCTGGGCAATTAAGCTGTTTTCTAACAAAATAAGCAYGGCTTAAACAGGCACCAGGAAAGACAGCTACAGCTCTGCTGCAACGCTTATGCTTGAAAAATAAAAAAAAAAGCATTTAAGCAGGGCACTGCATTCTAGATATTTTCCCACTCAACATTTAACTTTTCCAAATTCAAGATGAACGGGAGCAGAACCACCTAGTTCAAACAGAAACCCCAGTTTTCTCAAAACCTGAATACCCTTCAGACCAGAACTGTTCCCATTCGGACTCATTTTTAGAAAAGTCACAAACAGGAAGCGCATGTGCTGCTGTCCACAGGCAAATGGAGGGAGAATAAAGCTGTGTTTAGGCATACACTAACCTTGAACCTTATCCCAGTGACTTGTACCTGCCCCAGCACTAATCAAAAGACTTTTCTCATGACTAGCAGAAGCCCACATCCTTGCAATGATTTGAATGATTYAGAAATACATCTAGCTCTGTCTGTCCAGAATCCTTACCCTAATCCCCAGAATAGCCTTATTGCAGCCCAGAAATCCTTCCTACAGCAGAAATAAATATAGAACATACTTGTTCTTTAAATATGTTAATGGTTCTGGTCTTTATTTTATCTCTAAGAGCTTTATCTATCTAACTATAAAGCTACCTCTGTTGGAGCTATCCTAAACCTAAGCACAAACCCAGCCCAAAGCCCACGTAACTCTTGGCTATCACAAAATTCTTCCATTCGCTGTTCACCCCAGTTCTCCCAACAAGACCGATACAACATCAAGTAACAACCTCAATTCTTCATTCTTCTTTTACAGACACTTTAAACTAACCATAATTTAGTGGTGCCCAAGGACTTCTACCCACAACAAGAAATCTTCCTCTGTCAGTACCCAGAGGAGCTGTGACTCTCACAAGACCTAGCAGAAACACACATCTTCCATACTAAGTTATAAGAAACTTTACCCAGCCCTAGCTTGAACCCAAGATATTTTAAAACTTGCCTTAAAATATTCTCACCTGTCAGACTGAACCTTCATCCCAGTCCTGCAGGGCTTGTAGGATCCAGCAGTGAGCTGTCTTCACCTTTGTGGTATTCAGGGCTAAGACTTAATCATAGCTGAGTGACCCTGTGTAGCTTGCAGCATAAACAGTGATACAAAAAGCATACTTCAAAGCATACAGCTCCACTAACTCCTGCCATCATCCTTATAAACATAACCAAGCTACAGTCTCATCTTGGGGTTAGAGTTTGTGTCCAGGCCAGAGCCGATTTTATTACTGGACATGCAAAGCTACAGTAGTAGGATGAAGACTAAGCCAAAAAGGGCGAATGACTTCTGCTGAGTTCTGGCACAAATATGAGTTTGTTGTGCTGTACCTTACCCTACTGTTAAAGTTGGGCTTAGGTTCTGGTTGGGCACAATGTGAGATGAAAAGATCGCTTTATCACTGAATTTTACAGTACCTGGAGGTGTATGATGAGGGCAGGCACCAAGAGAGATGCCTGAAGTGGATAAGATGTTGAAACAACCAGCACTGACAGGGTTGGGCTTAATGGGCTATAAAAGTGGGGATAGAACCAGCTGGAACAGAAGACGGCGTGCAAAGCCCAGCAAAGGCTGGAAGCAGTAGCAAAGGGCTTCCGGTTTGTCAATGGGGAGTCTGTTGATCATGTCACAAGCCTAAGTTAAGCTTAATTGGAGATGGACTCTGAATTTAGGACAGTAGGAACTCAAAAGCTAAGGAGGTTGCAGGATCCTACAGTGACAGATCGAGGGCTATGATCACCTCAAAGCAGTGACTAAAGGTAAAGATGGATTAAGTTTCTGGTTTATGACTATGACAAAGTAGTTATATACAATTATAAAACTACCCAGAATATGTTTACTGTTAGGGCTGGGGGCAGCAGTTTTGCCTAGTGACCCAAATACATTTCCCAAAGTCACTGACTGAACTTGTCATTAAGAACCCTGYAGTTTTTATAGGCTCCAGCAAAAAAACTAGCTCTAGGCTTATTATCTTAGCTGTAGTGTCCTGGGCCCTACTTCTCACTTCAGTACTTTAGTTTTAATTGCAACATAGAGATTTCTAGCAGACACAGAACTAACTACAGAGTAATTCACACTGCTGTCTCTAACCCTATCCCTAGCTCTGCAGGCTTTGCAAGATCCAGCAATAAAGCCAGTTCTTCTTTGCCCCCTACCCTGAAGGAAAACACCTTCCCCAGATGAAATGCTGGCCTTGGTGTGACTCACAGCACTAACAATAAGCCAGTCGCCTCTGCCTGCTCTGGCCCTTATCCTCATGGTGCCAGTCTTGGTCTTTAAGCCATTCCCCAATGCAGAAGCAGTTCCCAAAGTGGGATATGGTTTCTCATGAGGCCTGAATCAGACCATGGACTGCAACAGAAAAACTGAACATTTCCATCTTGACTTTGCCTCTCCCTCACTTTCACTCTTATTTTCCTTTTTTCTTTTCCCCTTCCCTCTGGTCCTCTCCTCTCCACCAGATCTGTGGCATTCCCGTCACACAACGTCGATGCAGTGTGCATGGTGGAGTAGCGGGTCAGTTAAGCCAGAGGATATTCACTACACATGTTTGGCAGCAGCTGGCTTTCTCCTCCCTTTGCCTCTCTCTTCCCTTTCYCCACCTCCCCTCTTCTGGGGTCAAAAAACTGCAGGGCAGCAGCTGTCCCAGCCCCACGGGGCCAGCGGATTGCCYCGGGGATGCTCAGGCTGGCCAGGCAGGGTGACACAGTCAGGATGTCAAGCTGCATCCTCGCAGGTCATGCTCTGTGGGAAGGGTGACTCCTTGTAAGATTTTTGGCATAAGGAAGGGGCCCAGTGACTGGGGGAGCCGGGAGCAAACCCTTGCAGCCCTGGTGCTGCAACGGTGGCGGGTACCTGGGGAGGCAGGCAGGCAGGCAAGGCTGGGTGCACGGAGCTGACCTGGCCCCCAGGGACAAAGAGACCCAGTTAGCGGTTAAATCTGCATGTCCCCACCAAGCTGCAATGTGGAGCTTTGGCAACAGGGCGCTCCAGTTGGAGGCACAAGGATTTTTTGGCAGTGGAAGAGAGCGCTGGGTACGAGGGAGGCTGGAGGTGCAGGAACAGGAGCCACAAGCAGCCACACAGATGCAGGGAGGACAGTTGGAAAGTGGGGAGGGGTCCAAGCTATAGAAAAGAAGTGAGATCCCAGTCTGGAAAGTTTGCATTCCCCTGGTTCAGGGGACTAATCTAGAACACAAGTGACCGACACCGAGGTTTCTGATCCATCACAGACATCTTGTGTGACCTTGGGCAGGTTTCCCTATGCTGCATGTGCACAGCAGCTATCTTAAATGTTACAGGATAACCACCTTTATTTTCTAAGGGTTGTGTGAAAGAATTAACAGAAAACTGTGAGGTGCTCAGCTGAATTGTAGGGGATGCTATAGCCATGAATCAGCCAATACTGTTTACTTTAGTGTATGAGAATATTATTTAAATAGCCCTAACAAATAACATACACCTATATCAGACTTTTCAATCAAAGAAATCCCCAAAGCTTTTGCAGTTTTGGTGAAGAAATGATTCCAAACACTTAAGGTTTCATTTCCACTGCCTCTACTCAAATAAGGCAACTGAAAAACAATGAGTCATAAAGTGTATGATATTCCTCAGTACTACCAAGTGATTCTTTTACAAAGCAGGTATCTGATAAGTTGTTGTTTAGGTGGACTTGTGCTCTGATAATTCAAACAGACTTTTTCTAGTTGCCTTTAATATCCAGTGCAGTGTGAAAGCATTGTAAAACCTGRGCATAGTGAGTTCTGGGCCCCTCCACCCCAGTCTGCACCAGGAGACAGGAAAGCAAAGATGGGTGCAGTGATAATAAAGGCATCCCTGTTAGAAGGTGCGACATAGAGCTGGTAAATCCCAGTGCAGAGGGTGGCTGAGATTCGTGCTCAAAACCTCGGCGACTCTCTCCCTTAACCTTCAGGAAACCAGGTCTGAAAACACTGTGTAAACAAAACAATCAAAAGGCAAATTCTAATGCGGCTAGCTACTTCTCTAAAACTAAACWGACATAAGCATTTAGTCTCATCCTTAGCTAGATGACATTGTTTTCTTCTTACAGATCTATAAGAATGATGTTTAAGATACATGAGTATTTATCAGAAAAGATGTCTTAATTTTCAAGAATAATCTCCTAGACTTGGAAAGAGGGGTGGCCAGAGACCAAAGAGAAACAAGTCTTTTTTAGTTGGACTTTGAGCCTTCCAAGAAAAGCCGATGAGTCACGGGGTCTGGCACTGGCTTCCCATGTTGGTGGCTGTGCGTGCCAATCCACAGCCCCTGCGTCTGCCACCTCGCCAGGCACCTTATTTACATGCCAACAACTTTCGTCCTCTTCAATCACAGATAATCAAGCTGCCTGGTAACAGAAAGGGATGACCATTTAAAAGGCTGGCCTATATTTTTCACTATCAAAAACGTAAATACCCAGTGTAATTTTAAAGCACTGTAGGAGGGGAGGGATAAGTGGGAGTTATCAAAGGACTAGAAATAGCTGTAAAACTTGGGCCAGTCTGTCTCTCGACAACAGCACCTAAATTAGCGGTGAACGCGAGCAATGAACAGGCTCCCAAGAACCATGAGTGAAATCTCTTCTGCTCAAAATTTTGAGCTAAGATTCTCGTTTTCATTTCCTCATGGCTTAAAGGTAGCAGATTTGCTTCCAGGAGATTCCACAGCTTCTACTTTTAATTTCCATCTATTCTGTTAACTGTTAAACGAGGCACATATGCAAATGCACTACTTCCTCCTCACCCTTGCGCTTGATCAAAATCATGGTCACGCTGGAGGGCTTTTTAGATCATTCTGATGGTCACTTGACCCATCACACCGGCAATTACTTCTCCTACTGCATAAGTTCCCCTCCTTGAAAGGTTAGTCTGGCATTCCTGCTTCAAGTACTGTGCAAACTGTCTTTTTAGGGTAGCAAGAACAGGCTTGTCCAAAGGACAAGCATGAACGTGTTCACTTAGCAGTCCTTCCTTTCTCCTCCTCCCCCCATCCCCCACTAGCATTGCACTTCACTGTGGCAGACAGAAATCTGAAACATGAACTGCTTAGCCCCTGGGAAGAATTTGTATCAGATGAGCTAAGTAGTGTTTACCTCTAATTAAACCCTTAACTACTACAAGGGACTGTCTGGCCACACTATGGATTTGGTCTTTGGAATGGCAGCATCTCAACACTTCCTCCAGCTAGGAAATATTTTTCCCGTTGAATGAGTCTCCAGAAACTGCCATAAACAGCTATAATTTATGTACACATTTTATGTGAAAACCACTCCTATTTTCAAAGTTTTCTTTAGATTTTGGAAATAGCTAACAAATCTTCTAAAATCAGCTGAACAAATGGACARACACATTTCCATAGGTTTTGGAGCCCTGAAGTTTCAATTTTTCAGTGTATGGGATTTCAAAAGGTTGCATATTTTCAAATGATTCATTTTGTTCAGGTATTTGTAGGAGGCACTGGCAAAATTTGAAAGAGCAGGTAAGCTTATAAAAGCGACAACTTTGTTTACAAGGCAGTTGCACGTTAAGAAACCAAAGCGGAACAAAGTGTTTCTGGTGAAAACCTTTTCCATTTTTCGTCGCTGTCATTTGCCGTCGTACTAGAGGAATGCCAATCGCAGGCGCTTGCTGCGGGAAGCCTCTGCTTGACTGGCAGAGTACATTACGTACAGTCAGGATACTGCGTCCTGGATTCTCATACCTTCTCCAGACCTGCCGCCTTGGCTGTCAGCCTGCGGTAATAGGAGGTGCTCAACTGATTGCTAACAACAAACAATACTTTTGGATCTTTAATGGCTGGTAGACAAAGTACAGTATGTGCTGTAAACTGCATTTCTTATTCAAAAGGAGAAACGGTCCAAGCGGGGCACATAAGGTATGCACAAAAGGCAACTAGGCAAAACCAGGTTATGCTCACAGAGCTCCAGGTTTCAACTTTACCTCAACGTTATTTCAGTGTCACCTGAAGCATCTGACGGTGACAATTTCAAAAGCTACTAGCTATCAATAGCATTGATTCAAGAACCCGTAACAACTTCAGCTTTACAGCAGACAGTAGGTAAGCCTGTCAGAGATCTAAATAAAGTAGATGAATGAATGCAACCGTCTGTCACATGTGCATTGTGTGTAACAAAGGTAAATTTAAGTTGAGCTAAGGATGTTTTAAGAGCAAGTGTGCAAAGCTGAGCTTCTGAATAGGTATTATGTCCTATCAAGGACTCATTGTTTAGCAGATCCTATATCTAACAATGCCTCATTGTGAAGGCTCCAAAGATCAGTGCATTAAATACCAGTTTTTCAGTCCCCTTCACATTTTCAGTGTCTTCCAGTGCTGCAAACACTTGGATATTCTTGCTACACTCATACCTGTACGTGCGTCTATTGGCTGTGCCTACACTATTCCATGAATGGGAGAAATAGCTCAGATCAGTGGCTTCAACTCTTCAAGAATTTTATTCTGTCCCATTCCAAAGAAATCTCCTTTTCGGAGTATTGGAAAGTTACTGCAAATGTGAAAAAAGAAATCTGGRTTTCACGAATGATTCCACCTGGATGGCTACTTCAGACGGAGACCAGGAGAAATAACACTGCGTAAGGCCACGGATTAACATGCATTTACATGTCCAGGCTCTGTGCATGCAACTGGAGGGAGGATATGGTCTTCTATAGGAGGAGAGATTCCGGTTCATTATACTGTGTGTAGGAAGTGGCTTCATGCAATGCTGTCACGGGCACAGGGAGACAAGTACTGCTTCCTTGCTGACAACTAAAGTATGTGAAAACGCTGTAATCTGGTTACCAAAAAGGAGTGGAAGACTGATGACAGAATCAACATCAGAGCGGCATGGTGGTGCAGAAGTGCCAGGTGAGAGATCTCCCTCCACACCTCTACTGCGGAGAAGGTGAGACCTAGCTCTGGATTTGTAAAACCAGTGTAATGAACTGCAGCATACATTTAATTCTCAACAATTCCAATATGAGATATGTTCATGGGGCAGATCTCTGACATAGGTGGTGGTGGTGGTATGTCAACAGTCCTCCCAGCCATTAAAGTTAATTAAAATCTGCATTTTCCTCCTGGCACAGCCTCCAGCAAGGGACCCCTTGGGGGCAGGTTGGAGGAGGAGGAAGGCGGAGTGAAGGGGAGGTGAAGGGGGGGTGAAGGGGGAGGAGATCTTTGAAACCACTGCTTAGGGATAACAGGGGGATGTTTCATGGCTCTGGCAGCTCTCTAAACCTCTGCGCAGGTACAAGCAATCATCTGGTGGGTTTCAGAGACAGCTAAAACCACTGCTCCTTTTGCTGGGAAAGAAAGGTGAAAGATTACTATAAACGCCCCACCCCTGCCATTGAAAAGCAGTAGTTAATAAATGCCATACAGCAAGTTTGGCAGAAAGATTTCCCTGGGTTTGYCTCCCAGGCTAGTTATTTTCAGATTTGTATCCCAGATTTTGCAAATGTGAATCTCTTCTCCAGCTTTGTGCCAGCATCACACCAATGCAGGATATGCAATTAGCCACCAGCACCATAACGAGAGGAAACATTACAATCCAGTTTTGTCACTGGATAGCAAATCAGCTTGCTGGCACTTTGAGCTAACTGAGCTCAGCTCAGCTCAGCGTGCGCTGCATTCAGCATATCCTCCATAATAAAGGTATCCTTTTAATCAAAATCTGTACATTTTACACATGCCTGAAGCTCCTCTATAACAGCTGAAAACTAGTGAATTAAGTATCACAAATTCCTGCATGTGCTAGACTTGCCATTTTCAAGCATCTTTAGAGACTAAGGGGAGCGAGGGTCTGTCTACATAAGGATACAATGAAGTTCAAAAGGCATGTCTGTAAAGCACTAGAAGTTGGTGTAGAACGTGGTCACATCAGCTGTGAAATCAGCCTTATTAAAGCACAATTAAGGTTAAGGATGTTTTCTTCACCTGGGTATTCTAGTGCTCTTGTCACTGTGCTAAGCTAATTAATTTACAAAACTCTTCCTTTCTAGAAAAATTTCCCATTCCAGAAAATCAATATAGTAGAACTACTGCCAATTCCCCCTTTCTCCACTCCCAGCAGCCTTATATTAGCATGAAGAAGGAAAAAAAGAAAAAAGTGTGAACCTGTCCGTGTTCAAACATAGCAATCCCCAGTACTCAAATGTTTCYGACCAGATTTTATTTCCAGGTTATAACTGGTGAGAGATCTGAATCTTAAATTGACCCCAGGGCAATGTAACATTTAAGTTCGGCGTCAGTTTTGAACTGCAATTAAAATGAAATGGCAGTCCTGCAGAGCTGCTCACTCTGCAAGTCAGCCAAGGTTTTTCAGGCTTGGGCTAGCTTAGAACGGTTCTGACTGTGATTTAAACTTTGTCAACACAGAAATGCTCTCCACTATGTCTTCCCATGGCATTCAGTGGCCCTGAATTTCTGGCACTCTCCTTCTTTCCCTCAAAATTGTAGGGTTTTTATCTGATTAGCTGTAAGTGATCTTGATAACTACTCAGATCTAGTTATTTCTTGAATTCATTGCTTGGAGATCAAACATTACATCACAAGAACTTAATCCTGTTCCAAATGAAGCCAAGGACAAAACTCCCATTGACTTAGGTGTGTGCAGGATAAGGCCATAAATCCTTGAAAAGCTGAGCATCCAATTTTCAAATTAAAACATAATGAACTTAATAGTCATGGATTTAAAGGCTATTACATTTTGCATCTTGCATGAGATTCTACAGCTGGGTTACAAACACTTTTTAAACTTTGATGCTCTGAGGGAGGGTCATTTTCTGGGAGCTCCCATCATTATCTATCAGGCCAGTACACAAAACACACAATGGAAGTGATACTGCCCTGACTGCAAACAATGTCTTTGGAAAGCTTCAAACAATTTCTTTGTAAACAACTGATCAGGGTAATTACATTTTCTAATCTGAAATGGTGCTGTGACATTGTTTCAGGTAACACATGAATCATGCTAAAGGGTTTTCCTCTGCTAACGCTGGGTACCTTATCTAAGCAAGCCCTAGTCTAAGGATGGAGACTTAAGCCTGATGAAGTATTGTACTGGCACTGCAGGTAGTGGCTCCACCTGCCCCCAAGACTCCTCCAGTCCACTGCTGCTGCTGGGCAGACAGCTCGCCAGGTAATTAAAAAACCTGAAGAAATAGTGGAGCTGTGCCTAATGCCTCATGATCCCATCTCATTCTCTCTAGGAGATGAGGCATCGGATGGGACAACCTTGCTGCATATCTGAATGATGCAGAGTCCAGGTGAGAGAGCTACAGTCTCGCTTAGCAGGAGAAGGCAAACATGGCTTTGMTGACTTTGCGCTTGCTAATGAACACAGATGACCTAAAACACAATGAGTGCGTTTCCTACCACTTTTAAGCCAAGTTGCAGTGTGATAATGTGGCTGTCAAACCCTCACCACTACATGGGACTGTGTTAGCAGACTAGTCCAAGTTTACTACACAAATTTGGATTAAATACTTGCAGAAGAAGCAGCTCCAGCTTTCTGGTTTGTTTGGTTTTGTTTTTAACAGCAGTTACAATAGGAAAACTGCAGTATGACCTGCCCCTGCAGTATTCTTTTATTCTTCAATCTCTTGTCATAGATGCAATCTGTACACTGCTTAATTTTTGTTATCATTGCCTTGGATATCTACCAGCTATGATTGTCATGATTAAATCAGTATTAACTTAATTACAAAGGGCTTTACTCAAGATAAACAGTAAAGAAGTGATCCAGAACAGTGAGAACTGCACTGCTGAGGACATCTAGCAAAAGCCCTTCAGTTTCTTTCTTTTTTTTTTTCTTTTTTTCAATCCAGATGTGTTGTTTTTGTCAAATCCCAGAAATGAGATCAGTCTGTCACCTCCAAGTGTGACCCTTGAAGCCAGCTCCATCAATGCCTTTGGCCATGATTTCTCTTTACTGCCTTTAGCAGCTACATTTTTCTCTTCACTCCAAACTCAATGCCACTGGTGGTCTGCCACGAGTCAGACACTGAGGGTTTCCCTAATTTCCATTTCACAGTGCCATGAACAAAGGACATCAGGATTTGGCGCACTTCCCAGGTTCATCTCCTGTTCTAAAGTATTCCCATTCTGCAGGATGAATCATTGATATAATTATGATAGAGGGAACCATTTCATCTCTGCTCGCCCCTCTTATTTGACCTTGCAGAAGTCTGGTTGTGATTTAGACACTGAATCTGTCCCAGCTGAATTCAAGAGCAGAACTCCCGTAGATTTTAATAAGAATATCAAGCCTTTTCTAATTAGGACAGTAATCATATATTGCTGACACAACAGCTGATGATCTAACCTTTTAAAAAGCCTTTTAAAAAAATCTCAAACATTTCCACACATTTTTGAGAGTACTGCGTAGCAAATATACATGTCACGCATAAACAGACAGCAAGGGACATTTCAGCATTTCAGGTGAAAAGCTCAGTTTTCCACAAATTATACAAGATTTGCTTAAAAGTTTAGGAGTCAAACTAAGTTTTTCATAGACCACGATCTGTGTATTCAGCTGTTTGATTCACAACCTGTGGCCAACTACTTTCTATTCTCCAGGGAGATGCCTGGAAGAACTTCCATCAGGTGAAGTGTAAATGTCCTGGTTTTCCTCAAAGTCCTGCCTTCTCCATAGACTCCATTAGCATTCTCCTGAATACTATCAGCAGAAAAGGAGACATGGCATTCAGTACAAAACGCAGACTTCTGGTTTTTTTTCTGCCACCTGTGCTAGAAAGAAAATACTTCTAGATAATGAATGTTTCCTAATTTCTCATGCACACGTCCAGAAATTTCTCTTGTTTTCCAGTAGCAGGAGAAAGACCTATTATTACACCTTTTCTCACTTTCAAGAGTTGAAATAGGGTCCTGTTTATTACACATTTCCATGGGATGATACCAGAAAGGTTAGGATGAATTAACTCATCCCTTATGGTGACAATTTCTTGTATGCCAATTCTTGTATGACATTCCTTGTATTTTTTCTTGTATTTCTTCTGTAAATTTTCCCTAATTATTAAATACTTTCTCCAGAGGCCTGAAAATAACTTAATTAGGGTTGTGTCCTTTCTATTCATTGGTATTTTCTTTATTTTGGYCAGTGGGACAACCACTTGCAATCCTCTCTGCTGCTTTTTGGCCTAACACAGGATAGTATACTCTTCTAAAGGAGTTAGACCTAGTCTTATCTGTGAAGCACCAGATAAATTGTATCTGAGACTAACCATTCGTATGTAGGTTGATTATAAAGCACAGAGATTCTGTGGTGCAGAGAGGTTAGAGAGCCGAAGTTATGGGATGCAGGCTAGTTCCTTGGCCATGGACTTCTGGCAAAAGTCAGAAAGTTAAAACTCAAAGACAGAGAATAGAAAAGACCTTCCTCTGGAGGAAGGGATGATGGATTTGCTGATGTTGCATACACTGTACATCCTTTCTGGCTGACAGAAACTTCATAAAGTTCAACAGAACAAATGCAAGGTCCTTAGGGACAGGAGAAGCCCCTGCAACACTACAAGCTGGAGACCAACTGGGGAGGGAGCAGCTCTGCAGAGCAGGACCTGGGGTGGAGAAGATGTTGAACATGAGTCAGCAGTGCGCCCTTGAGGCAATGAAAGCTAAGCACATGCCAGGCTGCGTTAGTAAGAGAGCATCCAGCACCTTGAGGGAAGTGGCTGTTCCCTTCCAACTGGCACTTGTGAGGCCACGTTTGAAGTACTCTGTCATGTCCAGTTTTGAGTTTCCCCTAGCACTAACATGCCAGACTACGTCCAGTGGAGGGCCACCAAGACTGTGGTGACATGGCATTCAAGGAAGGGCTGAGCAAACTGGGTTTGCCCAGCCTGGAGAAGAAAAGGCTGGGGGTGGAGGGGGGTCTGATTGTAATCTTCAACTAATTAAAGGGGTCCTACAGGCAAGATGGAGCCAGACTACTCGCAGAGGTGTGCAGTCAAAGGACAAAAGGCAGTGGCCACAAGCTGCAGCCAGGGAAATGCTCAGCAGGTATAAGAAGAAAAAAAATTCAGGTAAGAGTTTTTAAACCCAGCCAGAGAGGTTGGGGAATCTCCACCCTCAGACACTTACAAAATTTGACTAGACAAGGCCATGAACAACCTCCTCCGGTTTTTAAGTTAGCCCTGCCTGGAGCAGAGGGTTGGACTAGGCGACCTCTAGGGGTCCCTTCCAATCTAAATTATTCTGTGATTCTATAAATAAGGTAGAGGTTGCAAGGAAAAGGACCTA
The DNA here is from genome assembly GCA_030449065.1 of Oceanodroma leucorhoa. Lineage (NCBI taxonomy): Eukaryota > Metazoa > Chordata > Aves > Procellariiformes > Oceanodroma > Oceanodroma leucorhoa. The sequence goes on from JASVER010000019.1 coordinate 6,541,064, forward strand.
AATCAGATTCAGGAGTGGCATGAGTCTTTCCTGTGCTGAGAGGAGAAAACAAGCCTGCAGGCTGTTGCTACTGCTGACCTCTTAAGGGCTGGATGATTGAAAATCACTCCTGGAGGCAGTGGAGCGTGTGTTCCTGGCACAGCGCTTGCATTGAGCCATTCCCAAGTTTCTCTAAGCAGTGGCCTTATCTGGGTGGAGTGCTGTCAGTCAGGCATTTTTTCCTTCAATTTTGCCTCACCCCTTGCCATCCCAGTGCATTAAACCCAGCCTGTTAAAAGGACTCACCAAACTTCCACACTCCAAAACCAGGAGTGTGATTTTTGCAATAATTTTAATTTTTTTAAATACAATTTTCATTTGTTGGGAATTAATTTTTACCTTTGATGGCAGAAGTGTTGCAAAAGTAACATGTACCAATTACACACAAATTCCTATTTCTAACCTGTATTAGAACACCAGCAAAAAGAAACAAATGGTCTAGGACTAGAAATATTCTGCTCTCTTTCTTTTAGCTATAAATTATTCTACTTAAGATAAATAAAGAGCCATACATTTAATTATTCAGATGACATCAGAAAGTAATAAGCTGGAGTGACAACATTTTTCATGTTGGGTAATTAAACTGATGGAATGTATACTGTAATTACTAATAAAAAAAAAGTTCTGATACATTGTTTAGAAAAGTTTTACTCCACTATCAGCCACTCATCCGACACACACAATTCCCCTTACCTGGATTGAAACAAAACGTTTTACATTGATTAAAAAAATATATATATATTGCGTTGGTTTTTCAGACTAGTCAGTTGGAGACAAAAAACATTTTTCATCTGCTAATACCTGCCCAACAGACTAATAAAGCTGTCTTTTCTTAGCAAAAAGTATTGGAGTTTGGATTTTCTTGCTATAAGTAAGGACACATAAACCTCGAGCAACCTTGTATGTGCAAGTAGTTCTAGTAATGTGGCTTCTCTTGGGTTTAAGTTGTTCCCTGCTCATGTTTCATAGGGTTGGGGCATATGAGAAGAGCAACAACCTATGGTAACAATGACAAGAAAAGGCTATGACTAATAAATTCAATAGACTTTTTAGGATCATGCATGTTTCATGAACAATCTGTCACTCCATTGTTTAAAGTCTCCACATTTTCACATTTTGAAGAAGATACTCATTTTTATCTCTCGATCATAGAAATGTCATTTTGTCTCGCATTTCCTTATATTCAGAATTTGACATTGACATGCCAGAGTTAGTCATTTTTGCTTGTAGGAAAAAAAAAATCAAGAGAAACATCTACACTATATAATTATCAGTAAGCTGAGAACAGGCTCGCAGTGGGAAACTCCATCATCCTGGCCCTCATTTAGCCTGAACTGCTGCCTTTTAGTCCGGGCGGAGCTCAATCTCTGAACACCCATATTGTGCTTATGATGAGCCAGACTCAAGATATCTTCCGGGGACTGTAATACCATACCTGATCTGTCCAGATTGTGGGAAAGGAAGGTCATATCACATCACAGTGCAAATGTGATCCGCCTTTCCCCTTAGCACACCAYTGCTGAAACCAAGCCTGCACCCCGTGTGAACGTGGGATGGCTGACAAGCTGAGTCCCAGGCAGGCTCGTGGAAACAGACTTACCTGGCAGTGGAAGTAGCCTTAAGCTGGTCAAAATCTCCAATGTGATTAGGAAATGTGTCCTCTGTTCAGCAGATGACCATTTTATGAACTTCATTAAAATCTTTTCTAATCAGTCATTTTTGTTTTCAGCTTGATTTTGGGTTCAGTTCCTCACTAGTCCTTACACTATATTCTTATAGTCAAGCGCCTACTCTCTGAATATGTTAAAGTGAGCAATTTCAGACAGAAAATTGTCTTCTTCATTTTCAAGGGGATCAAACTGTTGCATTTTCTTGGCCTTTAAAACTGGGAACTCAAAAAGACATGCAAACATTATTACATGCGATAAGACATGGAAAGAAAAGACTGCTAATGTTAGCTCATATGTCCTTAGCTCTTGCCTAAGTAGACTCCAGTGTTCAGCAAATCACACGGATTTTAGTGCATGCTGCCACATTCCAGTCCTTTTGCAATGCATGGCAAAACTCCCGGTGATTTGAATAGGAGTAGGTTTTAATGCAAAGTTGGCAAGCCTGGAAAAAATAAAATAAAGCAAAAGTATTTTTAAGTCTTCATGTTAGAACAAAAAGCATCTTAGAGGCTCTATATCAAAACTGAAAACTGAGGCTGGAACTTAACTCCAGCTTCATGCAGACTTCTAACCTTTACGCCAGTATACTGACCAGTTTCTTTAAATACAATAGAAACTCTGTCACTTTGAAGATAAGCCCTCACAGTTAGCTTAAAACAATAATTCTGTACTTTCTTTCCTGTTTCTAGATTTATTTTAAGTATTAGTATAAAATGTCAGAGTCTGATAGCAGCCAGATCAGTTTGTATAAAAATCGACTGCCTGTTTGTAGTATATTACAGGCTATATTTGACACAGGAAAGCACTTAATCATGAATGCTATCAGCGCACCACACCCATCTTTGTAAATGCCTTATAAGCTAGATTTATCACCATGAACTTGAACTGGATAGAGACAAGTAATAATGAATAACACAAACTCCTTCTACGGAGGTAGGGTTAAAGGTGTATTATCCACAATACGACTGCCAGACTACAGTTCAGAAGCCGTGCTCGTATCTGTCAGCGGCACAGAGGCATCGGGACCAACTCTCAGTTTGGATTGATGTCCAGGGGACTATTTCCACTGGARTCATCAGGCCCAGATAAACAGAGTTCAGATAAAAGAGAGGAGAATCTGTCTCAAATATATGATCACACAGATTCTGCCATTTCAGGTATTTTGTCTCTCTTGGCTCATTTTATTTGCATAGCAGATCTGATGGCCCTTCAAAGACTTAAATAAAACCCACAAACCCCTCTGCCATGCATTAAGTTTGATTTTACTTCACATGTCTAAGTCTTTATCTTTATTCTAGCTTTTGAGCTTCAATATAGCACTTTTTGGATGTATACACTTCAGAAACATCCTGAGAAATGCACATGATACATAAGGGACAGGACCTTCCTCCTTTTCTCTGTTGACTCATGAGTACTGCTCCCTCCTACAGAGGCTGCCCCTGTAGCCAGYTCCTCCACCCCTCCGCGTTTCTGTGCCTACCGCCACGCAGAAGCTTTTCCAAGCTCACGTACAGAGTCAGTAATGGAGAGGGAGCCAAGCCAGCGTGCCCGAACAACTTAAGCCATTCCCCCAGCTGCCCTCTCCTGCCCTTCCCATCTCCCCAGCTCCTGCCAGCAGCACTCCCCAGAGAAGGGAAGGATTTGGGTGGCTGTAGGGGCTGCCTCTCCTCTGGGCTGCCTCTGACCCCCTGCCCACTCCTTCCCTGCCACCACCATGCTCTACACCAGCCAGGCCATGGGGGACAGAGGACAGAGCGGTGCAGCAGGAGCCCCATGGGGCTGGGCCTGGACCAGAGATGCCCTTCTTCCCTTGGCAGAGCGTGTCAAGAAACCAAGACCTTTGCGAGCAAAGCAAGCACAGAATGCTACCAAAAAATCACAGCATTTGCAAAAGCTAACTGGGGAGTAAGCTGCGACAGTCACTTTGAGATATGCTGTGGACATTCACATTTTTGGCACACACTACTGAATACATACAAAAAGGAGCCCCGTTACCTATTTATGACATTTGTTCACAGCAGACCAGTTCGGAACCACATTTTAAAATCTGAGCCCTTGGGTATTGCCTTGATTAAAAGAGAGGAATTTTGGCTGGGTTTTATAAGTATATTAGTTAAACTTAACTCAATCACTTTTCCTTATAGAGGAAGACAAAGCTTTTTATCCTGCATATCCTCACAACTTAAACAGTGCTTACTGGAATAGTGCTAAATGCTCAAATGTTTTGCAAGTAAATGCACCTGCAGGAGTGTTACACATTTGTGAATCACTTCACCCTTCACAAATGTCTCTAACTCAAGCTAGAACAGGAAAGCTATTGAACAGCATGCTGGAATATATTTCAGCAGTTCAAGAGAAATGCTGAAATATACATAGAAATACTGAGTAGGTAGAACATTGTTTGCTCTCCGGTGAGAAACACCCTGGAGTTTCCAAGGACCTCATCTGAAAGATGCCTCCTTCAGCAGACGGTGCCCATCATGCGGTGGTGAAGGACTTCTCCGTGGTGACTCAGGGGGCAGCGTGCCACCTACCGTGCTGAATCACCAACGCTTCCCAGAGCGCCCATGCATTCCCAGGTGGCCCAACCTTTCCAGCTTGGATGAGGTAATATGGCTGCAAACTAAATAAAGGCAGAAACCACTGAATTGAATTCAAAGGGATATGGCAGAGTGATATATTTTGGATTTCGATAAATTAAGGTCATTCTTATCTGGGGACATGAATCTTTCCTCACCACGCAGGACAGACACCATCCATTCAATAACTTCTTTTTGGATGTTGCTAATAAATAATTTTTATTAAATTAGTGAATTCTGTTGCTTTACTCCCTTAATACACTTATTCAGCTGCATAATGCTGTACCTGGAAGAAATAATGGGGTTGGTACCGCTAATGATAAGTTTGAGCACTGAAAAACAACATGACACTAGGAAATGTGTCGTAGGAAGTGTGTCCTTGATCTCACCACTCTAGCCCTAATTTTTTTAGTAGCCATACAACTGATTAACATCTTAAAAAAATACAGATACGTTGTCAGCTGAGGCTGGCAACCAATACTATGGACTGCCAATTTATGCATTAGAGGCAGTCATCCACAGTTACCAGATCTAAGCTCAAAAAAAGATACAGGAAGGAAAAATATCTATTAATGAGACACCATTGGTATTCAGGGCTTTACATTACATGAGCCATTAAATTAGAAAGAGAAAAATCAGCATAAGAAGATGCACAGAGCAATCAAGGTCATAAATCAGCTCACTCCAGGTAGGTGAGACTAACAAGTAGCTTCAGAAAGAACAGGGCTAAAACTCTGACAAATCTCACTGAAAGCTCAAACAGTGGTTAAATACAAGGATTTTGAAAGTTTGGGGATTCTATGATAGACCTCACCCTCCAGGTGATCTGTAAGTTTCCCTAAAGCACTATTTAAGAAAATAATTCAGATATGATGCATTATATCTGGAGGTACACAAAACAGCAAACCCACAGACAGATAAATAACAAAATAAAGGCAGTATTTGCGAAGTGGGAAAGCTTAAATTTTCTATTAAACTAATGGCAAGTGAATGGCCACCAAATTAAATGGCAAATGCCTATTTCTTTCATACAGGTAGCGTTAGAAAGAAGTGTTAATCAATCCTAGCTCATTAAATTGCTGAGCCATCTCAGCCACTGCTTACCCATGGATTCCTAAATCTGTCATCCCTGCTGCAAGCTGCTTTTCAGGGTTTTGTGGCCAGATTTATCCTTAAGGGTACAATTAATAACACAGAAACAGAAAATAAAGGATTATGTCTAATAATCACTGCTGAGGCTGCAGAGATTGATTAGCCCTCTACATGTTTTTTTTCTTTAAAGTGAACTTGCATCATCTTTTTATCTGTCCTCTTTGGCGTAGAAAGCAGATCACCAAAATGCCTCTGTTTTCATTACAGCTTAAATGTTCCCCCAGAGAAACTGAACATCAGCTGGAAAGGGGTTTTATAACATGGATACCTGGGAGATCAGGGGCCTGAAATGAAGTCCTAAGAAGTTCCTTTCAAATCTATGTTTGTATATTGCTGTTCTTACCTTCCCTCACCTTGCCAGGTAATAGTTCAAAGAGCAAAGGCTTCACCCCTGCCCTGAGCGCTTGGTATGTAATTCAAGGGGTGAAGCAACAGTGACAGCCCTAAAAGAGGGACAGAGAGCTGTCAGAAGCCATCCCCACTGACACATGCACCGAGCCTGGCTCCAAAATCCACAGATGAGCCAAATCCATGTCACTACCTCAACGTTGATGCTCTGCTACCCTGCTTGGTGCTACAGGCTCTGGTGCCTACCCCAGGCTGTAATGCACCAGTATCAGCTGCCCYGGGGTCTGTCCGAGGACTTTGCTCTTCACTTGAAGGTGTCCAGTACCCACAACACGACCGCTCGCTCCTGCTGCTCTGGCACACACACTTCTATCCAGCTAACCTTTTAAATCTCTCCCTGCAGGAAGGAAAACTCCGGGAGAGGTTCTTCTCCAATGTCACCAGACTTTCTTCCCACTGGCAATCTGGAGGTGGTGGCTGCTGCTCCCCAGACCACCCATGTCCACTCATCCTTCTCATGGAGACAGCCTGCATCCCAGGGAACAGACATACCCATTGGCATCTCCACAACGACCCAACAAGAAGAGCATGTGGCTGGGTGCCTACAGCTGCACGCTCCAGCTGTGGTCCACCTGGGCTGGGGGGGCAGCTGTTATGGGGTGGGAGTGCACTGCCCCTTCCAGCCGACTGCCCCCCCAGCCCTTGTGATGGGCCTGCTCACGCAGCCCTATGCTCAGCACACCAGGGGTTAGCGGGGGCACTACGGGTGCCAACACTCCCTGCTTCTATTTCTCTAGTRAGGACCTGCAGCTGGACATCATGCTTGAGGCCATCCTTTTTCTGGGGCTGGATAAATACAGAAGGAATGGGAGATGATGTCTAACCCCCACAAAGCGGTAATGTGCCTCACAGAAAAGTAAAGCATTGCAGTGGCAGGCTCAATGCAGAAGAGCTGTGCGGCATGTAGTGGTCTCTGCGGCTTCCCTAAATGCAATCCAGCATTTCTAGTGGAGGGCAAGCAGCAGAGAGGGAAAAATCAGGTACACCCAACTATAAGAATTTTGAAGGTGGAAGCAGATCCTTATAAAGCTACCCAAAGAGTTCATCTCTTTTGTCCAGCACCAGGATGCATGAATAAAAAATGCCTTACAGATCCAGCACGGGGTACTTAACGGCTGTTAGTATGCAGAACTAGCCACCCCAGCACTCTACAGGTACATGGCCAAGAAATTTAGTATTCGACTGTCAGTGCAATGTTAGTGATGGCAGAAATGGCTGGGTTATGTGCTGTACCTCTTGAGGAACGCTGACACTGCCCCAGTTGCAGAAATCATAGAATCATAGAATCATTTAGGTTGGAAAAGACCCTTAAGATCATCGAGTCCAACCACTAACCTAACACTAGGAAGTCCACCACTAAATCCTTTCTATTTGATTTCTCAGCTTTCACTCCTGTATTATTATTATYATTTCAGCTTAGTCACAGAGTCTTCCAGGGACAAGCAAACCCCAAATTTCTGGTGTTAAAAAACAAACAAACGAAAGAAATGCAAGCAGAAAGGAAAAAAAATCAGGAGGAAACCTAGCTCTTCTTTGTGCACTATAGCACAGTCAAAGCAAAACACACCCCCACGCTCCCACCCACTTTGTAGTTCACTTTTAAGTCATGCCGTGTCCAACAGCTGGAAGCAGTCTTGCTGTTGGACTGTGCACAGGGATGTGCCAGAGATTCCCTCTTACTCCCTTGGGTGGGATGTAAAGAATTCCTCTCCTCATAGCTGGCATTCCTGTTGCACTGAGTCACTTTATAACTGAGACAATAACATACAAGTCTTGTTCAAACACTCGTAGATAGATACTGTGATTTTTTTCTAAAGATATAAATACGAGAATGTCCATTGGATATGGAGCTTCCTGGTCAAAACCTGTATTAAAAACAGAGTAGCCCATGCTCATCACCTGCAGTTGAGACATACTTGCGTGTTCTTATCCTAACTTCCCAAGATTAATTGTTCAAGACCGGGGAAGGGGATTCAAATTCACAGCATAGCTATTGAAATAAATTTTACTCCTGGAAGGTGCAGGAGTTGGCAGTATGGTCACCTGCTCATTCCCCATAGTAGCAACCACCACAAGCACAGAAGTCTGTTGTGTTGTGTGTTGTTCCTGAGCACAAGCCCGCCTGATGCTTTACCAGCAGCTTTAGAAGAACATGTCATCTTGTCTGACGTGTTTGTATTGCAGTGGTGGGGTAGAAATAGAAGGGTTTGGGGTTTTTTTAGGCTTGGGGKTTTTTTTAGGTGATTAGGTGGAAATAGAAACATAAGTCAAAACTGAATATGGGTCATAAGATGCCAAAGTTGTATTTCTACTCTGAAGACATTATTAGAGACAATTGAAAACAAATATCGCTGTTATCACTGTCATCACTGTTAGGTGAGATTCTAGTGGAACCCAGTGCAGACAAGAAGAGGAGAGGAAGGAGGTGGTTCTGATCTTCAGTTCAGATTCTGTTTATGAACCCACAAAAATTGAGATGTTTGCATTTGTAGTTCTGGAGCAAACTGAAATGAAAGAGAAGTCTTAACTGCAAAATTAGAGTTTGGGGTTTGGACCAATTTCCCTCTGCCTTGCCAGGCTGAGGTTGCCAATAGTGGTGATTATTGTCCATCTGGGTTATGAGACTGTATCTAATCAGGGAGAGCATCAGAGCTCTGCGTGCACCAGAGAAACATTGGGGTTTCAGACCTGTTTCACAGTGTGAAGTAGTCACCCGTGATTGGGTCGTGCTTTATTACACTCCAAAGATCTAAGCAAGCTTCTCCTTGTACCTTTGCTCAAACGAAGCTTCCTCCTTTCTATGCAGGTTGCCCCAATAGAAAACCCTTTCTCCCCTCACGATTAATTAAATGTGTCAGCTTTTCATTATGTGGGTTTTAGATATTTTATTCAGCTTTTTATAGCTTATTCCTTTTTTTTGCCCCAGAATCTGATGGAGGAAATTTGGAATTACAGGTTAGCAGATCCAATTTAGCTTGTATTCTGTGCAGAGTAAGGCTACCTTGCCATTCAAAAGTAGATCTATAGAAAATAACAGGATGAATTGCTCAACAAAGTAAACTTTTGCTTAAAAGTAGTTTACTGGTATTGTAGCCTGTGAGTGAGAGGCACAGCTCCTCTATAGAGCAGGCAAAACTCTGTTGATCAGGTCAGACACCAGGAATATTAAATTCCTGGCCTCATGTCTCAGGGCTACTTTGTGGTGGTTTAGCCTTTCTAATTTTACATAAACAAAACCCAACAACTCCAGTCCCCCCMCAAGATCTTGGTTTCATCAGTGCAGAACAGGAACATTTTAAACTGCAGAAAAGTTTAGAGGTAAGCAAACTTAATATTTCGTGCAGTCTATGCAATCCCCATCCGAGAGCCAAGGCCCTCCAAAAATTGACTCTGCATCTAACCACTTGTCCAAACAGGAATTTGGGTTCTGAATGACTGGAAATATATCAACACATTTCACACAGAGATAAGAGCTCTATCTTCTGCAAGAAAACTATATGCAGAGTATCCATGGGACAAGCTTTGGGAGCTATTTTACTATAAAAAGATGGATTTATAAATGCACGCTTATAGATACTAGAACACGCTAAAAGGGTATTAGTGCATGGTATAGGCGAACTTTCACAGAGCAGGCATCATTTGTGTTCAGCGTCTTTCTAGGCAAATTACTGGCGTTTAGCCAAGTAAAATTTTTTAAACACAAAAAAAATGAAATCACTCACTGGAACTAACATACTGATTCACTTTTGGTCACTTTTACCACTCAGTCCAACTGACTCCTTTTCCTGAGCTGGCCAGGATTACAAGGTACCAGCCAAGGCCAGGCTCTGCAGAGCTGCGTGGGAACGGGACACAAGCAGTAGGTGAGGAGCTCGCTGGGGAGTTGGGCTGGACCCTGCTGAAGGAGGGGCTACTTGTTTATCCAATCTCTCATTAAAATACAAAACTTTGGTTACAATGCACAAACACACACAAAAGATAAACTAATTATTTAAGTAATGTTTACTTACCTAGTACAAAATAATTTTTATACGTACCTTCCAAAACCCCTAAATATCCTTTTACTGTAAAAGATACCACTATACACAGCTAAGATAACCCTTTCTTTGTTCTTCTTCTTTTTTTTTTTTTTTTAGAAAACAAAATAAAAAACCAGAGTGCAATTTAAAGAGTAGTGATATAAAATATTACATAGTAAGAACATGTCCTTTGCAGAAAACTTTCATGTAGCTTTAAGCAGCACAGCAATTGCAGCTCTACAACCCGCCGAAGGCACAGGTGCCATGCCATAACTGCTGATGGGTCTGGGCCATCTGGTTCCACTGGTCACGATTTCAAGAGCCATTACACAAAATCTCTGCCTTGCCTCACTGTCTAATGAAAAAAAGACTTCTCTGGGATTTTTGTGGTTCTTCTTCCTCCTTCCTAGTGAATTTACCAGTAACATTACATCAAGCATGGATTTGATGTGGTAACTGAACATTTATTAAGGGAGAATTTTATATTGCTCATTTTTTTGGATTCAGAATTAGGCAGCTAAGATGTTGAAAATGATCCTATTTGCCCACTATAATTACACTATACTGATAGCAACTGTCCATCAACATGCAAATGCAATAAAAAAGTGCCAATTTCATTTTTTCTTAAACACAGAAATAATGTGTAATAAGTTACTTCAGTGACCACATTCCACAGGGAGAAGTGATTCATGGCTGTATCCCGCTTAAATTTCCTGCAGTTTCTTTCTGCCTCTGTATGTTCACATTTGATTTTGATGTTGCAGCTAACATTGTTGTGACTAAAATAATCTAGTGTTTCCTATCTAAGTATGAAGCCTTCTACGTTAAAAAAATGGTCCTTTTAATAAAGAAAGTATGTAAAGATCTTGTCTCTCACTTTTTGTTTAAAGTGTTTTGCCTTTATTCCTGTTCAAAAACACAGAATACATTCTTGCTGCAAAGCTCTGAAGGCTACATGGGTTTTTTTGTAGATTTTGTGAGCTCTTTTACCAGTAACCTGTGCATGAGCCTGCAAGCAGGAGCAGGTCACGCAAGGCTCCAGGTGCTTCACCCACAACACTGTCTTTCTAATGGAAATGTAGAGCAATGCATCAGCAAGAAGGTTGAAGAAAACTTAGATTTCTTTGATCAGGCTCTGATGCACCCATTCAGGGCTGACAGCAGCCTTAATGCTAGGTGTTTCTCCAAATACTTTGTACCACTTCATCAGAATAGTGGTTTTGGTCCTGTCCCCTGAATGATCTCTTTTAACGAGATGAGGTGGGGGATCTGTGGGAGTGAGCAGCTCCTACACACACTCTCCTCTCCGCAGCCAAAAGAAGRGGAAACAAGGAATAGCCATGATACGCTTCTAACCACAGCAATTGCTGCTTGCTATCATTACAGCCATTATATGACTCAGTGCTGGCTCCAGGTTGCTCTATAGATAGTATCATGGGAGCATCAGTGGACATTGCACTGAGGACGCATTGCGCCAGACTCCTCCTTTGTTGATAATGAAGATCTGGCCGCAACGTTCAACATGATAGAGAAAACCAGATAAATCCTGCTCTGAAATGGAAATCACATTCTCGTGATCACCTGGATATCTCTTCAGCCCCCCCACTTTCTCCTTTCTAAAGACGATTTTTTCTCATGAGTCCCCCTTACATAACCATTTTACAGACAGCTTTACCTGCATTTTGTCTTATAACCCTGTCATGCTTGCTGCTCCCCCCTTTCTTGTGCATGTGTGTGTGCTTTTGTTACTTGTATTGTATAAGGTGCCTTGGGATATTCGCATCCTGTGCATTGTGTGGCATTGTGTTGAATAGGAGGTACAGAAATTAAAAGCAGATCTCCTCCTACCCACATATGCCTTTTCTTTGCAGGTTTTCCTGGAAGTTTTGTGCGGGGAGGGAAGGGAAGAGGTAAAATATGACTTGGCTGAGACTGCCGGATGCTGAATCAGCTGCGATTGCCTCACGTTTTCCTTTCTTTTAAAATAAAGGGTACAGTTTTCAAAAATGCCCATCTGACTTCTCTACAGGCCCTACCCAGCCCATCACTTCTCAGCAAGTCACTTTTAAAAAATGGTRCATATGTTTCTAAGTCACATGGGCACCTTTGGAGAACATCTTTATAATGCCTTCCTCCTAGGTCTAGAGACTACGTGCTCTGGCATTGCAAGAACCTGGTGCAGCTGCTGCAGGCTACCACAGTGCTTATGATCAGCCACAACTAGTTTTTCCCTCCCCARAATATTCTTTGCAAAAAAAGGAGGAGATAGCCACGCTCACTAACTCAAAAAAACCCACCACCACCAAAGCCCCAAAACACACAAGCTCTTAAAGTGTAATTTTGTTCCGCTGCACTGCTCTGGTTAAAGGAGCTGATGCCTCAAGTGCTGGCTCCTTGCTGCTCGCACCTACACACACTGGCACAGATTGTTCTGAGGAGGCTAGTCAGTGATGGCGTGGTGATGTAAAAGAGCACTTCAGGAGGAGCAAACAAGGAGTGCRGCATCAAAACCCTACAAGCCCCAGAGATCACCCTTTTCACAAGTCTTACACATCCAGAGGTTGCAGACAAATGAAATCAGCCATTGGTTATGAGTTAATAGCAGCTCTYTGGAAGCATGTCATCTATTTTTAGCAGGGGTCAGTATTTTGCTTCCACAGCATCCCTATCTTTAAAAGAAGGGAAGAGCTTGACACCTTTTAGTTAAAGGACACACAGCCCTATAGCATCCAACCACATACATGGTGCTCATCTTTCCAAGGCTGTTTCCCCGTTGTGCGCTAAATCRTGCAGATAAAGGTTCATCCAGTCCTGCTCGCTTACTGAGGTAGCTACTGTGATTGAATACCTGAAACTGTCAGAAGAGTAGAGGAAAATGGAGTGTTAATGAGGGCTGTGCCTTCAGAGGTGTACAAGAAAAAGAACTGGCATCTGACAAGCAAGGGCTTTGCATTCAAAGGTGAGAAAAGTAATTGCCAATTGCTATCTTTCTTGTTTCTCCTTTGCAGAAATGTGTATATATTCACGTGATACAACTAGCTTTTGAGGTCTTGATAGCTGGTTTTATATGCTCTCCTAAAGGTTATTAATTCTTCCTAAGCTGTTCCCAGTTAGATGGAGTACCTTATAATATAACTTCCTCATTAACATCAAGAGCTGTGATTATACAGTTGTGTTACCAAGGGCTTCAAAGACATGAAGCCTAAATATAATCTTACAGTACCTTGTTACAATACAAAGCACATCCTCTAATACATTTTTTTGTTTGCATAAAATGCAGCACAATAATGGTTCACTTGACCTTTGCCCCCCTGTATAGTTCATTTTAACATTGTTTGAGGAGCACAGAGTTTGCATTTTGCAGGGCACAGGTGCTCTGCCCCACACTGGAGGCTGAGGCTCAACCCGGCGGTGCGGTGCGCTGTTTCTCCCCCCCAGCAGCTGGACTCAGGGGATTGCTTTTGTGGTCCACCAGGAATTTCCTGTGATAGAATATCAGAAACCTACTGGTGACTAGTAGGAGGTGACTTCACAGGGCAAAAGTTCTCTCCCTACAATAAACATTCTCAGCGCCGCTGTGGAGATTTCCTACACAGACCTGACAGTCGCCAGCTACTTGTCATCTCGACAGAGAACGGCTGAGCTCGTCGTCGTTTGCAAGCGTTTGTCACCTTAAAAGTGAAGCTGCACTCCCGCTGCCATTTTATTAATGCCTCCTGAGGAAAGGAAGAATTCAAACTACCCATGCTAATTAAAAAACCCCAACCATTTTGACTGAAAAGACTATTAAAAACATATAAATCCACAGTCAAAGACAAAGTATACTGGTATCTATAGGTACCACGATACACATGCAGTCCATATATACCAAATATCCTGGCATCTATAGGTACCATGATACACATACAGTCCATATATACCAAATAACCTGGCATCTATAGGTACCATGATACACATACAGTCCATGTATACCATCTATTCTGATATCTACAGCTACCATGATACACATACAGTCAGAGAACTAATATAACAATTAGGAAAACACTGTACTCTCTCTGTAAGGAGGTTTCCTTGGGAAAAAACACAGGGATATTCAGCTGCCAGATCTCTTGCAGGGGACTGTCATTTGGAGGATCCAAGTAGTAAATCTGAGCCTGACACAATTCCCTTGGCTAAAACTACTAAGAGGACTGTCGGGGGCACTAGATTCATTTGGCTGGCTGAAATAACGTGCAACTGGGCAGACTGCAGTGAAGTTTACAGACTGAAATAGCTTTCGGGAAACAATACATTAATTTCCTGTGGAAAATACATCTATTAAAATGGAGACTAGCCTTGGTTGAGTCCAACACGGTAAAAAAGCATGTTGTAAAGCTTGGAAGAAAATACAGCTCAATGTTGGCTTGGAAGTAAAAAAATGCTGAAAAATAATATTATCCTCAGAATCAGGGCTGTGCCAGGGTCTTCCTTGTAGAGGCAATGAGAGAGAGCAAAGATTTCCAGAAGGTATCTTTAAGCTGCCTCAGCAACTCCTCCACACACTCCAGCACTTATGCACAAAGCCTGCAGCCATGGCCTTCACCATGGGCTTTCTGAGCAGGTTTCCTGTCCACTGGACAAAATTCAGCAATGCTGAATTATTTTGCTTCTGAAATCTCATCATCAACTAGTGGCCATTTCCACAGGTGAGTCTTCATCAGGGCTGGACAGAATGGATCTGTCTCACATCTCGCTCTGCAACTAATAGCACCGCATCAGGAAGAAGAAAGGAGAAAAAGGCAGTAAGAAACTGCAGGAATACTCAGCACCACTGGAGATGTTTGATGCTGCACTCCTTGTTTGCTGTTCCTGAAGTGCTCCTATATTGATTGACATTTGCATCACCACAGAAATGACTAGCCTGGTCAGAGCAGTCTGCATACGCATAGGTGTGAGGACCAGGGGGGCAGCACTTCAGCTCCTTTAAGCATAGCAGYGGGGAGGAACAAAGCTCTGCTTTTAAGAGTTGTTTCTCCTTATATTCTCAGATAAACTCTTCTTTTTCRCCCAGCCATGTACAACCTTTAAAACAGCATGATTTCTATGAGAGGTCTGACCATTCCCTCTTGGAGGGCTTAGTTCAAAGAAATAACATCCGCCTTACCCYACAGTCTGTTAATGATGCACTGGGAGACAAGACCACATTATTTGGTCTCAGTGTACTCACCAAACTTTTAGTGGCAAATAGATGTTTGTGCTGAGGGAAGACTAAATCCATCTGTCAAATACTTCTTTTTTTTTTGTGATGAAGGCTGATATTTTTAGTCTCAGTGACTGAATTTCCAGTCAGCCACTATGTACTCAGGAGGAAGAAACCAGTTTGGTTAGCTTTTTTTCTGTTTCTCAGCAAGCAGAACACTGTATTCCATTTCTGTGGACCGTGACATCCCATGGCACATTAAAAGCCTTATTCAAACTGCAAGACAGCCATATTTTACACTCAGCAGGAGACTCTAGGAAGAAGTATGAGGCCAGGGTTATTCTGACTCTGGACAGCTTGTCAAACTGGGAGCTAGGAACAAAGCTTAGGACATTCTCTGCCAGTTCATGTGATCTTCAAATAAATAAGTAGAAGATTGCCTCAGCAGGGATTTTCTTTATATTATAAGAGACTGCATAGAACAAGGTTTAAATTCAGAAGCAGCTGAACCTGCCCTTGTGCTTTTGTTCTGAGTCTCCATCCATTGCACAGTATCGCAAAACCTGTGGAAATGCCAAGGACAGCTCTGAAATAAACAGGATTTTATTTTCTTGTCCGCACTTGAACAGAGCAATTGAACAGTAAGATCTCAGCTTAGTTCATGGACCAGGTTCGCTGGTATCTGGGAACTCCTCTTTGAACCTGGGCCACGTCTCATGTGCTGATCCATAGTTTTACCTCAAAACTATAAAAAATTCATCAGGTAGTGGGAGAGCTTGAGAAGCCCTTTATTAGTCTGCTCAGCATTTTATTCTGATTGATCTTTTCAAAGAGATGATGACAGAAACTGCAAGAATCACYTCTACCTTCCAAAACAATAAATTGCATTTATTGAACTCTAGCACAAAAATCTCTCGTCACATAAAGACAGAGTACATTATATTTCCTATGGCTATCCAGTTCTACCATGTTGGAGGGAGGGTTTATACATTTCTGCATGCCAGGAGATCTTTCTCTTGTTCTCTTCCACAGATGTTTAAGGTAAATAGGAATGGAAAAGGCTCTGCAAGGTGGACACTCTCCTTGCTCTTTGACTTTAGCATGCAAGGCTGGATTTAAGCTGGGCAGAATCTGATCTTCTGAGTGTGCTGAATGCCATCAGTTTCTAGCTGATATTGCTTATGACTGTGTTGTGTAAATTAGAGCTATCACCCATGAGAAGTAAAATCATCCAACCTTAGTTGTGCACTTGAGTTTCACAATTAAGAGGCACAGAGGTCAAAGGGGYTTCTTGAGAAATTTAGTTTACCTTATTCCAGAATGCTCCAAGATGTCTTCTTGCCTCCTGAAGCTCAATGCAATTCATAAAGTGCAAGCAGTCAACAAACCTTTCAGTGATTTTTGCCTTTACACATGACAGAAAGTTTAAGGAGTCTGTTCTTCGTGCCATGCAGGAGAGGAAACCCATTGATACTGATTCCCTGCTTGTACTAACAAAATGTAATCACTAAACTTCCACTGAAAATTSAAGATAAACTTAGGGAAAAAGCTTTCATCCAGTGAATGTGTAGGAGAAAGGTCTCAGGTCAGAGCTGGTCTCATCATCCCATGGGTATATCATGGGAGAAAATTAATCCATTACCTTTGGAAAATGACTATTTCCATCAAAAAGGAGCAGAATAAASTATTTGATCCTTTTGATCACTGCACCTACTACACTTGGTGTGCATATAGAGAAAGATTGAAGACAAACAAAATGGCTCTTGCTTTTGAACGTATTTGAAGTTAGTGAACTAAATCTGGTTTTGTTGTGGGCGGAAGATCTCTTGTGAGACGTCTCTAACATGTCACAGGAGATGTTACATAGTGTTGGGGCATGAGGGGAAGACAACAGTGACTGTTGTCTGATCTTACATAGGTTGTTTTTCTCCTTCACATTTGTCTTATTTCCTCAGGGCTGTAACCAGAGGAGTTGAGGACAACCAGTTTTGAAGCCCTTTTGCTGTGCTTTCTGGAAGAAAACGGAAAACTTCCCAGAGTCAGCAGTGTATTTCCCATCTGACAAGGTATCTGACAGTAGTGGACTTCAGGAAAGCAGCAGAGTTTATGGAGCCACTAGGCTGCCAAAACCCAAAACACAAAATCTTGTCCTTGGCAGAGCTAAAAACAAGACAGTCCTTCTCCAACACACTTATGTTGCAATACTATGCTAAAAATTTCCCAAGCTTGAGGAAATCCRAAGACCCTACTTCACTATACATTCACATCTTTCCTGAATGCGAGGTGAAGAAGAATTAGATGACTCACTAATGGTAAAAGCAAGGTAGTTTGCTTTATGTCTTAGCTTAACATTGCCTATTGACATCCAGGAGGTGACACAGCTATAATCCAGAAATATACTAATTTTTTGTGATACGGAGGATCCTGGAATTGGCCACTTTGTGCTTGGGTCTCCAGAATGGTACATTGCTTGATTTTAGGGTGAAAAGGAKAATAGATGCCTTTTTCCCTTTCAGTAGGACACTTACAGTGCTTCTTGCCATGTTATGAACATGGACTGCACATCACAAAATTGGTTTCCCATAACACTTTGGTTATAGAAATGAATACAAAAATGCTGTGTATTTGTATTGTATCTGATTTCCCAATGCCACTTGTTCCAGTATTTGACTGCTTGGTGCTGCYTTCCCACCTTGAAGACTAAATCTCAGCATACCTTCAGTTCTTTAATTTGTAAGCCAAGTGCTAGAGAAATAAGTTTACTCCCACTAAACAGTAACTTCATAAGCAGCTCAGTGGGGCTGTTTGTAGAGTGCTGTAGAATAATGTAATTCTAAACCCCTTGAAAACTGGTCCAAACATAGAATCACAGAATCATAGAATAGTTTGGGTTGGAAAGGACCTTTAAAGGTCATCTAGTCCAACCCCTGAACACATTATGCTTAATGAATACTTTCCATAACTATTTAAATCTATTAAGAGAAAGAAAAAGTGTCTTTACAAGAGGCATTTGCTTATTGTTTTGTTAGTACTTCTTTTCCTGACAGTCTTAAAGGGTTCACCACCACTTCATTACTTCAGTGTAATGAGAATATTCATCTTACCATTTCTGTCTTACAGATATCCTCAAAGATTGCAGTTTTTAACACCAGGAAATGTAAAGGTAATAGAGTAGCGGCTTTCCCATTTACTAACCATTATCTTTCAAAACTCTCCTTTCCTTCCCCTCAAAGTTGTTGCCTCATTAATCTCCGTGCGTGACTGAAAGCGTTAAAAGCTTTCATGACCAATTAATTACAAAAAGACGTCTGGGGACATTTCCCATCGTTTTAAACAGCACTCTCTGTTTTGATGCAAAGCACATTTTGAAGTATTCCTTCTTCAGGACACCCCTGAGACTTTTCCTCCCAAATTAGAGACTTTTAATCTCAATACCTGACCCAGAAATGGAGCTAACCAGCTCACCCCAGGCCAGGGTAAGATCTCCCCCCAGCGGCCACTACACTGCTCTTGTTCTTCCAAGTTTTTCCACGTTAATTTGAGGAAAAAATCCCAAACCAATCCTCCCCACACTTCAGCCTTAACTCTCATTTTTGTAAGGTGTTAGGGGTGACGGGTGTACCTCCCTCTGTACAACTCCATATGCATCTTCCTGCTGATAGCAACCTATATTGCCGTGCTCGCAAAGCTCTGCAGATTACCACTGTGACTGGCAAAACTATGCCAAGTGTGTTTCATGCAAATTCAGTTCCATAAGCTGAATTTTTGCACACTACTTTGTTCCAGCTTTGTACCTGTCTCCACTTTACACTCCGCATTTTTTTTCACTTGTCACTCCTGAACAAGACAGATTAATTTTGTTGAGCAGTGTCAGAAAGAAATACACATATCAACCGCCTTATTCATCAATGGCACAAAACCCACAGGGCTGAACACGTCCCAAGGCTGGAGGCCCCCCCCATACCCCCGGCTGTTCCCACAGGAGGCAGCCCTCTCTGCCCCTGCCCCTCGCAGGGCAGCTGCCTGCCCCATCTTGTCACCGCTGCTGTTTTAGCAATAAGCATATTTTGGTGGCTAAATCCCCTTGGGAGATGCCGGGAAGGACCAGCCAGCCCCTTTCTTGAGCGACGAGACACACATCGGCTCTGCTGGCCCCACGCGTAGCTGAGTTAGTTACCTCCTCGTTTCCCGCTGAGCCACGCAGGCAGGTGCATTCTCCCAGCGCCAGCCAGGGCAGAAAAGGAGCTGGTTCCTCTCCCAAAGAAAACTAGTAGCAAAAAAAGAGAGGGACCTTTTTTTAGGCAATTTGAAAATGGTCCACATCTGCAGAACAAGTTTACGCAAAACATTATTCTTTTTTTGTCTGAGTAACCAATAAAAGTCACCGCCAAGTCACGCATGGCATAAATTAAGAAAAATGGGGAAGGTTCATCTCACAAAAAATTAGGAAATTATCTTGTTAATGAAAATACTCTCCTGGGCTAATAGCAGCTTCCAATGTTTTTTATTCTCTGTACTGTTTGTGCTTTACATCTATCTGTTTCTGACACTGATCAACAAAAACTGTCTCCCTTGTTTACGAGTGGCAAGTGAAAAAATTGCAGAGAGTAAGCGGAGACAAAACTGGAACAAAGCAGCATGTAAAAATTCAACTTACTGAGCTGAATTTGTATTAAATATACTTGGAATAGTTTTGAAAGTTTTAGACCTGTTGATGTGAAAGCAGAAGGTTATAGTTACAATTTTTCTAACCTTAAAGTCTGTCAACTTTGTATAAATCCCACCACAGCTGAAAGGGTTGTTCTTACTACTGTTACAAGCAGTATTAAGACTGCTGTGACTGAAAAATATTTTTGGGAAAAAATGTTTCTATTTTACTTTTGACAGGATATTTTGTGGATTTGATTTCATTCTTCCCCTCTCCAGTCAGTACCTTTGTGTGTATCTTTCAACAGCACCAGGGGCAGGAGACACATGCCCTCACCCATGGCTTACAAGCAGCACCCCTGCTGAAGCCTGGCTTCTCTAGCTGAAGCCTTGGAGCTATGTTTGCTGGTGTCTAATGAGAAGAATTCACATTTAAGCCCATCTATCAGTGGGGACTCATGAGCCTCCTCTCCCAGTCCAGCTGCTTGTCTTCACAGGGCTTATGGGACCTTTCTCTCTTGGACACTTCCACTCCTCCATCAAGCAGGGCTGAAACTGTTCAAAACGTTTCAAAAGAAATGGCAAGGGAGCCAAATGGGTACACAGACAGACAAGTGTGTGCTGTTGCACAACACTTCTTTCCTTAGGAAATTGGACTAAAACAGAAGAAAACTTGACTGTAGCATTCCCTGAACCTGATTAAGGGAATCAGCTTCTGACTGTATGAGGTTACAATAAGAAGCCATCACACTCTAGGAATGTCAGCTAACACTGGCAGTGTTAGCTACCGAGGCATATTTCCTTTCCTTTCCTTTCTGGGTGGGCCTGCAGCTGAGAGCTCTGCTACCTACAGAAGAAGTGGCTATGCTGGCATCGCCAGCTCTTGCTCGCTCTGTGCCTC
The DNA here is from genome assembly GCA_030449065.1 of Oceanodroma leucorhoa. NCBI lineage: Eukaryota > Metazoa > Chordata > Aves > Procellariiformes > Oceanodroma > Oceanodroma leucorhoa. The sequence goes on from JASVER010000019.1 coordinate 6,561,658, forward strand.
CCAAACTTTGTGACCAATGGACTACTACTACCAGCCTTCCAGAAATACTATAGACTATCATGCATCCAGGACAAAGTTTTACTCTGTGAAGATTATATACAGGGATGGCATATTTTCAGTCGCCACGCTGCAGTTTGACAAAATCAGCAGTTTATTTGCACTATGCTTTTTACCGAAACAAATTAATAGCCAGGGAGTAGCTTGCTGATTGGATTTTGATTATCAGTCAAGGGGTAACAAACGACAGTATTTTCATAGTAAATAAGGGACATTGGTGTAGATTTTTCTACAATCCGTTTTCAGATTGGATGGGAAAAAAACCAAAGAAGATATGTAATTTAATTGATCTAAACAAATTAGGAAGGACACAGAAGAGCTTGAAATGGGCAAAGAAAAGAGAGAAAACATTTGAACCCCAGGAAAACTAAATAGCCTTTAAAGTTTCTTCTACGTCATAACTTTTTCATTCATATAAGACCTTTATACTCTCCCTTTGAATTCCTTTTTTTAGTAAGCGTTTTCCATTCATGTTAATCGTTTGAACAAATTGCTCAAACATACAAAACCAAATTCAGTCATTCCTCAGTGAGCACAAAAGTTCCATCATTATTTAAATGACACTTTACTTTATAGCTTAATGCATAAGCCTATACTTCACCATGATGTCTTTATTTGGACTAGTTGATAAGCTTTTGTAGGAAAGTGGAATTAGGAATTTTCAAAAATTCCTGTTTCAAAAAGGAGTCAATAACACCATAAACAGAAATGATCACAAACAGTTGACTACTTCTGATAAACAGTATCAGTGGATAGAGATACAAAAATAGTGTTGCACTGTAGAATCATGCATTTCCTTGTGATTTTCTGTAAAAAAACCCCAACAAACAAATAATCTCAACAGTGTAAAATTTTCTATCTAGGGTTTCATCAGTTGGTATTTTTAGAACACAGCTGTGTAAAATTCAAGTGAATGTGCAGCGGGGAGACATCCTGAGTCACGAGAAGAAGAACTAAGATCAAACAGATACATTTAGCTTTAACTTTCATTTAACTTTAACTTTGGCTGTGACTGAAATTAGGAAATGCCTTTGTACTTCATATTTGCAAGCGTATGATGAATCCAGTTGCATTATGAATAAAATACAGGTAAAATCCAAGTGAATTGGTAGAAATGCTTGTAATATAAAAAGGAAGTGTATGTGTAAGTGGCCCAATTCCTTGGATAGTCAGCAGTATCACTAAAGCTCTTGTGATTTTTGGATACAATAAAATCAGAAGAAAAGTCACAGAGCTGCATGACTTACTTGTTGGTTCCTACAATACCACATGCAAAGTTCTGGTACAGGCACGTGAGTCTGAAAGATCCGTCTCTTCTTTGGTATGATGGTAGGTGGTCATATGAGCAGGCGGAGTCAGGCCACTGACTGTCCCGACTGGGTTTGCCATTATTCAAAGAACGGAAATACAATCCTTCCTGTGTTACCAGGTGGCAGCTGATAGCCAGGGCCTTGCAGGTGAGCTCTGTCGGAGGTGAAAAAACTCCTCCAAAACCCCTTGCTAGACCAGGGGGCAAGCCACCCTTCAGCTCCCAACCCAGCTGCAAAGCAGTTCAACCCAGTGATCCTGGGGGGGGGGGACACACAAGCTGCTTCCCATCCAGGTCACGGCACTGGAGAGGAGGACGCAGCAGCACCTGCCTGGGTCACGGGGCTCTCCATGTGCCATCATCGCTGGGCTGGGACATTGCTGGAGGACTGTAGCGACCACACGAGGGAGGTTTCAGGGGGAGTTTCCGAGCACAGGGGGTTGCTCTGAGTGATTTCCCCCGGCTATGCCTCCATGTGTTCCCATGTCTGCACTGCTGGAGCTCCACACCATGCGTTATTTTGGAGCAGATGTATGGACCTAGCTCTACCCTTGGGCACCTACTACTTGGGTACTCCTGCTACCAGTGTAATTAGAGCAGCACAGGACTGACAAAGACTACACAGGTTGCCTGAGGCTCTTGAGTAGGTTTTCCAGAAGTGATGTCTACCTGTCCACAGAGACGGAGCCGTAACAGATGCCCTGCTTTACTCCCCGTAGGCACAAGAAGTTACTTTGATACTGGAGAGCTTTATTTTTCCCCACGATGCTGCTTTGCACAAAGGCAGGAATTCCACACTTGTGGTCTGAAATAATGAAAACAATTGGCTTAGTCTGACCGATAAACAGAACTCCCATTACCTCAAAAAAAAAAAAAAAAAGAAAAAGAAGGGGAATCATTATATACTGCATTTCTTATAAACTCAAAGATCACATTCAAGGCCTTCAGGGTCACCAATATTTAGCTTTCAAAATGAAAAATTTGAAGTCTCTTTATTACTCATACCTGGTCGAAGTCACATTTACCAGTTCTGTGACTCTTGTTCATACCTGATCATTAGCTTTTCAGTGTAAATGAAACTAAGTTTAGAAGTCAGTTTTTGTGAATTTTTTTAAATAATTATTCAAATTGACTATGCAAATTAATTACCCTTTAACCTTGTTTGTGAGCTCCTTCTGGAGAACACCAAGGACAGCTGCAAACACGAGCCAGAAAACGCAGCTTTCCCTTCCAGCAAACGTTGCTGGGTGACAGCTTTGAGACACTCACCAAATTGCACCGTCAGTTTTTCAGAGAGGGAAAAGAACCGCCTTGTATGTGCGTGTTCGGGCAGTTTTGCTATTCTCATTCCCAGTGTCACGGCACTGTGAGGGGGCAGCAGGGCAGGGGCCAGCACCCTGTCCCGTCCTGTCCCGCCGCCCCAGCCAGGAGCAGGGCACCAGGGCAGCCCCAGCCCCGGGCATCGGGTACCTCCGCGGGGATGGGAACAGGACACGGGCCGGTGGGTCAGGCAGGGATGTTCAAGCTTGGTGGTGCCTTTGCAGCCCTGGAACAAAACTGTGAAAGCTGTGATGATGCAAAAAAATAGGCCACAATGATGTGAACTACTCTGCATAAAAAAAAATGAGTTTCATGTACACGATGTCGGAGCACCTGAATCCTGGACTTACGGAAAGACGATGGCTATTTGGAAGCTTGTATTGCTCAGAGACTGGAATCTGCTGTCTTTGATGGAGATTTTTGCCTTGGGAATTCGTTAGCCCTCTCTCCAGAGGCACACCCTATCAGAGACGGTTAGCAGATGAAAAAAATCAGTGGATTGTAAAATACAGAACCTTTATTTTTTCATGGGCTAATTAGAAACATGCCACAGATACAGAACCTGAGCCATACGTAAAGTTCTGAGTCAGATATAAAAGATTATCTGAAGGAAAAAAAGCCTGCCTTTTCCGTTCAACAACACAGGGCTTGTGCAAGTTCTTAGTTATTTCATTCAGGAAGAATCAAAGTTTCCTTTCAGCCACAGAAAAACATTGAGCTCTGACTCTTTGTGTAGCCAAACATAGTGCTAGTAGCAGAGAGTCATGCTGAATCAACCAAAATGTTTATTTCCAATATTTCAAGAAACATTTAAATGACAAAAGACATTTAAAAGACAAAAAACTCCTCCCGTCCCAAGGACTGCTCCAAGAAGCCTTCTTTAGGGCTTCAATATAGGGTTTCATGTGAAACCCATTAATGTGGGAAACTACTGAGAACCTCTGCAGTCTACTTTTAGAGTCAATGATTATTCTTACATGGAGAAGACTGCTTTGGTTCACATTGGGGGGCTGTTTCCCCAAATTTATATGGCTACTCCTTTTAGTAAATGACACACAATTCTAGCAGCATGTTACACTCCTGAAATGTTAATCTAGATAACCAAAGAAAAATCAGAAGCATTTCAGAAGAGTCTTTTAGCTAGGTTTTACTCTTCCCCTTTAATAAGCAGTTTGCTAAGGCACAGAACTCCAAGTATTTCCAGCAGGATCTGCAATGACAATGGAGCAAGTAGCACTTTCCAGGTGGCAGCATCATTGAAAGATGCTACTCCTGGTCAGCAGACATCAGTAGACAGAAAATTCTGCAACTCAGAGAATATCCCATTATGTTTTGATTTTGGATTCTTTAAAACAGGATGAGCACAGATAATCCAAACAGCAAGGTCAGCCACGGTTTTATTAAGGAAAAACCACAGAAGGACCATATTCTGAACTTACTGCTGATTGCTATCAGCCATCTCACAGTCTGCTCAGAGCAGCTTCAATGCACAGCTCCCAGGAGACTACATGCAAAACCTTTATGGCTCCAATTTTAAGCTTGAACAAGCTTTCAAGCTACCTTAACTTCACCTTTAGAAGAGTACACTAGAAATACGGAAAACAAAGGCCAAAAGTGATGATGAAATAAATGAACTATTCAATTTGAAGTTTAAACCTTCCAGACTTAGAAAAGAGTGAATAGTCACTGAACCAGACTTCAGTGAATTCCCATAGGATTAAATGCGTCTGGTCACTAGGTGTCAGCCTTGCCTGCACCAGGACACTGGACCTTCTCCCTATCCCAGTGAGCAGATGGAATTCTCAGTGCTACAAATGATCACAGCAGCCTTGTAATTTGGGGAAAGGAGTAGAGGAGGATGTTGTTTGTGTGGGATGCTTATGTACCTGGTAATATAATATTTATTACCCTCAGGTTTGGATGATGGAAACAACAGCATGTTTCTTTCATGCCGAGATGTGACTGGAGGTCAACTGCAGAGACAGCAGAGGAGTTATGCTCTCTAAACAACGAATAAATCAGCAGGGTATAAGCAATGAATCAGTAACTGTTTTGCAAGCCTCACAATATTTACTGTTTATCCTAAAGCACCAGTTCCTGGAATAATGCCATCACATGAAAATGTTGGCTCCCACTTCTCAAATTTGCTTCTAGCCTTGCTCGATACAGGAACAATGCTTGGAAACAAGATCCCTGCACGGCTGAAAACTCTTAAGGACAACAAAGAAAACCTAAAATGTATTCTTTAAATGCTTTCTTGAATACTTACAGTTCATAACAGTACAGTCAGCAAAAACAAAGAGTAATTAAACACRCAGCGGAGTTTCAGTGGTGTTTGCAGAATACTCGTACGTTTCTGATTTTGGAATCTCTTCAGATGGAGACTCATACCTTGATTCTCATGTTCCCAAGTCTGCACAGATTATTGTTTCTTTCGCTAGGGCCAACTACAGTACCATAGCTGCGTGTCATTGCCCACAGTGGTCTGCTGCCATTGCAGTTTCCTAATATACTGCAAGCAAAGTCATCCACCTCAGCTGAGAGCAACAGTTTGAACTGGGAAAACATGCACTTTTCACAAGATGCAGAAAAAATGACTTGACAGCTCTTTACCTTCCGTTTTCTTCTTAGGTTCTCTTAATGGGCAGGTAAGTTTTTCCACAATAAATAAAGACAAAACTGTAGATACCCAGTGCTTCGATTCCCTCAGATACATACAAATGAGTGCAGAAAAATTGACCCAGGTAGAATTTTGCAACACATTCACATCCTCACTACGGTAATTCATTTGATGTAAACACCTGTCTTTAACGATGAATCTGGAAGGGCTAGAGCCTTCCAATAACAACAATAACAACAAAACTCAACAACAAAGACACAATTAGCCCAGACATTTCACAAGTCCTAGAAGTCAGGGCGGCAGCAATGTCAAGCCAGCCAAGCCCAACATAAAACCAGTAGAATAATATTTTGTCTGGAACAGTCTCAACCCTAGTACATGGCCCATACCCAGACTGCCTGCTGTGGTGATTAGGACGATTGTCTTGGGGGGAAAAAAAAAAAAAAAAAAAAAAAAAAAAGGTGATAAATGATTGCCTATGCACTAAAAAACAAATCCATCTATGAGGTTTCAGGGACCTGAAATCACTGAAATCACTGGAAACGGGAGAAATGGCAAGTCAAAATCCTTATAAGGATCAGTCCCAAATCTGTCTTTTACACACACACCACAATTCATCACAGCAGTTGTAGGGGGGACCCTAAGAGACACACTGGACTGCACGTTCTCAGAGAGCAGTGAGACAACATCTGTGTTGTCTCAGTCACCTTCTCTGACCATTACAGGCACCAATTGCTGAAGGAGACACCTCAGAGGGACGCTATCCTCCTCTCCCGTTTTTTTTCATTTGTAAGTTCAGGCAACTTTAATTTCCATGCTTTGTTTACAGAGGAAATGCATACATTAGTTATCACAAACATCAACAACGTATTACACGAGGGCCAAAGAAGGTAGGTAGACAAATTTTGAATGGCAATACCAGTGCAGAGCTGTGAACTGGGAGTTACCCACCTTGAAAAAGTCAGAGGCTTCTAGGTGAGGATGCCACCAATTTCTGTATCCTGAAAAAGCTGTGCTCTCCAATAGTTGTAAAATAACACAGATCATCTAATTGTCAGCATTTCACCTCTTGTGGCACCAAGATGTCCTCTGACTTGTTTTTTATTAAATCAGCATGCTTATTTTCAAAGACAAACACAACCTAGTACATCAAACTTCAGAAGTTCCCAATGCTGAGCTAGACCATCCACACTGGTGGCTTGTGATCCACAAGGAGATCTTCCCACCATTAACTTCAAGCATCTTAGGTCACTGAAAACACAGAGTGGGATTCAGTTCCAGATACTTATGTTTTAGGTGTATATAGGTGCACTATATGTTAAAACTACTGTCACAGTCAGCGGAGCCTAGAGCGCAATTTAGTTGCTCAGATGTCTGCTTCAGGCTAAACGCAGTGATTCTCCAGGCTCCACTGACTGTACCAATCAGATTTCTACTGACTATGAAGTGAGCTTAAGCAATTGTCTACATGTGAGCCATGTAAATTTAGACTTGCATTAATTTTGAAATTAAGACGATATCCCACTACATTAAATTTATAGGGAACCTGGGTTCCAACTTTTGAAGCTCTGAACCACAGCTACATTGAACAAAGTAAAGAAACCATCTCCCTTGTCAGATATTGAAGTGAATTTATTTTCTTAATTTAAGGTACTCTGTACTGGGAGCAAGGCAAACTACACTAGCATCATAAAAAAAAATCCAACGAGAACTAGTTTATTGTAAATTTACATATTAACTTATTTTTCACAGACTGCTCTACGTGCACAAAGCTCTAGCTGTCATTATCTGCGCAAGGAATAACAATAAAAATATAAACATCAAGAAATGGCAGACTTTCAGGTTAACTTGCCCTTATTTATAGAGAGCAGACAGGACAAACCTAACATGAAACTAGAACGAACCTTACAGAGGCTGGATTTCTAAAAGTGCAAGGAGAGACTGATTTGGGCATTGATGCATTGAATGCAAAATTGCCTATCCATTTTGTATCTAGTGTATGTAATTCCAAGTTAGGTGCACAGACACCCTTCCAGGAGTGTTCCTTGACTCTGAATAAACTCCAAATCCATTGCTCAAAGGCCCATCCAACTCGGTCAGTGTGTGTCTTGGAATCTACAAGGTTAACAAGTAAACAACATTTCTGTTGACATTTTTAACAACAAAAGCAACACCAGTCCAGGAAACTCAAGCCACGAAAAACCCCCTCGTATAAACAGATGCAGGAATGATCAACACTTTTCCTGCTCCAGAGGCACATAAAACAACCAGATTTTCAAACCCAGAGTGGGCCAGACAGGATGACACTGTGAGAATGATTGAGCCCTGTAGTTCCCACCACTACAACAGGAGAAGTGAGACGAGACCTTGGGAAGATGCAGATGCAACAGAGGGAATATTAACCAAAGGAGACACAACAGATCTGAGGATAGTTTGCTTCCACCCAGAAACCAGTAATTCTTTAGACAATGCTATATATTTCTGCCACAAAAGACTAAGATGGGCCACCTGGGCTAGGAGATGAAGGAGCTTAAAAAGTTCATAATTTTCCTCTAATGGGTAAGAATTCTGTCACACCAGGACTTCTAACTACATCTTTTCATAGACTAAACCATAACACAATAAACTGAAGTACAGAAAGCACAGACTGCGAGTTATGTAAAACTATTCCCATCTGATCACCGATCAAGAAATTTTAAGAAATAAATCTGCATATGGAATATTATTAAACTGGTCATTTTGGACAGACACGGCATCTTTCTTATTTTAGGTATATGTAAATATAACACTTAAATATTTAAAATACAAAACTCATGCAACAATTTCAAATTAGAGACAAATTTTTACAGAACTTGAGTGTTCAACAGTGCAAAATTAGCTTTGCACTAGCATTTTAAATTTTAGCAATAAAATAKAAAATAGTAAGATAGCAATGGGAAGCTATCTTCATAATTGATCACTTTTATATGACTTCCTGGAGCACTAACATCAATTATGCTCGTATATCAAAACAATGTTGGCACACTGCCAGCAAAGATTCAGATCAGGGCTGCTGACTTATTCATTTATACCTTTTTGGAAATCAGTGAACGGTACAGTCAACTTTTGGTTGCTAAACACAAATACTATATTATGAAGCATAATGAATGAAAAGCCAGCATGTCTTTGTTACATGTAAGTAAAAGGGAAAATGCATTTATTTTAACTTGCTTCATTTCGAGTCTGCAGTCAGCCACCTGTAAGTATAGTATTGACTGGCTGCTGTTAGTAGAGTCTATCTCATAACAAATAAGTGATTTCTAATTATCAAGGTATGTAATAACCAAGTATGTACTCTTTCAAAGGCCTTTATTTTGATTTCAGTCTCACATACGTGATCAGTTTTATCAAGGAACCGTTCAAAAGTATGATGTTGTTGATAAAAATTGATATGCCTTTCAGTATTTTATGGCACAAATAACATTTCTTTTCTTCAACTACCTGACAGTGCTTTTCTGGTTACAGCAGATTGGGTGCTTCTTGCTGTGCAATATATTGTTGCATATGAAAAACCCCTATCAAAACAGGATATCCAAGGCAATCATTTACCTTATGAACATGAAAACATGGTACACATTCCTAAGTAAAGAAAATGGCCTTAGATGCCAGTGCTGGCTTAGAGTCTTGCATCAGTGAGCCTGACCCTCACATAAACAACAGTCCACTGCGAGGCTGTTTATTACTGATTTATTAGAAACCTTGTCAATAACTTACTTGTGCTTTTGATAATTCTGTATTTAGTTGCCAGGAGACTTGCATTCCTGACGAGATAAAATGAACAGGAAATCCTCTATAGCCTTGTCACTTTTTTCACTAGTAAATAAAAATCAGAACAACCGTTATAAAATACTAGCTACTGTAAACAGAAGAAAGAAAAAAAGACAAGCATTGCATATTTTAAATAAAGCAACATACAGCCCTTTTTGCCCTCTCCAATTATAAGATGATAAAAGATCACCTTTATAAAGTATAATGACCGGATTTTGTGGAACGTGGCTGTTTTGGCTCCAAGGTATTTGTAGCGTTATAGTATCAGAGCCAGGATACAGCTGCCTTGTGACTAAGACGTCGTTCACTGAATAAGTGCTATCCAATCCCTCGACGTCACCAGACATCTGTTTCCTGTTTTCATTCTTTCTTTCACTGTTATCATTTTATCCAAGTTACCCTTTCACCTGAAAACCATTTAGAAGCCTACAGAAATCAGCGCGTGCACGCGTGTGTATATCAAAGAAATTGATTTAGAAGAAAAAATTGCTGAGAGCGATCTGTTCATTTTAATACAAAGAGCAGGAGTGGAAACAAAGTTGCCTTCCCCCCTCTTCTCCTCCCAAAAATACACAATGATACATAAACACTTTTGTCTTCTGGTCTTCACTAATATGACTAACTTCCTTCTTTGCTTCCAGTTAAGTAGCTTTCCTGTTGAGTACCACTACCTCCACAAAATACAATTGTGAATTGATTCATAAAAACAGAAACATTATGGCACAAATAAGGGAAGGCAATAAATACTCTTCCCCCGCCTCCTACTCTTTCCCAAATGGAGGCAGTAGTACTGTAATAACAAAAAGAAAAAAAAAAAGTATTGCTTGTCATTTAAGTTTCCAAACCAACAATCATCAGGATGCAGAACAGGATACATCTAAAGTGAGAAAGTTATTTACTTCACATTCAAGTTAACACTAGCTATACTTTTTTTGGCACACGATATTATTCTTAATGTGCCAAAAAAGTGTTGTGCACCTTATAAAATATGAATGTTAACGCCACTAAGAACAAATTCCTGCTATTCACAATCCAATTTTATATTGGTGTTGTTTTGCTATGTTTCACCTATACTTAAACCACAAATCAGGAGAATGACAATTACTGATAGCATCCAACACACATTAACAACAGACAATAGAAGCTGAAGAGTAAGTTGTCAAAAATTAGCAACTTTCCATTGTTAATCTCCGGATTTCAGATTATTTAATCAGTATGAGAATAGAAGACATTTTATTTTGTTTTGTGATTACAGATGCTCATATTAATTGACAAGGCAGTTTGTTGAGTGAAGCAAAAATCTGGGCTGCTTGACAAACACCAACAAAAAAATTCATCCRCTTCTTGTTATACTGTGAAAGAAAAAGAAGATATTTGAAAAGTTTTTTTTTCTCCCCCCCGCCCCGCGGCACACAGGTGAAATACAGGTGTTATACAGGAGGACAGGAGATTCTGGCACTCAGAGGACTTTCCCTAGGAGATGGGATGGTTTGGCAGCTACAGGAAACTGTAAGTAGCATTTCCAAAGGCACACGAAAATTGGAAAGCAAGACTTATTCTTGTGTTCCGGTCTTCCGGACTGTTTCCTAATAACCAAATTATCCCTATTTTAAAGCCAAATTCAGCTTCCATTAAAGTTCATGTAATTATGAAGCATCTCATTAACTTCTGAGGAGTCAGATCAAGTTCTGATAGATTAACTTACTCTCTCATCTTTCTGTTTACTGCTTGGTTCATCATCCCAAATGCCCAATCCTAAACTTCTGCATGAAACCTAGAATACTCTTGCATAGTTACAGTATAGTATTCTGGAGGRATTGATGAAACAAACATTTGTTGGAAAATACTTTTCACAATTGTAYTAAGTAGGTGTGATTAAAATACTGTTTCCCCAAAAAATAATCTGTTCATAACTTTTACATCTATATTCATTTGTCCACTGTCACATATACAATCTGTGATCAAGCTGAAAACTGAATCCTAATTGTGTACTTTGTCCATCACATCCCCATCCTTCACAATCTACTGTCRCTGTGTAATATTCATTGACTCTGGATTCTGCTATGCATTTTTATTAATGACATTACATTTGTGTGTGGACAAGTTTTAAATTCTGTTTGAATAATAAAAGCCATTGATTTAAGAGAGCTTTTTTTTTTTAATTTAGATAGAAAGTTCTTTTAAACTGCACACCCTGTCTTTCTCAATTCCATCTGAAGGAATAAGACAAAACATCAAGAATTGTCAAGCTCTAGTACTATTGATGACAGTGGGAAAATCCAAAACATTGCTAAGGAATTGAAGAGGTTAATTAATTCTTCCATACTTTGTWATTTCTGGTTGGTTTTAATTTTCCCCATCCAAAAATAGATGGTCTACCTCTTCGAGGTATTCAAGATACCATTTTCTAAAACATAAAATATAATGCTATGTAATATGATTGTAAAACTAATATTAGTTTTGTATAGCCATGTTTCTGATTTTAAATTGGGGGGGGGGAATAAACTAATTATTAGTTACTCTTTGGAATCATCCTCTGAAATAAATGAAACATCGAAACATTCTGTCTGAAAAAATAACTGGCAAATCATCGCAAGAGAAAGCATCCGAACACACACTTTATGTCAGACTCTACACTGTTTCCAAATGTTAAGACTTTTCATACACTGTATTACGACAATAAAAAAGTTGAGAGCCACACCAGGAGATTACATAAACAAAAATTTATGTTTTGTCTAGTATAACAGGAGTCTTAAAAAAAACAAACACCACWTCGTATCCATTATTTCATACCCAGATGTTTCCTGTACACCTGCAGTTGTCTCCAGTCCTGAATTCATGAGCTATAGTATTTTAACAGCCTCTCATCAGTTGGTTTTAGAATTTTCTTGTCCGCCATGTTTACGATCCATCCTGGAGCAAGACCAAAAAATATCTGTCTAGGATCCTTGCGTGTGCTTAACATTTTGAAGAGGTCATCCTTAGTTATGTCTGGTAAGACATAACCGTATTTCTTGGCAAGTTCAAGCCTGGCTTCTGCAACTTTAGATGGATCTGCCAGGTACCCACGATTCCTGGCATCTGTGTAGTAACGGACTAGATCTTCRGGTGGAAGCATTCGCTTTGGAATAGGCTTGCCACGCAGAAAAAATACTACTGGCTTACATAAAATTTCTGTGGGCAAACATGAGAKAAAATTAGATACTATGCCTTATAATACATATTTAAAGACATTAAATGACACCTTCTTATTTAGTATTTTGTGCTAAATAAATTATTAAACTTTTATTAAAATGTATCAAGCAAAAAACCAAATCTTAAGAATATTCTTGTTCAGAATAAGATAGTGTTTAACAAGTTTCACTTAACCTAACAAACAATGATGTTTTAACTGATATTTATAGTGACAATCTGGATGAATCATTACTTCTAACACATTTAGAATGCCTACTTCGGAAAGACACAATAACTAAGCTAGAAGATGCCATTTATTTGAAGGATTGATTCCACGTTAGAAGCAATGCATTTGCATGGCTATTTACACAGTGTACTAACAACTGTCAAATTTAGTGTTTCTATAACTATTTTAAATAAAGAATCMATGGCATGTGCACCTATTTAGTCATTGTGAGACTATCCTCTCTTCCTCAAGTTTTACTAAACTTGGCAAATTACATTCCAGATCCTTTTAACCTTAATATTTTGATTATTTTCTGGATTGGAAAAAGAACTTTTACTACTCCAGGGTAATATATTTTGCACACTAGAAATGTCTATTCCTCTTGTTCTCAGCCTCATTCACACATGAAAGCTCCATTATTGTCAATAAAAACTCCATGAATGAATATTAGGCCGGATGTAGCCTCAAGCAAAGCAAAGCCTCATTCTTCAGTGAAAGTGTTCTGAAAACAATAGCCATTTTGACTGGAATCATTCTGAGCTTCTTTAACTTAGTTATTTCCTCACTTTAAGTGGAAAAGTATTTTAAATTAAAAATATAAACATCCACAGKTTTTTTTTAAATCTAATTTTTTTCCTGAATTTTCTTAGGGTTATTAAACATGTGAGAAAGTCAGAAGACAAAAATTCAAAGAAACAATCTTTTATTAGTTCTTCTATTTACAAAGCTACTTGGATTTCTTTAACTGGCTGATTGGTAAGTGACTACTAACACTGGTAGGGCTAAACAGGTGAAYGGTTAAAAAAAGCGAAACTGAGGATGCATTACAGTTCAACATTTGTATAACAATGTGTTTTTGAAGCTTTTAGAACAAAAWAACTTGATGATTTTCCAGTAAGAACTATGTTTGAAACTTTGTTTTGGATCATTTAATCTTTGTACGTTCAGAAAAAAATAAATAAAGTCAGAAATGAAAATAAGTTCTTACCCAAACTCCTTGGATCGTAGAACGATGTTGTTACAACACCTCCATTTTTTTCTATGGTTGCAATTGCTAATTCAGATGCCCTCTGCACTTCAATATTTACTTTTGCTGAGAAGATATCAGCACCCTGTAAATTTCAACAAATATTAGAGTAAAATTAAAATGAGTATTTTAGGACATACATTTATTTTTCCCTGCAAAGTTGTAAGAAACATTAAATCCTGCAAAATATTATGATTTGTCTGTTCCCTGCACCAAGAGGGGTAACCAAATTGCTCTCACTCAAGTCACCTGGACTGAATGAAAAAAGCTTGCCTGTCCAAAATATTCATACATTTCTTTCAGTACATTCTAGTCTTCTACTCTAAAATACTAGTTCAACCTCTTGTTATGTGCTCCTTCACTATTATTTTTGTAGTCTTTCAGGTCTTAAAACATCAGCCTGGGTTTTTTTTTTGCTAACACGCAGTGCCCTCTAGCGGATTGATTATCACAAAAACTCCACAGCAAACTAATTTAGAAAAGCAAAGATGCTTCCAAAACATGGCAAAGACAATCTGACAGCCTGGTGTGGAAAACYGAAAACCCAAGGCTTCATACTACCTGAAGTCATAAGTGTCTTGTATGCATACCTCCTCCACCAGCTGGACACCATAATCCCTTTTGAGAGGTTGCACTGTTACACCTCTGGCATTAGTGAGCTGTGTTAAGTCAATTGGTTGCGTGGGATCAACTCTACCCAAATCAATCAGGTACTGCAGCCTCTGAAGACTGAGCGGTTGATACTGACGTCTAAGGCTGGGGAGAAGAAAACAAAAAACCCAAACAAAACAATGAGAAGTTTACAAACTTGAAGCTTTAATAGGAACTGGTCAACTGAGATATACCACACTGCATTCCATTTTCTACCTACTCCTAAAACTACCAAGTAAATGTTTAAAACACACCCATCCATAAGCCAAATTTTTAAGTTTAATTTAATGCAAATGCAAGCGCTAGTTACAGCCCAAAAYTCCATTATGCCTTCAGGTTTGCTCACACACCCCCCGCCCCCCAATAAAATAGTAATCATTTTGCTGTTGCTGAGCTCAATTTACTCCAGAATACCTCTCCACCTGCTGACTGGTTATGGAAGCAAAAAAAGATGAAGAAATTAAAATGTGAGCATTTCTTGGTAAGCCAACAAGATTCTAAATAACTACTATCTTCAAAATGAATCCAGCTTGGTAGCTTCACTGATACATTCTGAAAATCTGACCAAAAAAAATACACAGTCAAAACCAAATACACCCTCCCCTCCCATACAAATTTAGTCAAAGACTATCAGCCAAACCCTGCACGTGCTCCTGCATAGCTTGCCTATATTCAACAAGATTTTTTAGTCCATTACCACTGTACCTGACACCTCACAAGTATTGAATGGAATTTTCCTCAAAATACCACCAAGGGAGAGAAATATTAAGAAAATATGCATTAACTCATATCCCCAGAGGAAATCGGAATATTTTGTCAATACCCACCAGCTTCAGCAGACTCCACTTTTGCATTTTATGAAGTTCTAACTTTACTATACAAACCAATCCCTAGAACAGTTTTCCCGATCCCAGTGTCTACACCTACTGCATACCATTTATGCTGATGCTCAAAACTTTCTCATATAATCAGTTTAACCACTGCTATTGGAAACCTGTGAGTGGCAGCAGAAAAACTAAGAAGCTTATCTTTGTTATTGGCAAGCTAAGTAAGACAAGACAAGCAACAGAATTTGCACTGCCAGACAGTTCCTAACAGGGCAAAAGTTCAAAAAGTAGAGGAACACCACTGCAGACAGAAAGAAGAGCAAGGTGGAGATAAACAGGCAGAGACATTGTTCAGCATGCTCCCATMCTGCCACGACAGTCTCTCTCAAGTGCACTTACAATGTTCACCACAGAAACATTTACAATAGCCTGGCATTGAAGTTTGCCAACAACATTGAAAAGAAATTACAGAGTACCTTTTTTGTTTACACATGCTGTCAGATGCGGTTAAAAACAGCAAGACCCTATTAATTTCTTGTCGTTGCAGAAACTTGGGATTTTTGCTGTTGGTTATTCATGAACTTGTGACCACTGTTAACAAAAGAAGCTCAGTGCCTGCATTCTGCAGCATTTGCTTTGTGGGATTGTGCATCTACACTGTGTCTTCAGCTATAAAAAGTGCTTCTCACTTACTCTTATAATAAGTTAAGGAAAAAGGAGGAAGTGACACTTCAATAAGACTAACAGAAAACCTTTGATAATCAGGACAGGTCTGTAGGTCATACWGCATGCATAGAGAATGGAAATATAAAAATGCACAGCTATTTGATGAAGTTRTAACAGCAAATGAAACATAAAATCAAGTTTAACAATTCACAAATAAATTCACATAAGTCCTTTCATTCTTGAACWGTCTGCTAGGTGTGGCACCTTTTTGTTACTACTGCCTATAACAACTGTAACCCTACAATATTTTCATGACCATACCTAAAAGCAACAAAATGGTTAGTGGCCAAGGWAACATACAAGCCATCTTAGGAAACAAAAACAGCTTTACACAATAATTAAAAAAAAAAAAATATTGTCAGTATAGTGAAGGAAATGAATAAAACACTGGCATACAGATCTCCAGCTAAGACCAGYGACTGGTCAGAAGAGTCATTTTAAACATTAAAAAGCTGAAAAAAGGACATGGCACAAACAAGCACAATGTGAAAAGGGGACAGAAGTGTCAAACAAGGGAGAATGTCCAAGGAGAACAATTGTGAAAGATGACTTAACGGTTTCATCCAATAGATTYGATATTAAAAAGCTTGTTAAGATCCTAGGTGGAACAGATGGAGCGCAGACAAAGACTGCAGTGTTGCRGGGCTAAAAAGGTAGAGTCATGAAGAGAAGCAGAATTGTTTGGCTAGCAGCAGATGAGAGGTTCAGGTGAATAACGCAAAGAGAAATAACAAAGCAAGGGTTTGGATTACACTTCCATGCCTAATATCCTCACTGGAGGCAACGGGACTGTTCCCAGACAGTTTGATAGGTTATCTGCTGTGCAGGCAGGCAAAGGGGAAACAAGCATGTATGGAGGAGYGGTCTGAGAGGAGAAATGCACTCAGCTGTAGGAGGAAGGGTAACCTGCAACATATGAGGGATTATGCAAAGAAAAGGGGCAAATAAGCAGAGCTGTAAAACAACAGAAAATAAATGAATTCATGAAAAAAAAAATCTTACAAGAAATGGGAGATTCTGCTGGTAAGGAAGCTAACAATMTGAGAGCAATGTCTCATTTTCAGTTAGGCCTGTTTTGGCATATTAGATTCTGGCTTCAGGAAAAAGATCAAGAAAAGCAGACAATGATTAATTTCTGAGTAAATGTGAAGAAACTTACCTATGTCCCTCATTAAACCCGTATTTTGGTATGGCYAAGTAAAATGGAGTTTGACCACCCTCAAAGCCTAATCGGGGGCGATTTCCTCTTTGTCTTTCTCCTTTGTGACCTCGACCACACTTCCTACCTCCATATCTTCCACGGCCACGTCTTTTCTCCTTGAAAACAATGAATGATACATAGTCAGCTACTTATGTTTTATAGAAACTTATCTACAAAGATTTCAGAGATATAAACAACCGAGCAAAATGMTGATTCTTGAGGAAAAACTAAGAGATCGCTCTTTTATAAGGGGAAAAATAGTCAGAAAAGCAGTTAATGTGATTTTTGCAGGGCATAGCTCTAGGCAGGCACCACAAATAGTCTGAAAGTTCCTTTACTGCCGATAAAAGGAATACTAGTGTTTAATTCTACCTCTTACACCCTGCACTCTTAGAGAGTTAGAGAATTTTCCTGAATTAACTATTGATATTTCCCTCCTATTTCATGAGGAAGTTGCTCAGTGCTCAGAAGTTTCCAAACACTGACAATGAAAAAAGAAATTAAAAAAAAAGAAAAAAATCAATTCTACTTCAAGGGGCAGGGGAACAGACTATATATGCTACGCACACATATAATTCTTTTAATGRACTCAGACTTTCTAAAGAGTCTGCAACTGTTGCCATTTCTACTGACTACAAATCAAAAGAGAAGATTGTATTTTAAACCTTTATTATTTTTAAATTAGGACTGTGATACTAAGCTATTAGTTTCCTGAGCACTTTAAATTAGCATTGCAGCCATAAGTAGCAGTTCAGCAATCTTCTTGCACTCCCATCCTATTTGTGCCAGCAGAAGCACTTGGACAGCTAAACGGTGAACAGGATCAAAGTGATAAGCAAAGGTAAAACCTTTTTTTTTTTTTTTAATTTAAAACCCAGCTCAGTTGCACCATTCAGTACAATTCATAGGTATGCAAATATCTATAGGATTACAAAACAGGCAGTAAGCAAGGGTGGAAATGAGCAGCTGTGTGGGAGGGAGTGACTGCTGTTAAATAAAGTGATGCCAGCTCACTCTGACCTAACTAATAAAGCTTTCTGTGTAAGGTGACTTCATTTAATTCATATACTGAAGAATTTGCAGCACTGAGGCTCACTTTGATTCTTTCATGCTTTGTCAGGGATAAGACAGAGCCACAAGCTTCAGAATCTCACTGCCATGCTGCACGGGGTAGAGCCCACTGTTCAGCTCCAGGAGGCACTATCACATCTGTCATCGCTTTGATAGATCCATTTGATCTTACAAAGTTTTTCCCATTTAAGCTAGCATTCACTGGAGTGTAAACGCATGTGGAAGGAGCAATGTCATGTTGCTCATATCTGCACAACACAATTCACACATTTGCTATTTTCCATTGCACCCCTCAGTGTGAATCAGTCAGGCTGGGAGACATGGAAAGCAGCACATTCTAAACAGTATTTGTACTGCTTATAAACTAATTTTGGTTAAGTCACAGCGTAGTCACTGTTGGATCAATAATAACGTAAATAATTCATTATTAAAGAGACTACAGTAAGCCTCTTCAATTTCTCATTTTTTGTATTCAACACTCCAATAGCCAAACTTCCAGCACCTCTAATCCTACAAATCATTCTATGCAGTTAGACTGCACCACAGAATATTGAGTAAAACTCAGGTCTGAAAACGGCTCATTACATCATGRTACTTGATTATTAGCCTAATAACACAAAGACATAAAGTTTGATGTTTTATGCCCTTTATTGTGTCTGTAARTTTTCCAAAGTTATGGAGCACTTAATGTGCACTAAAATATTATGAGAAAAGTCAGTACGGACATACAGCAGGAAAAAATGCATTAATATATTTGAAACATCATCCAACCTAAGATGCACAGCTTACCTGTATTAATACTAAATAGTATAGAGTTCAACTGCAGTTTTATGCTAGACTAGAYTATCCCTGCCACCAAAGAAAGCTGACTTGACCCCAGCCCACATGCTATGCTTCTTTACTCACAGCGCCTCCTGTGCTGACACAAGCAGTTGTGTGGCTCCGCACTGGACACACCAGGGAATTAAACTAGATGAAAACTAATTTTTGTCTAACTAGTTTTCAGCTGGTTTAGGTCCCTGCTCTGGCTCACCACACAACCTCTAGCAGCAGTACAAAATATACAGCGGGTGTGAGCACCTGGAGGCAAAGAGAGGACACAGCTAGCCCACCCTTTCTGGCAGTTGCCTGTACACACACCAGGTTACACCGTGACTTTAGTTAATACAAATACACCGACAATATCTGGTCACAAATGGAATGTAATCAGCACATTGACCAGATYTTAGATTGTCAGAGAAGCCAATCAAAACTTTTTTTTTTTCCCCCGCAACTTCTGTTTGTGAAACCAAATGCTCTTAAATCTGCTCATTTGAGAACTTCATTAAGCACAGAATAACGTTGTCCAACACCRAAACAAAAATACCAGAGAAACAGAGCTAAGGTCTCTTGTACAAACTCTAACTGAAGGCAAACACTTAGCAGCAACATGGGGAAAAAATGCTCATTTCCTATATGGAGTTGCAAGTTAGTTGCTAAAGACCCAGTGAGCATAYAAAAATCTCTACTTTCAAGATTGAAAAAAGTGTTTTCCTAAACCAAACAGCTACCTTGAAAAACAAGGTCCTGAGACCAAAGACTGGCAGAAAAGCATCAGTTCTAGAAAACCTCAAGTTCAGACTATCTCACAACTTCTGGATGCTAAGCCTGAAAATACTGTTTGGGAGCCTGGATTAGTTTGAAAAACCTTAAGAATCACCACTCCAGCCCTGTACAGGGCTGCGGCTGCTTCCAGCTCTGCTTTACCCTGGCCAAGCTGGGTGTTCACAGCTCCAGGTGAAGTAATTTGACAGGGGAACCCCAACAGCTGCAGCGGGGAAGAATTTCCATTCTCTTGTCTTGTCACAGGTCTCAGGGGTTACAACTGTGCAGCACTCACCAGCTCTGTAGGCATCTCTAGGGAGCCTTGAGCACTGACAGGGCAGTGTTGCTTGGTGCTCCCTGTCAGTTCTCTATTCCTATTACTTTAGCCCTTGAACCTGATCCCCCTGTTCACTGATATTTCCCCCAAACCAGGTTGGTTTCCTCCTGGTTTCTTTTGTTTACTTCTCTATCACTTGACAAGGAGACAGGGAAGAGAACATTTAGTTTTGTTTTCGAGAAATCAATAGTAACAAGAAGTGCTGGCTAGCATCACATTCCTTTTCTTTTTAAGCCTTTTAACCTTCCCTTTTCAAATGTATTACCCCACCCCATAAACACTTGATATTCCATACTTYTTTACTGTTTCTGCCCGTCCCCCAACGATGGCCCTGAGGTTTAGCCAGGGCCACTCATCAGCTAGTTCTCTGTGGGGATAGCCACACACACCGGCCACAAGACATGCAAAGGGCAAGAACAGGGCCAACACACACACCACTGCCAYCCACTCCTCTGCCTTCCCACGCCTCTTCTGGCCAGGCCGCTCTCCCGGGCCTGTCGCAGCCTCCCCAAAGGCCTTCTCACAGCCCTCGAGACAAGCACCACCGCGGCCGGGCGTGCCCGCTGCCGAGGCAGAGTCCTGCCGCCGCAGGTAAAGCATGCCCGCGACCCGCCCGACAAGCTGCAAGCACTCACCCGCTTTTTGGAGCCTGGGTTGGGCCTTAGGTTGGCCAGACTGACCCTGGGCAGCGACCGCAGCAGCTCCAGGGCCTTGGACCTGCCATTCCCGCTCATGTCCGCTCTCCTCCCAAGGGCGGCAGCGACACCCGCCTAGGCGAGCTGCTTTACGGCAGAACCGTAAACCGCGCCTCCCGCGCCTTCCCAACAGTGTCGCGCAGCTTCCCCCGCCGGCGGGGGCGTGAACGCCGCCCGGCGGTTCACGGGCGCCCGAAGCGCAGAGCGGGGAGAGGCGCGGCGTGCCCGGGCGCGGCAGCCGCGGAGAGCGGGGCCGCCGTGCCGCCTCCGGCTGAGGCGCTCTCGGAGCCGGCGGCTGAGCGGGATCGAGCCAGGCTGTCTTCTTGCGTCTCGGCCGGCGGGCTGCCGCGTACGGGCTGTGCGGGGAGAACGGGGGAGCTGCCGGGGGTTAAACGTTAGCATGCGCCCGTTCTTGTAATCGTGGCTTGGCTAAGAATACCGGTGGATTCGGCGTAGCTCCCAAACCGCATTTCGTTTTCCAGTATCTACTTTTCTATTCTCACAGATCTCGGCCAAGTATTTTAGAGCCAAGCCTTTAAATCCATCAGGCTGCATCTAAAAATGACCGACTGACGGCACACGGAACATCGATCAACGAAAAGTGCAGCACCCTGTGTCAGTCCAAAAAGTTTGAAGGCGGATACTTACTGGAAATGTGCATTATTACTAGACTTCCCTTGTACTGCTGCAGTACTTTATCACTTTTATTAATCTAAAAATTGGACCTACTGAAAAATCATACAGCTGTTTCAACCGCTATAGGGATTATACCGATTAGGTCAGTTAGCCTCTGGTGCAGCGGGTGCAGGATGTAGGCTTACTGCAGTGAAGAACAGAATTAGGGAAGCTGCTGCTGAGAAGTTACAGAACAGAAAGGCCGGTTCCCGTTGTGAAAGTCACCCGGTACTTCTCAGTGTAATATCCTGCTTTCGGTCCTGAAACTTCCGTTTGACCAAAACCTTCTTCCATGTTGAATGTCTGCTTCAGATTACATCTTGGAGAAAAGGTCACGCAACAGCTCTGCCCGTTCTGAGAGTACATAAGGGGGAAATGGAAATCACGTTGCAGAAATTAGTGAGTTTCAGTATGAAGCAGAACCTTGAAATTAGGTAGAAAAGTATCACTCATATAATAGATATCTCACTGTAAAGAGACAGCCAACTTACAAATCTTTGAAAGGTTCAGAATGCAGATGTTTTCAGCAACTCCTTCAGGATTTCAGAAGCTCATTTCCTTGAACAGCCAGTCTGTAACCGGCAGACCGCCCCATGCCCGCACAGGCCATCCCGCTAGTGTGTGACTCACGAATGCCCAATCCAYGCAGAGCTCGCCTTTCTCCAGTGACCTTGAGCCATGCTGGCAGCAACTGGGAACACAGGCCTAAGATCACTCCAGCTATACTGAWTAAAAGATTAAAAGCTTGGTCTAATTATGAGCAGACTACTGATCTAGGCTGGAGGTTCCTCAGCAGACCACCTCACGGAGATTACATTTACGTGGCAAATAGCACGCTCGAGAGGGAAGACAGAATTTTGTTCATGTCCCAAAAGGATGCAAGAGTCAGGTTCAGCATACTTGATAGGCATCTGACATAATGTGAAGCTCCTTTAGGAATCTTTTATGCATAGACTATATTTTCTGAACAGATTTGAATCGGGCACAGTACATGAGACAAGAACACATACTAAAGTAGAGATAAAACACAAAAAGCTACCTGTGAGCATAACCCAATTTTAGCAATAACAGGGATCCCCTAGCATAAATACTATGTATCAAAGCAGCCTAACAATCATGGCAAAAGAGGCTGCGTGTTTAAAGTTACACAGTTGGCACAAAGGCTTCTCCAATGTATTTTATGCAGTGGTGCTGATAAAAATATTAACGTTGTTGAGCAAAAGCTTTGTGAAAAAACGTCCCTGCTTGGTATGGAACATGCCAGTGGGAAGGATGTGAAAGAAGTATAGCATGCATTCAGCTGCTGTTTGAGCTGCCAAAAAAGMACCCATGTTAGCCAGATACCACCCGGCAAATACAATGAGTAGATTGACTTTTTGGGAGGAAATATCTGACAAAGATGTATGGAACAGAAGACAAAGAACAAAGTATTTCATTTTGATAGAAATGTGTTTGCCATACTTATTCAGAGTCGGTCTAAGTATTTGGAATGGACTGGAATGATCCAGTAATTTCAATACAGAGTGCCTGAATAGCCCAATACATTTCAAGATGAATAAGAATCATTGACTCTTTGGCTGTAAGCCAAGAGATTTAATTTGGTGACGAAGGGATCTGATCTGATGAGGACAAATGAGTTCTGTCTAACAATGCTGTTTGCTGCTTTTCCTGTTTCCCATGACTTACTATTTTATATTCACCTATTTAAGAATACTGTAATTTCCCTTTTCCCCTAAGCCTTATAATACAGCATAAAAATGATTTTTACAGGAAACACTCAAACCATAGACATGTACAAATTATACTATAAAAGTGCAATACTATCTGGCAGATGTATCTGGCTATTTGAAAGGTAGTTTTAAAGGTGAAAGACAGTTCAAACTCTTTGAAAACACTGGAAGCCCAAAGACAGAAGCAAGTTCACAGAGCCTGACTTTTAACCAGTGTGTGCAGTCTTGTCACTTATCAACACACCAGGCTTCAGCCGGACTTCCCCTGAGGGGTATCCCTAGCAGGCGTTAGCTGCCGCCGGTACACCCTCGAGCTCTGCAGCGCCCACACGCCTGCCCAGGCCGCAGTTCACGCCGCCTGCGCCTCTCACACGCAGCCGGCCGGCCCGGGAAGGCACGTACAAGGCCGAAGGGGAGATCAAGGGTCGCTGCTCCSGCTCCGCGGTGGCCGCGTTAATCTTTCACCTCAGAGGCGCCCGCTCACGGRCAGGCTCCCTGACAGGCACTGGCGCGCAGGCGGCAACAGCTCCCCTCAGCCGCGCGGCCGCCTCCGGGCCCGGCGGCAGCCAATCGGGTCCGGGGATGGCCTCGGGGGGGCGGGGGCGGCTGCCCGGGAGCGGGGCGGCGGCGCGCTCCGGTGCGCGGGCGGAGCGGGGGGCTGTGGGCGCCAGGCCCGTTCCCCCGCCCCCGGCCGCCGCAGCGCCCCCGGCCRCCGCCTTCCCACCCGCGCTCCTCCCACCCCGCCGCTCGCCCGCCTTCCTCCGCCTTCCTGGCCCGGCGCCCGTCCCGCCTCCCCGCTCCTGGCCGGTGTCCCGCTGGCCGCCTCGCAGCCCGGTGTATGTGCGGCAACAACATGTCGGCGCCGCTCCCCGCCATCGTCCCGGCCGCCAGGAAGGCGACGGCTGCCGTGAGTGCGGGCGGGGGGCGAGCGGCGGGGAGGCGCCGGCGGTCAGGGGTCCGCCCTTGGTGGGCGGCGGCCCCCACCCCGCTTTGTTCTCCGCTGCGGCCTCAGTCCTGGGCGGGGGGCGGCCCCGCAGCCTGGGGGCGACGCTGCCGTCAGGCCCGGCCCGGCTGAGGGCGGGCGCGACCCACGCTGCCGGGCGTCTGCCTGGCGTGAGGGGGTATGGCGGGGCGGCCCGGCCCGGCCCGCGCAGATCGACAGGTCTCTCCCGTTACTTTCCTGCCAGAGCCGGGCGGGGACCCTGGTCCCGCTCCCTTCGCGGCTGGCGTCGGCCCAGGCAGGGGAAGGTCATCGGTGTCAGCGGGGTCCCCGCCGCGCCGTGTGCCGGCCAAGGGCGGGGTGCGCCCGCTGATGGCGGCGGGGAGGCCGGGGAGGGGASAACCGGGGTGGGAAGTGAACGAAACAGAGTTTTCTTTTGAGCGAGTCGTATCGTGCTGCGAGCTACGTCTGATCTTGCGTGGGCGTCTGTAGTGCGTGGGGTAGGTGTGTTTGCAGTCTAGTGAACTTACAGCACTGTGGTTTTTTTCTTTCCTTTAGGTCATTTTTCTTCACGGATTGGGAGATACTGGGTGTGTATTCTGATCTGTTACATACTTCATAGTTATTATAGTTTCAAATATAAGGCTGTGTGTTTTAAAGACATGAGCAGTTAAAAGTTACTTAAGCTTCTTATTTTGCCCTTAATTGACTGCAGTGGCTAAGAACAGGTGAAACTTCATGTATGCTGGGATGATGGTGACAACTATTTATTTAAAATTTACCAGCATAAGTCCTCAAATGCTTTTTCTTCTCTCTTTTCAATCACTTACCTAATTTGGTCTGAATGGGATCCCTGTTTTGCTCTTGAGTCAAACTTGGTGGAAAAAGTAGTCTGTGGGTTTCTGATCTGTTGCTTTCCTGAGAGTGGGTTCCTGGTTATTCCTGTGCTTGTCTAAATTTAGAGTTCTCTTTTTTTCTGGACTTGTGGATTGCTGGCTTGCTGGTAGGTGCAGTTAGGCCATGGTTTCCTCTTCAGTGTGTCACACTTAAATTAAAATCCAGGCTTACTTGATTTATCTAAGCAAACTACTAAGGAGTCACCTAATGGCTACAGATTTCTCTATCTGAAATATGGTCTTCAGACTCCAAAAAAAAACCCAAACAAGCTGTGAAATACCCTGTTTGCCTGGTTCCTGAGTTACCGTGAGTAGAAATGGAAAGAGTAGGGAATTTCTGGGAGGTGTTCTATGTGTGGTGTAATGTTTCYATTTGAAGCTTGTGTGCACTGAGATACAAGCATACATTCATTAAAGCCATTGAATTAACAAGTTAGGAGTGTGTTGAAAGCTTTTTCTGGTAGAAGACTTTAAAGGAATTGGCACTTAGATACTGAAAATAAGTAGCATGAATGTTTTGTCTGTTGTGCTCCCTTAAGGGGAAAATTACATAGTATTTTTTTTAAGAACTCCCTCTTTGTTACCTGGAACTTGAATGTTGCCTCTAGGTTGAAACTTGCGATGTTTAAGACATAAGCCTTTTCTGAAGAACTAAAAAAAAAAAAGTCAGCTGTAAAAATTGAAACTTGTGTAACCTGGACAATAAGTTAAAAAGAGTCAAGTCCATGCGCTTGGCAGTATTCTACAAGTGGAGATGTTTGCTTTCATTTGTTGTGCTGACACAGCACCTTGTTTGCATTATCCCTCTTCCTTTCTGCTAGTGGGACACAGCTGAGGCAGCAGTGCTTCCTGCATCTTGGCACCAARTGTTCAGCAAGTGATTGCAGAATCTTTTGAGTCTTTGGAATTTGAGTCCTTGCAAATCGGGTTGATGCTGGTTTTGGCAAAGGGAAGAAAACACAGAGATTCGCTCTTTAACATAAATTGTATTCCTTATACAAATRTGGTATTTCCATTTTGGTGACAAAGCTAACGCACAGTCTTAATCTTGCAAATGCATTGAGCATACTGGAATGTGTGCATTAATAAGTCCTAACACCTCTGTGGAAGTATGGTGATTTAGCTGTATTTGTTCCCCTAGTCCACTGTGGATCAGATTAGCTAAAACTGCCTTTGACATGCTCCCATTTGTTTTCCAAAAAAGCCRTAGCAGTAACACAAAAAAGAATTGTCTGAAGAGAACTAATTAACAATTTTATAATTTCCCACAGTTTAAACTGACCTGTTTTACTTCACATGACTTTTTGAATTGCTCACTTCAGTTAACCAACTATATTTTTCTTACTCTGAGAAGTGTCTAACGGAGGTTATGTTCTTTTTCTCTCTTAGCTCCTATATAAATGGCACTTAACGATTGGTAGATATATACAGTCAAAAACTGAGCAAAAGGTACAACACAGAGGATTGTTCTAAAGAGTCTGCGTAAATGTGTATACAATGTTGCTTTCCAAATTTGTCAAATTGATCTTTATAGTTGGCTAAAAGAAGTCCCCAAATTCTTACCTAGCTAGTTTTTCTCAGTCACGTTTCTCCTTTAGATTCTTATTTGGCCTTCTGTGATACTGCAAATATTATGCAAGTAGTATCACCCACAATTTGTTAATGATGTGTATAAAAGTATTGGTAGGAAGTAGGCTGAGGTATATAGCCAGTGTTTCAAATGTCTGTGCTGTCTGTGTGTTTGAAACGTCTTTAACTTTAGGTAGCATACATTAACTTTTCAGGATGATATTAAAATTAAAACTAAACCTAACATGCTTTCATGGCTTGTCTGCTGTTGGTCTGATTAGTTCAGCTGTGTCACTGATGAATTTGTTGCAGATGTTTTCTGCTTAGAATCAGCTTTCCAGTGTCTAGTGTAGTGGGTGAGTTAGGAATACTGAATAATGAGAAAAATCAGGAAATACAGGTACTATTGAGTGTTCTGGAAAGCAAAGTACAGGCACAGGCAGTGGTTCTGCACAGGTTCAGATTTGGGTCCAGCTCCCTCCGTTCATGTTTAGGTAAGCCCTGGAGTGAGTTTTTTGGAGCTGTTTATTTAAATTATGCTTTCCAGTTTTCTAGTTTGTAGGAAGCTTGATAACTCATGTGCTGTGCAGATCTCACGTTGTTCTGTGCATTTATTCAGCAAATGCTTGAGATGAAAAAACTACCTGCAATCTGGAGTGATGTTCAGGACTGCCTGAATCTGAGAGCATTCGAGCTCRGCCAAAGTTAATAGGTCTGATTGATTAGGTTGGCTTCATGTGGAGTTAGCTTAGATGTCAGTTCGCTGCTCTCCCACATCAAGAAATTTGGTTTGGAAAAAGCAAAGTTGGCTGTGAAAGAAGCTGCCTTAACTCTACAGGAGCAGCAAAGCAGCCTCTGGGCTAGAGCTGCCTGGAAGCAGGATATGTGTGTTCATATGTTGTAGCACCCAAGTTAATAAGCCCAGCCAGATACAGAGCAGACTTTGCCTAGAGCCAAAGTGGTATTTCTGCAGCTGTGCCGCAACTATGATAGTCAAATTAGATAAAGTGTCCCTGACCATATATATGCAACAAATACTCAGAGGCAGAACAAGTCTTTTAAGTTTAGTACTATATTCATAACATACTGCAGTTGATGTACAAAATTTCTAGAAATGTGTTTATATCAACCTAATTCAGCATATTTCATACTTGCTCTGTGCTGTTGCACCAACATAGAAATAAAAGCTCAGCCAAAACATAAATGCCATTTAATACATTTTTTGTTAACAGGCATGGATGGTCAGAAGCGCTTGCAGGTATCAGAAGCCCCCATGTAAAATACATTTGCCCACATGCGTAAGTTTGTAACTTTTCTCATTTTACATTTTTCTGTAGAGTTACTTATTAAGACATTTGCACAGATGATGAAGTCAAATGGGATTTGGATATCTCTGCATGTTGTTTTTATGTAAAAAAACACTCTAAAATAATGTTGATGCTATTAAATATTTTTAGGAACTGCTGTGTGATTTACTTTATGGCAAAACTGCATTTTTATTTATATTTTGCTTTTGTTACTAATTCGGACTTAAAACGTATTTGGAAAGTTTTATGTGCAAAGCTAGATTGTTTTGACTTTGTTTTCACTGGATTGAGTTGTTTGTCGCTTTTTTCCCCCCCCAACATTCATTTGTTAAAAGCCAGTCTTAACGAGGAGTAATTTTTTGTATTTTACTGACCATTAAATATACTTTGTATTAGGTACATGTACTACTTAAACTCAGGTGCATGTGTAGTAGATGAAATTTACCTGTTACCTACATCAAGTTTGAAAGATTCACAGGATATTTGTATTTTCAGCAAATAATGCAATTTGAGCTGTCTTTGTGCAATTTAAGAAGTGAAATACTTCTGAGCAGGGTCAGGAGTCAGTAAATAAAGCATTAAGATCTATCTAGTATTTACTTAATTATAGAAAAACTAATTAAATATAATCTTAATTTAT
This sequence comes from Oceanodroma leucorhoa, assembly GCA_030449065.1. Taxonomy (NCBI): domain Eukaryota; kingdom Metazoa; phylum Chordata; class Aves; order Procellariiformes; genus Oceanodroma; species Oceanodroma leucorhoa. Next base: position 6,590,047 of record JASVER010000019.1, read on the forward strand.
TTTAACACAAAATTCAGATTGTCTCTTGCTCCAGCAGTCTTGGGAGACATGGAGCAGGGATGATAGGGAGATAAGTAAGCAATGTTTTAGTGTATTACTGATTACTGGGCTGTGATTTATTTATTTATTTTACCACATGGCCGTGCTTTGTTGAGCCATTCAAAAAGAGCTTAGCAATATCTGCTGKTTTTTTTTGCTTGCCCTTTGTCTTCTTTCAGTCTTTCCCTGCAGAATTTACGTTCCTTAATTTCAGTAGATTAAAACTATAGCCAGACTTGATCCATGACATGGTCCACTGAAGTTGTCTTGATACGTCTGAAAAGATGCCGTACAGCAGCACAAGAGTAGGAGTGAGTCCTGCAATGAAGGCAGGCACTGCTTAAGCAGATTCTGCTGTTGAGAGCAACGCGTGGCCAGACTTGTATCCACAACTGTGCTGCATTTGGCCGCTTCCTTAGGTTTGCTGATGCTGCTGTGTAAGGTGCCTTCATCCACTGAGCATGTGTATGGAACTGTGATAAGTAACTATTACTTAGAAGTAACTAAATGAGGTACACGTGTGTGTTTTATTTATCTATATATACATCTCTCATATGTATATGCTATATATGCGCGCACACGCACACATATTTATATAAAGCAGCTCATTACTGTTTTGCTTGCTGTCCATAGAGGGTGGTAATTCAGCTCTGAATATTAAATCTGTTTGGGCTGGCAGGTTTCAAGAGAGATTTCTTGAAGAGATGCTACAAAGTAGCTAATGTTAATTATGGTTTAAAAGTAAGACAGAATTAGGAATATGTAATTTCATGACATAACTGCATCTGCATTATTAAATTTCAGTATGTGTCTTATGTCAACGTTGTTAATTTTCATTTCTAGGCCAGTTATGCCAGTTTCTTTGAACATGAACATGGCTATGCCATCATGGTAAGTATTTGTTCAATTACAGATGATTCTAATCAAAAGATATCTAGGGGGTTGAACTCATTGTTCTTAATTAAAAATCATGACCAACCTGAATGGCTAGTTTTAATCAGATGTAAGTATAAAAAGCTTTTTGCTTTAGTTCTGTTCTTATAAAAGGGCTCTCACGAGTATGCTCTAATTCCTTGTGTGTCTATGGTAATGGTTATTCCTCAGGACTAATCTGTATGTCTTAAAATAAAAAAAAAAACCACTTTATTTTACAAGTGTAGTCTGTGTTGTGTATGAATTCATAGTCAGTAGCAGTAGAGACTTGAAGTGGAAACATTGTTGCTGCTAGTGAGTAATATTTGGTGGATTGGTAGGATGTCTGGAAACTATTCTTTAGAACATCCATTCTGAATAGAGAGCAAGAAAAATATGGTAGATTTCAGTGGTCTTAAACCAGTCCTCTTTAGTGTTTTTTTTTTTTTCCTCAAGTAACTTGTGTTTGTTTTTCCTATATTTCGTCAAACAATATTTTAATTTTGTACATGCAACTGATAAATTGAAATTCCTGTTGATATTTTTGGAGCAAATATCAAAACTGAGCTGCTTAATCTGCAGGAAATTACAGAAGATAGCAAAACTCAGAAAAGCTTTGTTGACTAGATCTAGGCTTTTAGCCACATTCACAGATTGTCCATTATTTCTTGTAAACTATGGGTGGTTGGTACTAACTAATATGTCAGCTAACATTTTTAACTGGAAAATATCCCAATTTTTTTATTCGTGTTTTAAGGAAGTGGAATGGATGCTCTAATGAGTAATTCTCTTGTTGATATTTTTGTAAGGTTTGATATCATTGGGCTTTCTCCAGATTCACAGGAAGATGAAGTTGGGATCAAGCAGGCAGCAGAGAATGGTATGCTTAGGAATACTTTATATGGCTTGAAAGTACTTCTGTGTATTCTTAAAAATGAATTGCCAGTCTGAAACAGATTTTCCGAAGACAAAATTGTTAGGGAAAGTAATATATGTGTATTATATTATTGCTGATCAAAGTTTAGCTAAGTGCATAGTTTGTTTTGTGATTTTGTTTCTTTAAACTTCATGAGTAGGTAGAGTAATTCACCAGTACAAACACTTCATACTCTCAAATATGAAATGTACATGGGACCCAGTGTACTTTTTTTTTTTTAAAGAGCTTCCAGGTAGCACAGCAGGTTAGAGGTGTACGAGCATTCACTTGTGGTGCTGGATAGTTAGAACAGGATACCATCTTCCTGGCAGTGGGGCTTTTGTGAGACTTACTTGCATGTTTTTCTCTTTGGAAATAGTACAGTGGCTCTGGAATTTCTGATCATGCTCTACATCTATTGATACTTTTTAATGTATAGCAGACTAGATTTTCCTTTCAGTAGCTTTCTGTTGACATCAAGGAGAAAGTCTCTTTCCCCTTCTAGACTTTCTACAGAATGGAGTGATTTCTAACTACTGGCCTTTATTTATGTTGCAGTTAAAGCACTGATAGATCAAGAAGTAAAAAATGGAATTCCTTCTAATAGAATTATTCTGGGAGGCTTTTCTCAGGTAAGGCATGGTTGGAAAGAACTGTGTCTTTTTCTAGGGAAGTAACCTGGCTTTCCTAATGTGGGAAATCCAGACACTTGAATTGAAGAGAGCTGACGTTAGGTGCTTCTAAAATTTTAAGGTGTCAATTTTCCTTTGCCTTAACAAATGAAGCTTTTCAGTTTTATGCAAATAATTACTAATCACTGGAAAATGAACATGCATGTGGAAAAAAGGTACTAAAATTAATAGTCTATTTGAAGTCTTTATGCACATAATTTATGTAGCTTTGCTTGAAAATCTTGCTAGTATTTTTAATTTAATTTGGTAGATATTTGATGGTCGGGATTTATTTGGGAAATTCTTCCTTTCATACTTGTAAGACATCTGTGGTAGGTAGGTTAATAGATTAATTGGTCCACGCACCAACTCCCCAGTCTGCATGCAAGTAAATTAAAATATTAAAGTAGTGATAATACTGTCATGAATAGTAGTGCTTTATTTCATGTTTTGCCCCTTTCCCCCCCCCCATTAGTTGCAGTAAATTTGCTGGTTTACTTCTGAATTGATCACATGGGCTTGGAGGGGGGAAAAAGGCAAAATGAATATTGTACAGGAGTACTGGTTTTAGTGTTGGTTCTAAGGAAGAACAGACTGGAATAGAAAAAGACCTTTAAAGCAGAAACCAGAGATCTTGGAACAAGCATTAAAAGGAACATCACCATCACCATTCTAATACTTACACCTCTTTTTCTTAGGGAGGTGCTTTATCATTGTATACAGCTCTTACAACACACCAAAAATTAGCAGGTGTTGTAGCCCTCAGCTGTTGGCTTCCTCTACGGGCTTCTTTTCCTCAGGTATTTATGTTTCTTTCCTAAGCTAATTTGCACTTGGGGAATGAGTATATCTGAAGATTGTATCTTGTGCAGGAATTAGTGGCCATCGTTATTACTGAATATTGACAGTTGTTGGATAACTCAGAAGTTTTTAAAATAGGGCCCTGGAGTTTTAGAGTTTGGCAAGTAGATAAAATGAGGAAATACTCAGTAGCTATCTCTGCTGAAAACGACATTCCTAGGAAACTTAAAGGATACAGCAAATTTTCCTTGAAGATGAATTTTCTATTTGCCTTTTTTTCCATCTGCAAGGAACTATCTTAGAATCATAGAATCATTAAGGTTGGAAAAGACCTTTAAGATCATCGAGTCCAACCATCAACCCAGTACCCATGCCCACTAAACCATGTCCCGAAGCACCTCATCCACACGTTTTTTGAATGTCTCCAGTGATGGTGACTCCACCACTTCCCTGGGCAGCCTGTTCCAATGCTTGACAACCCTTTCAGTGAAGAAATTTTTCCTAATGTCCAATCTAAACCTCCCCTGGCACAACTTGAGGCCATTTCCTCTCATCCTATCACTTGTTACTTGGGAGAAGAGACAAACACCCACCTTGCTACAGCCTCCTTTCAGGTAGTTGTAGAGAGCGGTAAGGTCTCCCCTCAGCCTCCTTTTCTCCAGGCTAAACAACCCCAGTTCCCTCAGCCRCTCCTCATAAGACCTGTTCTCCAGACCCTTCACCAGCCTTGTTGCCCTTCTCTGGACACGCTCCAGCACCTCAATGTCCTTCTTGTAGGGAGGGGCCCAAAACTGAACACAGTATTCGAGGTGCGGCCTCCACTTACTGTCTCTTCTCTTCTCCCCTCTAATTCCACCCCTAACAGGGCCCTATCAGTGGTGTCAACAAGGAGATTGCTGTTCTTCAGTGCCATGGGGACTGTGACCCATTGGTTCCTTTAATGTTCGGTTCTCTCACTGTTGAGAAGCTAAAGAGTATGATAAATCCAGCCAACGTAACCTTCAGGACTTACTCTGGCATGATGCATAGCTCATGTATTGAGGTAATTTTCTTAATATACAATGTTTTAGCTGGGTACGGTTAATTTTTTTTTCCTCAAAACAAATATATATTGGGTGGGGTTTTTTGGGTTTTTTTTTGTTTGTTTGGGGTTTTTGGGTTTTTTTTTGTTTGTTTTTAGTAAGTGCTTGATGCTACTGACTTATTTTAGTGAGTAACTGAATGCCTGTCTGAAAAAACATCCAAAGCAAAAGTTTATATGACTAGTGGGAACTTCCTCATAAGATTGTATTTTTGGGACTAGACTAGTTGGTCTGTAAAATACTGCCCCCGCCCACCCCCCACCCCCCCCACCCCCCAATTTTTATTATTTGCTTACTAAAAAAAATAAATAAATCACTGAATTGGAAGGCAGATTCTCACAGCATAACTCCAACTTGGTGCTTTGGAGAGACGAATCTTGTTAGTCCTGTAGATGGAGACATCGAAGGAATGGAGAGGGAGGGTTGATGCTACAGAAGAGGCAGCCTCAACCTGTATTTATGGTTCTGGCTCAGCAGGCAGCTGAGCTGATGTAATGGCTTGCTGCTGCCAGAAAGGGGTGGACTAGTTCCCTCTGCTCATGACCTTGTGGCCCTCTCTTTCTTCTTGCACCAGCTCTGGAACTGATCASAAACTTCTTTGAACCATTTGTACTTGCTAAAATGGCAAAAGCTGTTGGCTTCAGTTTTTGCAGCTGTAGTGAGTTGAAGCATCGGAACTCACACAAAGTAAATGGTAGGAGCAAGAAACAGAAGAGGAGGCAAGGAACAAGTCTGCTATTTGTCAGCAGCAGTAACTTTGTTAATTTGGATTGCTGCATCTTTTGGGAACTATACCCTTGGACAACCTTGTTGGGACATTTACACAGTTGTATTGCATTTAGGCAGTAATAGCATTGAGTTGTCACACAAATATATTAATAATGTGCTCTTTCTTACAACATTGACTTAATTAAAAAAAATAAAAATTAAATTATTTTTAACATGGATTAGTTTCCCAGTCTAGTTTGCTGTATTGCTTTTCCTGAAGGAAGGAAGCATCATGAAGGTGAAACTGAATGGTTAGGAGGAGGAGTGCCTGGATTTTCACGCTGCTGCTAACTTGCAAAAGTTTAAAGTATACATGAAGCTACGGCCTTAGCTACATTCAAATCCTATCCATGCTGGGCCTGGTGCTGTTCAGATCACTTGATGATTAGTATGTAGCTTGCCAGCTCAACTTCACAGAGAGAGAGGAAAAAGTAGTCTTTGCTCTTTTTCTTGTATTTTAGCCTCTTCTGAGTGCATAGTGCCTTGAAGAGTTATCAGCCTTGACTTGTTGTGTGCAAAGTGGTATGATTTTATCAAGTAACTAATTACTCAACATTTGTAGCCCAGCTGCTCATTATAACTGAAATGTTGAAACATGATTTARTGTAGCTGAATATATATTAGTAGGGAACTTCACCTAAAACATACTTTTATCTTTAAACAGGAGATGATGGATGTAAAACAGTTCATAGACAAACATCTACCTCCCGTAGACTGAAATGATATGTGAGAAGCCTTCTATATAAATACACCAGCATCAACTGTGGTAGAGTGTTAATCTTTTCATATGCCTGATAGGAAGCATTACTTCTATACCTGCAGTGTTACTACTGTGTTGCAAATTTATACTTAGGATGAGGATTAAATAATACACATGTACAAGAAATTATAATCTTTTTAGTATTAATCATCCACTGGTGGGACTATATGAACAAGGCAGCTAGCTAACAATGACAGAATGTAACCTAAGCATACTGTTTTAAGACGTCTGATTTTGTTTTTTGATTGCAGAATTTAAACTATTTGTACAAGTAATTAAAAACTAAATTTAAGTGAGCAACATAAATGTGACCAGTTTAGTTATACTTGAGACATGATTTGTTCTTAATGTTAATTGAAAACATATTAAAACATTTCCTTTATGTAATGGATGCATAAAGTACACAACATGTAACATAGTGGGCATATGATGGTAAAATAAATGTTACCAAGGACAAAGCTTTAAATATTAAATGTTAATTGTTACTCCAGATAAGGAGGGTTGTTCTAGAATGGCTAGAAGTCAGCGAAGGTATTTCTTATATTTAAACCACCTCATTTTTTAACTGTTTTCATATAGGTAAATATTGTGGAAATTATGAAGTGACTTATTCCTTGTTAGACTGTCATTTGTCACTTATTGTCTTTTTTTTTTGTTTTTATTACTATAAACTCACATCAAATGCTGACTTGAAACAGAATTCTGAAGATGTGCATAGGATTAATTCAAGTTTCACTTAAAAATTCCTGGTTTTGTAGTGAATATTCATCTTGTTCTTTAGTTTTTGTAGGTTTCATTTGTGTAGAAATGTTGATATATTTCACATGAGCAGTTCCAGCATATAGTTTTGATTTTTCTGTCTGCTTTGGAGTGACTAACTGAAAACTACACAACACAGCTGTGTAGTTTTGTGTATTGTTGAAGTCTCACCTGTAACATAGACATTGACTAATTTGAATTCTTTTTTAATAGAAATATAAGTGCAATTGGGATATTAACGTAGTTAAACTTTAAATTGATACCATCAATATTTTCTTTCATTGCATGTTGAGACTTGATTTTTTCTGAAAAAAGACAAAGAATTTTATTTTCAAATATATCATTCTACATTTTCCTAGATCAGTATAGCCTAAGAATATGAAGACCTACCATGAGAAAAAAATAAATCTACACGATACACAATGTCTTCTCTTTCAGAAGCTTAAAATTCTAGAATGCACTGGGTTACAGAAATTGATGCACACTCAGGAGGTTTTTGCAGTTAAGAACCATAATTTACTTATGGAAACAGCTGTTCTTCTGTAGAGTTCAGAGGCTGTCACCGCACTAGGAATGTTTAAAAAATACACTACAGTTTTTACTACATAATATGCTGTATAACAATGTTCTATACTAATAATATGTTTGCAAGCAAAGAATATTCCTATTTTGGATGCATCTGTCGTGTCAAGCACTGTGCTTCATACCTGCATTTAAGATGCTTTCTCCTCTCCCAGCTTAATCAAGTGGTCCTCTTACAGCGTATATGGATTTACGTGTGAAGCATCTGCCARTACAAATGCATAAATGGGGAATTACGCCTTTATATCCCTTCTTTAACATGGTTGCTGCCAGAAATCTGACTTGTTCACCTAGTGTGAGTTCTCAGTTTTCAGTGCTTTTTTTCATGTGTATTGCATTTCAATTTCAGGAAACTCTYTTTCTTTTCTAATCCAGTTTCTCTGGGTTATTAAACATCTTTTAACATGTAAAATTGAAAAGGAGTTTTTTTCTAAATGGTGTTGAAACACTTTCAGATATTCCATCTGTGTGGTTAAGAGGGCTTGTCTAGTAACTTTGAAGTTTAATTAGTCTTTTTCCCTCAGTCACTCTGTTCTATAGATATGCCAATTTGTCTTTCAGTTAATTTAGTTCACAGAAGAAGCCATAATATTCTTACTGTATTTGTGCCAAAGTTCTATTGAGAAAACAACATGTCTTAGCTTGGAGTCATTCCCAAATTGCATTAGCTAATTTTGCAGTCCTGCTGAATTGCAAACTTGGTAAGCAAACTATATGTTATTTCTCCTAGTTTTTAGATTTATCCTCATTCCCCTGTTGTCTAAATAATTCTGTGAATATTGACAAGTTTCCAAAGTTCTGCACAAGCTTCTAATTTTTCCTTTATTATTTTCTTGTTCTGTTTGTAAATTGTTCAATAATGCCGTTCAGCTATCTTGTTCAACTTCTGATTGACTGTATGCTCACTTCACATATTCTTTCTTCTGTTAGAATGAGTTTAAAAAATATTTCTAAGATGTTAAAATGAGATCAGTCCTAGCTTTATTCTGTGTTAGCTTCATAACACTGTCTTCAGTTTGGTGAACTGTGTTCACAGCTTGTAGTCAGTTTTAAATACTTAAGCATTTTAATCCAGGTCAGCTTCAACTGTTGTCTCAATGTTGCTTTCAGATGTTTTTCTAGAAATGCTTTATGTGCTAACTTTGTTCAAATATTCAGCTCTCGCAACAAGATTTTCTTCATACTGTTGTTTTACTGCTTGCTTTATCTACAGAGAGCTGTGTTACCAAAATAAATGTAAGTAAATGTTGTGACTTATTCTGAATTTCTGTATTCTAGGAAGAATTCTTCCCCTCAAGTTGTTTTTTTTGCAGGTGTATATGAGTATGTTGTAGTTGGGGGTTGTTAAAGAGCCCAGAAGCTAGAGGAAACTTCAAGGATGTATTTGAAGCCTATCCTGTCTCCTCCCGTATTACAGTGTGTATCTGGAGCTCCTGTCTTTTGTAACTTCCCAGCTAGTTGGAAAGCTGTGTGTATGATCTTGTAGCTGAACTTCTTCACTACCTGAAGTGATTTGATGCTGGGATTGTTGTCATAATTGCATGTATTTTTAGGCTGAATGATAGCTCAATCTGGTGTGGGGGTTTTCATAATATTCTATTAAAATGGAGACGTTGGACTGTCAGTGTTCTAAATGTGAATGTCCTATCCTCATAAACTATAATTTGAAACTGTCCAATAACGAAGTTTATTTTTTGTAATGTTACTTTCCCCCAGAGGGGAATAATGTCTGTCAAACCTATGAAAGCACTGATACAAAAATACCTTGCTTGCAGATCAGTTTGTTTCAATGGGTATCTAACTCAGTAATGTGTTTTTAATTTCAAAATGGTACTTAAATTTGACTGCAGTTTTGTGCAGTCAGAAGTCTGACTTCTTGTTGGAATATGTTGCCCACTTTTTAACAAACATGATGAGTTATGTATTATAAGCCAAATATTCCAGCCATTCTTGAAGTAAACCTGTACTGGGGTCTGTACTGTGGTGAGGGCTGTATGATTTGGTCTCTTCCTCCTATCTTGTATAATTACAGCACAGTAGATTGGTAAAAGTACTGTACACTGTAACTGGTATTAGAACTGTTAATTAAAACATGTTCTCTCTAATGGAGTATGCTGCACCTCATTGAAATCATTAGGATGCATCTTTTATGTAGAGGTGCTGTTTGTGTTGATGGATGTGACTGAGAACAAACTGTATAAGATGTTAATGAAGCCATATGTACAAGGCCTGTGTATCTTGAATTTTATAAAGAAATACTGAACACTTACTCTTTGTGTTATGAAGTATAAGCCATTTATGTTTAATATAAACATCTAAGATATAATTTACTTAGTTTACTCATTTTATTTATGATAAGAAATCCTAACTTTGGAAATTATTTCACTAGTAGGGAAAATGTAAAATCTTTCCATTTTTATCATTGTGAAATAAATTTCAATCAGTGTTTGGGAAAGTACTAAAGACTTCTTCCATATTTAACTGAAAGAAGTCGAGCTTTCATGTGGTGTGAAACAGGCCCTTTAGAGGCTTCCTGGAAATGTATTGCATGGTAATGTATGTATGATGCTATAATACAAAAGAATGATGATTTGTAGTTACTGAAAAGAAAAGAAAAAAAAATCACCAATTTATGTTTTGCTACCTTGTTGAAAGAATGCTAAGTATGATTTGATTTTTTTCATATTCTGTGTTAATTTTATTTTAACTTGTTTTCTTGGAATTTGCAGTAATTTTGAAAGGTAGAGGAAATTAAAATATTTTCTAGTAGCCTTATTCTAGGACACTAAAAAACCAAAGTCTTCTCACTGTGTACTGCTGCACCTTTCTCTGGGGGTTCTGCGGTGTTGGGGAGCCTTTGAAGGTATATTAGGCATAGCATATGTACCACTTCACGTCTTTGTTAAAGCAGCAGTTTTCAGGTCAGGGGTTACATGTGCTTTTTAGGTTAACTGTAATACTTGAGGCTGATCAGTGGTATACATAGTGTGGCGCACTCCAGAGAAAACTTGAGATTATCTGGGAAGAGATGCTGAAGAAACTTGGAAGGGAATGAGGTGTACATGTAGTAAAGGTAGACCTTCCCCCTCAAGCAGTTTAAAGCAACTAAAAGGCCGCTTGTCTCCATAGACTGTGATGTCTAAATGTCAGTGTGGAGTACAGCGAGGAAGTTCATGAATGTGTGGAAATGCACGTCAGATGCAGTGCTGTATGTGAATATATTGTCGCAACTTAAGGGTATAAGAATAGATAGTAAAAATAAAGATGCAATACTATACAGAGTAATTTGTCAGTTAGTATTTTATGAAAAACTTTTTGAGTCATCTTCAGTTTTCATTTACTTTCAGTCCTGGCATCCCTGAGGAGATAACTGTGAGGAGAAACGTTGCCTAGAATTAGCGTAGTAAAAAATTACGATGTGCTATTGTATTAAAYACTAAATACAGTGTGAGACCACTGGTGTAAGTGAAGAAGGCGACTCTCAAGAAACTTTCAGAATGTCTGTTCATTAACTTAGTAATGGGATTCTTTGAAGAATAATAGCTGTAGAGCAGATTATTTTTTTCCCTTTTTTTTTTCTTTTTGTTTTCATTGCTTGTCATTCTCATGCTACCACCTTTTGCCTTTGGGATAACAGGTTTATTAATTCTCTTTAAGTGAAACAAGTGCCTTTGATGTAACTGATTAAAGCTGATTTAAATGAAGTACTTGTATAATGTAGTGGACATCCACCAAGTGGATCAGTAGGTAAAGGTTTTCTCTTAGTTCCAATTACTAGAAGAGAGCAACCCATTGCCTCCTTTTTCTCTGCAAAACTTGTAAAACTTAAAACTTCTAGCCAGTTTGCTGAGGTGTAGTTAACCTTGCTTCAGGCATCTTAAGTGGGAGGTTTAGCTTCTTGGTGTGGAGAAGGTAGATTTCCCTCAGGGGTCGTTCAAGGTCCTTTTTCTAGAAGGCTACTTGTCTGCATTAACAGATGGAGCAGATGAAGTCTGAAAGTTGCAGTTTGTATGTTCCCTGATTGTCAATGCAAGCAAACTGTTAAAGTAGCTTCTACTTGATATCATTTGCTAGCTATGTCATAGTATTTAAAATTATTTTGGGGSATCTTTAAAAGGCTTAAATATTTTCAGTCTATGTACAAAAAATAAGTAGAGGTTGCCCCAGAATAGAGAACATGGCTTATCTAAGTGACAGTCTAATAATATGACCTTAAAAAAAACCAAAACAAAACAAAATAAATTTCTTAAATATTTTTTATTTTTCATGTTTAACTGCCTCAAGTTACTGCTTCTAAGTTGGAAAAAAAAGTGAAGACATTTTGAAAATGAACTAAATAACATACTGCAAACGTCAGAATTTGAAAATGATACTTGGTCTAACTTCAGGCCGTACCATTATAATAGAGAACTAGTCTGAGGAAATATAAAACCCCTATCTGTTGAAGAACAATAGAAACAACTAATCAAGATGCATGTTACTATTTCAGAAATCTTTGAGGAAATCTTGCCATTAAGAGGAATCGGAACTTCGTTTGCTAGAGCTCCCCTCATGTATCTGTGGTTGAACTCATCTCTTCTTCCCCTGCAAAGGTTGGGGATCAGTTGGCTGATTCAGACRAAATTCTGTTTTGGTTGACCTAAGTCATTGTTACACTGAGGGCTCAAATAAAGAGGGGAGGCATAGTGGGTATAACACATGGTTATATAAAATCTTCTGGAATGCTGTGCATTTTATATTTTGCATAGTTGTGTTAACACTTGATTAGAGGAGCTTTTTCCATACAGAATGTTAGTCCTGAAAATGGCATATTTTAAGTGCCTTGATAGGATTTCAGAGATCCTTCACTACAAATTTTTTGTGTGCTACTATTTCCTGCCCCCCTCCCCTGCCTTTTCTCAGTATGGTGTCTCATAACAAAGGAGACTGGTTAGTAAAAACCTACATTTCATATGTGCATCCACTTAGGAGAGTCGTTTCTGCCTRTTAAGTCTTAGTAATGTGGAAGGTGTGGGTGGTCCAGCAAGTGACAGGCTCTAGTGAGTTAGATGCTGGTTCTTTGCAGCAGCAGGTGTATGATACCTTTTAGAAAATGTTGCAAAAGAACGGTAAGAATATGCTGTAACAGGTAAGCGCAGTGCAACAAGTAGTGTGTTATTTCTGCTTTCCAATGGGTTTATTTAGGAGAAAGAAGCTAAACAGAAAGGAAAAGGTTACACAGTTTAATTTTTGTTTGATCTTTTTTCCCCTCTCCTACTGTTCTTTGGATTTACAATGGCATGTTATAGAAGAGATTGATGCTGTACAAACCTGCTTGGTTTAGAACYAGCTAAAAGAGAACAGCCATGGAGAGTGCTGTGTATTTCTTTGCAATAAAGAACTGCTGTCCCAAGGATGATAGAGCAGCTAATATAAAGAATCTGATTAGAACTGGTTCAGTTAATTGAGTATCATTCTGATATTGTATCGTGCAGTACAAATAATTTGAGCTGTATCTTGTTTTCTTTTAATGCATCCATTTGCAAGAAAGGACATGCATTACCATCTGGTTAGTCTTTGATTTCCCTACYGAAATATTTCTCTGATGCTACTGTTACTAGTTTAGATGTTAAACAAGTGTGATCTGCGTTCTCCTTACCGTCCTGCAGCAGGCCTTTTGTAAGTGCTATATAGAATTTAATTTACAATTATAATTTCCTTACCTGATGCATTTTGGATGTTAATAGATTTCATCTGCATTTTTTAACTCTTTCCATGAATTTCCAATGAAGAAGGTGTTGAATTGTATTTTTAAAAGAAATTAATACTGGAAGACTTCATTCCAGAACTTAAATATGTTAAAACTAACCATACTGACTGATTTGAGATTTCTAGTTTTCTGATAGTGTTATCCCTGACCTAACTTGCACCTACTGTAGAACACGTACAAGCCTGTTTACTGTATAGTGTAGCAATAGCTCTCAGCTGCTAACACAGTGTACTGCTTTTATCGTTGATGTGGTTGTGGGAAAAATGATGATAAATTTCATTTGAGGTTAGCATCTTCTTTAACTTGAGTTGATTTTTACAGGTACTAGGTAACTGCATCTAGACAAAATGGATTTAAACCTGAACTGGCACAATCCCTTAAATGTTGTGGTGAGCACTGCTATTTTATTTTTTTTTTTCCCCAAAATCTGTCCCTGAAAGAAAAGGTACTCTTTTCCTTAAGGAATCATTCCTTTGTTGTTTTTTTTCCCCTTGGGCAGAACCAACAAAAAAAGCTGCAAAGTTTCTGTATGCTTGTCCAGTTCATGGCCCAGATCTAGCCTGTGCGAAGATTCTATCTAGCTCCCAAATAATTTTAACTGCTTTTAATACGTCAATGTATGTGCAGGCCTTTCAGCTGGCAGATGCTGCGACCGTTGTGTGCATTGAGCACGATGTAAAAGTGCCTGAAAACCACCTGTCTCTACATGGCTTCGGAACACAAGACAGTCTTGCAGCAAAGTGCACGACACACAAGTGCAGTGGCAGTTCTTGCTGTAATCGCTTCCTTGAGTGTCGTTTCAGGGAAAAGGCCTAGCTCGCCTCTTCTCCAAAATGTACATATTTTACAATCTTCAGGTTACAACTCAGGCATTCACAGCATTTGGCTGCTTACTAATAACAGATTTGAGCAGCATGTATAAGCACCCTCCTGCATCTTAGTCGGGGATAATAACCTTCAGATATGCTTACCATTTTCTTGAAGTAAACACTTCTATTTTACAGCAAAAATGGTTTAATGATGCTGTTCTTTTCAACAACAAATCACAGTAAGAGGGCATATAACTCGATGAACAGAATTTCATTGATGGTACATAATACACATTTGTGGAACTTYTTAAGTGTGAGACATCCCACTGGAACAAACACAAGATTTAGACTAGTTTTAAGACTTCAAAGCACTGCAGCACGTTACAGTGTGATACTTGGCCAATGCAAAAGTTTATGTCCAACTCAGTGGTACTGACTCTGGACTTGTAAATCCCAAACTTACTCTAAAATTGCAATTTGAAATCCTCACTCCGTTTTATACAAAAGTAACTCTTTAGGGACAGACTTTAAGAAAAACCTTTTCAGTTGCGGGGAAGAGGGGATTTTCCATCCATTTGAAGCTAACAAAATCAAGTGGCTGCTGTAACTCAGAACCTTCCGACAGCTGAGGAAAAGCTTAAGCGCAGGAAGGCAGTTACGGGCGGCAGGTTCGGCGGGGCGGGAGCAGGACGGCGCCCCGGGGCCGGGCGGCCGCGCTCGCTGCCCGCAGACCCGCCCGAGCAGCCGTGCTGTGAGCTGGGGGGGGCGGGAACAGTGTGAGAGGTCACAGCACTTAATTGTACTACTGTTGGGTTTTGGGCTTTTTGGTACTACTGTTGGGTTTGGGACTCCACCCGGGGGGGGGGGTGGAGTCACCCATGCAGCCCCCGCCCCGGGGCACCGCCTGTTCCCCGCAGCTCCTGCTGCCGGCGCCGTGCCGCCCCGCCCCCGCCCGCCGGCGCGCCCGTGGTCTCGGCCTGCCGCAGCGCTGCCTAGCTCCTGCGGCCGGCGCTCGACGCGCTCTGCCTGGCGCCGCCGCTCTGGCTGCTGGGTCGGGGCGCTGCGCCGCGGCCTGGCTCCGCTCCTGCCCGCAGAGCTCGGCGGCGGCCCCGGCCGCTTCCCGCGCCCCAAGGGGAGGGGAGGGCGGTCTGCTTCGCGGGCTTCAGCTCCCACGCGCCGCGCCGGGCCCCGCTCGGGCCGCCGCAGCCATGACCACGGAGGACGAGATCATCCGCATCGCCAAGAAGATGGACAAGATGGTGCAGAAGAAGAACGCGGTGAGCGGGGGCGGGAGGCGGCTCGGCGGCTCGAAGTGGAGCCGGGACGGGGCGGGAGGCGGCTCGGCGGAGCGGAGCCGGGCCGAGCCGCCGCGGGCTGCGGCGCAGCCCCGGCCGGCCCCGCGCTCCCTGCTTCTGGCGGGCTCGGGGCCATCCCCCTTCCCGGGGCCCGGCCGGGGCCCTTCCCCCGGCTCTGTCTCTCCCCGCCGCTGCTTGGCGGCCTCGGCGCCTTCCTCGCCGCCCCGCGCGGCTGGCGGGCGTGCGGCGGCTCCCCCCGCCCCGCCCCGCCGCGGGAGGACGTGGAGCTGCCGGCCGGCGCGGCCCGCCCGCTGCGGGGGGGGCCTCGCCCCGTCAGGCGGCCCTGCTC
The DNA here is from genome assembly GCA_030449065.1 of Oceanodroma leucorhoa. Taxonomy (NCBI): domain Eukaryota; kingdom Metazoa; phylum Chordata; class Aves; order Procellariiformes; genus Oceanodroma; species Oceanodroma leucorhoa. Next base: position 6,605,539 of record JASVER010000019.1, read on the forward strand.
CCTGGCGGATCGCCCCCGGCCGGCGGCGGGTAGGGAGCGGCGCCTCCCCCCCGCTCCAGCGCGGCGTCGAGCCGTGAGGAGGTTCCTGCCCGGGCACCGAGCCTGGCTCCTCCGCTTCCCATTCATTGCAACCGCGGTAGTGGCCTCGCTCGAGAGTTGTGCGTGAAGTGCTCTGGGGAGCCCGGTCAACTAGAGGAGAGTGCCTGCAGAGGTGGTCTCCTTTGGATGGGTGGGGTTTGCCTCCAAGCACGAAAGCTGGAGTTTTACCTGGGGTTTTCGAACTACAAGTATGATTGAGGAACCCTAATCCTGCTTCGGCAGGGTGACCAGAGTTGCGTGGGCAAACTTCTGAAGCAGGTGGGGGAGGTGAGCTTTTTTTGTTGTTGCTTTTGTTTTTAAACCGGAAACAAAGTGTGAGTATAACTTTTACTGCGTTTATTAATTCAGATAATTCTGTCTCAGGATGGAAGTAGAATTTAGTTGGGTAGAATTCAGTTAGCTTAGTTCACGCGTTATTCTCTTGTATGCCCTTGATATAGAACTTGCTTAGGTAACATATAACATCTATTCTATCCCTACAAAACATCAAAATAAGTAAGATCAGTATGTGCAGCAACAGTCAAATACCTGATTATGATTACACATAAAATAGCATACAAGTAAATTATAAATTCCATTTACTGCTTCTTTATCAGGTGGGCACGTTGTTATTCTCTTGTAACTTGTACGTTGTGATTGCTGCTCTTCCTACAAACCATTATTTTAGTACATAAAATTAAAATTTTTCTGTATGTTATGATAGTGCATTAAATGTTCAATATTAATGATAGTTCAGAACTGAGCTGTGTGGAATTTCAGTTTATAGAAGTCTTAATGGATGCAGCAATGATTTTTATTTTTTTTTTGCTGTTTAAGATAATGGAAATTATAAATAACAATTTCAAGTAAGTCTTGCATATTTATAGAAATACTGATTGCATTAAACCAATGAAATTTGTTTGGTTCAGAATCCAAACAAATTCATTGSAAGTACACACAGGCCGTGCTTTGTTGTGTTTCAAAATCCTTGACGTTCCATAGTGTTGTACGGTTTAGCTCTGATACATTTGGACCCTCTAATGATACAGCGTGGAAACAGGAGACTCCTCTAGTGGAAAGAATTTTTTACAACCAATGTTTATTCACTTGATTATTTTTTTCCTTTTTGTCCCCTCCCTCTTTCTTTTTATTTCTGTTCCTTGTGCTTTTTCAGCACAAAAGAATTCAGTCTCACTTTCCCAGATCTAAAATTGAAGTAGTGATCCTTTCCTATGAGGTGTYGAAAAGGTGAAAACATAACTAACTGTGAAATATTTCAATATGATGACAATGAGAATGATAAAGTTCAATTAATTCAATTTTATTTGGAAGAACTTCTGACAATAGAAAGAAAATTGCAACTCCCAGGTAGTATGGGAGCGAGTGTTGACACTGGGCAGTATTGCTGCAGCGATACCGCAGAGGTTCCTGGTGACCACAGTGTATTTCTCTGTGATCTGGGCAGCTTAGGAGTTTGGATGTAATTCCTTGCAGCAGCTGGGGACGTGTATTTGCMCTCTAGCGCATGTAAGCTCATTAACTTTCAGAGCTGTAGGGAGCGGTGCAGTGTCTCTGCTGGAGTCAGTGTGTGGTGTGGCCAAACGCAGCAGGCACAGCTGGGCCGGGCTGTGCCTGCCTGGAGCCAGCGGCTGGGTCTTCGTCTTCACCCCTGTCCCAGGAGCGAGAGCGTGGGCCGCGCCAGAAGCGGTTGTGCTTTTGTACTTTGTTGGAACAGAGCTCATTAGTTCCAGCTCGTTACTGCACACAAGTGGCTCTGTTGTTAGTTTGATGCTGTCTCAAAAACCTCCTAAGGCTGAGGGCTTGAGCTGCCTCTGTGGCCAGTAGTGGAAATCTGACAGTTTATCCGAAGCGCATGTGTGTACCGTGATAAAACCCCCTAGTTGTATAATAGGAGAGGAAGTGCATCAGGATTTAACCCAGGAGACGTCTCTGTGTTTTTCTTACTAGTCTTTGTCATTTATAAGGTATTTCTTCTTTAACTGCACAATGTGGTTTCCTACCTCATCCTGCCCTGCAGTTAAAAWGCTAACTTCAGCAAAATTATTAAGATAATTTCTATGAAGAGGTACTTCATTGTCTCGCGAAGATGAAGCTGAATTGAGAAATGCATTCTTACATGAGTAACTGCTGGATAATGATGCTCCTGACAACCCCTTGTACTCCTTTCTCCATTTTTACTCGGCAAGAACARGTATTTGTTGTATGTCTTTGAATGAGAATGATTTGATGAAACCCATCAATAAAAGAAAAAAAAAAAAAAGCTTTGATACCTTCTCACTTTGAAGTTGTCAAGACTCAGATGGCAAGAGATGCTTCATCTCTTATACAAAAGGTGACTCTGCCTTGTGGCAAAGTGCTGTTTGGCATTTCTTTTGATGAGTTGAAAAGGCAGGCTGTGCAGACACCTTTCCTGAGTCAGACTCTTGGTGATTTGCCTTGACTAAGGATTTAATTGTAGCTATGCAGATTTCATAACTATTTTAGTGGAGGGATATGTGCAGTTCTTTTGTTTTGAAGGACAAAATAATAATGCAATATTGTATTTAATACACTGTGAGATACATATTTCTGCTGTTACTTCAAATGTTGGGCGCATGTTTGAAATAGATATTACTTGTCAGAATAACTGTGATTKCATTAAAACACATGTAGTGCCTCCATTATAGCTTTTGTTGTACRTAAGTACACTTTTCTTTCATTAAGCTGCTGTAGTGAATAGGTATGAAAAATAAGGTTGCACCCATGGATTAAAAAAATCAAGAACAGTTGAGTAAGTTTAGAGAAGAAATTGTCCATGTTATAAAATGTTTGCTCCCTTAAGTAGAACAGAATTATGACTGGATAGCTCTGCTATCTTCAGAAATGTACTCCATTTTCTATTGCCTGAAGCATAACTTTAAAACATGAATATAGAACATCATTCCGGTGTTACGGTCTGATCAACTGAGAGAAGCTGAGAGGAGTAATCTACTGAATCTGTATGAAGCTGACTTCTGTTATTTCAAGTAACAAGGTAGACTGGACGCYAGCCAGCCTAGCGGAATGGGGCCTTTCATTTTCTATAAAAATATAGAAATGCCTTTAAAAGAAGATTTATAATAATGTTCTTAATGGTTGGGTTTTTTTAAACAGTGAAGTCTTACATTAGAAAAATAGGAATTGCAAGTTTTACTGTGCAGCTTCCACTCTGGTTTTGAGGAAAAGAGGGCATTTGACTTTATGCTAAGAAAAGTGGTTGTGAAAAACTGTTTACTTGCTGTGAGTTTAAACTCGATTTAAATTTAATTTTAAAGCATCTAATTCTCGGTACACTTAATTGATTAGAGAAGGGTGAAGGCTTAGAAAGCATTAGTGCATTAGAAATTTTGGTAATTTGGTACAGAAAACAGCATGAAATGTAGGTAACAGCTGTGTAGAGAGTACCTGTTTTTTTCACTTATTGCATGGTTTGTTAACCTCCTTATGTATCAAGTTACGAGTTTTGGAAAATGTTTAGACTGGTAATAATAAAGATGTTTTGACACGTACAATTAGAAAGGGATTTTACAGAGGCAAAGAAATTTTGACTAGACTGTATTTCTAAGATGAGGTGAAGAGAGTGCTACTTTGCATTACAGTATCGTTATGCTGAAATTGCAGACTACAATAACCTGTGTTAATTTTGAAATCGCATACTGTGTACAGTTTGCTAATAACTTAATTGGTTTGGAGGTGTTATCGGATTATATTTTTGAGAATGGCACATGGACTTTTGTCATTCGTTTTGTTTCGGCTAGGAAAATTTTCTTGAATTTGATTTTGTTTTGTAGCAGTGAAGGTAATTAACTTGCTTTACTTGGATCTGTGTTTGCACAGAAGAAATCACGCTTATGGCTGTTTAGAGAAAGAAATGGTTTAGTATGCTAACTCAATTTAGCACCTGAAAAAAGCATGACRTTTCCCAGTCTTGCATCATTGCTGCTAAAATTCTATGGTTAAAACTGGRAAGTTTTGTATGTCATGAATAAAAGTTAATAAGACTTTCTGCGATGATGACAAAATAGGAAAACTGTAGTTTTATAAGTAAATTGGGTTTATGTAAGGTGGGACATAGTGAAATGTTTGTTTTTAGAGGCTTCTTTGCTGTCAGATGTGTTTAAAAAACAGAGGTTGTAGCAGACATTTGAAAGCGTCCAAAGCTGTGCCTGTTTGAATGTGACACAGAAGTTCCACTTTCATCTTTCTCAGCCTCTTGGTGGTTATTTTGTGTGCTATCTTTAGTGGTTAAATTGTAAGACCCACAGATGCATCAGGAGATTACAAGAGTTTTCTTGCAACAGGTGTCGTATTAGAAGTTGATTAGGGGGAATTTAAAAATAGAGGCAAGCAAAATGTATATTAAAGTAAACAAACAGGATGAGTTGAGAGAGAGGTAAGGAAAGAGAAAGGAATCAAATTCCAAAGATCTGCAAGATGGAAATTTTGTGGGATTTATTTCCAAACCTCATGAATTAAAAAAAAAACAACAAAAAAACAAAACAAAACAACAAAACAACCCCAAAACAAAACAAAAAAAATCCCACAAAACAAAAAACAAAACAAACAAACAAAAGCAAACCAAAAAAAACAAACCAGGAAGGCAATGGGCTTGGCCTGGGTAGAGTGGCCTCTTATACGCAAAGGTGGTTGCCGCCTTGCTGTTCATAGCTGACAGGTTCAGAACCATATGCAGTTGAGTAACAACAAAATCATTCCAACCTTTAGGAGGTTGCTATAGTGTGACAACCCATGTGCACAGTAAGAAGTGGATGGTGCAGAGCTTTACTTAAGTAGAGGTGGTAAATCATCAAGGATGTAGAGGTTAAAGTAAATTATGGTGCTCACATTTATGAAAACTTTTTTTTTTAAGTAAGGCCAACATCACCAAGGAATGAATTGTTAGTCAGAGTAGCCATGCATAGTTTATTAATGCCCAACAGTATAATCTCTGAAATTAACTCATCTATCTAGAAAGTTGCTGCTTACACAGTGTTAGTTTGTACATTTCCGTATGRTCTTAGCAGGGGAAAAGGAAAAAAGAAAACCCCACAACAGCTGAATAATAAACAAGTGCATTAGCTAAGATGTTATAGGACATTAGGGTGGGCTCTGGCTTCTAGTTTGGAACACATTGATGCTTGACCAGTCTGGTGTAGGCTGAAGAGTGTTGTCTGCACTAACCTGTGCAGCCTAATGTATGTATTTCATTAATATTTAAACTTAATAGTTGAAAATAAAAGTTGAAAGCAAGTCTTGCTCAGCTTTTTTATTTGGGCATTTGTTGGTAGACACACTCACAAAGCTGTCTTTTTCTATTGGGGAAACTATAGCTGTATCCAGTAAAATAGTGTAATCTGATCACAGTTTTTAAACCAGTAACCTTTTCTGGCTTTACCACACCACCGCAAATACAGTTAAGAATATTGGCTATATATGTTTTATATGTATAGTTATATGCATATATGTATATATGCACATTATTGATGGACTGTGCAGAGCTTCTCAACTCCAGGTTCTTGTGCTAAAACAGGTGAGGTTGTTCTGAACTGAAAATTGCTGTTGTCTGGCTTGTTTCAGATGCTGTTAAGTGAAGTACCTTGGAGGCTGTTTTCTTGAGGATGTGTGTTGATTAAGTAGTAATTGACAGAATGCTTTAACTGGCATTTGAATTACATGGGATAAAACTTCTCTAGTCTTTGAGTGAATACTTTGATTTCTGACTTAAGGCCTGTTAATGTTTAGAGTTTGTGAAGCAGAACATTCCTTGTCCTAGAGTTGTTCTGTGGATAAATTGGCAACTGATGGATTGAATCCAATCTGGGACCTTGAAGGCAGATAAGAGTATGTTGTTGATACTACATTTAAAGTACCTGATTGCTACTAAAATGACTTTTTTCTTTTTTTTTTTTTCTTTTTTGCAGGCAGGAGCTCTTGATTTATTGAAGGAGCTTAAGAATATTCCCATGACCCTTGAGTTGTTACAGGTATGATTTTCTTATTGTTGTTATGTTGCAAATATTAACTACGTAATGATGATGGTGAAGCCAGCAAATTTAGAAGAAGGTTGCACTATTAAAGTAGATTCCTATGTAGAAACTCCTTGGAAGAATCAGTGTTATTACAGGGTAACTAGTCTTATTTCACCCTGATTTAGGGCRCTTATCTTAAGTGTTTTCTTCCAGTAGCAAATTCTTAAAGCTTATCTTTCATTTGAGTTGAAAATAGTGAATTTTCAAAGGGGAAGGGCTGCTTATAAACTTACATATAATCTTAGGTTCTTACTAACACAAATGTGATGTGTTTCCTTCCTTTTGAAGGAGAATGCACCCGATTACAGCTGATACCTTCTTTTCTTATGTAGTTAGTTCTGGTTTTGGATTGTAACTGAGGAGAAGCATAGTTCATACATTCAGGCAAGTTGTATTTGACCATTTCCTTTTTTTTCTCCCCCAACATAACTCTGAGTAGTGTATTTCTTTAGATAATTATACTACTCCTCTTCCTCCCCTTTTACTGCCCTGGGCTGGAGTGATGGTGTGGTCCAGTCTCTCTCACTTGCATGCATAGTCTCTCTAATTTTGCTTACATCTACATCTCTAACATAGTATTTTATATATTATTTATAAATTCTTTCAAAAAGTAACTCAGTGAACTTTATTTGGATGTCAAGTTTCAGAGTTTGTCATGTAATTCATCAATGAACGACTTTTGTTCCAAAGTAATTAGGTATCTCCTATCTCTGTGAAAATTTTCAAATGGCAGAGGTAAATGTAAGACCTGATTTGCTGTGSTAGCCACTGAAATTGGAAGAGACTGAAAAAATAACTTTTTTCTATGTGACAATTAATGGTCACAGATTCAGAATTAGCTATAAAGTTCAAATCTTAAGTGTCAGTAGCAATGTCATTCTTGACGTATGCATCTTACATATTTGTGGAATGTACTTAGTACGTTATTACTAATACTGTTTGTGACAGAAAACAGGAATTTGAAAGTGTCACCTTCAYGCATGAATGAGCATGGCTGATATGACACTGCAGCCTTCTCCCCTATGTCCGACCTCCTTCCTTAAAGAAACCCCAAAACAAACCCCCACCGAAAAAACCCTCAAGCCCCACACAAAACAACAATAAAACCCAGAAAAACCCTCTGTTAACCTGATTCTTTTGAGTTTCTTTGTGCAGGTCTTAATACAAAGTATTGGTGTAATAATGTTTTTTGCCTTTGGAATGAAAAATCTCTCCACCAGTGCTGYGGAAATTCTGTAAATGCCGCTTTGCAAACCTGTTCTGCTTAGTGTGAAGAATAAGTCTAGAAGAGAAGCTTTACACAGAACAGCAGAACAATTTTACCCTTGAACTGTGAGGATCTGAAGAATGTGCAATGAAAACTTCAGTAATGTTATCAACAGAGGAGGACTCTTAATCTTGCGAAGTGCAAACAAACTCAACTGTCTGCCTTGTAGGGCACTTGTGTGACCCTGACTTAATTTATATAGGGTTGCTTATTAATTCTGTCCAGTTTTCTATCCTACTTGAAAGAAGCTTATTTATTCCCATCCATATGACAGGTACCTGTTTTTAGAGTGAAATAATATTTGCATTAAAAGATTGTTTTTAATCTGTATGGGGTGGGCATCGTATGAGTTTGTGCAGAAGATTTCTCTGTGTTACAGTAGGTCTAAAGGGATCAGGTATTTTAGCATACTCTTGCGTAGTAGATTGACTGCAGCTTAGTTAAGAAGTTTTTCTTAAGTATCCACTGCTGTATTCAAAACAGTTCTGCTGCATAAGATTGCATTCAGCAACATGTTTACACTCAAATTTAYGTTATTTTTGCTGAGAGTTTTATAAATATGTAAAGTCTGCTGTAAATTTTCTATGTTAGTCTCCCAAATTTGCTTAAGCAATGGAGGACTCAGAGCAAYGGTTGAAAGGCAAAGTAATCATACACATCACTCTGGTAGTGGGCCGTTAGTGTGCTAATGTCAAGAAGGGTGTTGATCATGAGAAAGTGGGAGCACTAACTTCCTCTATGTAGATTGAGTTATCTATTGATGTGTTTGAACTGATGAAATGCAAGTGGAAAGCATACTTCCACACCCATTTTTAAGCAGTTTTAAAAGCTGGCTACATTGAGAAGAGCACTGCTAGCTGATATGATAGTTTCATTATTCCTGTGTAATAAGAGAAGTGGCCATTTTTCCTGTAACATGACTGTTGCTTCAGTCTGAGCTGGCGAGGTCCTCTGAACAATTTATGGGTATGTGGAATAGGAAGGTGCACATCAGTAGTCTGGACTTTTGCTTGTGYCTTTCTTGCCTGATTTTTGTCACAGAAAGCTGAAGTGGTTACAGACAATAATACAACTGGGTCATATCTAACGAGTTTTGTGTAAGCAAGCTGATCCTTGCTCAGCTAGGCAGGGAGCCAGTAGCCTTCCTCACACGTGATTTATCTGGTGGTCAGAATTGCAAATCTCTTTAGCAGCCGCACAGTATTAACAGCATTGTGTCCCTGGTGCTAATTGTGGGTAGTGSCAGCTAAACAGTGAGTGAGACAGACGGTCTTTATTTTAACAAACAGGTTTTACTGGAATTTACACGCAGGTATGCAGAACTAGTCTGTGATGTACAGTCCTTGTTAATGACTTCTTGCCACTTCATTGGTGAGCCGGGGGAGACTTGAGAACCTGGAGGTGGTTATTCTTCAGGGGTTGATTTGGCTCTGCTTTGGTCCAGGTGCTCACCAGTTCTCTGTCCTCATACTCCCTTACAATTTAAATTTAAAGTTGGTAACACCTCTGCTTCCTTCAGTGGTTGCTTTTCTTCCCTAACTATGTTCTTTACATTTTCTCATTTGGTCTGTTTTAGAGAAAAGTAGCTGCCACCGTATGCTTTGTTCTGTCRTAGGTTACTTATGCTGACTGTTGCTCATACCAACTGAAGGCTGCTTGGCCTACAGCTTGAATGCCTCAGGGGTGAAAACAGCTGTCTTACATTGTCTCTGAGCCTCTTTACTCTCAGAAAGCAGATGAAAAGTGCTCTAGAATTTGAAGTGGGGAAGAGTGATCTGTTAAAATGCATTTTGGACAGGGTGAGGAAGGTTTTCATATACTTGCACACTTACAAACTGGCACAGAGRTAAAGTGATTCCACAGGTTACACTGGGCTAGGCAAAAATATGGGAATTTTCCACTTAAAATGGCTCTCACAAGAACAGCTCTGTAGGCTGGAAGGCTGAGGAAATGTCAAATGCTGACAGCTGGTTTGTCATTAAAGCACAGTCATTTTGAGAATATAACACTGATCTTTTGTGATTACCCGTGTCAGTTTGCAGGCAAATAAATTGGTAGATAATTCCTTCCCCTCTCTTTAGGAGAGGCTAGATCAAGTGCTCTATAAAAGCAAACAAATGAACTATGTTTATGTACTACCTTAAGAAAGCCGGCAGTTTAGACAGTTACCATAATCTGTTTCTCATGTGTGATCAGAGGAAGAAATTAATTTATCCAATTAACTTTGAGTTTTAYTTGAGTTTTTGAGTTTTACTGACCTAAGTATGTCTGTAAGTTGGTGTCTTTCCTTTTTGTTGATGAGAGTAGGCCGTGGTTGTGCCCAGTTATCAGTGGAGTGGAGGGTTATTTTTTTTGTAGATACATTTTTCTCATTCAGGTATGATGAGTATTTTATGGAGTTCCAAGCACATGTTATTCTTTGTTGTCTGAACATAATGTCCAGAATATGTATTTAATGTGTCAATTGAGTTGGCCGGTACTGTTAGTCTGAGTGAGCAGAGTCCATCTTGAAAGACTTTAATTACAGGTGAGTAACCATCTGTTTAATTCAAAATACAYGTTTAGAGCTGATGCTCAGACCTGAGGTTATTTGATGTGTTTCCTTTGCTGAAGTAGCTACTGAATATTTCAATACATTTCCAGTCATTTAGCACATCCATGGTGCCCCAAAAAGTGTTATGTGGGTTGTAAGGAGTAATTTACAAGGACAAATGATTTCCATTTTTAGCAAGCCACAAAGATTTACATTTTCCTTTAAAGGAGAGGGAAACATGATGAACTACTGCAAAAATAAGTAGAATAATTTATATTTATTGAGTCCTGTAAATAGTAAATGCAACAAAACTGAACATTTTAAGAACAACTTAAAAAATTTAGTCATCAATCAAAATATGAAATTATAATAAAATACATACTTGTATAGCTAAACACTTTTCTGGTCTCATGAAACTAGAAGTGTGGAAATGTTCTACTTGTTAGATTAACACGTTAGTCAGAAGTCTTCTAAAATGAAACTTCTGTTGCTGTTGAGCGAAATTTATGTCCTCATCTTCTTAGTCTTAAAAAGAGTGGATTGTAAATTAATCTCCTCTTCACTCTATAGGTGGCAGTAGTGCCAAAAGTTTAAGCCTGTCACTATCTTGGCCTTTTYGGAGGGGTAGGCTAGTCTTTCTGTTTTTATCTAAAAGCAGAACCCTCTATGCTTAAGATTTTAAAGAATTTCAGTATTGCCAAAATTATTGGGCGTCTAAAACGTGGTCGTTCCCAACTGATATTACAGCTTCTTTCACAGCCACTAAATGGGAGTTCTAAAGAGTATGAAGTCACTGAAGCAGTTGGCAAGCTTCTGATCATGCCAAAATATAAATACAGTCATTTGCTTCACAGAAAAATAAGGTTTTGAGGCTAGAAACTTTGCTAAAATTTTATGTAACATTAAGATGTAGATATGATTTTCATGTTGTTGTTTTGAATGTCATAGTTTAGGTAAGTAGTTCTGCAGAGCTTTTTGAAATGGTTTGGGAGCAAAAATCTTCTGATTGACTCCCCTTAACCCTCCTGCCCCACCCCCGGCCCCAAACTTCTGTGATGGAAGCAAATGGTAATACTGTTATATTTCTTTTTAAAATGTCCATGTTGTTAAAATAAGTTTCGTAAAGGCTTGCAGCATTTCATCCTGATATTCTTTAAAAAACCCTCACAAAACCAAAAACAAAGAAAAAAAAGATAMTTCTAAAAAACAATGTCAAAGTACAACTTTATATATGTTTACTTGTTAAATTATCTTCATGTCACCTTTTATAGTGCATATTTTTATTTCTGTTGCAGTCTACCAGAATTGGAATGTCAGTGAATGCAATACGCAAGCAAAGCACAGATGAAGAAGTTACATCTTTAGCAAAATCTCTTATCAAGTCTTGGAAGAAACTGTTAGGTATGGTGACACACACTTTTTTTTCCCTGCTCTTGCATGTTTAAACTGTGTGCAGTCTTGATGCAAATCCGTGACACTGCCTTGCTTTAGATGTATTTGTGCTCCTGTGTAAGTATTGAAACTTTCTGCACTGATGTAGTTGTTTTTTACTCTTTGACTATCACCAGTGCATTACTGTGAAAGTGTATTCAGAGAAAAAGTTTATGTATTTTTATTGGGGCTGGCAAGCAGTAGGAAGTCAGGTTCTGTGACATGACTCATTTCTGAAGTCTCGTTGCCTGCTGTTGAGCTAGAGTGACTGTACTGCAGTACTAAGCACTAACGAACCTGTTCCTGACTGTTTCCTTTGTCAAATATAGCAGGTAGTCTGAAGAACTTGTGCAAAATCTCATATGAGAGTGTCAAGGCTTTGAAGCTTGGTTATAARGTGGTTTGTGAGGAGAAAAAAACGGTAAAAAATTGACGTTAAAATCTGTTAGAACTTACAAGTAGTGAGAAATAGCTCTGCGCTTTCTAAAACCTTCATAGTTTTAAACAAGTTACTAATCAGTGAGTTAATACTTTTTAATTTCCCTCAAAGCAGTGAATGGAGTAAATGAAACCTTTCTGTTAGCAGGGTTTTATTCAAGGGTATTTTGTAGTACTTAATTTTAATGTATTTGAAAACACTCAAATCTCAAACTRTGTCCAGATATTTTTGTTCATACACTGTGCTGTACTCTGTTTTATTTTTTTGTATCCAATTTTAGGTAAACTAAGATTTAGGAAGCCTAAAATTTTGAGATAGAAAATAGTTTACATTATTTTCTACTGATTTAAATATTTACTATTCTGTCTAGAAAAATATGCTAATTTTGAAGTCAGCCTCATTTTTATCAATTATGGAGTATTTTATCAGATACTTTATTACTCTCTTGTAAATGGTGTAGAAATGACTTTGTATCCATCTGACAGTATATGTACGTAGAAATGGACAATTTGTGACAACTTTCAACTTCTATATTCTAGCAAGAAGCAACAACCTCTACAGCAGACATTTTTTTAACCTACCTTTAGAAAGTTGGATAATACTAATTAGAATAATTTTAGTAATTAAATTTAGATAATACTAGATATGCTGATAAAATACTTTTTAAATCATGGTAATTACTTTTATTATAAATTAAATGCATACTTTATAAAGGATCTGATTAGRGTTCACTGGTGAATAGTGGAAATTATGTACGTTTTATGTTTAAATTTCCACCTACAACTTCAAGTCCAACTGTATTATATCCAATGCATAGAAGTGGTAAGATACATAACTTGAGTTACTCTGAAGTCTTCTAAAAGCAGCAGCTGGATTGAGTGACCTAGCTCTCAAGTTATTAATTTAAGTTAAAAAAAAAGGCCTTATCAAAGTTTTGGTGTTTTTTTTTCTCTAAAGTTCAAATTTTTTGATACTGCAACTTAGTTTAGGCAGCAAAGTAGAGGAAATACTCTTTTTTCCCACAGAATTCTGAGCTTTTGGGAGTGCCCTCGGATACTGCTTTTTTTGCGTGGGGACTAACCCTTCTGGGTATTGCTGTCCTTTGAACAAAGGAATTGCTATTTATTTGTTGAGACAGTAAAAGTAGTCTTCTGTCTTTTTAACACAATATCTTRAGTCAGTCAAACTTGTCTTAATATATTGTTATTTATAGCTGCCTGATCTTTAAGTGTTCAAACATTGTGAAACTCAGGGAGTCTTATTCCTGCCTGAGGACCAGAGGGGTGTTCATGCTGTAGAAGTCTGGAATAAGACTGTGGTGCCTGATGGTCACGGCAGGTCAATCTTGGGTGTAGGCTGCTGCTGAAAGAGGTGGTCCTGACTTCCCTTCTGCACAGGTGCTTCCTTGCTCCCTCCTACCAGTAGTGCTCAAGTGGCTATCCAGGAGGCCAGAGCTGGGAACTGACCACTTGGAAACCAATCGTTTTGTTCATTTGTTCTGGCTTAGATTTCAAGTGTATCAGTTTCGTGATCCAGCCTGTTTGCAGTTACTATTCCCTGCGCAGGGACTGCAGCAGTAACATACAGCTGGGGAAAGGTGGACCTTCCCCTTTTGATGGCTTRCCACATTCAGATTGTTTTAAGACAGTTGGGAGACTCTACTGAAGGCTGCTTACATCAGGTGAAGTCAAGCATGAGAGGAACTGGAAAGTAAATAGCAAATATTAGACATTAATCAGAATTGAATATTTTCTTCTTGAGGCGGTGGGTATGTGACCTTTGTTCATGCTCTAATTTTTATTACAGGGCAGATATTATTGCATGTACATTATTGTGCCAGGTCTAGTACAGTTGTGGTTGTGCACTTATAAAATCAAATTATTCCTGAAAATACAGCACTGCTTGTATTCAGAACTTACGTAGTTAAATTTTCCTTGATCGTAATGTAGACCATATAATAAAGCATAGTAGGGCAAATGTTTCATCTCTCGTTTCACTGCTCAGTAATTCATTAGAACTTAAAATCTCGTAACTGTGGATATGTGGGCTGTGCCAAGTATAGGTGGGAATCTTACAAAGTACTCTTATTCTGTTTTATCGCTAGTTTTGACTTTCTCAGAAGAATACGAAATACCATATGTTGAGCTGCTTGAGAGATCAGTTTCGATTATGCTGTTTATAGTGCATGTAAAATGGTATGGATCAAAGATGGCAACAGAAGCGGACAGCTGTTAATCGTACCAAGCATTGTACTCAGAGATCTGAAGTCTTTGTGAGTTATTTTTATAAATGGCATTTTGAATTTAGGCAAGAATCGTTGACTGTTCAGGCTGCATGTACTGTCTAAGTTGAATGCTACTGGAACTTACATTTTAAGGATGCATGGGAAACGTGAGAAGAAATCAAAGTAAGGTTGTGAATCACCAGATGTTTATGGTTTGACCAGAGCCATGCCAGCTGACCAACGGTTTTTCAAGGGGGGTCGGAAGCTGCCCAGCAGAGGCCTTGCAAGTGTTGTCTGAAGTGACTTATTGAGTGAGCTACAGTGGAAGATTGCTTTCAGATGTTGCTGTAAGAACGTTAAACCACACAGCCGRGTTGGTCACAATTTAGCTGAGGAAGCAAATTCTGCTCTCAGAATAAAATACTGTTCAGTTATAACACGGGATTTGCAAAAAACKATTGTTTTGCCAGGTGGCTGAGTATATAGAGTATGCTATGCAGATAATGAATCTATGCATACCCATTTAGGTTATGAGGAGTGTTCCTTTATATTACAAAACAACAACAAAACATTCTTTAAGGAATTCAACATTCTCCATCACTAATAATCACTTACAGAACTCTGAGTAGTTAGACCCCTAACTAAGTAAAGTTAACTCCAGTAAGTTTATGTACTGAACTGGAAATGCAGAATGATTGGACAATAATCTTAACATTAAGTGCAAGTGTGATGATGTATTGCCAGTGATAAAAACTAAAAATGGGGCCACGAACATTTTGAAATGCCTATTTCAAAAAAGTGCATGCTTGAGTAATTTTATTTTAAAAGAATGTTTAAGTGCTTAATGTTGCCAAGAGAAGATAACACCAGCCGGACTTCACAGGAGTGCTTTACTCAGATTACTTTGTTCATACAATCCTTTGTTATTTTGAACCCGAGTTTGATACTAGTGGAGCAACCTGGTGTACAGTCTAGGGCTATCTTACGGGTATGTTAATGCTGTCATTAGGTAAAGGTGTTCAAGGACAACTAGTAACCTACTGRCTTTGCTCAGAAAAATTGTTATTGACAAAACAAGTTCCTAAGTTACAGTCTAATAGTGTTTAAGAGTATTGTTTACTATGGATAAGAAGAGTACATGTCTTTATAAGATATCAGATAGAATCAAGTGCAAAAATAATTTCAGTAGTTTCATTTCCATATCAGGTATGAGCTGTAGAAATCACCTCCTGTCAAATATATATTTGTAACTGTTCCATGTACAATTAATAGATCTATAATTTGTTAGGATTATCAATGGAGCGATAACAACACATGCAAATTACATTGTACTGTATAGGAGAAAAAGCATGTATAGCAAAGAAGTTAATGTGTCATGCTCTTTTGTCACTTATGATAAAAAAATCTTTAAATATGGCAAACAGTTCATGATTTTGTTGTTTATTTATCAATTTTAGATATTCCTCCCTATGCTACTACTGGGAAGAAGCTTTTCTGATCTTACCTTCATGTCTTACTACGTCTTGCAGCGGAATTGCTGACAAGTGTAGCTGCTTGTGCATCTCAAGATTATTTTGGTCAGGGYCTGGAAAATGGGGCCTAAAGAATTATTAAATATGAGGGTCATTGTTAAATTAGTGACTATGCCATCTGTTACCTGTTCTCATATCTCTTCAATTTATTTAAACTGAATACTCAGAAAACTTTCCAAGTTTTGGTGATGATATCTGAATCAGTAACATAAGTTAACCCACTAAATTAAATTCTCATGTGCTTCCAGGGAAAAACTAGCCACCTTTCATTAACATTTGTGAAAAATTCTTACTTCAAAAAATTTTGTAATTTAAGGTTAAATTTATAAATTAATAACATTACATCATTTTAGTTTCTAATTTTTTTCTTGTTACTAGCAAATGTCTTGAGTTCACTTGTAATATAATTAGAAGAATCTACAATGAAGCTATTAATGGCTTCTAACATTCAGATTAATTACGTTCTCTCTGGCCATATATTATTACATTAAAAATTTAGTTCTGGTAACAAAGAACACTGTCATGTCATGTTTTACCCTGGAGAGATTATTTCACTGGAAAAGGTAGAAGTATCTTTCAAATGAATTGCAAGTCCCAGATAGAAACTGCAATGCAGTAGTAAGAATTTGATAGTCTTATTCCAATGGCTAATAGTCAATTCGTGTTACTAGCTTGTTCTTTGTATTTTAAAGAAGCATTGATATAAATTAGCTTATCTTATTTAAAAAAAAAGCTTAAAGATTTTTTATGACCTTCTGAAGCTGCAGTAGCTAAACTGTGAAGTTACAGTTTTCAATCCTAAAATTTACGACAATTTCAATTTGTTTCTGAAAAAAGTTTTTTTTAAGTTCTAATAGCTGTATGAAGTTGAAAAAGTAATTGTGCGTCTTTAAAGCAATTTGTAATTTATATTATATAAATATTTATGATGTTCTGTAGACTTCCTGATGTGAATCACTTGCTTATTGGAATTTTTAAATATCTTTAACAGAAGGGCCATTTTTTCCATCTTACTTTGTTAGAATTTCTGTGGTTGGTTGTAGTTCCCATTAGCTGTTATTTTTCCTTCACGTTAGAGTCTGGCCGTTGAATGTAAAATAAGTTAATTAGTAAGGACTTTTAGTTTCTCAAGGATAATTTTTTTCCTTTYCCCAGGGGATAGTTGAAATGCTGTCTAGCAGGCTGTTAATTGCATCCTGTTCTTTTGTCAATACAGTATTTTAATAAAATAAGAAATCCTTATTAATGTGTGAGTTTAAGAATAAATACTGCTTGACACTGGATCTCCTCTCCTTGGTGCTTTCCAATTTTATGATCTGTAAGAGTGAATGACTTAAACACTTAGGAGAACATTGTTAACTTTATTTTCAGATTTCTGAAACTGGATTAAATGAAAGTTTCTATAAACTCTTCTCTAAGTGATTGAAGAAATTTTAGTTTTGAAGACATTTTTGGTGAAGATGGTCCAGTTGTCTCAGCTGCTGAAGTTTGACCTTGGTTTGGGAAATGCTTGCATAGACTGGTCTGCGGGTATAGGAAGAGCTGTGCTTTTACCTCTTGCTTTATCTCCGTGCCTCACGTATACCCTGCCCTCCCTAAGTGAAAGAAGCAATCGGGGTGTTGGCAGATGTTCTCAGGTGCCTGCCTTCYCTGATGAAATGGTGCTGGGCTAAATGGAAGTGTTTGATAAACTAAAATTAAGTGCCAGCTATACCATAGCAGTGTATGAGGTGGCGACTCATGGCTTAAATGGGTGTACCCTTCACTGGCTGAAAAACTGGCTGGACAGCCGAGCCCAGAGAGTTGTGGTGAATGGAGTCAAATCCAGTTGGTGGCCGGTCACGAGCGGTGTTCCCCAGGGCTCAGTTTTGGGGCCCGTCTTGTTTAATATCTTTATCAATGATCTGGACGAGGGGATCGAGTGCTCCCTCAGTAAGTCTGCAGACGACAGCAAGTTGTGTGGGAGTGTTGATCTGCCTGAGGGTAGGAAGGCTCTGCAGAGGGGTCTGGACAGRCTGRATCGATGGGCCGAGGCCAATTGCATGAGGTTCAACAAGGCCAAGTGTCAGGTCCTGCACTTGGGTCACAACAACCCCAGGCAACGCTACAGGCTTGGGGAAGAGTGGCTGGAAAGCTGCCCGGCGGAAAAGGACCTGGGGGTGCTGGTCGACGGCCGGCTGAACATGAGCCGGCAGTGTGCCCAGGTGGCCAAGAAGGCCAACGGCATCTTGGCCTGTATCAGGAACAGTGTGGCCAGCAGGCGGAGGGAGGTGATCGTGCCCCTGTACTCGGCACTGGTGAGGCCGCACCTCGAATCCTGTGTTCAGTTTTGGGCCCCTCACTACAAGAAGGACATTGAGGTGCTGGAGCGTGTCCAGAGAAGGGCGACRAGGCTGGTGAAGGGTCTGGAGAACAGGTCTTATGAGGAGYGGCTGAGGGAGCTGGGRTTGTTTAGCCTGGAGAAAAGGAGGCTGAGAGGAGACCTTATCGCTCTCTACAACTACCTGAAAGGAGGCTGTGGAGAGGCGGGTGTCGGTCTCTTCTCCCAAGTAACAAGCGATAGGACRAGAGGAAATGGCCTCAAGTTGCGCCAGGGGAGGTTTAGATTGGATATTAGGAAAAACTTCTTCACTGAAAGGATTGTCAAGCGTTGGAACAGGCTGCCCAGGGAAGTGGTGGAGTCAGCATCACTGGAGGTGTTCAAAAAATGTGTAGATGTGGCACTTCGGGACATGGTTTAGTGGTCATGGTGGTGTTTGGTTGACGGTTGGACTTTACGTTAGAGGTCTTTTCCAACCTTAATGATTCTATGGTTCTATTTGATGTAAAATAAGTGGGAGATACCTGGGTCAGCTCTGAATCTGACAACTTGTGTGCCAGAAAAAAATGTGGAGGTAAATGGGCTGAAGCAGAGCTCAGCTCTAAGGCAGCTATGCTGCTTTGCAGAACCTGAACTGTACCCCAAGATMCCTGTTTGATCTATCGGTTTGTCTTAAAGCCTCTAACAAAAATGATCATGTACTTAAAATGGTGAGAGTAAATGAGATTACGTGCATATTTAGAGTATTTTTAAAAATTATATATCATGTAAGTGTTTGTTGCCATAGAGAGTAGGCATGTGAATATGCATGTTAAAAATGGGATATGTTTTCTTTCTCCGAGTATTGTGCACTTTAAGTATCATAGCAAAGAACTTCTGTGATCCATTCAGTTTTATAGCCTCATTTGCTTTCTTAGTGAAATTACTTTTTTATAAATAATACTTGATTGAATTGATATCTTTATTAGTACTTTTTTGAATAACACCTTTAGTTTATTCAAGACAATGATTTCAAGTGCATCATCTACTGTGTTTAATTTTCCTTTTTTTTCCTTTAATGGAAAAATTTATCAAGGATAGAATACAAAGTTACAAACAGTGGGTGAGGAAATCACTAAACTTTTAAGCTCTTGAAGGCTGGGGAAATATTCTGGAGAAGTATCTTTGTGTGCTTGCCTGGTTCATATACTGTTTTGTAGGCATATCTTTTTAGGTACAGCTGGAGACAGGATAGTAGATGGGTGCTTGGTCTGATCCAGTATGGCTGTGTCTGTGGTCTCCTTTTATGATGGCGATGCTTTTTAACAAAGTGATATTTGATTTGATAAATTCCGTAACTCAAAAGTTAAGAAAGGGATYGAAATCCTGTTCATTTAATATCTTTTCTGTGTAATTTAAATGTAAATTTAAATGTAAATTGTTCCTATTAAAAATAAGCCAGTACAGTAATTTTCTACTCTCTAGGGGAAAAAAAAAAAAGGCTCAGTGCTTGAATAAGAGATCTGAATTTGTGTGTTGCATACCACCAAGTTCCCCTGAGAAATGTAGGGATGGGGCTCTTCTGAAAATGAGGATACTTTTAGATGCTTGAACAAGGATTTAGATACCTAGTTCAGGACATCTTTGTGGGAAAGACTGAGCCTTACCAGGTTTCCCTCCTTTTCTTGATCTGCTTTTAGTTCTTTTTAAAGTTTGCAATATATGCTTATCCCAATAATATAGTCTACAGATTTAGAAGTGTAATGGCAGCTTTATGAGGGCTTAGAGAGAGGAATTCACAAAAATCTGTCAGTGAGTGATGCCAATCTTGCTAGGCTTTCTCTGTAAGCAGTGGAGAGTCAGCCTTTCTAGAGAGCAAATCAAAGCAGGAGCTCGGTTTAGCCACTCTGAATTCCTCTTTACAATGGAAGGGTGTATGTGTTCTCGCGAGGCTAAAGATAAATGTTGTGATTGCCCTTTTTAATAAAGGTTTTCGTCTTTATTCTTTATAAAATCATCATTAAACATAGCCTGTATGGGAAAGGCAAATTCAAATATTTTTAAACACTAAGGCAAATAATTTGAGAGCTATCACAGAAAATACTGTGTGCGTGTCTGGAAAACTCCTTCAAAAGCATWTGAAAATGATCTTTATATTTTTTGGCAACCATGGTAGCTTTCACACCACAATTTCGTTTGGTTCAGTCCTTTGGTAGAAATCCTGTGAATATAGTTAAAAAGAATGACATGAATTTAGTAGGAGCTTATATTTAGAAGATGGAAGGCAAACTCCAGAGACTTGATGCAGTAGTTTAAGAAGTTATTGTCTACTTCATGCAGCAGAGTTGGCAAAAATAAATCATAAAAGTCTACATTTTCATCGTGTCTTCATTGCCAGTTTAAGCAGATGCTGGACTTGACTTGAAGGATCTGAAGTGTTGTCATATTTTCCATTTGCTGGGTTGGGGAGGGTGTTGGGGAGTGGAAGGCTGTACTGCAAGAGAAGGTCAAAGCGGAGAGTGGGAGCTGATAGCATTTCCAACTGGTTCAGGAGAAATCATCAAAGATATTTTACCACTGCTTTAAAGCAGTTACTATTTCTGGGTAAGAGTTTSTCATGTTTTGTATTTCCAGATGGACCTTCAACTGATAAAGATTCTGAAGAAAAGAAAAAGGAGCCTGCATCTTCCTCACAAAACAGCCCTGAAGCAAGAGAAGAAAGGTGCTTAATTCTTCATGACTATACAAATAATCTCACTCAGTATAAATTAACATTAAACTATTTGGTCCAAATTTGTCATATTAGAGACAGCTTCCACATTCTTTTCTGAAACACTTAGAGTTGTACAAGAAATGGCATGTTGTTAGGGAATTAAATTCTGCTGCTGCTGACATTAAAAAAAAGATGAAAGCCACAGGTCAAGGTATGGCCAGACTAGTTATTGTTTATTCCATCTGTCAAATATTCCTTCCTTTCTCAATACTAGCACTGAGCCTTGAGAACTGTGAAACAACTTYCAGTCACAGCTTTGTGGTAATTGTGTATGTTAGAGGTTTAAAATACTTTTGTCTGTTAGCTTTTATGTTTAATAAACAATCTCATTCTGCGCTTTTTTTGGTAAACACAAAGTACATGTTGTCAGAAAAATGAGCCCATGTTAATGATATTACAGGACCTGAAGAACATTTGCAAAAYAGTATCTGCAAGCCCATTTCTTCTATGCATTTCTGGTTTTAGTGAACTGGTTTCCAGCAGCCATTTTCAAATTGAAATTTAACCTCTAACCATTTGCCCTCATGCAAGCTGAAAACCTTTTGGTTTACAGTTTGCAAAGCTACATTAATTATTTGTTTGTGACCATAGTACCACTTCAGTACAGTAAGCAGACTGAATCTTAGTGTGATGTATCTTCACTGGTTTTTAAAGTAAAGTTCCGTGGGGGGAGATTTCATGTTAATGTAGAGAACTGAGAATTAAAACTTATATGCCAYGTAATGGAATGAAATACTTGCTGTGTCTCTATTATATGGAATACCCTGGTGAGTATTCTAAAGACACTTTTAAAATTGTATTGACTCTAGAGCTGTAAGTAGCTTTAAAAAGGTGGCCTGTGTGCTTTTTTTGGAATACCATCAAATGGATATAGCAAAAGACCCGTGTTTTGCCCTGTAACAAAGCTATTTGAGGAGGGGGGGAAAACATTAATATTAGTTTTGTTTTTGGCTTTTTTTAGCAGTTCAAGTAGCAATTCCAGCAGCAGGAAGGAGGAGGGTAGTGCTCCCTCAAATTCTTTCATCCCTTCTTTTCCCCGGGCTCCAAGCACTTCAGATTCTGTGCGAGTGAAATGTAGAGAAATGCTCTCTGCAGCTCTCAGAACAGGAGGTGAGCGTTGTAGACTATATTTTAACTGTTTCCTTCTTCTCTATTTCAGTCCTTCCCACTCTATTTTTCCTCTGCCCCATAGGGGAGAATAAAACCTGTTTATGTCCATTTGTGTGTACATACCCATAGGCCAGCTTACCCAAGTTGCAAGTAATGAGTAACCTTGACAGCATGGGAATGTGCTGAAACACATTTTTGTTGCTGATAATACAGGACATTTTGTGGCTTCTGCTCATCTGATATTTTGCCTGCAGTGGAACTTCTTTTCAGGAAGGTTAATGCCTCATTTAAATCTTTTTGTAGGAGCTACTATTTTTTTGTCTTATCTCTGACTGAAAGTGCCACTATGTACATGCCTGCCTTTCTTATACCAGAGATCCTGTGGGCCTTCAGATTTTGGTTTTTGAAGGCTGCCTTTCTGTTTTGATTTAATCTTAAAGTTTCATTGAGATACTCACAATAAGGGAGTCTTGCATTGCTCTATCTTCGTGCCTTTTGGGCATCTGTAAATTCCTTGACTGTTTTGTTTTGTTTTTTTCTTTTCCCCCCTATGTACACTTGGGTGTCTTTAAACTGACAAATTGAATGATACACTAGATAAGGAGCAAACTAAAAGTTGGACTCCTCAGAAAGACCTGAATTTTTTCTTACGGGTCCTTCTCTTCTACCAGAACTTACCTGTTCTGGTAAGTCTCAGAACAGACCCAGCTCCTGTTCCTCTGTTCTTAGCTTAGTGTAACCTGACGCAGTGTAAGCAGATTTCCGAGTCATCCATTTTTACCCTCTTCATTCTTTTACTCTTCCTTTTAATTCACATAAATTCAGATACAGRCAGTAATCAAAGCTGACTAAAGACCATAAATTTGTGGTCCCTCTGGATATGTAGTTCATAGACTTCTAGAATAGTTTGTGACCAGAAAGTTGCATATAGCATCTTAGTATTCATAATTCTTTGTAGTCTTAATTTTAGCTGGTTTTCCAAGAACCCTTTTTGCTATGTTACTTGCTACAGCACATGTAAGCTGATGATGATCCATGCATTGAATGCCAATCTCAAAAAATAAGGTTATTTTCTGGTTTTATGGCCTTCTGCATGAGACCTAAGGAGAAATGGTGTTTGGATTATCATTGARGTACACCCATGTTAAAATGAGAAGGGGGAAAACACAAACTGTGTCTAATTTGTCCTAAGCTATCTTGGAAAGGCAGCTGTCTTTGTGAGTAAGGGTTTTGGTCAGAAACAGTAAACAATTATCTTGAGACATTTTAGGTCAAGTGTTGCATTGTCTTCAAGATTGCTGTGGTTTATTTCTTCTAATTTACATGTTTTATGACACATCTCTGCTTTGCATTTTTTTTAAAATATCTAATAATATTGTTTCTGCTATTTAATTACTATGTTTCTAATGAAATTTTCTCTTGCATGCATCAAAACATTAATTGCTTATCTTGTATTGTGTGGACTGAAAGAATTGATGAAACACAATGCAAAATGTTTTCTTTTTATAATAGTCTATTCTATGCACAGATATGCTGTGGAGATGGGTATTTGCCAAGCCTATTGGAATACTTAAAATTTTTCTGTGTAGCAAAGTTTTTTTTGTTACCACTTGTGCTTGCAACTAGATGTCAGAATTTTTGTTTTTGTGAAAGATTTAGGGTTTTTCTACTTCTTTAAACTTCTGTTGCTCTTCATTTCACTTATTTTTGTTCTTCCAAGTAATATGTTAACAAAGTTTTGAAAGGATAAGTATACAGTAAATTAAACTTTCCTATACAAAAGAAAAATTCACTGCAGTTGTTTCATAATTTGCTGAGTTTCAGAGTTTCAAATGGGCTCTCAGGGATATAGAACACTGATGAGGTTGTCRGGTTGCTA
Organism: Oceanodroma leucorhoa; assembly: GCA_030449065.1. Lineage (NCBI taxonomy): Eukaryota > Metazoa > Chordata > Aves > Procellariiformes > Oceanodroma > Oceanodroma leucorhoa. Next base: position 6,629,172 of record JASVER010000019.1, read on the forward strand.
ATATTTTAATATTTGTTTTCCTCAGATGATTACATTGCTATTGGTGCTGATGAGGAAGAGCTGGGTTCTCAGATTGAAGAAGATATCCTTTGTAGTACATATTTTTTAAAAGGATTGATAATGTTAAAATTCATTAACTTGATCTATATATTGAATATTTTTTAATTTCATTTAAAACAAAAATAGCAGACTGTGTTCAACACAACAGTGCAGAAATTTAGTGTTCAAAAAACTAGCAYAACCTAAATGATTTGCCTTAAAACATGTAGGAATGTGTGTAGGTGAGTGTGTGTGGGTTTTTTTTAGTTCAGTATGTATTCCTTGCAGCAGCAATGTTGTATCTTACTGAAGCATTTTGACATAAAATRCTGGGCTCTTCTATGTTATTTTAAAATCTTTTGTTGATAACAGTTTTAATCTTTTTCTAATGTCTTTATTTCATTTTCTACAAGTTTATTTCTAAATTAATTTGGAATTTTCAAAAGGGTTGTTCTGGTAGCAGTGTTTGAATAGTTACAGATCAGAGATCTGGGCTTCTTTTTATTTTAGGTTTTTTTTGTGGAGGTATTCTTAAGCATAGAAATAGTCTAAGCTTCATGATTCTAACTTGCTAATGTCCTTCAGTAATTGTAGTCAGCCATCATTCCTGTTAAGGAATTTCCTGTTTCTCTTGCAAACCTGTTTTAAAATTCTGTTAGTGAGCTGCCACTGTTTGAGTATTTGGTTTAGAAATAAATTMATCCTCAGGATGAGGTCAAGCAACTGGACATAAATTTATGGGTGACTTTTCACAATTTCGGTTGAGATCCTACTACTCAAAAATTCATGTTTCACTGACCATGTGCTAAACTATGATTAGGCTTCAGAAGTCTGCTGTGTTGAACAGGGAAGTAACGGTTGGTTAGGGTCGGGGGGAGGACTTGATCAGCAGTGGAGAATTACRTTGCTTTAGACAAGTTGCCCCAGAAAATGAATCCTTTATAGTGCTCTGTTTTACTGGTTAATGTTTTGTTCCTTAAATCCAAAGCACCCATTTTTCAAGAATTAAAAAACACTGATATGAAATACAAAAATAGGGTACGAAGTAGAATAGCGAATCTCAAGGATGCAAAGAATCCTAACCTAAGGAAAAATGTGTTATGTGGGAACATTCCTCCTGACAAGTTTGCCAAAATGACAGCAGAGGTAAGTAAAGCATAGGTCTTTAACTATTTCTCTGTTGGACTTATGTCCTGGCCTGTATTTATTAGCCATAAAAATAATTTATGTAAGCTGCCCACACTTCTGAAGGACTGTGGCTTGTTTGTGGCTTGCACAGTCTGAATTACAGGGCTGTGTTGGGGCAGAGGGAATGAAAGTGGTGTCTCTTAATGGTTCCTAAATCTCTGATTTTGTAAGGCAGAAGGCAGGTAAGCTGTTACATGTAGATTTCCTGAAACAGGGTATGTTGTGCTGTTTTTAAAAGGCCCCATGATRTATCAGTGGTAGTTTTTTAAGTTTAGGAAGATGTAGCTATGGCTGGCTAGTGACTCCAAGCTGCTTACCCATTCACCTTTCTGGATATGTAAGTGTTGGCCTGTCTTGCCATTTGTTTTTCAAATGCTAACCTCTGCTGTTATACTCCTATGCAAGGTATAGCACTGTGGTTTTAAAGATCAGTCCCTCTCTTGTTGGCATTTTCAGCGTTTATTTAAAGCTTATCTCAAATTTGACAGAATCCTTCAGGTGATTTTGAAGGAAACTCTTCACAATAAATAGAAAAAAACATAAATGATAGGGGAAAGAAGCTAGGAGAATTGTCCTTTAAATCAAATTAAACTTACGTTATTGAAAGAACATTTTGGAYGCTTGAATAGAAATTCCCATTCAGATGCTCACTGTCTTTACAAATTCCCGTTCAGGTGCTCACTGTCCTTACAAATCAAAATAAATCTAGGAAGTCAAATGAAAAATTAGATTTTATGGGAGAGAAAAACGAAAGCACAGTTAACGTTTGATTTCACTTTTGTAGTTCTGCTTGTATGTGTTGGATTCTATCCCCCCAAATCAKGTATGAAGGAGTATCTTGGAGACAGAAAGAAATTAAATTTATGATCAAGTAATGAAAATCATGATTAGCTTTATTCTAAAGGAAAGATTTTGTGGTTTTTTTTTTTTTTTCTGTAGCTTTACGTAAAGGTTAGGGCAAACAGAGGCTGATAAAGGAATGTGTAAAGAAAAGTAGATTGTATCTTCAGTGCATATTTTGAGGTTTTTTGTTCTACATGTGTGTATGTACATATGCACAAACATACGTTTTGTGTTGTTCAGTGCCCATTCTTTGTTTTAGTTAATGTCTTGGATTAAAAGTTTAATGGCTAAAAAAACCCTTAGTGTTAAGATTACTTCCAAAGTGAAACAGCATTAGTACAAGATTTACGTTCCACATCTACATGGGATGTGGAGTAAAACTTTATTGAAGAAAAATGGAACGACTTATTTTTGCTGAGCACACATGCATACTGTACATTGTGGAGATCTGCCCACTAGAACTGTTTTAAAGGAAAAAGGAAACTGGTGAATCTGAGCTCTTCGGTTCRTGTTTTGAAACCAAGTGTATTTGACTTCTGGTAACATATGGTAAATTATGGGTATACTGTCTCAGTACAAATATGGAAATAGTCAAAATAGTGTAAWTTTTTCCTATAATAATCTTCTGTAGGTCAATGAGATAATTATGCAAGGATCTAACTTAGGGAGAGGATCTTTTTCTTCCTCTCTAGAGAACTTTTAAGTCCTCTTCTACCTTGTCTCTCTCTTACATTTCTGAAATTCAAAAATGCATTTGCATAGAAATGGTTTTAGGTGTTTGATATTGTAACTTCTACTGATACTTTTTTCCCAGCTTCGTAGAAAAAAAAAAAAGAACATTTTTAACTTCTTGTAGCTTCTGTGCTGTGAAATATCCTAATTTAAGTCTTGCAAAATTAAAAATGGGTAGAATTACTTTGCCCTTCAATAGAGTTGTTGTTAATGGATTCTAAATCAAAAATGGTATGTACTTGCACAGTGGTAACGACTTGTTTAAAACAAAAACTCTCGAGTACACTCTCCCTGCTCTTTGTCCATAACAGGAAATGGCAAGTGATGAGCTGAAAGAAATGCGCAAAAATCTGACCAAAGAAGCTATCAGAGAGCACCAGATGGCTAAAACAGGAGGTACCCAAACTGATCTGTTTACATGYGGCAAGTGCAAAAAGAAGAACTGTACATACACCCAGGTACATGATTATTCAGACTCTTTGTTTTCCTTTTTCAAAGCTTAAGTCCTATATAAAGATTGTCAGAGAAAAARAGTTTTAATTACAAAATGAACTTTTAACAAAATGCTAACAAATTACAAAATATGTGAAGATAGTTGGATCTACTTAGGTGTGCTTACGTAAAGAATGTTTGTTGTATTAATTTAMCAAAGATTTTATGTAAATCCAAGCTGAGTATCTATATAGCCTGAAACATCAGTTTCTTGGCAATGCTGAGTTTTTGCTGATTCTTCTTACTACATCTTATTAATATGGTTTTATGTGGAGGAGAGCTAATTTACTGTTTTTAATGTGTGTAAACTTTTCTTTACAGAGGGAATAAATACCAGAAAATAATGATACATACATATAAAATATTTTTGTATCTACACACATACGCATTTATATATATATATAAAATCTACCATTTGACTAACACTAGACCCTGATTTACAGTCATTCCTACAACCTTTTTCTATTTTAACTAGGAAATACGTGCAAGAAGAAGGGCTTTAATTTGTTTAGCAGTGCTTCAGGGCATGTAATTTTGATCATAGGATCAGCCACATTTATAATGTAATATTGTATGTGAGATGCTTTAAGTAGAAAGCTGTTTTTCAGTCATGAGACTTTTAAGCCTTTGCATCAGTAAATATATGTGAAACTGTACTGAACATATAGTTTTACTGCCGAATCTCTTCTTAGAAGTATGTGTGCAGTTTCTATGCCAAAATTGGTATTTTAGTGCTACTAAATCTGTCAAAACATAAGTTTATGATTGCTTTATAGTCTAGACAAAAAAAMCAATTTCAATTGATATGGAAAGTTAACTTGTATTTTTATCCAAATGTGTTTCTTTAATGTTAAACTTTGATTTTAAACTTTCATATTGAACACATACTAACAAAAGTTGAAGATACTAATTTTCCTTTTCCRCTCTGGCTCTTGCCTTTGCCAAAGGTTCAAACCCGCAGTGCTGATGAACCCATGACAACTTTTGTTGTCTGTAATGAATGTGGAAACAGATGGAAGGTAAGACTGTTAGACTGCTCTGCATATTTGATAGCAGACAGCAGGCTCTGTGCTTAATCTTCATTTACAGTAAATGACAAATGAGTTTCTGTTGACTTTTGGTTATTTCTTAGCCCATTAATGATATTACATATTGATATTGCACAATAGCTTTAGGTTAGAAAGGTATTTTTGAGTGAAGGTGTGAGATCACGCAAGTAGGGCGGTGGCAAAAGGGGACAGAAGTCAGGACATTGACTTAGTCCTTGTGACATTTAGTTGCAATACTGCTTTGCTATACAAAGTAGTGGCAAGTTAGTYACTGTGTTTTCTTCACCCAAAGATACTCTAGCTGGTTTTAATCTCTGCTTCGATGAGTGGAATAGGCCTTTTTAGACCTCTTGTTGTTGTTTTTTCTGGGGTTTTTTTGCTACTGTGAAAAGAAGGGGGGATAAAAAGAGAGATGACTGCTGCCATATTCCTGTGTCAGGATGAGTGTAGGGCAGTGATACCTTGATTTAAATTTTTGTTTTTAAGTTCAGGAAATGGGAATTATAAAAGCTTCTGAGGAACACTGGTAATCCAATAAAGTGGAGAAACACTGAAATGAAGGCCTGTAAAATTTATGACTTAAGATGTGATAGCATGCAATACGAAGAATGATACCCTCATTCCGTTATTTTTCTGTGTTAAGAATGCTGCAGCTCTTCAGAACCATGTTGCACAGCATACGTTAAGATTACTGCAWAAAAAAAATTCTTTTATGCATCTTGTTTTACATATCTTATTACTGCATATTGTTCAAATCTATACTCCAAGATATCTAAATAAGTTATAAAGCTTAGAAATTGTTTGATGCAGTACCTGGAAAAGTTCATTTTTCCTTAAAACCTTCTGTAAGGTGGCAGTTACAAAAGTGTCCGTGTGAGTGAAGAAATGGTTATGATATAAGCAAATGCTTTAACTAGTAATTTCCATATCCTAAGTATGGTGTATATTTCTGTTTCTTCTTGCAAAGATTTAGAAAGAAGCTGTATGAAGATCTCATAAAAATTCTTTTCTTTTGACAGTTCTGTTAGAAGAAGAAATTGTCGACATCTGGACCAGTATGAAAGAGGATTTTGTAATTAGCTTTAAAAACTAGGCTAAGCATCTAGCTTCCTGCAAATTGAGAGGTTTTTTGGTTGTTGGTTTTTTTTTTTCTTTTTTTTTTTTTTTTTTTAAAGCAGCATACATGCCTGAAGTTAGCCTTTGTTTTGACACAACCATCATTTCCTTAAATGCCTTCCCATAGCTGATAGTCAGTAGGGCCAGGTTGCTCAATTGTATGGTGAATGTTAAAATATTTTTTCATTTTTATAAGTAAGTTGACATTAAACTTTTACCAATTAAACATTTTGGTAATTGGCTTGGTTTTTTCTAACTATGTGAATAATGTACTGTATTTTTTGAGGTCTGAAACATACACGCTCCTCCCATATGTATTTTACCTCTCCACATTTGTTCATTTGTAAGAATGGAAATTGTTTCTTGCTGCTGTGTTCACTAGTTTTGCAAAGAGAAAAGGTATTTAACTTCATCTAATTATGTTAAACTCAGTTGTTAACTAAATCACAATTTAGTTAACTCTCTAGTTTGTACGTACTGTTTCTGAATTAGGACTAAATTAGGACCAAATCTGAAACTTATTAGTGGATATGATGACCTCTTTTGCAATGGTTGGTTAAGCTTGTTTATGTAACCAGCTTTGATCAATGCAATATATTTTATTGCCCAAAGCATGTATTTTATATTCTATCAGTAGGTATTATTTCTAGGTATGTCTTAAAATAGTCAGTTAAATCTGATTTGCGTGTTCAGTTTTGCTTACCGTGCTTGACAACCAGGTTTGGTTTAGACTTTGTAAATAAGTAAAGGCCTTGTGTTGTAGGCTGTCACCAGCTAACCAATTCATCACAATACAAACTGGCTGGGGGGGGTAATATTAAATTTGCTTCATATAAATGACGTTAATTTTGTTCATGAACTGAATTGTGAGATGTAGAGTATCTGATGTCAATTATAGACCTGCAGGTGAGAATAAATTATTAAAGTTATGGTCTATTCCATATGTGGAATGATATAAATACTGCTTTGTTAGAGCCTGCTTTTTAACAGTGCACATGCTTAGAARTATTTTCAAATGCGCTTTCAAGGAAAAATATGTCAACACCTTTAGAAGAGATTAAATTCTTCCATTATACCTAAGTTTATATTATTTAATTTATCGAAGCCTGGAGCTGAGGAGGTCTATCCTGGTAATGTATAAAGGATTCATGGGGGAATGGGAAGAGTATGTGCGGTTCCTGAAGAATAAATTCCTTGACTGTAAAGGAAAAMCAAGATTTTCTATGTTGAATATTTTTTGCGTGATGGTGCAATCATAATAAATGAGTTGGAAATAGTATGATGACATTTGAGCTTTGCAAGACAAGAATTGTTTGGTAAATACTTTATAGAGCAAGCTTTTCCATTTGAAGTTTAGTTACAAGCATTTTTTAGGCAGAAAATTGTTCAGCATTTAAAGTTTCTTGTGCAACTTTATATAAAAACATTTTTAACTCAGTTTATTTGATACTAAAGCCCTAATTCAGAAAACATTCTTTTTTCTACTAACAGAATGGGTTTATTTTCAGCCTGTGTGTAGGTCCTTTGGCAGGGTTGCTTCTTAGGYGTTACTTGAAGATGCATAATGATTTTTTTTCAAGTTGTTTAAGACAGCAACAAGCTAATGACAGACGTTTAATATCAATTGCAGTGCTTTGTTTGGAGACCTTTGTAAAGGAACAAGTCCAAAAAGTTATGTTAAAAATGATTGCAAATTGGATGCCAAGTAGACCTAAATTTCCACTGCTGTTCACAGCATATACACAGGGCAGGCACAGGTTGGTTTGCATAACCTTCCTCATGCTACATGTCCTTTAATCTTTGTGCCTGATTGTGACGCTTAGGAGAATTACCTGTTGAGGAAATTACAGTAATTGTCTTTCTGTACTTATCGAATTATATCTAGACTTCATTAAAAGAACTAGAACTGTGGTAGCGCTTTCTGTGATGTAGGTGTATCCAAGTAGGAGTTAAAATCAAACGTTGTTTCACCTAATGTTACCTTATGGCTGCTCAACAGCCTTCACACTTTCTCTCCTCTGTTCCCAAGGTAAAAAGAACAGTTTCTTTCTCACAGTGAAAGATGAAGTCCAAGAACTAGATCCAAAAAAGATCATAGTTGCCTAAATTCTGTTTATGCTTCATTTTGGTTACCCAGATCCAAAAATAAAACTGCCCAGCAGTGAGCTTTGGATGCATCTCTGTTCAACAGGTGCTTCAGTTTTCCCAGTTGTCAGAAATTGCCCTCCTCTGTCGGAGAGGATGCAAAGTCTGAAGGATGTATAGGAGAAAAATGTAGAGGTGGGCCTGGGACTGTATCTCATTCCCCAGCTGGCTGGCTTATCTACTGAGCTGCAGTTGTGCTACGACTGACCCAGTACGTTCGGATATTTTAGGCAATGAAACATGCCGGCAGAACTGGTGATGAATCTCTCCCATCCGAGAATAGCAGGTTGGTTTGTTACATTTATGGACATTTGAATCCTCTCAGACGAAAGAGAGACTGGAACATAGTTGCCCTACAACTTAAGCTAGTTTTTACACTAATCTAGTAGAGAAAAAGAGGAGGCCGTGTTCCTTTTAAAGTGYGTGTGTGTGTAGATCTTTAGAGATGCCATCTTTCTTCTGTAAGGAAGGCTAGAGGTTTCTGCTGCTGAGAAAACACAGCTTCTGGATCCGTCGTTAGAAAGCATTTCCTCATATATAACTCTGTTAACTTGCTCAGGAGAAAGTGTGGGTTTTAAAATGTCTTGTACTGAATGATTCTTTTTGACTAGCACTAAGCAGAAGGTGAATATCTGCTCAATGATCTTGGCTTTTGTGAATCCCACTTTGAAGCCCTATTGCACTTTCCAAGCATTGTGAAGGAAGTGCCTGGTTTTTATCCGGAGTTCGGGATTCCACTTGTGGTCACATACTTGAATTTTAAATTGACACTTACAACCCATACCAGCTTAGGTAGAACTTAAATTCATCAACATGAACTCTCCATTCTGCAAAAAGTGGTTGTATTACCTTTCAAACGCATGCCTTTTGAAATAGGTCATTAGTAGTCATCYATATAAATAAACCTGAGGAGTTTCACCTCTTTAAGTACAATTTCATACAGCTGTATGTTAGCTGTGTCACTAGATCATCACTAATCTTGAATTGTTTTACCATTTTAAAAGGTTTGGGATTAATTTAGTTACAACATTAGTGTAGAAAATCTTTCAGTAATGTCATTGAAATGATACTGATACCTTTCATGGCAGAAGACACGCGTTCTTAAGTACTGTTTAGAGCAAACTTGTTTAAAAATTACTTCACGCTGTGATAATCTTTCTCATCACTTTCTCTTTTTCAGATATCCTTCGAAATCAGAAAGTGCATAAGTACATGATGTTTGTGTGATAAATTTTAATCTATCTTTATATATAGTATAGCCCTTCAGGATATATATATAAAAAAATTTTGTTTTCTTCATTTGTATTGTGCTAATGACTTTGGAATTTAAAGGTCAGTGCAAAGCACAATATGTTGGCTGAAGGAGCCCATGCAATTTTAATAGTGCTTAGCAGGCCGGTGAAAAGAGCAGTCTTTAACAGTATGCGTGTTCTGTGGGAGTTACTGGTTTGTGGAGTGCAGACGTCGAAGAAAATGCCAGTGGACTGGAAAGTTGTTAGAGCTTAATGATATCCTGCAGTTAGGTAAATGCCAAGACAAACCACCCATGCTTATTTTCAAGCTGRGATAAATTGATTTTGTGATAATTTCTTATTTGATGAATTATAAATAATATCTTGTGTCAATATGATTATTTTCTCCTGCTATTCGTGTAACAGCTTGTCTATAGTAACTTTTCCTTTTCAGTGCAACTCACTTTTGCCCTGAGAAAAGTTTGTGCATAATGAGCAAGTATATAATAATGAAATGTAGTTAAAAACCTGTCTTCTGTGTGGGTGGGTTTTTGTTTTCCCCACCCCCCACCCTCGCCTTCAATTAAATCCAACATTAAGCAGCCTCAAAATAATAAGATATTTAGGGGTGTGGGTTGTTTGTYTGGGCTTTTTAAAAGATACACTCAGGGTATCTAGGGATCAGCATTCTGCCATTGGTGTTGGGTRTAAGATTAAACCTAAAACACAGCATTAAAATTTATTAAGATTTTTCAGGAAAGATGTGCATTGCAAATGTCAGCATATTGTAATGCAGAAGTAGAATGAAAATTGTCTAGGGAATTTTAATTGCTTAGAAGTTGTGGCACATGGAAAATAAGCTTAGAAATTATTATTTCCTTCTTTTATTAATCTGATGTTAACCATAGAACTGCCCAAACCAATATATGTTTTCTCTCCCCTCTAATTTCATTGCATCTTTTTCTTTCTTTTTCTTGCAGAATAATAGAACATATTGTTGGATATAAAGTACGAGTGTTTGGTCTGTTTTCCAGCTCTTAATGAGGTATCTTTGCAGGGAAGAGAGATAACATAAAAGAAATTAAATCCTCCATTTCATGAAATGACACACTTTGAACTTTTTTGATGCGTGCGTCTGATCTTTCCAACAAGCTGAATTTGACCTAGTTAAACTTAGTCAAGAGTTTTAGCGCACTCTTACTCACCCTGATTAAAACAAGTACAGCATYGTCAGTTTGACTGCAAGCTCCCCATCAATGCTGCCCTACCGATATATCTAGTTTGTTTTGTTGAAGTTACTACCTATCATGTAATACTTTATTGTATTGTGTACTGAAATCGTATTGATAGTTCTTTAGGTACGTTTACTAGAATTTCAGCTGAGATAACCAGCCTTGATACGTTAAGCAGTGGCGACCGCTAACAGGACCGTGTCTTAAGTAGTGGTATATAGAAGGGCTTCCTCTTAACTTAATCACCCAGTGTTGTGCTACAGAGGGCAAAAGCACTTTGATTTGCTGTCTCTCTTAAGTTTTTTGGTTTACTTTTTTGTGCTGACATGTTGAATAGTGTTTTGGTTTTGGAAAGAGATGATGGAAACTGGTGCATAGCTATTGTTAACTTACTGTGTATTGCGTTTTCTCCTGTGGTGCTGTGTAATGAAAAATCTCATTATTTGTTTAATAATGCAAATGCAGTAAGGGCAGAACATGTCTCCTGCGGAATGCATTGAGGAAACAATTAATTGATCTCCTAAATTCTGCCTTGTCATTCCCATTTCCTTTTTTGAGAGAAAGTCCCCATTTTGTGCTTTTCATAGTGCTGGAATTAGGCAAAGAGTAGGTTTTAGAAAGGCTACAGTAAATGTCACTGAACTATGCCTGTCTGGTTCTTTCCTTCTAGGGGTATTTTTTTCTTTCTGTTCCCCATATGTCCTTTTCGTACCTATATTTGTCATTTGGTTAATTTAAATAAATGTGCAGGAAAAAATACAATTCAATGGAAGTACACAATAAACCCCAAAGTTTAATATAGTGGAACTGTAGTGAATCTTGTGATTTAAAATAAAGAAGCTATTCGCATAACAGATCTACACATAGATTATGCGGATTCAACTTACTTTCCTCCTAGTACTTCCTGTGATTACTGATTTTGAGATATGACCAGAAATCAAGTGTAATGCTTTGGGGATACTGTAAATGAACATGATTTATTAGTGGATAGAGCTGTTGCTTTTCTTTTGGACAGTCTGAAATAGTGCTGTATCAGAACAGAATAGTTCCAGCTTCCTTTTGTCAACTAAATGTGTACGTATCTGTAATAGAAACCTTACAAGATCTGTCAGGTAACGGGAGAATTTAATATGTACAAAACCAAGATGGTTGATACCGCCATCCTCTCAGGAGCAAATAGTGAAGAGTTTTTACACCTACTTACTGAGGGAAGAGAAGAATACGTGAGAATTCTTGTGCTTTATTTTGGAATTTAAATGCCCAGACTCTTCTTCCTTTTAAGTAAATAATTTAACTTTATAAACATCAACAATATGAACTTAAAACTGCTTTCAGCAGACTCTAGTAATAAAATAACAATTCTTTTTTCTTAATGTTAAAATAACAAAGATTTTTATAGGCAACATTATTTCAACCATTAGCTTTCATAAACTTGAGATTGCCATACCAATTTTCATTAGCATACCGTATATGCATTAAATATACCAAGACAAGTGGAGTGTACCTGTGCCAGGTATGATATGTGAAACTTTGTCTAGTGTAATCCAGATATTGACAGTACTGTTTTTACTTTGGTCACAGTGTGGACTGTGGTTTTCAAGAAAATTCAAACGCTCCACTTAAAAATAAAATTTACTTTTCGTGCTCAGTTGGCATTTGTACCTCAGACATAATGTAACAGATTTGCATCTGAGCTGTGTGCTGCATTTGAAAAAATACTGCATTTTTTGAACAACAACATTTTCTCTTCATTCTCTTCATTCTCTTTTGCAAAGTAACACTGCATTTGATCAGAAACTGAAGTTAGCTGATTGTGTCAGAGCCTTGTGTGGGTTTAAATCATTCAGTCTGTAGTAAAACTTGCCTGAGTTATTTTCAGGTAAATATCTGATTAATTCTAATTTTCCYGTGGATTGGTGTATCCCAGAGTTCCGTTTGTTTTAAAATAAATACATTTAAGAAAAAATTCTATGCTTCAATGGATTTCTCAGATAAGGACCGAAGCAAGTCCTTATAAATAGGAGAGTTCATAAATCGTGGGTAGGAGTCTCTGTGCATTAAGGTATAAATTTGAAGCTGTGCATCATCGAAGGTGTGTTGTGAGGGTTCCAGCATATTTCGGTTAATAACTTCTCTTACTCTGGAGTCCAGACTGACCTGCATATTAAAATAGAAAGTCACGTAAATAATAGTGGTGAGTAGTACATATGGGTTTTTAGGTTTGTTTTATTGGTTGAAAAAGCAGTCTTTTTTGACCATTTCAGCTGGGGTCCTTCACGAGTGTAAAAACTGCTAAATGTACTTAGGCAAAAAATGACTGTGTTGAAATTTGGAAGTAGCAATATCTTGCATATGGATAGAGAAATGTTSTCACTGAGGCGACCTTACTTTGAACAAGGCTGCCTGCAATCCTGCAAATAAATTTCASTTATTACTGAAACCTGAGAGGCCGGCGGACTATTTCCAGACCAACTTCCTGCTCCGTAGTAGAGAGGATTTGTRATTTTTTGTGACAGCTAGTTTCCTTGGGAGTTAGCACTGTTGTAAAGAGACTGAATTTGGAGTAAGCAGGATGACGCAGACGGAAACTGTAACCTGGGAAGCTGTTGCTTAATCAAATTCCTGTTAAAAAGCAGGGTGAATTGGTGCAAACCACAGGTATGGCTATATAATGATTCCATAYAACATAGAAGTAACGTCATTTTTTTCCTGCAAGGCTCTAGCGTCTGTAGAAAGATATTAGTATTACTGGAATAGACTCACTAGATTTAAACAGCATTTTTATAAATACGTAAGTATAGCTTGCACCACAAACAATTAAGTTTGAGTCTTGCAAGGATATTGGGAGGCTTAAAATTCCAGCCTACTTGGCAGGATTATATTCAAACTGAACTGAGGTGTCTTTGAAACTTCACATATTTGCTAACAGCAAAGTGACAAGTAGTTTTGAAAATTTTCAGGAAGTTGGTGTGTTTGTTCTATGCCATATTTTGTCAGCTGCTCTTTGAGCAATTTGTGCTTTGCAAATAACACTTTATGTGTGGTTACTGTGCTTTTGGAGGGACGYGCACACCCCTCCTTCCTAGTGCAAAGAAAAATGAAACTGATTTGTCCAACAAAAAAAACTTAAGTTGAGCAAGGACTTCACATCAGCATGCCATGGTAGCATAGGAGAAGCTTTCTTACAGCCAGTGAAAGTAGTTTTGACCATCTCACCTCAACAATGGGTTGCCTTTTTCCCCTAAATCTCTACTTGATGGCAGTGGAATGTGGGGGGAGAAAGTTCTCCCTGAGTATTGTTGTAGCTTTAAACACGTTACAACTAACTGCAAAGCAGCATGAAAGAACATATTGGAGAAAGTAATATACCTCTTTTGGAGAAAGGATAGAAATATAATCTTCATAAATTAGTCTTGCTTTTTCTTCAATGACACTTTTGTTGGATTCTTGTTTTAGTTCCTCACAGGCCATCCAGAAAAGCATGTTTTCCTCGCTGAATTCTGTTCGTAGAAATTCACGAAAAGCATTTCTGCCAGCTGGAGTAAGCATCAACTTGTCAAATGATTGAGCCCAGGCATTTACTTCTTCAAGAGTAGGAGCAGGGCTTGAGGAGGAAGGAGAGGACAAGAAGAGAGAAATGAATGATTGTTACTCAAGCTGTTTGCAGCTGGCAGGAGGCATCTGCCATCACGATGGAACAAAATCGCAAGGCTCATGGGGCTTTAATTCCTCAACGGAACTACCCAAGTGCAAACTCTAGTAAACATATTTATAAGATGCTTTTTGAAAGTGTGCTTATCAAAAGCTCAGATGCAGATGATTGCCAGCGCTTTTATGCAGAAATTGCAGTTTACTGCTCAAAGTAATTGCAACAARGAAGTCCCTCTGCAACAGCTAAGCATTTTTTCTATACCTAATAGTCCTTGTGGAATCATTGTTAAAAATTGAATGAAAATACATATAAAGAAGCAATGATTCAAACCACATAAAAGGTACCTTCCTGTCTATTACAGTTTTACAGGTGCTCCCACCTGTTTGAGCAATTCTGAAGGGACAGTTGCCTGACTCTGGGAGGATCTGAGCTCCTCTTTATTATTTTTGTAAGGCTGAGCACTGCCAGTTAGCTTTTTACATAATTGCTGGGTGGGAACAGGATGTATTTAAAAATTATTTCAGAAAAAAGGGAGACTGTTTATAATGCTGTTTTTGATCTGCCATGTTTTCAAAGTGGGGATGTGGTTACATGCTGCATATAAATAAGGTAGAAGATTATAGATCAGACCTTTGGTTCTTTACGAGGTAAGAGACAGATGACTGCAAATTCAGCATAAATGACAAATAGATAATAATAGTTATTTGCATGTTTCTGGTAATTCACTTTAATTATTTAGTATGGTTTGTTGGGTTTGCTTCATTTTAGCTTGACAGAACACTTAGTAAAGACCATACCTTTCCTCGCAGTTTGGAATACCCTCTGCTTGGAGTTCATGAGATGTTCTCCTTGCTCTCTCTTCGTCTTGATTTCTAACAGTAAGACTGCAAGGTAGCAAACAAAATTTTAGTCAACTTTATAAAGGAAAAGGCTGAACGTACACCAGATGCTTTTCCTCCGATATTTAAAAAAAAAAAAAAAATTGGCTAAAGGGACAGAAGCTAACAGGAGCTACATTACCCATAGTTATACTCTGACATTAGTTTTACAGTTGTATAAACCTGGCAAGGTTTAAGGTAGCTGAACGCTGTTCAATATTGTATCACATAGACTTTCTGTACAGGGATCATAGATTCATAGAATATCTCAAGTTGGAAGGGACCCATACGCATCATCAAGTCCAACTCCCTATATATGTATACATTAGTGTGTATATATATCTATTGGATATATATGTATACACAAGTACCCCTTATCATATACCAAATCCATTCTCCATTGATGCTTCTTATACCGTGTATGCTTGATGCAATGTTTTTACCTAAGTTAGACTTGATGCACTGGGTTTAGATGTGAGTTAGATTTCAAGGTTGGTTGTTTTGGGTTTTGTTCTTTGGGGTTTTTTTAATCCTTGGCTATTTTTTATATCCATAGGGCATGATGAGGGCCAAGACTCTGGTTTAGAATGGTGATGCCATGTTACAAGAAAGCCAGAGTTCAGAAGGTGGAGCACAAGTTTTAAGCAAGCTAGAGAGTTCTCTGTGTGATGTTGGAAGTGTAAACATCTTTCAAAAGAGYTCAGATGTAGATATAGCCAGATTGTGTGGTAATTGTTTGCAGCTTTAAGAAAGTGCTAGTATATGCTCCAAAATATGAGGCCTGGAGCAAAAAGAGCAGATATACCATTGCTGATTATCGTTTTGGGTATGTCTGACTGGAAAAGAGTATTAGCTTGTTTGTAGATTAAAGAAGAAATAAATGTTTGCTGCCATCACCGGTGATGACTGAGAGTTTTTCATGTCCCCTGGAAGGGGGGAGCTGTCAGTGCCTGCTGCTTTTATCAAATGTTAATTTGAATAACTGTCTGTCTTAAACTAGTTTTTAAAAATTCCTTTTGTAGTTGYAGATGATTCTTTTTCTTTTGAGACTGAATTTGAGAATATACGTATTTTCTTTTAGGGAATGGGGACTACGTTCCGATTCATTGGCTATCATAGTTTAGTAAGAAATGCATGTGCATACAGACACACACATTCATATAATCTGTGAAGCTGCTTAAAATTTGTCAAGAGGAAAAGGTCCTGGTGAATTCTAACCTGTAACTTACATGAAACGGGTCCACCAGCTGAGGTAAAGCAATACAGTTGCTATAACTTCTAGGAAAATTTCAAACTCAATTTCTTCATTTGTATCTTACCTTTCTTTGATGCTAATGTTGTAACAGTTTTGTTGCCTTAACTCTTAAGAATCATTTATCATTAGCAAGGCTTTTTTGTTAAACCAGTTGATTTTTCTTTCTTCCTTCTAAACTYATGGCTTTGTCTTATTTGCAGCCTTACTATTTACCGGTTATGTCCTTCTCTTGCTCTTTCCAGTGTTAGTCCATAATCTGCAGAGACCTTCTTGGAGGATGGAGAATTGAAACATTTTAAGGCTTGAGGAGTGGCTGGAGGTTGGCAATAGAGAACAGATGATGAGATGCTTTTCTCTTTGCCAAGGCAATCCATGCATTGAAGAGGTAGGGAAGCTTTCCTGTTGCTAAGCTGGAGAGCAGTCACTGCAAACATATTTTTTTTTTCTGCAACATCTGAACCAACATTCAATACGTCAATGAACTATTTCAATTCACTTTTTCAGAAAAATAMGTAATTAATGTTAGTTCTCTATTCTTTTGGAGTGTATCGTCTCAATCCTTTACTACCCTTTTTACCAGTGATTCTGGCCTTTTTTTGATATGAAGAGTGATATATTATGTATTCCTCACACACAGACAAGAAGTGATATGCTTGTCAGAGTTATTTTTGGATTGAGGGGAATCAATAGATCCAACAGAAAGGATTACAGTCTTCATAGGATAATGCACGAAAGGGGAAAAAGATAAAAGAAGTAACAAAAGCTTCCTTAAGAGAACATGACATGCATCAGAAAATGACTTGCAGGCAGGCTCTTTCCTTAGAAATGTACAGGTAAACAAAAGAAAGAAACTAGTATGATACTGGATCTTCTCAGGATCTGGAAGAGTAACAGGCTGGAGGCTTGAGTTCTGGCTGTAGGAATGAGTACAGGCTCTGAGCCATTTCACCATTTCTTCATTCTAAATCTACTATTAAGAGTATGCTGAATATTGGATGTTCAGCAACTCAGCTGCATGACTCCTGTAGGCTGTTATTTTTATTCCTATTCATAATTTTTCTGTTCAAAGTACTTGAGCTATTTTGAGGAAAGGCTCTATGAATAGGGAATATAAATAGCTTAATTACGGTTTGTTTTGCATTTCTTGCTACTAGAAAACAATTGTTCTCAAAAGAATCAGAAATTATTTTAAACCTAAAACAAGCTGCTCTGTTTTGGAGCCTGTATTGGTTTCACAGATGATTCTGAAATGCAAATAGGAATTTTAAGCATCATGAAATTTGGGTACTTTCACACACGCTATTAAGTAAATTGCTTTCTTTGAATTGTTTGAATAGTGAAGTGCACCAAAAATGAGCATCCTGGAAAATATCAGGTAAAATGGCAAAAAAGCACTTTCTCAACAATTTAAAAGATAAAATGCAAATTTTATGTACTCTGACTTAGTAGACAAATGTGCCTTATTTTTTCCTTTTATGGAAAGCCGTGTGTTTGTGTAATATGCAGCTCTAGACTGAGCCACTTCGACTGCACTGGACCACTGTTCAGATGACACTGGAATTTGTATGGGATGCTTTAACATAGATGCCATTCTGCAAGGTAGCAAACTCTGATCCTGTACAGGCACAGTACTTACTGTCTCTTTAAACTCTACCTTAGTTTACCTCTAAGCACCTGCTGAAAAGCTTGGTAGGATCAGAGCCAGAGTATTTGGCATCTTGCAAAAAAATCCAAGCAGCTTTTTGTCCTTGCAAAATACTCACTATTTGCATTAGAGAGGGCAGAATTGGGTATCTTGGCTTCCAATGAGCTGAGTACCAATAGCAATGGAATGATMAGCCTGTTCTTCCCTTGCCTTCTAATGGGGTTCTTCAAAGCATTTGCTACCAGCTGCTGTTGGAAAAAAATAATGGTGGAATAGATTCCTAGCCTGGGCTTTAAGGTTATTTATGACTTCTTCCCTTCACCTCAGTGCCAGGTTTGCTTGCTCTTAAGTGTTTATGTGGTGGATAGTGCATTTATAAGAAGCACTCAGCTTGCTGTCAGTGTTTTGGTTGAACTCCTATGGCTGTTTAAGACTTCTTTTTTCTTTATTTCAATGCAAGTTCTGGTCTTGCCCATTAATTAACACTTGGCCCCAAACAGATACAGGACTKTTGAGTATGGGAAGCTTTACTTCAGTTTTGAATAACATCACTTGGATCTGGAGGAGCTGGCAAGAGAGAGAAGGTGAACACATMATTTAAGGAATCGAGTGATTCCTTTTCCTCTTTTGCTTTGCTTCTCTGGTAAATTTTCCTCCTTAACACCTTGTAACAGGAATTCTTCTGAATTACGTTCTGCTTAACTCTTCATCTTCAGGAAATACCCACAATGTTTAAAGTCTCTGATCCCAAGGATTAACTTCATGTGAATTGCAGGTGCCATGAGCTSGCAACACTAATTAATGACAACAGATAGAGTTGCCTTTGAAAAAAAAGAACAGTGCTGGCCACCTGGTTATTCATTTTGTGACCTACAATTCTTCCACCTTCTCCTAGCTCCATTTAACACAGTCTGTGCTGCTTGTTAAGTCCCAGTCCTAAATCTAAAGCTGTTACATATTCTGGTATTGCTTTCAGTTTTTAGTGGAAGCCCTGGTGAAGCTCAAGGCTGAGGAGGACCAGTCCTGCACAAAACAGACCTTCCATTATACAGTATTGACAATGAAAGTACACCAGAGATACTGTACAGAGATTTTTTTAAAAAAMTCTGTTATTTCACTGGCAGGGAAGAAGAGAGTAAACTGGAATAGAAGGTTGTGTCTAGTACTAGAGCACAGTTATCTCTCTTAGTCCCAGACTTGCCGAATTACCCAGGTGGTTTGTTTGGCTTATGTTGTCCTATGCGCTGGCTATTACCTCCCCCTCCTCTCCCTCCCCTGCTGTTCCGTTCCCCAGAGGTTTGAATGAGCGGGGTTACCACGAGCAGCTGCAGCAGCAGCACCAACAAAAGCAGCAGGCGTTGGACCCTCGATTCCCTGTGCTGTGCTGAGCCTGTGCAGCGCCTGGGGTCTCCTGGGTCGTAGACATCTGCCGTTTGCGCATCTCCGTCCGCTCTGATCCCATGGGCTGCGAGACGGCAAGAGAAAAGGGGGAAGTAAGAAACATTTCTTTTTTATTTTTTTTTTTCCTTTTATTTGCTTGAAAAGTCTTACCAAGAACTGCTGAAGGCCACAGCTCCAAAGGAACTGAAAAGCTAAATGCTTGGTTTTTCCCCACAGAAGCTCGTACATGTTGAATCCTTTGGAAAATTTACTCATTTTATTTAAGTGCTGTGATGGAAGGCGAGTGGCTAATGAATTCTGCACATGGGTGGGAATGCAAAGAGGGCAGTGATGGAGAGAGCAAAGGGTGGAAGTGAGGGGTCTCAGAGAGCTGCAGCTCTTAGGACAGTGGTGTATGAGCCTAGGAGTTGAAAAGGGTTTCCCGAGGTTTTGACTTCAAGGTCAGTCCTAAAGAAAAGCTTACAGAATTGATGTAGTTGGAGCCTCTTTTTTTTCTTTCTTTCTTTTCTTTCTCTCTTTCTCTTGATTAGCCAACACACAGGCTTAGTGATGTTTGAGTGAGACACCTGAGTTCTCTTGAAAATCTGGCCTTTGGCGAGTATTGAGGATGTCTCAAACCTGCTGGGTGCCCTGTAGCAAGGGGGAAGGGCCAAGACTTATCTGTCCCTTATAGCTCTGACTGCCACAGTTTTTTAAAATGTTTTTCTCTCAAGAAGGAATCAAGTGCTCCTCGGAAGATGAAGAATTACTTACGGAGAAGACACATGACTACAGCATTAAGATTTAACACACAGGTTTTTGGTCGCCTCCCCCAGCTGAAAACAGCATGAAACAAGTTTTGGTGGAAGCACTGGTTGTGGTTTTTGCACTGGTCTAGGAAACCTTTTTGGAGCAGAATTCTGCAGATTGTGCAGAGAAGTGGTGTTAATGAAATGACAAGTCCCCTGTTCCTTTCTGACCTATCTCTCTATGAGCTTCAAACTTGCTCTAGAGCACTTTATGGTCTCCCTATTATGCTGAGAGCTGTGCCATACCTAAGTGACAGATGTCTTTTATAGATGAAATGCCAGCTTGTACAAAGATGAGTACGTCTGTCTTCATTTTGACTGTATTTGATTTTTGGATGCATAACTAGTCATCCTCCTGTGTCATGAGATCCCTTTGTGTGTAGGTTTTTTCAGGTTGCTAAACCTTCTTTTGAGGCCATGACGATTGTAGGGGAACTAAAATTAGCTGCTGCAGATTGTGAGTTCTTTGTTTCAAGTCTGATACTAAATTATCAATAAAAAATCTGATGAGCTGAATACTGGAGGAGTAAAAGTTGCCTTTCTTTATAAAATGTTTAGCCAGGTTTAGGAAATACCATTGTTCTAACTTGGRGGAGAATGCACAGACGTTGTCATGGACTTAACAGAAGTGTCAGGAGAAGAAAGGAGATTATTTCAGCAGAGTGCAGCATTAAATTGTGCTGGATTTTTTTCTGCTGAATTTGTTTCTCTCTTACAGAGCTTAATAGTTTTTGTTTTTGTGAGAACCACCCCCTCTCCCAAGAGAAAAATGCACGACATGCTGAGCAGAAGATGCACCTGTTTTGCAGGAGGAATAAAATATAAGAACAACAGTACAGATAGAAATGATAACCCATTTTGTAACTCTGTAGACCTAATCTGACAAGCAATACCTAAATGCCCAGAAATAGAAAATCAGAAAAAGAACTTAGCTTCCAAAAACCCACAACCTTTCTGGTTTTAAAATGTGGAAGAATAAATGTGAAATGTAGAATACATTTGTAGATTCAGGTTTCTTTCCTTCAGCATTTCAAAGTCATAGGAATAGAATGAACCCCTCAGTATTAATTTCTTTCCAGATACCTATAGTTTTTAAAATAAAGCATCTTCATAGGTTGATTAAAAAGTCATAGCAAATAAAGTATTATTGGAATGATAATATATCTTAACAATATTTCAGGCTTCTTTGGATAGTAAACAATTATTATTGGTTAGAAGAGTGTAACTTGGATTCAGGTATGTGCAGTTTATATAGCCTAATCCATCCAGTCTTACTTCTGAGATGTTTTATGTGGCTAGTTCACACATTCATACCTCTAATCCATATGACAATTGAACTGATGGTGGTCTGAGTGGAAAAGCTGGTTCCTGTTTGCTTTTTTCCAAGGAGRAAGGTAAAGGACAGTGGAAATAGGAAGAACACCCTCTTCCTCCCCATCTCATCCCACTGTGGCTTAATGCAAAAAATCTTTCTGGATCCACTGTTACCATTTCAGGTGGTTCTTCAGAATTGTTCTTCGACATCTTTAATGCAAGGGAAGAGTATGTAAGTAGCTGTATGGCAAAAACTGCCCAGCAGCTTTATGTTATTTGTTTCACCTTTGAATCATACACCTTAGAAGTTTTCTGGTACTATAGGTTTTTATGAACGTTCATCATTGCATGGTTTCTCACACAGTTTACAGAAAACAAAGGATTGAGCAACACAAAAATTCAAGACACATGTTTTCAGATTAAATGATGCATTTTTATTTGGCAGATGTATAWAAACTTTCTCATTGAATCAGCAAGTAGTTTTTGGTCATTTATGTGATGGTTTGTTTTGAAGGATATTTTTAGCAGATAAAGCATGCTTTCATGATAGCAGAGTTGTATTAGAGTAATGGGAAGTAAGAGAAAGAGGACTGGAATATATCTGTTGGCTTAAAGACAGCCCAAGCTTTTGAATTACARAGCTGTTTAGTGATTATCGTGCATGTATTTCCTGTGGCAATTGACAGTCATATTGTACATTCAATAGAGGTTTGGAGTGGATCACAAACTAATTAGGATGTGAATTTCAGCAGTGTGTTAGCAGGAATACTGTGGTAAGATACAGGAAGTAATATACTCCTCTGTGCAAGTACTTATGGGTATCCCATTCCAAGAAAGATAGAGCATCTATCTAAACATCTACGCAGCAAAATGGCAGGAGTTGGGGTTGTTAATCTAGAAAGGGGAACTGAGAAGCATGTTGATCTTCTGGTCAGTAAAAGGTTATGATGTTCTATTCTCAATTTCTTTCAGAGATAAATAATGAGTTAGTTTGGGCTGAATAAAATCTAGGCTCAATTTTATAGGATAGCAAGGTAGAGAGCTGAGCAGTGGTGCAGGTTATTACAAAAGCTGTAGAAACTCCTTTGGCACAGATAGTATTAAGACCCATAAGACAAAAACGTATCAGGCTGGTCCGGGTTCACAGAACAAGCAATGAGTAAGTGATACATCCCAGCGTTGTTTTTCTATCTTCATTCTTCCCTGCCTTTTTTTAATGCAGCTCTGGCTCTAAACCAAACTGTCATCAAGCACATCGTTTTATATACCTTTCTACCTGGACCAACTCCCTTCGGCCACATAAGAATGATTAATGTGGAGGAGAAGAGGATGTCTTACATTAAAAGTCTAGGGTTTTGTGGTTCATCCTCTAACCAGAATTGCAAAATAAAGTTAAAATGTTCATGTTTGCAGCACAATTTGTTGCAAATGTATATCCCAGTCGTGATCGTACTGAGACCGTGTAATACCAGACGTGAGGCCTGAATGCACAGTAAGACATAGGCTCTGCCTAAAGGATATGTCATAATTTCATGTGTATATTCATGGATATACACTGGCTTTCTAGATTTCTTTGCTTTTAAAAAAAAAAGTTGTAATTAAAAAAAGAAAAGGTAAACCAGGGGAACACAAACCCTGCAATTTTGCAGCTGTGCATGGCGATATAAGAAGTTTACCACGAGCTCCTATTTGCTGCTTTTGCTCTCCCATAAACTGTTCCTTGGCTGGAATAGAGGCAAAGGCAGAGACGCTGAGTTTGTGCAAGTCATCTAAGGATTCGTTTTCAAAGAAAAGTACCTTGAAMAGCATTGAGACTATCCGAGTATGATTGTACACAGGGAAGTATAATGATCTTCGAAGGTGTAYGGAAAAAAAGTCATAGAGATGAAGCAAGTTGTCTGAGATCATGTAGTGAGCTAATGACAGAGCCACTAATGGGATGCAAACAGAAAAAGCYTGATTTTATGTCTGTAGTTGTTTTTTTGCTACCTCTAGTATATCCAGAATTTCACTATGGGTCTTCAAAGGTCTTCATTGCTCTTTGCTGCTTCTTGCTGCAGCCCCCACAGCTGTGTAATAAGTCTTTCCAGACAACTGCTCGAATTACTGTTTTGAGTTGTGCTGTGTGCAGGAATGGACGGTAGATTTATCAACAACTCCAGTGAATATTATTTGTAGGAATTTACAGAATTCCTTTCTTTTTTACAATACAACCCATGTTGGCAACAATTCAAACAATTGCTTGACTGACTTGCGGATCTGTGGGAATGGAGGTGGCTATTTTTTTGCTTTCAGTAGACTTTAGGTGCTCAGAGCAAAAAGGAGATGCTCCCCCACCAGCTGCAGCATTTCRTAAGTAGCATAAGAGGTGGCCTAAACTTGTCCCCACAACGTGACTGTGATGCTTAAATAATGATCTCTGTTTTCTTAAACTAGTAGTATGATGTTGCAGAGAAATGCATGTACAGAGCTGGGCACGGAAAACATTAGCTGTAGCAATCAGTTGGGAGACTTTGGAGCTCGAGGAGCCTTGAGAGCTGAAGCGTGTATAAAAGTGCGTGTATTCAAGGGTGAGGGATACTTCAAAGCTGTTATTTGGCTGTAGAACAAAAGGGTGCATTCCTGAGGAAAATAAGGTGTACAGCCATCCTCCTACACCTGGCACTATCAGATAGATCACTCAACTCTGACAGGAGATTTTTTTAGTCAATATGGCATTGAAGTGGGAAAGACCTRCGATTGAACTGGACAGATTTCTCCTTGTAGAGAAATTTTATAGTGCAGTTAGAAAAAAATGAATAAACTAGGCGCATTTTCTGCAAACGTCAGTGCAAATATTCTTCCATCAGCCAAAATATTCTGTTCCTTATTACCAGGTGTGCACTTTGAAAATGGCAATTGGTAAATACAGCTTGTTGTCACACCAGCCTCCCAGGACAGTCGCTTATTTGGTCAGCTGACACTCTGAAATAAAAACAAGATGGAGTTGTTCTTTCTAAGGTTTTCRGTTTGCATGGCATGCAGTTAGTATCTGGTTTTAAATAGATTTTTTACTGGCCAGTGTCAAGTATTTTCTCTTTTATTTCCCTGGACAATCAAATATAAGTATGTCCATCAACAAAGCGGATGTTTTCTTTGGAACATCAAGATCTTGTGATGAGAGGAAATTCCATCCTAGTTTTTTATACATTCAATTTTGAAGTATTAATGCTGATTACATGTAGTGTGCATCAAATTTTCAACTGCTGAAAAACCACATCACTTAYACCAGCTGAGGATCTGATGTGGTACTTGTATTTATGCTGCAGAGAGAAGTGACTTCATATCTTGGGGTGGACTTAATACCRGGTGGTGCTAAGCAGAGGTGTTACGAATTGTCTGAAATGCCTGCCTTCAAAATTTGTAGAAATGTTTTGTTTAAAAATCCTCCCTCTGCTTCCTGAATGCATTTACACARATGGTTTATTTTGTTCAAGGTAGTTTAAGTATGTTTAGATTTTTAGATATATTTCTTTAAATAGTTAAATATTCAGACCTATGAGATGCTGTTCTCTTCCTATTCTCATTGAGGTCCTTGCAAGTTCAGGAGGACCAACATCTCACAGGTTCAAGCTCAAATTACTGCTCTGTTTTTGGTTGTGGTTTGTTTTGKTTTKTTTTKTTTTTTAAGTCACTTGGGTAGTCACACTGAGCTCTAGTGCTTTCCCTCTTTAAGATTCAGGCAAGGTTATATTGCTTCTTCCAGGTAAGAGGAAGGTCCAGGAGGGGAACTTACTTCTGAGCCCCAGTGGAGGAATTCATCAGCCTAGTTTGTGACACRTTTATCCCCTAATACACCTGACTTTCAAAAACGTCGGATGCTCCCTGGTCTCTTGTTCTTGTTTAACTCCCTATTACCTTAAACTCCTTTACTAGGTTGCTGTACTACAAGAGAGATCCATACCCTAAAATCTGCCTCTCTGAGGAAGAATAAAGCTAGAGAAAGAAAAGCAATTTTTGATTGGCTGTCTCCCTCATGCCAAATGGAAATTTCACTGCTCTAAACTCCCTGTGCCTCCTTTATCTTCTCAAGATTTCCAAACCTCTCAGAAGGTGCTATGAGAACAAACAAATTTTGTGAGAACCCTCTGTGCTRGATGCTCTCTGCACTTTGGGAACTGGGGTCTGCCTTCTCTGTCCCCACCATCTGGAGCAGATACGTGCCTTGTTTGAAAATGGGTTTGAGAAGAAAACACAGGGGATTTAAAAACTGGAGATGGACCACYACCTTGTACATGTTTTCTAAATAATCCAAAAGTACTTTTAGACTACTGATGGAATGAGGTGAGATACCTTTAACCAAAGGACTTTAACCTCCACCATCTCCAGTATTGTTTAACCCCAGCCTGGGTACAGTTTTAGCCAATTTCTGGATATAACATGAAATGTATCTCTGTGTCCAATTATATCAGTTTGACTGCYCAAAGTAATGATAGCACTATCAAAGACACCTACGTCTGCTTGGTGAGGGCTTCGGTAGCCATAATTTAATAGAAAAAAATAGGATTTTCTGGTTCATATGGATAGGAAAGGACTAAAAGGTGCTATTATGCTGGTTCGTGAGTAATCAATTGGATCTGGTTTTGCTAATATCAAGTCACGGGGGGGAAATCAAATCCTTGAACAGGACAGGCAGTCAGTGTCCAGATGGCAACAGGAATTTCTGTTGCAAAGGTCCTTGTAGTGGTGGTTTTGGCTGGACCAGATGAGGCTTTCTGAATTGTGCTTTACTGCACAGTTCTTACATCCAGCTGGCCATGCTCCTTGGGACCATTCCAGCACATGCATGATCCACCCCTAGTGATTACYTTGAGCTACATACAAAACATCTCCTAACTACCTAAATTGTGTACAAAAGACTGTCCTACRTGATCATTYCTGCATCTGCAGGAAGTTTCTTCTAACTACTTRCAAGTGACTGGCTACTTAAAAGTCTCCTCTGACTACCTGCCAATCTATGTAGAGCTGGATCAATTTKGCAGCCTTGGAGTCTCTGGAAGGGCCATATTCTCCACTCCGGATGTTAATCAGCACACTGAAACATAAAGAAACTTGTCTAGGCACAGCGGGTCCTGCCTGGAGGAATCCACAGAACTATCCAAATTCCGCATGGAGAGCACCAATTAGTCAAAGACTTAATTGAGAAAGGGGAGTAGGAGTTGAGTTGATCAGCTTGTTTCTGGTCGGTTCACGGTTTCAAGTCAACCTAATGTAGCATCTATGCAGATGCCTAGGCGCGGAGTTTCTGGATCTCCCAGGGAGAGAGAGGTCCTTCTCTATATAACAATAACAACAAATTCAGCCCATTATAAAAATGACCCTAAAAAGCAATGAACCAAAAATAGAGGAAAAATAACAGCACATGTTCTTGTTCCTTATCCAGCTAGATAGCATCTATGATTCATATAAAAAGTACATGCTCATATTACTACTGAATGCTAATAAGTAATTTAAACAAAAAAAAAAGTCCAGGGATTTAAGCAAGCATCTGAAAAGCTACTTTTGACAACAGTGGAAAAACTACTGGATGCCGTAAGAGTAATGTTAAGGTACTGGAATAAGTATGTCCGTCATACCTTTTCCAGTCCCAGGCCTGCCTATCTGATGTTCAGATTATGAGGCATTTCTGTATGTAACCTTATGAACGCAAARGAGTGTGAAGGTCAGGAATGAAAATTATTTCCCTGGTTAAAAGCGCCTCAGATGATATTTAGCTTAATTGTAACATTTATAGTATTTGCTAATCCCTYGGTAGAAAGGCAGGCTACCAAGAAAATAGCCTTCCCAAAGGAGGAATATTTAAAATCTAAGCCACAAATGTCAAATTTAAAAACAAAACCCCAACCAAATAAAAAAATCCCCAAACACAAGAATACATAGAAAAGAAGATTGTAGGCAAAGCTTTTATACTTTTATCCTCATTTTATGCTAAAGCACAATGGCATTTTCTCAGCTCAAAGTGCAAAGATTCTATTACTTAAACATAATTACTTAAACAGAATGTATACTCCTGGTACAGGTTACAATTAGGCAGGTGTGCAAGCCTTAACTTGTGCTCGGGTCYGATTTGCATGGCCACAGCATGAAGCTTTCACAGTTACCACGCAGCCTGTGAAGCCCTGTGATGTAACACTAGCTGACAGCCAGCTGGAATGAGTGCACACGTGGATCATCATAGTCCAGTTATTTTTCAGTAAATACTTTGGGCCTGATCCAAACTCCATTAAAACAGTGAAAACCACCTATTGGTTTCAGCGAGTTTTAGGTGAGGGTACGTAACTCTCGCAATTGCTGCTCTCCCTTTGGATCCCCCCAGTAATGATAATGTCAGTGAGTTGGAAGAAGGAGGTTCTGTCCTTGTCTACTAATGTCATAAGAGGCTTGCAACTGGGGTCAAGCTCAAAGGCAATCTTTGAATCTGTATTTTTATTAATTTAGAAATACTTGGGGCTGCAACATACTCCCACTGAAGCCTGTGGCAGTTTATTGTCAACTGAAATATGAACACGAAGCTTAATGCTCGTGCTTCTTCCTCTTCATTGACAAATTTGACACGCAGGCTTTCTGCATCAAGCAGTATACTATTTTAGATAAAGAAGAATTATAATATATGTTAATGACCTCACCCACACATATGCACATGCTTTAGGCATAGTTATTGGATTGCCCACTTAGTGAGTTAAGAGCAAGAGCTCTTTGGAAGTTTTTTTGTGTAATTGGAGATTTGGCATCTTGTAGTGGGATGACTGAAATGGTTCAGAGTTTACGAATGCAAGACAGAGGTTAGCAGAGAGGAGACTGGCAGCCACACAGAATAAAGCAGCTTCTTATGTCACTGCTGCGCCCGAGTCTGTCAAAGGCTTAGGTGGATAAAATTGCAAGAGAAAGTAGTATCCTTCTATGAATTTAAATAACAATTCTGGGATGCTTTTCTGTAAAATGTCCAGAAATTGAGTGCCTTTACCTGTTTTATTGAATTCATTTTTCTAGAGGAGCAGCAGCTCAGAGGAGCTGGGTTCATCTATTCAGATTAAGGCATTGCTTTACATTTCAAAAGGAATGGCTGAAAATGTATTACACCCACATAGTAACAGGTAATGGTGCCTTGATCATGTCAGACCTGTAACTGAGGTCTTTTTCTACCCAGGGCTTAGATGTCTTCTGCTCCTTTTTCTTTGCTATTCAGTGCTGCACATTTGGCCGCCAGACCAGCCTGCTGTCTGCAGAAAACTTCCTCCACTAAAGTATTTTTCTGAGTAAAATCTGACTTTCTTGTTAAGMAACGTAGTTACTTGGGGTTTCAGTGGAATTTTTGTGTATTTTTTTTTTCTTAGATGGATGCCCTATATCTCCTCTGGTAGTATTGTAAAGTATTTCTTTTCTTTGGATTTTATCACAAGGGACTTCGCTGAAAATATTACTAACATGCAATTAGCTGTGTCACACTCTGTCATTATTTCTCCTGTAACATGGGAAAGACACGAGAGAATTTTTTACCAGTTGCATAGAAAAAGCAGTAAATGCAACCTGTCGCTCTGGTCCAGCTGTTTATGTGGGTGCTATGACAGTGGAGCAGTACGAATGCAAGTATGGATATAACTTCATCCCATGCTGAGTCCCTTCACAAACCAGGTCATTGCAAACTGCAATTAAGTTAAATCAGCGTCAAGTCCTTCTCCTCTGCACAGCACAGACTGTCGGCATCCCYTGCCTTGTCTTCTGTGGCAGCTGGAGTCAGCCTCAGTGGATGTATGTCAGTTCASACTGGCTGATCAGCTGTCTCAGAAGCAAAACCAAACAAAATAAACCCCACGSTTCTCCAGTGTTGGGAGTCCTACCACTGCTTCAGCCCTGCTTTGGCTGGCTTTAATGTCAGAGGAAGTATTTGCTTCTAGTTATTTTTATGCAGCTCGCTTTAAAAAAAAAAATTCATTCAGCCTAATATTTTACAAACCTCTTTACTATGCAAACAGTGAAACCGGTGCATGTAGCAGATTGCTCTGCTCACTCCCATCATCTCCTACTGAGCGCTTGGTTGCATCATGCTTAATTATGAATGGTCTCCAAAAGGCCCATTTTACTGTACTATGAAGTGACTCGTATCACACAGAAGCTCTGACAACTCGCGCTGGGGATTGGAGTCACATGGTGCTGTATTGGTCGGTGACTCATTTCATATTGTACTCGGTGCTGAGATCTGACTCACATCGAACTGTGCAAGGAGCTGACTGACATTGTACTGGTCTGAAAGCTGGTTTGAATCGGGATGAGTCACCCTGGAGTGCATTAAATAGTGATTCACATACTGTTTCCTATTGATTCCGATTGTTGCGATTCACTTCGGATTGTACTATGCTGGCATCTGGCTGCTCTGGCAGGGCAGCACCGTGAGAGCTGCCCTCTGCCTCGCGAGCTCGGCTATAGTGCCAGATGGAGCAGTGTCAGCCAGGAGGAGTATTACCAAAATAAATTTAAAGCTGAAGTAAGGTCGGAGTTTGACTTAGCACACTGTCATTTCAGTCAAGACACTCTCTGGACTTCTTTGCTTCACCTGGCTATGACAAATTTTGAAACATGCCTATAAATGGAAAGTTAAGAGTCATGAACCTCTAGCTAAGAATACTCTGTTGCTTCTGAATGCTAGGAGATCTCCACAGTATTTCCAAGACCTGYTGCCTCCTTGGGATAACTTTTAGTGACGAGAAGAGGGGATGAATTTTTATAAGTGACTGCGTACTGGTAGTTGCCTGTGCTTCAGGTTCATCGGCTTGTGACCTGGGCTCCAAGAGACACACAAACCTTATACACCGACAATCCCTTTCTGGTACTTTAAGCTGAGCCCTCAAAAATCACTACTCACTCTGAAAAATGTGCACTGTTCTTTCCAAGGGATAAAGAGGTGTGTAACAGCTGAGGTGATGCTTCCATGATTAACTATTTGGGACCCAGAGTAAAGATATCAAAATAAGTATTGATGGGGGGGGAGGTATATAAGAAATTAAAGGGGAAATAGAGTAACTGTTCTTTTAGCTTAGAGCATTTTATAAAACATAGTGCTAGTTTTACATTCAGTTGGCTTGAACATGCTCTTAGTTTAGAAAGACGCTCCTAATTTTAACCTGACCACAACTAGGACTCTCCCAGCTGATAGTGATTTCCGTGCTTTGTTTCATTGCGCTWGTGGTTACTGGTTTTTGGTCCTGTAGTACAGCAATAGTGTAACTGGCACCACGGCATATAGCTGCGTGGAGCACTGGAGCTGATGTTCTGTTTGTGCAGTGGGCACAGAGGCATGAGCAGACTCCTCGCCATTATGTCATACCGACAGCACTGTATGAAAAGTTTTGATCTTACATTTTTCAACAGCAAAAATGAAATAATGGAATGGTTGCATCAAGTAAATTACATCGGTATTAAATTACAGTAATTCTTACTGGCATGTACAAGGATAATCTTATTTCACTTTCTGCAGTTGTGTCCAACTTTTATTACCTGCTTTTTTTTACCTACTGACGTTAAACTAATGACAGAGCTCAGGAAGAGCTCTTTCTCTCACCTGAGGATGCATGATCTGGCAGCCTGGTACTGGAAGAGTCTATGGGAAAACACTCGCTTGTTGCTACTCATCTCTAACTTTGCAGGGGAGCGAGGGCCCCGAGAACGGACATGCCGCGGGACTCCCTTCACGAAAGGGCGGGGGGTGATGGATGCTCCCTCATCTTCCTCCTCACCCGTGAAGGGAGGAGGAAGGGTCCCTGGGAGCGCGGCGGGAGCCGAGCCGAGCCGTTACCTGCGCTGGGGCGAGGGAGGCGGCGCGGAGCGGGGCGCGATCCCGCCCCGGGGAGCGGCGGCGGGGGGGCCGGGCTCGCGGGGAGGCGTCGTGCCCTCGCTCCCCCGGCCGGGGTCATCCCGGTGCTACCCGGACCCTGCGCTGGGGACCCGGTGGGAGCGGCGCCAGGAGCCCGTGGGGASGGACGGGGGGCTGCGAGCCCCAGCGCGGGGCGCTCCCGGCGGGCGGCTCCCCACCCTCCGGGAGACAGGGGGAAGCGCCTTTTGCGCCGGGTCCCCCGGTTCCTCCCGGGGAGGGCGGACGCGGCTCCTCGGCTGCCCCGGCCGCGGGGGCCGCCGCTGGCAGCGCCGCCCGTCCCGTCCCGTCCCGTCCCGTCCCGTCCCGTCCCGCTGCACCCGGGGCGGCCCCGGCTGCGGCGCGGGGGTCGCGGCTGCCGGCGACGAGCCCGCGCCTGCCCGGGGCGCGGGGCCCGGCGGTCGCCCGGCGGGACCGAGCGGTACTTACGGTGTCGGCGGCGGGGCCCCGCCGGCAGTCCTCGCCCGCTTCCCCTCCGGTAGCGGCGGGCTGAGCGCCCGGGGACGGCGGCTCGCCGGCCCTGCGCATGCGCCCGGCCCTCGCGGGCTCGTCTCACGGTGCCGGCCGCGGACGCGGGTGGGCTTCGTTCGCCGTGGCCGGAGCCGKGGGGAGCGAGGCCAGCAGCCCGCGCTCCCCGCCCCGGCCCCGGCACGACGGGGCGGGCGCCCCCGGCGAGGCGAGCACCGGGGGCCGCTGCGGCTCAGGGGCGGTTTGCAACGGGAGCAGCCGCCGCAGCGCCCGCACCGCGGCGGCGGACTGGGGAGGGCGCGGGGGGAGCCATGGGGCCGGCGCCGGGGGGAGAAATGCCGGAGAAACCGGCGTGAGGGTGTGAACGTGTGAGTGTGTGCGTGAGGGTGGGGGTGTGTGTGTGTGTGTGCGCGCGCTCAGGGGAGGGGGTGGGAAGGAAGGGCTTGAAGASGCGGCGATGCCGCCGCGGGGCTCGCTGCCGCTGCCGTAATGTTCATAGATGCCTTACATGAGAGCCGTGCTTATAAACCCGGGATTGGAGCACGCTTGCATTTTAAGTAACTGCAGGGCTACRTCTTTCCTCCCGCCCCGCCAGCCGCCTCCTGTCTTCCAGAGCCGCACAGCTCACCGCCGCCGGGCTCTCTCGGTCTRGCTCTCCCGTTTCAGCGGGACACGGCGTTACCCGGCTGCGGCAGCCGCGCAGCGCGGCCGCGGGGGAGGCGTGTGCCCGGCCCCGCGCAGGACGGCGGGCAGGGGCCGCCGGGCTCGGCGCTCACCCCGCTCCTCCGGGGCGGCCCTCTYAGCAGCGCCCTTACCAGCACCGCCACGTTTTGGGGACTATCTCACCGATAACGTCCCGCCACCGCGGCCCCCCCGGGCAGTCCCAAACGCCGTCGGCCGGGAGGGCGCAGCGCGCCCGTCGGCGGGACAAGGGTTAACRGGACGGCCGCGGCTGGCTTGTGTCACCGCCGTCCCCGGGCAGAGCGACACGGTCTTCCCGTGAAACCGGGACTGACACGGTGCATGAACGCCCTGCGCGTTCCCGGTTCCCGGAGCTGGGCTCCCGGTTCCAGGGAGACCTGGCGGGCAGCCCTGCCGTCGGGGCTGCTGCCTTCCCGCCCGCGCACCGGGTGCGGAGCACGGCGGCCGCAGGAGCCTCCTTGCTGGAGCCAGCGGACCCGGGGAGCGATGGGGATGGCAGATGGGGAGCGGCGGGCTCTGCCCGCGGAGCCCGGGGCTGTCAGCCGGGGGAGCTCATCCAGCGCCCCCGAGACTCCCACGCCGGTGCCGGCTGGGGGCAGGTGGGCGGACAGCGGCTTCCCCGGAGCGGGGAGGAGGAGGAGGAGGAGGAGGAAGGGGCGGACGCGGCCCCACGAGCGGTACTCACCGCGCCGAGCGGCTCGGGGGCAGCGCGGGGCTGCGGCGGCGCGGCTCCGTGGCACGCCGGGCATCTCCGGCGCTCCGGGGGGAGGCGGCTGG